>CM025855.1:27600906-28265196 GCA_003952965.2 Morella rubra
TAATGGTTCTATTGATCAAAAAATAAAGCAAAAAATATAACTAATGTGCAACTAATACTAATAAGAGAATCACAACATATATAAATATATATTTATAGGTATATTCTATTAATTTCAATAGTAATTTGTACAGCGAGATTGGTGTAAATGAAAAAAGGTGTACTGTGTAGAAGATGTATGGAAGGAAGGACCTATTATTAGTCAAACCAGCTAAGGGCTGGGGTTTCAAGATCTTCGTAGTTCATAGTCCACGGTGACGCAAGCAATTGTGACAGGATCCCCAGTGAAGACCACGGCCTGACTACCAAGTGGAAAGATGAGGGGCAAGAGGCAGCGCCAGTGACCAACCAGTGCGCTTCTGACACACCCCGAGCGCGCACCGAAACATTGCCGACCAATCGGGGCAAGCCGCCCGACTAGGGCAGCCACTGCCGGCTGATCGATCAGGGCTGGCCAGGAAGACTGACCGACCAGGGAAGCCAAGGCGGGCCGACCGACCAGTGCAGCCCAAGCAAACTGACCGACCAGGACACCGACCAGGACTAGCCCAGGCGTGCTGATCGAGCAAAAGCACAACGATACTTATGCCAGCCAGTCGCAAACCGATAAGGACTAGCTCGGAGCGTAGCGACAGCGCGACCACGCTTTTTATGGAAAGATCGTCGGCGATTAGTTTCCTTTCCTGAAGCGATATGAAGAATCATATCTTCTAGATTCGGACATTCTTCGAAAGTCTAGAATATTGTATTTCCTTTTTGAGTTCGATCTATTAGGCATGTTATATCAAATCTACTTGATCGACGGGATTAATTCCTAGAGATTGGTAATTTGATTTAGGTTTGCGTTTGTTTCCATTAGGGTTTGTACGCACCTAAGGATATCTATATAAACACCCTTAGGTGCGGTAGTGTTGATCATCGAGAGAGTATCAAGATTATTAGAGTCTTAGAGAGCCTGAGTGCTTTTTGAGTGTTTTGGCCGAGTATAGGCATGTATATGCTAAGTCGATGTTAGGGCTAATAACCTTGCCGCTTGGGATTCATTCTAGGCTAATAAACTAGTTTGGGTACCCGTTCTTGGGCTAACTAACCCTTGATCGGGATTGTTCTTGTTCTTGTGGTTAGAATGATTAATAATCCTTAGACCACGTTTATTTTATCAAATCAGTGAGGTATTCTTCATTCTCGGAGTATTAGATCCTATTTATTATGCTTGTGTGTTACTCGAACCGGTCAGGAGGATCGTGTGGTATTGGAGTTGATTGGGTACCACTAGTCTGGAAGATCGTGTGGTATTGAAGTGGATCACTTACGGAGAAAGTTAGTGCTTGTTTTGAAGTCCTTGACCGGGGACCTAACAAATTGTCTATTTAGCACTCTTAGGGCCCAATACTAGAACAACTAGTACTCCTGGTTCATCGCCCCTTGAACTTATCTGCAAATACCACCACAAGAACTCCCCTCTGATAAAAGCCTCTCTAACCGTCTCTACCTTACCAGATGGCTGACCGGAAAACTGAGAATAATGCCGTTTCCGGCCTACCCCAGAAAACTATTCTGGATTTTGATCCTCCGAAGAAACCTGGAAGGAACATGTACGCTATTGCTTGTGCTATTTTGGCGTCCATGACCTCCGTCCTACTTGGTTATGGTCAGTAACTTTGGCTTCTTACTGCAAATATACGTAAAGTATCTTATTCTTTTGTATAGGCTTTTCCAGTCACGGGAGGTTGATTACAGAGTTTTATTTGGTTTTTCTTCTTCTAGTCAAGATAAGGATAACAAAGAGTTCAGTTGGTTTTCTTGATCTTTTATTGTAAATTTTTAAGCTATTATAAAAGTTCACTTGCTGATGAGTAGATTCTATCTGATTTATTGGGGAAATGCTTTTTTCTGCGAAGTATTTTTTTTTTCTCGAACACAAAAGTGGTACAACTTTTAAGTAGTACTTAGATGTCTACTCACCTTGTTATCCTCGGGTATTGCTTCAGATATTGGAGTAATGAGTGGAGCAATGATTTACATCAAAGAGGACCTCAAAATCAGCGATGGCCAGGTTGAAGTCCTCGCCGGGATCCTTAACCTATACTGCCTTATTGGTTCCTGGGCCGCCGGCCGGACATCAGACTGGATAGGCCGCCGCTACACCATCGTTGTAGCCCAAACCATCTTCTTCGTCGGAGCTATCCTCATGGGCTTCGCCACCGACTACGCCTTTCTCATGGTCGGCCGCTTCGTCGCCGGTGTAGGCGTCGGCTACGCGCTCATGATCGCCCCGGTCTACACCGCAGAGCTCTCTCCGGCATCCACTCGTGGCTTCCTCACCTCATTTCCCGAGGTTCGTGCGTAGCTAGTGTTTGCTAAAACAGGAAACTCTTCAATACAATGAATTTAGCTAGTGTTTTTTTTTTTTGTACGAGAAAAGCTGGTGTTTGTTCCGGACCTCCGGTTATTGGACTGTACCTAAGTTCCATTAACATAAAAAAAAGAACAAACTTTTAAAACGACTCTTTCTGCTATTTCTAAAATGATGTCCTGCCCCAACAGAACTGACGTAATTATATCTGTGTGTTTTGGTATAGGTCTTTATCAATGGTGGGATACTGCTGGGATACGTTTCGAACTATGGTTTCTCTAAGCTCCCAATTCACTTGGGTTGGCGGTTCATGCTCGGAGTGAGTGCTGTGCCCGCTATTTTACTTGGCATCATCGTTTTAGGCATGCCCGAGTCACCTCGGTGGCTGGTGATGCAGGGTCGGCTCGGGAAAGCGAAGCGAGTTCTTGACAGAACCTCGGACTCCAAAGAGGAGGCCGATATAAGACTAGCTGACATCAAGGAAGCAGCTGGTATACCCGAGAATTGCAACGACGACTTCGTTCCAGTAACCAAAGGGAGTCACGGTGAAGAAGTGTGGAAAGAATTGCTTTTGCATCCGACACCGGCCGTTCGCCACGCCTTAATCGCAGCGGTCGGGATCCATTTCTTCCAGCAATCCTCGGGTATAGACTCCGTCGTTTTGTATAGCCCGAGAATCTTTAAGAAGGCAGGAATCACTTCAACGGACGGCTTGCTATTGGCAACCGTAGCCGTCGGATTTACTAAGACCGTATTCATCTTGGTGGCCACTTTTTTCCTGGACAGGATAGGGCGGCGACCGTTGCTTCTGAGCAGCGTTGCGGGCATGATTCTCTCTCTGGGGACCCTCGGAATTGGGCTAACGATCATCGGTCACTCGGATCACCAGGTGATGTGGGCCGTCGTTCTGAGCATCGCCATGGTGCTAGTATACGTGGCGTTCTTCTCGAATTGGGATGGGGCCCATCACGTGGGTCTACAGCTCGGAGATCTTCCCGTTGAGGCTACGCGCCCAAGGCGCGAGTATCGGTGTTTCGGTGAATAGGGTCATTAGCGGGGTCATCTCCATGACTTTCCTCTCACTGAGCAAGGGGATCACGTTCGGTGGGGCCTTCTTTCTCTACGCATCTATCGCCACGGTGTCTTGGGTGTTCTTTTACTTTATGCTACCGGAGACACAGGGTAGAACCCTCGAGGACATGGAAGGTATATTTGGTAATCTCAGGTGGAAGTGTGACCAGGAACAGGAACAGGAACAGGAACTAGAACAAGAACAAGAACAAGGAGACTATGACGAAACGGTAATGGGAAAGGTCAGATACAGTTGGGGAGTGGGGACTAACGGGAAGGCTTAGGAAAGAGGTATTAGGGTAAGTAAATATATTTGCTTCCGAAGGTGTAAAGCAGCCCCCTTCTTTTTTGTTTTTTTAAAGAGCCATGAATGTGATCAGGAAGGGTTGACTGAAAAACCAAAACCATCCTTGGTTTAATCATTCTTGGAGCCAAAACCAAAACCATGCGCGTCTGGACTTTCTTTGGACCAAAAACATCGGATACTGAAAAGCACTCCAGTTCTTTCTTATCGAAGATAGAGAAAACCAATGAGTAATAACCTCTACCACAAACTAAACAGACTATAAGCCATTGCATGAACCCACAAGATTCATCCATGCATGCAAACATGTATGGAGAGGGTACAACTAAAAAATTGATACATCCTCAAAATGCTTCAAAAAAAAGCAGTTTTACATGGGTTTTCTGGTTATTCTGTCAATTGCCTTTATATATATATATACACTCATAGAAATTATGGTGCCTATTTTTTAAATAGGCATCATTAAAAGAAAGTCTAAAATTATTCAAAGACTACAAAATTAACTTAAAAGTTACCTCATTAATAGTTTATATTCAGTTTTGCAGTTTAAACTTACCATCTACTATGTTTAATTTTTTTTATGTATCATGCACTTAACAAACAAAAAAATTTCTTTACTCAACCTAATAAACTATTTGCTAAATTACGTGAGAAAGTACTTATTTTTTTGTTCAGTAAAAAAAATTAGAAAAAACTTTTCTCTCATTCCATTTTTATCCCTATTATTTCTTGATATTTCTCGACTCTTATCTTTGATCATTGAGATTATTCTAAACTTTGTATTGTAGTGTTCTTCGTGTTTTTCTATGTTTTTTGTTGTGTTTAGTGTAGTTTTATTATTATGTTTAGAATAATTTTGAGATATCAAATATGAAAATACGAATTTGGATATAAAAAACTAAAAAAGAAATAAGAAATAGACAAAAGTAATTCAAAAAAGGATCTCTTGATAAGTTTGTTATTAATCAACAAAATATTACTTCAAGTTCACTAAAGGATTAATAAATGATAAGTCTTCCACTTTTTATAGAATTCTAATACAACATTGAAACAACAAATTAAAATGAGACTAACAAGGTCTACACTCATGAAAATGCCCAAACTTCCCCCCTCTATCTTTCTATTTTTAGCTTGCTACAAGCTGGGCTCAAAACTGCAGTCAGCCGCTTCTCTAGTCGTCGGCTCGTTCTTGACATATTCTATTGGATGTTAATAATCTAGTGTTTTTTGTCCTTTATTTTTAATATTTTAACTCTAATACACTTTTTTGCATTATATAGTAAAAAAAAAATTTTAGTCATTTTTCTTTAAGAGTTGGCCCTCCAGATTTATTCCTGTTCTGCACAGAGTGTAGCATTCTCTTAGTTTATCTAGCATCCACTCATTTCCAAGAAGATGGTGATCAGCAATTTCTGATCTGCGATTGTAAAGTGACGAGGAAAGTGCAAATATTTTAACAACTCAAGCGCTTCATCAGACAAAATGCCATTCCTTTCTTTGTATGCCAACGAGGGTGAAAAGTGTATTTTCCCTTCTTCTTTTTTGAAGCGAAGGCTTGATCATCTTACACTGGAAGATAGTACAGGGAAAGCAACTAAAACATGAGTTTCTATCGGCATCCAAAATCAATCAGGTTATCATCGTGCTGTTCAAAGATGACCTCAATGCGATGTCCCAGCTATTTCATATATTTCTTCAGTCAAGCAAGCTAAGGTCTTATACAAATCCTCTGTTTGAGAGTGAGGTATACCGCAAGAAGTGAAGGTATGGACTCTGTCGTGCACGTATAACCAACTGCAACCAACAAGCTTTTTGACCTCCTTCCCTCTCATCTTCTTCCTTATTCTTCCCATTTCATCCCAGTTTTCCTCTGCAGCATAGACGTTGGCCAATTGAACATACCGAGCCCCATCATCTCCTTCATCTTTGAGTAGTTTCTCCTCAACCTGCCTTGCAAGTACTGTATTCCCATTCATCCTACAAGCATTGAGAAATGTCCCCCAGATTACAGCATCCAGTTCTATCGGAATTGTTTTCATGAAAGCTACCGCTTTATCAAATTTCTTAGCCCTTCCATACAAGTCAATCATACATGCATAGTGGTCAATTTCAGGCAATATGTTATAGTCTTTTCTCATAGAATGGAAAAATTGCTCTCCCCGGTCTACTAATCCACAGTGACGACAAGCTGACAGAAGTGCGAGAAAGGTGACTACATCAGGCCTCACACCTCTCTCCACCATTTCATGAAAAAGCTGGATAGCTTCATTCTCATGCCCATGGTGAGCATGACTGGCTATCATCACATTGTAAAGCACTGAATCTCTGTCAATAACCCCTCGGAAAATCTTTTCTGCATCTGCGATACTCCCACATTTTGAGTACATATCAACCAAAGCAGTAATCAGCTTCTGATCCAGCTCAATCCCCGCTCTCAATAAGTAAGCATGAATCTGCTTTCCAGGACCCAAGTCAGCTTGTATTGCACAACCGCTGAGCAAACTGACGAGGATTAAAGCATCAGAAACAATTCCTTCCTTAGCTTTAAGCTCCCGCAAAAGTCCAAATACAGCCTCAGATTGCTGTGATCTGATGTAACCTGAAAATAAAGCCGTCCAGACTGCACTATTCTTATCTGGTAATGAATCAAAAAGCCTTCGGGCTTGTATCATGTTGCCTTGATCTGCATGTCCCACAATCATAGATGTGACTGCAAAGGGGTTTTCACTCCCAAATGTTTCAAGAACCGACTCTGCATAGTTCATATTCCCACACTTGCAGTAGACATCAATAATGCCACTGCTTATAAATGGATTCAAACTCAACCCCTTTTTCAGGACCCAAGCATGGACTTCCTTTCCAACATTCAAATTTTTCAGACCAGAGCAAGCACTCAAAACACTGGCAAAAGTATGTTCATTCCATCTGCAGCCACTCTTGGCCATTTGAAAGAACAACCTTAGCGACTCCTCCCAATAACCCATGTGAGCATAACCTGAAATCAATGTATTCCAAGACACACTGTCATTTATCTCGGGCTCTCTCCAAAAAATATACAAAGCCATTTCCATTTTGCCTTCCCTACAGCAAGCTGCCACCATTGCATTCTTTGAGACCAAATCAACCAGCCCCCAACCGCATCCAATACACACCCAACATGCTTCATCAAAACAACCACATTTAGAGTACATATCTATAAGAGAGCTAATAGCAAACACACTAAAATCATTAGCACTTTTTACCATATATGAGTGCAGCTGTCTCCCATATGATAACACACTTAACTTGGCAGTCAAGTTAAGCATGGTTGTGAGAGTAAATTCATCAATTCCAATCTCCTCACGTTCTGACTGCATGTCAATAAATAACTTAAGCGCATCATCTTCGTGCCTATCAGCGGTTACATACCCCGATAACATTGAATTGTACGTAACCAAATCTCTGCAGGAAGCGGCATCAAATAATGCTCGCGCTTGTGTCAAGTTTTGGGATTTAATAAAACCCGAGATTATTGCATTCCAAGAGAAGACGTTCCGCTCAGGCATTTCATCGAACAGCTTGTAAGCTTCACGAAGAAAACCATGTTTAGAATACAAGTGAATGAGTTGATTGGAGGTAAAAACGGTCGGTGTAAAACCAGCTTTTATGGCTTGGGCGTGATATATAAAGCCATCTATCAGGGACCTCATTCACATTGCACGCACAGTATCTGAATTCGGATAATCAAACACGCGCCCCGGGGTGGGGGGTGTGGAAGGGCGCCGGGCTGTCCTCTTTCCCGTTAAAGCTAAGCAGGTTCGCCACTTCGCTTGGGCTATGCTATATATTAAGGTTTTGTTTTGTTTTTTTACACTCTTTTTATCTTGTACTATGCTATGTATGAACATCTGAACGGTCCACGTTGCCTCTGTGGTCTAATTAGGTCCCTGTCAGTTTTTCTTTTTTAGGCAGACGTAAACGGCGTTAAATGGACTGGATCGAGGAGGTAGTTGCTATGGCCATGCAGTACAGTAGCGGGTAATTGCCATGGACGTTGTACTAACATTTGTAGCCTGTTGGTAAAGCACGGGTTGCCTTGAACCGGTTGTTTCTTGTGAAAAATACCTGTTTCGTCGAACTTGTTCAATCTGAGATTCCGATCAATCTCCTGTTGAGTGCAGATTAACTTTACACCAAATTTTTCTACTCTTTTTGGCTACCAACTGCCCATATCTGACAAGGGACCCAAGGCAATATAAATGACAGGGTTTGTTCCAGTTGCACTAAAAACGTACTACGTGTATATAATGTCCCCATGACTAAACCCCAAAAAGCAAGGAGAAATAGCCTTGAAATTTAGCTAAAGATAAAAGAGACTGCCAGCAGAAGAAAATAAACTCCACGTCAAGATTTATACATGCAGCCCAAGATTGACATGGTCCTCAGATAGAAGTTTCTATCAAATCCAGAACACACTGACCAGTTTAGCATGCAATTTCTAACTCAAATTACTTCCTGACGGTTTACAACATGGATTGATCGAATAGAACTTTGGAACCAGAGTAGACTGACCTCGCATCATCTGCACAAAACAAATTCACATAAATCACTACTTTCATATTTCCAGCTGATATGTTTGCTTATATTACAGTAATTGTTGTCACAATTATTTTCTGCCCAAACCATTATCAGTCTCACATAATTCCGAAGTAGTAAAGCATTGTTCCCTAACTAAAAAATCTCTAACAAATCAATAGATTGAAACGACCCTTACCTGCAGATATGAAAAATCGTTGGAGTACTTTGTACTACAGGAAATGGCAATATTCAAGCAGTTGCTAATTTTTCGGTTCATGATTCCTTGCTTTCTTAATGTTTCTACATCAGTTTGGTTCCAAATCCTATTTTGATAGTTGACTGCTGCCTCCAAATGCTATAAAGTACAATGTGGAACCATTCCATTCTCGGCGTGTCCCAATATTTTCTTTCCCCATAATGGATTCCTCTATCCAGATATTATCAGTGGAAATTATGTATAGTAATAAAACTTGCCTGAAATTGTGGGCAAACAAAATGCAGCGGGCACATTGGTCTCTGCCTCAACAGCAGCTTTGGCTGCTGCAATTCCAACTGCCACACTCTGCATAACATCTAAACCTGCACAAATAGAAGCAAGCGCCCCACCAACCAAGCAGTCACCAGCCCCTGTGAGCCTCATAACTGATGCAGGAAGCGCGGGAAAATGCACAACAAAAAGACGAGAATCTCTTTCTGAATTTGTAGCACTATACGAATGTGGAGGACAGCTTGACATCACAATCTTATAGAGCTGTCCACAAGAACCAAATGGCTTGGTTTTCTCCAAATTAGCTCTCAGAAAAATTGGCCCTCCTTTAGAGCATAAGAACACTCCGTGTGCCCCAAGGGTTACAACAACTATTCTGATACCCTTTTCCAGCAAAAGCCATATTGCTGGTTTCAGCTTTTGGAACAGTGACTCTGTTGAATTATTTTCCCTTTCAATTGGAGGAAACACATTTGCACCAGACAAAGCATTTGCCATGGCAATAAGTTCATCTTCATTAGGCGAGGCAACACTTACCTGCAGAAAACATTGATATAAGTAGGAGACCAGCAAAATAAGAGACTAAAGCACAATCAAGGATAGAATGTGCTACAGAAATTAATGCAGGCTGCTAATAGTCTTAATAAATCTAGTCCTAACCAAGTGCCATAGAGAATGAGGTGGCAGAGCATAACTCAGAACACATAAGTAACCCCTTTCTCAAAAATCCCCGAGCTTTGCCTTTAACTTAAGAAGAATTGATTTGAAAATAGACATACATCCAAAAAGCACAGCACTCACATACTTGGCAACTGAAGCAATTCTTCTGGATTTTGCAACTGATACAGGCTCAAACCACACTGGAATGTTAGATTCTGCTGCAACTGACAAATGCCCAAGCAACACAATCCCATTTATCACGCCATTGGAAAAAGAAAAGGGAAACGTGGAAAGAGAGAAAGAGAAGTACTCTCGCAAGAAGCTTCTAAAGCAGAAGCTTTGAGGTTTGCATCAACCATCAATATTGGAGCAGAAGATATATTGTACTTGAATTTCTGAATCCACTCAGGTGTAAGAAACTTTTCCTGTGTTGAGGTTATCATGAAAAAATATAATGTCTCGAGGTCACATTTCTAAGCTAGGCTAAGTCGGCAGATTAGCACATTGACTAAAGCTATCAAAATCAACTCACAATGGCATCCACACTTGCAACAGCAGCCGCCAACTCCCCACTGACATCAAGTATATTGCATACAACAGGAGTGACAATATCTAGTTGCTTTTGAACCCCTACTCCAAAGCATTTTTATGTAAGAAGAACATAGCATGCTTTGTACTAATATTGTTTCCATATAGAAGAACAAGGAAAGAGGATTAACATATACTCAACCTTATTCTTTAATAGTTTTAACTTCATTTCCATGAAGGCATGAACAAAACAACACTTGTAATGTTCCTAGAGGCTACTGTTGAACTGACTCATCAAAAGCAAAAAATTTTCTTTTCATGTCCTATTTATCAAACACAACGCCAGTAATTATAAATGTATAGGATTAGATTCTGATTTTATACCAAAACTTATAAAATTTCACGTACAATTGTACAAGAACGCAAGCCATCTCTTTTGTCCTTCACCTCACAGAGTTTTTGTTCTTTGCTTTGGTTTATAATTTTTATTTTATTTATTTTGCAACATAATGAGATCCATAATGGTTTTATGTTTGAGTAGGTTGAAATTTAGATATAGATGAAGAATTATGCAATCAGGAAAAGCAACAGTCTCCATAGGTAATAACAAAAGTTGCAAAATGGAAAAGACACCTTCTGTAGATAACCCAGCAGTTTTCCAGTGCTCCAACAACAAATTCCCTGCTAACAAAATGAAATCCATCAGATTCCGTAGAAGCTACACTGGCTGCTTGGAAAAAATCGGAAGAGAATTAAAACCACTATCCAGTTCTGATATTTACATGAAAAATCTCTGCAATGGTATAAAGACAAAGAGTCCAACAATTTTTTAGGCATTTTAAAGCACTAGGATTGACATTTCTGAATTTAATGAATATTGCATAAATCTCATGTTTGAATACACAATCAGGCTGGGGAGAAAGGAAGGGAACCATCCAGTTGTCTGCTTCACTTTTGTTGATGGAAATAGTACATTGGACACACAGATATTACTGAATTTGAATCACCACACTGGATTCTTATACACATGTACAAGCGTGATACATTTCTTACTTGGCTCAGTGAGGTAAAGATAGAATTCAGGGAGTATGCTCATACCACTATTGATTCCGAAGAGAGGCCTATTAGCTGTGCATTTAACCAGTCCGTATATGTGAGACAGAAGTTCTAGCTTCTGATGGACTCGCTACATCTTTTCAGAGAACAAGTTCTAAAAGAAGAGAAATAGCAAATGTATTTTGATAAACCACAAAAGAACATATTGCTTTCCAGGCAATCCCACAAATCAGCCACAATTGCCAAGTTTCACCTGTATGCAGCATGCCTCCTGTTAAAGCTATAGGTATCAAGATAATGGAACCAAAAGAAAGACAGAACTCGCCTGCCATATCAAGACCCACAGCACTAATCATGTAAGGCTTCGTTCCGAGCTTCGACATGCATTCAGCAATATTCCTTGCTACACCTCCTAGTACATAACGAACCTGAGCAGTAGAAGCCCTACAAGTTAAATATCATGATTGTACATAAAAGTATACACACATACGTATATAGGGTAAAGAACAACTTTTGCTTTCATTTTGGCAACTTGATGCACATGTTACTGTTGGATACAAAAGAAGCCTAACCTGTAATTCAAAGAAAAATAAAATGAAAAGCATTTCATGATGCGCCGATACTTTGGAAACTATCAGATTACTCCAGAAATTAAAGCTAAAAATGGCGATACTGAAATAGTTTCTTATTCCACCTTCTACAGTGAAAGGAAATTGAGATCACTGAAATAATTTTGAACAGCATGATAAAAGAATATGTCCGAAAAACAAAGAAGTAAATTCAATAAAAGCACCTTGCCAGGAGTGGTGGTTCTGGGTTTGGCAGGCATTGAAGGCATGGCATGAATGTCCAACACCATAGCCCCTATCAACACTGGTTCCGCTTCGCCATTTTGCAGCAGCCCACCCTTTAAATAAACCTTAAACCCAAACAAAAAGAAAAAGAAAAAAAAACAGCCACAAAGTGTGATTCCGACTATTATTCTGCAACATAAAAGTAGACTGCTAGGGAAAGAGAAAAAGGAAAGTGTGTGAATAAAGTAATCTTACAGGGTGAAAAACAGAATTAGATTCGGGTGGCATTTGGAGGTGACGGGAAATTGACCCCACTCTCCTCTGCACACTGCTCTCCATTTTTCTCTCTTCACTCCTGCTAGCCAATTCTCTAACCAGCCTCTTGAGCTTCGTTCCCTTCGGGAGTTCAATTAGACTTGCAGATGCGCCGGACGGATAGTTTGGGCAGGCCCAGAAATTTGGGGCTAGATGGACCACTCCGGATTTATAGATAGGCCGTTTGAACAAAAAATGGCGAGGCCTGGAGCGTTTAGATTTTGTCATTGTTATAAAAAATTTTCTGTTTTCACTTATTTATAAATTTTTTTATTTTTTTATCAACTTTTACACTTTTTCACTCTTTCTCTACTGTTTTTACCAATTTCTATACTAAAAATTTTAACCACTCTAAAATTTTAGTACTCAAATATAACCTTAATACGTGAAAGCAAGTTACCGATCTCTAAGAACAATTTCATATCGGACCTCCACCATGGGGGAGCTTAAGGTAACACTTGATATTCTATTAGTGTCCCTACGATCATATCTCGGCTTCCTAAAAAAGTGTGGAGGTTTATGAAGTATGACCATTTTATTACCACTTTTGTTTTCGTATTAATTTTCTAAAAAAAATCTATTGTTATCGTTTTCTCAGTTTACCTTATCTTGTAAGTTAGCACATGGGCTACGACCGAAGCCCGGAACAAATCCTATACGATTTTTCGCCAAATGTGGATATTTTTCAACAATCTTTTCCCCTCCCTAGTTACGACAAAAAAGGATGTGTTTGTTATGGAAGTGGAATCACGTGATCATGTCACCAATAGAGTGCTGCGACACAAGACAGGAAAATTGGGCATGCACGTGGCTTTCATTTTAAATTTGCCACCTTCGCACGTTCGAGGACTGGCCTGTCTTGATGTCTTCAAAATGTAAAGGCCCCAAAACTCTTCCTTTTTCCGGAACTTTATGTATTTTTGAGAAAGGGGTTGAAATTGGGCCGTGGTCCGGCCTCGTGGATCTCGTGTGGATTTTGAAGAAAAATCTGTATGATATATTTTGGTGGGACAAGAGAGGATTTCCCACTATTTATCTTTTTTTCTCTATAAAGTGCTTGAGATTGGTTGATTCGATGCAGCACTTTTTTCATTTAAAATATAACCAGCACTTTCTTCAATACACATATAGATTTTCTATTAATGAAATGGAGATTGCGGATAGAGTGAAAAAGTCCGCGGTGCTTATCCAAACGTCTGCGATGCGAAACACCACTTCTTGCAAATGCATCAAGCAGTCATTTAATGGAAAAGGGCGGAAAAAAAAAAAGCGAGACAAATCTTTCTGGGTATAACTTTTTGTCTGAATTATATGATATAATTTAAAAATAAATAATTAAATACAATAAAAAAAATTAATTATAAAATTTATACTGTTAAAAATTTTATACAAACATAATTTAATGGTGTAAAATTTATTTATTATATTTATTTCTTTTTAAATTGAATCATAAGTGTTATCTTTAGGCTAATTACGGCAGTCTGTGTGTCATTTTCAACCAAGCTGGCCAAGACCCGATTAGCCGTCCAAAAACTATGATGATAGGGTGATGATGGTGAGATGAATCAATTGACAACTATGGCAATGATTAGTCCTACGAAGAAAGATGGACAGGTTGGCTTTGTCATGTTTCGGGACCGAAAAGTGTGGAATATGGATACCCGTTTCGCACAAGAGCCACAAGTGAAGCAGGCGTGGCGAAAATTGAGGAGGATTTTTTTTTTTTTAATCAAGTGAGGAGGATTAATTGTAGACGTAGTTTGCTACTTTTTGAGAGATCATGCAGCTTTTCACGCATGTCCAATCCATCCTGCAAGGATAGGACGAAGTTAGGATTGTGCTCTAAGAGGCCTGCTTGAACCCATATTTTCTTGGCAGAACGGAACCTATAAACAGCAAAGAAAATCAGAGTGAAAAAAGCCGAACGAGTGGTAAGCGTGCATTTTGTCCCCAAAGTTTTAAAGCCTTATAAACGGCCAAGTTTATCTACACGGGGCAGGATTCCACACAGTGATAAGGACGACTGACAACTGACCCACACTGTGCTTCAACATGGCCGTCCATCCCATCCATTAAGCAGATTGATCCTTACATGCCACCTAACAAAGCAGAGCACGCAATCTCGACGAATTTTATTCAGTATGATTCTACCACTTTGAAGTACCAGAAAAGTCTACTTAGAACAAAAAAAAAAAGTACCAGAAAAGTCTAAGGGAGTCAGTGGTCACTATAATAATTGTGGAAATAAAATAATCTCCCGTCACATGTATCTTTGGTGTGTAGTACTCAATGGTCCCCCCGATAGACTCAGTAGAGTGAGTCCAAATTCAGTTTCTGACCGCAAGGAATATAAAAATTAGGAGAAACGACTACTGAGAAATGTCCCCACTCCCCAGCTAAGTTGGACGTTTGGACTCTAGTTCGGCTACCCTGATCATTAGTAATGGAGAAGAAAGGTGACGCGCGTGGTCATATTCCCTCTCTCAGTGAACAAAAGATGCCTTCTTAGATTCCTCGAAGAGCAAACCAGCACTGAACAAATTAAGTTTACGCATTCTAACTTATGATTTTAAACTGAAATATCAAAACTATATATAGGACTCTTAAGTAATAAAAAATAGCCTCCTACGAATGATGAGTTGATCAGAGTATCACCGATCAACTTGATCTTATCCATCCGAATTAAAATCAAACTGGACTATATCCATACCGAATAAAATACATAATGAGTGTCGCGGATTGTCTCTAATTATCTTAAACATATAATGAAAATATAAGGGATAAAATTGCTATATCGTTGAAACTCGTGTATATATAGAATATTTTCCTTAAGTTTACGTATAAAATTTTGATGAAATGAAAATATAATATAGTCGCAATCATAATATGTCCCGTCGCTAGTTCGAAGGGGCATTTGTATGTGACAAAAACTCCGGGCAAATAAAATACATGAACAAATGCGTGAAGGAAACGTTTTGTCCTGTGCAATCAAGCACAACAGAGACATAACCTATCTCGTCTTTATCATATATCATCGTAATCATGATCAAGGATCGTAGATTCAGAACCATTATTATTATTATAGCACTACATCATTTACTCTTGACCTCTCTTCTGCCCACCTTGAAAACTCTGAACATTAAACCCGTGACAGACGTCCCTTAAGCGAATCATCTGACAAGAACAAGATCTTTTTTTAATCCCATGTAATCTTATTTCGACATTGGCCTCCAATTTCTTCGTTAATCTCAAACTCTTGTGGAGAATTAAAAGCCAACCAAAATTTCTTGGGGAGCGAAAGGCGGAGTTCGAGACTAGTCGTGAAGGAAACGTTTTGTCCTGTGCAATCAAGCACAACAGAGACACTTCAACGAACTTCGAAAGAGGCTGACAAAATAGTCCACAGACTATTGTGCGGCCGTTGGGATAAGGCAACGGGACTAAAATTCAAAGGCACGTGGGGTGGACTTCAAAGGCACGTGGGGTGGACACAATCTTTCTGCACTCACATAAAGCACCTGGGACCCATGTTTGGAAAGGTGGCTGCTTTTTTCCAACTTGTCCTATCAAAGGGAGTAACTTGTGCCGACGCTCTCGTTCTTTTGGACTAAATTAAAGGAGCGGCTCTGTGTCTGCTCGGAGGTGAAAACTCCCAAAACTGTCAGAATTGAGATATTTTTGTATTCCCTGCCACAACATTTTTTATATTGTTTTTTTTTTTGGGGCTACGTATTAATTAATTCATGTGGACGACCTAATTTTGTTCTACTAGTCATGTGGACAGACGTCGCAGACCAAAGTAGCTTACTTTGGTAGAATATCCTCCATAAACTAATGAAGTTGATAGAAATTGCTTGTGTTTGGATAAACATGTCCCGTCAATTTCTTTCAGATCACTTTACTAAAAGTTGGACCCCCCATTGTCTGAACTCCTTCGGAGAAAGAAAACAAAAGAGTTACTTTAGATGAAGGGTTACTTTCATTTGAGTTGGAAGATCAAACTCAAGATTTTTTCATGCCAAAGGAAAAGCTATTGGAAATTTTGGCAATAGAAGATGGTTATATTTATGTGAAAAATCCAAGAAAAATACATTGAAAAATAAAATTATTGGATATTGGAGTCTTATTGTTATAGAAGCTTTGGGAATAATTTAATTCTTTAATTTTTGGAGCGCATTCTCTTATTGAATTAGCATATTTAAAGACCATTCAAATATTCGCTAAACAATGGGTAAGTTTAAATGGGCGGAACATTCTCACTGTGCCAGTCCCCGTAAGTAACAAGTCATCGTGCATAGAGCTTTGCAAGTGTGAAAAGCCTTGGAGAGTCTTCTCTGAATCATCCAAATTCCACAGTCCACTGCGTGCGCATTACACAGAGTCATGGTTGGTGGCCGTGTAAGGAACCCATATCACAATTCAAAAGGATGATGGCGAATTGACACGCATTCAATGAAGATGGCTAAGGAGGTGTTTGTTTGTGTAAATTTTGGTATGGTGGAAATGTTATGGTATAGGAATCGGTGAAAAAAGTAAAAATATTTTGTGAGAATTTATAAAAATGTGAAGAGGGAGAAAATTTGAATAAATATTATAATGAAAAAAATTTATTTGATAAAAAAAATATTATTTTATAATTTTTTAATAAAAGCCGAAATATTGAGGTATCAAATTATTGAGAAACAAACGCCGGCTAAAGCTTCCTGCCTGTACCATCAAAATCTATTTGAAATTCAGTCATTTATTTATAAATTTGCATCGGAAAAATTCCGACCACGTGTAGAAAACTGGCTGCTACTGTTTCCTCAGTAGTTTAAAGTGACATTATTTAGTCAAAACTCGATGCAAAATCGATCGGTATCTTCAGTTCGAATTTCACCACACAATTTAGAGAGAAATAAAGATATAATGTGAAATCTAGGTTTATACGAAGAATAATATTAAATAGTGTATAACTCATATAGTATGTTTGCATTATAATGATAGATAATTTTAGGTGAATTTTTACTCCTAAAATTTTTATTTATATTAAAAAATTATAAAATAATCTATCTTTTCTCCTCAATTTATTATTTTTTTATTATAATATTTATTTAAATATTTTCTTTCTTTACTTTTTCATCGAATTTTATAAAATATTTTTACTTTTTCACAAATTTTAAAATCCTCAAAATATTTAACCCCTAAAATTTTTACTCCTGAACGCCCCTTGATCTTAATAGAAAACAAAAAACGTGGCATTTACCTTCCAAACCTTCCAAATCTAGGTTTCCAATGTTTTCTACTAATTAAGAAAAATATTAATCCTAGTTAAGTTGGCAACAAAGTGTAGATATTATGCACAATTAACGATTATTTGCGTTACGAACATCGAACGCAAATACCTGTTTAAGATAGGCAGAAGCAGTGGGCTGATTTCTAACCAAATATTCCGCATGTTTATTATCTACCGACACAATGTTTTCCTACGAATGTGAGCTTGAAGGGGGGACTGTATTGCAAACTTTTTCCTTTTTAATGACCACCATATGTACAGCGTCGACAAGTGTACTGTACACGTGCTATCAGCCTCCGCGAACCAGGAACGGAAAAAAAACAAAAACAAAAAGCGTTACGCACGAATGTTGACCCGGGAATTATGGTTGTTTTCACGTAACGTGAGTTTATTAATATTCAATCATGTTCCTTTTAAATATTAATTATCAGATCTTTACAGAAAGTGTCGCACCGACTCGCATATTATTTATTTTATTGCATCTGTCTGATTTAGTCCAACTGTCATCTAGCTGGCCGGCCGTTGGATAGGATACTTCTATATATATTATCACAACCTTTTTTGTTTTTTAATCTTTTCTGTTTGTTTGTTTTGGTTGGTTTAATTAGTCTTTAGAAATCTTTTTGTCTTCCAGTTACGCTTTGCTTTATAATCTACGCGTCTGCAATCATTTTCCTCCGTTATTTCGTCAACAAGAGAAAACAAGTATTGGAGAACGCATAAAATTGGATCGGTCTACCGCTTGCCCGCTTAATTTGTTTTTTCCCGCATGCTCTTCCTTCGTCTTCCTCTTATCGATCTTACCCTACATATGCGAATGGGTTGGTAAGCCTTTTTTCTTTGCCAACCTTCGGACCGGTAACAGGTATGCTACCCAGCAGATTTTGTCCGAAACATAGACGAATGATATCTGAGAACGAATAGATGATCAACTGGCGTCTGTCTAGCTGGCTGGCTGCCCCGGTTGATTTTTCTTGCACGAACGGCAGCTAAGATTCTGCATGAGTTCCAGCTCAACTATTACGTGAACATTAATATTTAAATTAGATCCTTCTAATTTTTTGTTTGAATTATATGATATAATTTGAAAAAAGATAGATATAATAAGTAGACTATACACTATTTAATATTGTCTATATAAAATTTCAGACAATATTAATCATACAATAGAATTTATCTATTATGTTTATCTCTCTTCAAATTGCATAATGCAATTCGAATTTATCTTAATAGTTATGATTGAGATAATTATCTTTAAGGAATTACATTTTAATTAATATAATATCTTCTCGTGATAACTCTAATTGACCCAGTACCTTGAATTTGGCGATCTCGGAGCTCACTTGAAGTAAAAGACATGAGCAGATCAAATCACACATACATCATACATGAGTTATGAGTACACACCATTCAATTGACAGAGAAGGAATATATATGATATTGAAAAAAATATATATATTTACAGATTTCTTTATTTTTCTTCCTACTAAATATTATTTCTTCCCTATATAAATAATATGAAGTATTTTGTTTGTAACATTAAAAGATAGCAATTGTGTTACTTGATATTCATGAGCTAGGCTTTTGAATCCAGTGAATCTGCCTGCCAAAAGAGACCGTTCTCTACGAAGAAGAATAAAGAAATGGCAGAGTATCTGCTTGTAGATATTAGAGATCAAAGAAGAAGCAGGAAATATATATAATAATTTAATATGCTCAAAGCGTCAAAAACTTAAGTTAACTTGTCTCCGTCGTAAAGCTTCGACTGCAATATTCAAACATTTTTAATGTTATTGATTCAGTAGGAAGAATCAAAGTCAATGGCCAACCTGTCACGTTCGAACTGGCCACTGATCTCCCCCTCTCTCTAGCGTCAGATTGTGGACTCAAACGAGTGAGACGTGTCAAACAAATGAGTCTAATATATCTATAAAAGAATAGAGATTCTATTATCTTGCATCATAATAATATGATATTTTTTTGTACCTATCTACCCTTCTCCTAGAAAACTGTGGAGTCCAGCAGTGAGTCATCACCTAATTATAAATAAACAAAGGAGAGTGCATATAATGGCATCCCAAGCAGCTAAAATAATTTCAATTATATACTCACTAGTCAAAGAAGTGCGGGGACACGTATGTGTCCCATCCTTGTTGATTTTGGTACCAAGATAATATGTGTACGTAGTTACGTCATTTACCCTTTTACCCTTCTATGATTGCACTACTTTAGGACATCAACAGCTTCTCCCTAGCTACAGACAAGTGTACATAGGGATAGTATAGTATTATAGGAATCAATATATAATTTGTTTCGATTACTGTGCACGCCCTAAGTCCAAGATTTTTTTTTTTTAAATGAGAAATTACAGTATTCCAAAGTTGGAATTAGGTGTCCGTGTTAATAAATTAGTCATTAAACTCTATGATTTCGAAAAAAAAAAAAAAAAAAGTCTGTCTCCTTCCTTTTTCGTTAATTATAAATGCCAGCATGTGGAGATTTTATTGAGTTTGAAAAGAAAACGTGAGACGTGATTCACGAGGATGGATAGGGAGAAAAACTTTATGTGTTTTGTAAGTCTGGTTGATGTGACAATGACGTGGTGTCAGTGGTCGACTGGGCTGGCACTGACGTGTCATTTGTGGGCTAATGCGTTTAGATTACGCATTTGTGGGCTAATGCGTTTAGATGCACGATGTATAATTTAATTGGATTAATGTGACATTAATTTTATTTTAGGGGGTCAAATGAATATTATTATTATTATTTTATTTATATATTGATCAAAAATTATAATTTGTCATCCAAATTACCAAGCTTAAAATATTAACATTAGCTTTTGTTTTTTTTGGTAATATTTATATATTTATATTGAAAAGGCTAATGTATATTAAAGGGGACACAAGGCCGATAAGTTAGGATTCAAGACCAACCTACCGAGTTAGGTTATTGAAACAACTTTGATGAGGGGGGCATCAATGGACAGTCTTGAGTGATAATTTTAGATGGGAAGGGATGGGGCTGCAAGACTACAATATTGCGAAGTAGTTCTTTAATATAACCGTCTAAAAGATTGACCACAAAATGTAAAAGATAGGAAGAAGAAGAACTCTACCACAGAAAAAGCTGCTTAAGTGGGTCCGCCTTCTATCTGGTAGATGAGCACCCCGTCTTTGTTGACCTGCCGCAATATACGAACCCGCTTTGGCTGAGCCATAACTTTGACACATTAAAATATTATGTAAAGAGCAAACCTTTTTGAGCGATCAGCTCGCCCATCCCTTCGTTTCTGTCTTGATCCTCACTGACTTGCTTGACTAAGACAAGGATAATTCTTTTCCACGGTACTACTTCGTATGCCTAAGGGTTACGTACAATCGACGTGCATGTTATAAGTATGTGGTCGACAATCAACGTGTTCATTTCGTGTTATTTTGGAATACATGGTCGACGTGCATCTTGTAAGTATGTTTGCTTGCGACCAATGGGGCTGACTAATGTATGATCGGATGGATTATTTTTGAGATTTTATAAATTAATACTGTAATTAGGCTTGGTTTGGTTGTTAATTTTAAGATAAAGTACAATTTACTCTCTCAAATTATTATTCGATTTTTAAATATCTTCACAAACTTTAACTCGTTATAATTTATTCCAAACTGTGCTTGTGTCATTATGTTGAATAATTTTTGTCCCATATGAACTAAACTTACCTTCTTCTTACATGAAAAAAAAGAAAAGAAAAGAAATTGCCCATATCCATTTTAAGTGACTTATCTTTTTTAAAAATAAAAAATAAAAAAATTAACAGACTAAAATTACCTAATTACATATTATTTTCTGGGTTTATATATCACAAAAAGCACTCTAGAAGGCTGAAAATAACTCAAACGGGAGCAAATTTATCTTTTCACATAAGGAGAATATCATGTAATCTTCACTTGAGATGAAAACCATTTGACGATTTGAGACTGAAAGGTTAATCTTAATTAATTTTTTTTCTTTTGGAGGGTCAATTTTCATTTCTTTATGAAATACTGGAATTTTAGGAGGACGGAGTCATAAAACAATATTAATTTTGTTAGCATAAAATAATATTATTTGGTTTCCGCCCATGTTACATGTACATTATATTTTTCTTTAGAACCATGGGAATATGCATTTGGCAGGGCCACCATAATGCCAACTTGCATCAATTATGCAAAAATTTGTTGGCTGCGGGCTCACCAATAAGTTTAGTTTTAGAGGGGGGATCGCATCAAGTGAAAGAGACTAATGATTAATGGTTCTATTGATCAGCCAGCAAAAAATAAAGCAAAAAAACTAATGTGCAACTAATACTAATAAGAGAATTACAACATATATAAATAGATATTTATATATATTCTATTAATTTCAATATTAATTTGTACAGCGAGACTGGTGTAAATGAAAAAACGTGTACTGTGTTTAAGATGTATGGAAGGAAGTCGTATTATTACGTCAAACCAGCTAAAAGCTGGGTTTCAGGACTTCGTAGTTCATGGTCCTCGGTGACGCAAGCAATTGTCTATTTAAGCACTCTCTGGAGCCCAATACTGGACAACTGGGACTCCTGGTTCATCGCCCCTTGAACTTATCTGCAAATACCACCACAAGAACTCCCCTCTGATAAAAGCCTCTCTAACCGTCTCTACCTTACCAGATGGCTGACCGGAAAACTGAGAATAATGCCGTTTCCGGCCTACCCCAGAAAACTATTCTGGATTTTGATCCTCCGAAGAAACCTGGAAGGAACATGTACGCTATTGCTTGTGCTATTTTGGCGTCCATGACCTCCGTCCTACTTGGTTATGGTCAGTAACTTTGGCTTCTTACTGCAAATATACGTAAAGTATCTTATTCTTTTGTATAGGCTTTTCCAGTCACGGGAGGTTGATTACAGAGTTTTATTTGGTTTTTCTTCTTCTAGTCAAGATAAGGATAACAAAGAGTTCAGTTGGTTTTCTTGATCTTTTATTGTAAATTTTTAAGCTATTATAAAAGTTCACTTGCTGATGAGTAGATTCTATCTGATTTATTGGGGAAATGCTTTTTTCTGCGAAGTATTTTTTTTTTCTCGAACACAAAAGTGGTACAACTTTTAAGTAGTACTTAGATGTCTACTCACCTTGTTATCCTCGGGTATTGCTTCAGATATTGGAGTAATGAGTGGAGCAATGATTTACATCAAAGAGGACCTCAAAATCAGCGATGGCCAGGTTGAAGTCCTCGCCGGGATCCTTAACCTATACTGCCTTATTGGTTCCTGGGCCGCCGGCCGGACATCAGACTGGATAGGCCGCCGCTACACCATCGTTGTAGCCCAAACCATCTTCTTCGTCGGAGCTATCCTCATGGGCTTCGCCACCGACTACGCCTTTCTCATGGTCGGCCGCTTCGTCGCCGGTGTAGGCGTCGGCTACGCGCTCATGATCGCCCCGGTCTACACCGCAGAGCTCTCTCCGGCATCCACTCGTGGCTTCCTCACCTCATTTCCCGAGGTTCGTGCGTAGCTAGTGTTTGCTAAAACAGGAAACTCTTCAATACAATGAATTTAGCTAGTGTTTTTTTTTTTTGTACGAGAAAAGCTGGTGTTTGTTCCGGACCTCCGGTTATTGGACTGTACCTAAGTTCCATTAACATAAAAAAAAGAACAAACTTTTAAAACGACTCTTTCCTGCTATTTCTAAAATGATGTCCTGCCCCAACAGAACTGACGTAATTATATCTGTGTGTTTTGGTATAGGTCTTTATCAATGGTGGGATACTGCTGGGATACGTTTCGAACTATGGTTTCTCTAAGCTCCCAATTCACTTGGGTTGGCGGTTCATGCTCGGAGTGAGTGCTGTGCCCGCTATTTTACTTGGCATCATCGTTTTAGGCATGCCCGAGTCACCTCGGTGGCTGGTGATGCAGGGTCGGCTCGGGGAAGCGAAGCGAGTTCTTGACAGAACCTCGGACTCCCAAGAGGAGGCCGATATAAGACTAGCTGACATCAAGGAAGCAGCTGGTATACCCGAGAATTGCAACGACGACTTCGTTCCAGTAACCAAAGGGAGTCACGGTGAAGAAGTGTGGAAAGAATTGCTTTTGCATCCGACACCGGCCGTTCGCCACGCCTTAATCGCAGCGGTCGGGATCCATTTCTTCCAGCAATCCTCGGGTATAGACTCCGTCGTTTTGTATAGCCCGAGAATCTTTAAGAAGGCAGGAATCACTTCAACGGACGGCTTGCTATTGGCAACCGTAGCCGTCGGATTTACTAAGACCGTATTCATCTTGGTGGCCACTTTTTTCCTGGACAGGATAGGGCGGCGACCGTTGCTTCTGAGCAGCGTTGCGGGCATGATTCTCTCTCTGGGGACCCTCGGAATTGGGCTAACGATCATCGGTCACTCGGATCACCAGGTGATGTGGGCCGTCGTTCTGAGCATCGCCATGGTGCTAGTATACGTGGCGTTCTTTTCAATTGGGATGGGGCCCATCACGTGGGTCTACAGCTCGGAGATCTTCCCGTTGAGGCTACGCGCCCAAGGCGCGAGTATCGGTGTTTCGGTGAATAGGGTCATTAGCGGGGTCATCTCCATGACTTTCCTCTCACTGAGCAAGGGGATCACGTTCGGTGGGGCCTTCTTTCTCTACGCATCTATCGCCACGGTGTCTTGGGTGTTCTTTTACTTTATGCTACCGGAGACACAGGGTAGAACCCTCGAGGACATGGAAGGTATATTTGGTAATCTCAGGTGGAAGTGTGACCAAAGCAGGAACAAGAACAAGAACAAGAACAAGGAGACCATGGAAGAAAACGTGAATGGGAAAGGTCAGATACAGTTGGGGACTAACGGGAAGGCTTAGGAAAGAGGTATTAGGGTAAGTAAATATATTTGCTTCCGAATGTATAAAGCAGCCCCCTTCTTTTTTCTTTTTTTTTTAAGCCCATGAATGTGATCAGGAACTGGAAAAAAGGAGACAGATGTCATGACTGTGAGAAATGAAAGGAAATAATCACAACGCTGTCGTTTTTGTCCTGCTCTTTTTAGCGTCCTTCATCGGGTCAAAGCAAGAAGTTCAAGATTGGCTTTCCCACGCCTCTCGTGGTTAAGGATAAAATACTAGCATTAACTGTAAAATCAACAACAAATAAAATTAAACTGAGTACTCTCAAATTACTGTTTATTTTATAATTTACGTCGTAAATTGTCGAACTTGACATATTGCACCACGACCAAGTAGTAGAGTTACACTTAATTTGCACCTTAAAAAAAAAAAAAAACAAGTGACGTAATTTTAACATCTAATTATAACATATGATGAAGTAACACGTAGACATATTGATAGTTTGGAGTACAAATTATAAAATAAATAGTAATTAATTAGAAGATATAAAATATAATTATATGTATAAACAAATATTACGGAACGACCCATATATAAGCGAACACATGTCATAGTAGCGATGGAATTTGCCAACCACAAACCGATGGCTGAGCTATTAGCGACGTCGTACATTCTGTAATTTCATTTGTGACGGTGAAAGAGACAGCAAACAAAAAAAAAAGAGACAGAAAACGTCTGAAAGAGAACAAAGGAGTTGTCTGAAGCAGCGTAACACTGGAAAGTGGAAGGAGCTTTTTTCTTTTTTTCTTTTTTCCTAAGCGTGGAAGGAGCTTGCGTTGTAGTCAAGGGACCAGTCGTACGTACGTAACGACGCAGTTTCACGTGATATTACACAACGTAGTTGAAATTAAATAATAAAACAATTAATTACGTGGGAAGATGCAGATAATATTCCTTTCACTTTTTGTGATTCATTATTTAATTTTAAATGTAGAATTAAATATTATAATTGCGTACGAGGAATTTCCAGTTAATATACGAAAATTAGGACCTACGTCTAATTGGTAGGTATAAACGACGACGTGGATAATGTTTATAATGTACAAAAACTGTAATAGTACTAATCTATGAAATAATAAACCGATTAATTTCGTGGGATGATGCCAGATAATATTCCTTACACATACTTTTTAGACCTTTAACATTTTAAATGTAGAATTACTAAATATTATAATTGCGTACGAGGAATTTCCGGTTAATTTACGAAAATTAGGACCTACGACTAATTGGCAGGTCTAAACGACGATGTAGACAATATTTATAATGTACAGAAACTGTAATACTATTAGTCTATGAATTAAAATTAACTCGTTCACCAGGCCTCAAGGAAGGGACGTAAAGTTTAAGAATTGCAGCTTCTTGCCAAATATTAAATTGAGGATTTTCAAATGTAATATTACAACATTAAAATTGGTATTGTCGGGGAAGGAATTTTTTCCTACTACAAAAGCCCATAGTTGCAGACCCAAAACAGTGAGACATAAATCAGCTCATCTAGCATGATATGCACTCTTAGGTGATTGGAGGTCTACAAAAGAGTTTGGCAATTCATAATTTAATGGGTAAAGATAATTTATGCAAGAAATTATGATTATTATATGTTATTCATTAATTGAGTTGACAGATAGGAAAGCGACAGAAAGAATGACGATTTAATCCACTCCAAAGGGAAACCAACCCTAACAACGCCGATCTTGGGTAAAAGGTGGATGAGACGAAAAGGGTCTGGAGGGGGATGAGGCCTGAAGAAAGTAGGGCTGAGGCCCAAGAAGATTCCAAGCCCAAACGGAAAAGTAGAGGATATAAAAAGAGGAGGCACGTCAAAAGGGGGAGGCTTCTCTCTGATGAATAGTGAAAAACCAAAGGAAAAAGAAAAGATCAAAGGACACGAAGATTGATTAGAATGGCGGCGGAGAAATCCCCACATGAGGAGGACTCTGATTACTAGTGTTTTATTTTGTTTATCGAAGAAAGGAATGAGAGTTTGAGCCTTTAACCCATCATAAACTTTAGACTTTTAAATTTAGTTCCACCGGGACAAGAACCTGATGTATATTGTGATGGATCGATTTAAAATGGCTCCATCATAAAACAACGCCAAGAGCTTTGTTCTTCACTTTTACCCCAATAAATTCACAATAAAATATAGGTAAAAGTAGGTGCTGTTATTATGGTAATAATTGATCTTCTTGAATTATTATTATTATTTTTTTGTGGTAGGCAACTTTCACCTAGTTTTTCTTTTGGTAAATAATATAGACATTTTCTTTGTTTTTTTTTGTTTTTTTAAATAACCAGTAAAATCTTTGCACACAGTCTTTGTGCACCGAATCGCACATACTAACTCAAATGAAAAATGCATTAATCTAAGCAACTACAAATTTCAGACACATTAATCAATCTCTAAATTAAATATCGCTTAAGTCTAAAATTTATAGGATTAATTCGAACTTCTCATCCACAATAATAGAAAATTTGTCTTTCTAACTTGAATTATCCTTATTGTCACAATATAATTGATCTTTTCAGCTCTATATGAAATTTACTTTAATGAATTTTAAACTTTCAAAGACTAATTTGATAAATTTTAACACAAAAGGACTATTCAGATTAGTCGATAAATGATAAACGATAGGTATGATAGGTATAGGTATAGGTAGGAAATTGATACTGATGTTGATCGCTTTTAGGAATCGTTCGTTTCTCCAATATTTTGGGGCATGAAAATTTTCAATAAAACAAACACACTCCAAAATTTTTAACTTTTATACATACACACTTCACCTTTCACAAACCTCAATAAATCTCAATAAAACAAAAATTTCCAAAATTTCAAAAATATTCTCCAAAATTTTGACAAATAAACGCCCCTTGATAGCTCCATTTTCTTGTTTTTGTGAACACCAAACACCGGATGTCGACTCTTGTGGGGGCTTTAGATGTGGGAGCGGATTCCCTCCGAAGGCTACATAAGATACGGTCAAGATTTAAATAAATCAAATCAGCGGTGGTTACAAATCCACCTCGAATAGAAAGGCTCATGGCTTAGTGGCTCGGCTTGGTAGCTCCCATATTCCCCCAAAATTCCTTTTTCGCGTGAGAGACGCAACTCCCTTCTTTTTCTGCACTCCCTTCCTTCTCACGACATCCTCTCTTCATTTGCCTCTCTCTCTCTCTCTCTCTCTCTCTCCTCTGCACGTCGGAATCTCGCCGGAGTCAAGAGAAAAAAAGGTATTTTTAGATTTATGCCGAGTTCTTGACGGATCTGTTACTCATTTCGTGCTGAGGCTCCATCATTCTTGTCAACTTGTTGTCACAATCTAATGGTATTTTTAGATTTATGCCGAGTTCGCTAATTGTTTGGATGTTAGTCCCAAGTTTACACTCCTGAACAAAAATAAACATTTCAACTGACGGTTATTAGTAATTTCTATCTATTTCTGATGAGAAGAATTATGATATCTGGGGTCGTCGATGTGCTGGAACAAAAACACTTAACCACACTTTTGGCAGGTTTAAGTAAGTTCTAAGTGATTTTAGCGAAAACTTGAAGCTTTTGGCATTGGCTATATTCCGCTTTAATGTGATTTATTGAAGCCTATTGTACATTTTTTGAGGTTGGAATTCGATACAACAATAACCTGTTCCTTTTTCCCAACATAAGGGTGGCATAACGTGTTTCATTATGATATCAATATAAGTCTGTCTTGGCCCCCCTTCACAGCATGGTGACATTGTTGACATGAAAAGGCAAAAAAAATTTGTGACTGGTGGGGCTGCAGGAATTATATGTTTACGATTGTAACATTTGACCAAGTTATTCAAATTGGTTCAGACGATACTGTCTCGACATTGTTAGCTTTGGCTCATGGGTCACGGTGTTTTCACATGCTAGTGTACCTGGTATTTTTCAGGGTTGGGCTGATCAGAATTATTTAACTGATAGTGGAATTATGCAATGCCTGTTGCTGGTAAGTTTGCTATTGCACGAATCGTTATGCTAAAATATAGAAGCTAGTTCCTAAAGCCCATTGTGGGTGGTGGATTGATTCAAATTGTTGTGCATTATTTTGATGAGAGCAAGGTGTTGTTTTTTTAGTGAAAATACAAGCGCCTTTCATACATTATTTTGCTGAGGGCTGTGCTTTTGTGATTACACTTGAGGTTTGCTGAATCCTTTTACGCTTGTTTGATTTTTAATTGGAAATTTTGGAAGTTTCTGTAGCTTTAATATGGAGTTGGGAAGCTAAAAGGTTTAATTGAGCCATAACTTTTAGTCCCATTCTTCATTGTGTGTGATCCTGTTTCCAGGTCCCTCAAATACAAAATTCCTAATGCACCTGAGGGTTGCTAATGTGGTTTAAATACCAAATGGAACTTCGGTTTCAATGTCAATCAAGTTATTGTTCAAAACTTCAAGCTCTGAAACTTTGTTGAAAGACATGAATTTGTTAGAATTCATGACTCTTAGGTGACACCTTTGGAATCTGAGATATACATGTCATTTGTTGCGGTTTAACTTTTGGAATATGAATTTCACGAGTAGTGGGATTAAAGGCTTTTTGAAACTTGGAACACCACAAGGCATTGTTGGCTTTAAGTTACTAGTACCCACCACTTCGGACCTTAATAAGTTCCAATGTTTGTTCTAATGTTTGTTACTTTGTTCTGCAGATCAGTGGCCAAGCTGGGTCTCCGCACGATCATTCTCAGAAAGAATTTGAAACAAACATGTTGCTTTGTTCATCAACATATAATGACGAAAGCAGTCTTGGACTGTCAGGCATTTGCAAAATCGTGTCTTTGAGGCGTTGTAGTATTACTTACCAAATGGGAAAAAGGCCCTGGTTTATTCTTGATTTTGGAATGTAATGTATAAACGATATTTCATCCAATTTGGTTGGAATGCTACTATGGCGGTCAATAATTTTTTGTAAGCTGCACTGCCTTTTAATCCTTGCCGTTCAAGTAGTCTGAATAAAGAGCTTTGACCATGTGGCAAATTCCATGTAGCATAAAATTCTTCCACTTTATTCAACGAACTTAAATTTCATGTGCTATATCTGATTCAATAATTGTTTGTCCAGTTTGTGGTATCAAACGAAATAAAATCTCCAAAAAATGCAGTCGTTTCGCATGTCATGATCAGATCAGAATATATTAATTATTTGCTCATCATCATTGAATATAATCTTGAAGAAGAATTATGAATTCTTGTTATACTGATAACCAAATCAATTAAGAGGAGTACTGGCTATTTCAATTTTTATGGATTTACTTCTTCTACTGTTCAAGTAATTTTTCAAGTCTGTTTGTATGAATCTCAACTTCTTTCTACCCCCAGTTTGGGCCACCATCAAATTGTGTGCCAACTCATGGTTATGCTGTGCACACTAATCAGATGTACAGTACTTCCCATTTGATTGACGCTGAATGGTGAAACTAGCAAGACAAACACATCTAGTATTTCGTTGTTCCTTTAGCACTGGCGCATCTAATCCGACACTTTTTCTCAAGCCTTTTTTATTACACACAGAATGTTCTACATGTAAAGTGCCTTTTATTTTTATTCTTGTATCCAGAATTTTTACGGATGCTAAATCCAATGCTAATTGCGTATGCATTGTACTAATTATAAAGCATACTCTTAATCTCTCCATTCTAAGGTCCAAATATTAAGTAACTCCCTGTTGTCTGTTCGAACCATATTACCTACACAATCAAATTATACAATTGAAAGAAATAAAAATTTAACAAATACATACACGGAGATAAATAAAAATCTATCAGAATCCAAATAAAAGACTTTACAAACCTTCCGATCTTGAGGTGCTGGAAGACCCTTGTCTATTAATATTTAGACAAAAAACACCCTCAATTATTATTATTTGTCAACCTATTAAATACAATGGCTACAGTTTGTGAAGAATAAAATTTGTGGTTGCAGATATTCATTTGAAATCTTAGAAAAAATCAAAAAGATTTTTTTAGAATTTATTTAGTATTAAAAAAAATCTACAAAGAACAGTTTCATGGGACATCACGATTAATGTTAGTCTTTGAAAGCAACAACATGAGCCATGCATGATATGTCAGTAATTAAATTTAGCTAAGCAAAAACTTAAAATTAATGATACTGAAATCTTAATTTAGCATTGAGGATTTAGCTTTTGAGATAAAAACGTATTAATAAAATAAGACCTGAAAGAAACAAATTGGGTTCGGAAAAAGAAGATCCAAAAGAAACAAAAAAAAAAATCTGAAAGAAACAAAGTGGGTTCTCAAAATAAAAAAGAGGGACAGGAGACAACACCTTTACGTAACTTTAATTAAAAAGTGACATTGATTGGCGTTTTTCAACCAAAAAAACAAAAACAAAGGCATTGATTGGCGTTGGATGTTGAGAAACCAAGCGAGACAGAGTGGCTATTAGATTTTTTACTGTGGGAGATCAACTGGGTCTTTTAATGCTCAGCCTGAAAGGCTATACAGAAAGAGCTACCGCATAGCTATCCTAACCATGGTTGGAGTTCTCAATGACTCAGGCGGCCAGATTTTTCGGTTTTCGAGAAAATACCATCAGCTTGCTGGATAGTTCGCGAGACCCTTAAAGAAACAAAAAAAAAAAAAATTAATCAAATCAAAAGAAGGTCTGAAAAGAAACAAATCCAGTCTAGAGAAACTAGTAGTGGGCGGACTATTACGAAAGAAAAAAAGCCAGGTGTAATCACAAAATCACAGCCCGGGTTACAGTTTCCTTGAATCGTGTAGTAATTCGAGTCTGTCACGCGAGTAAAAAATACCTTTTTTTCTCTTTACTCCGACGAGCAGAGGAGGAAGAGAGAGGCAAATGAAGGGAGGAAGTCGTGAGAAAGAAAGGGTGCAAAAAAAAGGAGAGAGTTGCGTCTCTCACGCGAAAAAGGAATCTTGGGGGGATTTAGGACCCACCAAGCCGAGCGGCTAAGCCACGAGTCTTTCTATTTATTAAATGAGGTGGATTTGTAACCACCGTTGATTTGATTTCTTCAAATCTTAACCGTGTCTTATGTAGCCTTCAGATTCCCTCCTTCGGAGGGAATTCGCTCCCGATGTATAGTTGCCTCTCGTCAGGGTGACGTAAGAAATTGTCTATTTAATCATTGATCTCTGGATGCAGCTCAGCACTGGACTTCATGGCCACTTGAACTCATCTGCAAATCCCGCCCAAGAACTCCCCTCTGATTAGAACCTCTCTCCCCATCTCTCTAGCCAATCAAGATGGCTGACCTGAAAGCTGAAAATAATACAATTTCCGGCCAAACCCCTAAAACTATTGTCGACTTCGACCCTCCCAAAAAACCCGGAATGAACATGTATGCTATTGCCTGTGCTGTTTTGGCGTCCATGGCTTGCGTCTTAATTGGTTATGGTCAGTAACAACTTTGGCCTCTTACTGTATATATATATATATATATAGATCATAGCATCATTTTCTATGGATTAGGTCGCGCGTTCGACGTTTTCCATTTTGGTTTCTTGAATGTAAGTATCATTTATTATAAGCGCATAGAAGTTTACTTCTGGTAATTGTTTCGTTAAGTTTCCGTTAGCGAAGTAGTACTCCTGCAAAAGCAAAGTAGTTCTGGAGAAACACGTAGTTGTCTATCCCAAAAACGAGTAGGTTTTCGATTACTTTGTCGGTTCCACGGACCACATGGCATTCCAATATCTTAATTTCTCTGGAAAAGTTTTAATTGAAAGTATTTCTTTTGGGGGTGGGGGAGAAAGTTGAAGAAGTTTTAAGTGGTTTGCGATGCTTTCTCAGCATCTTGTCCATGTGTGTTTCTTCAGATATTGGAGTAATCAGTGGGGCAATAATCTACATCAAAGAGGACCTCAGAATCACAGACGTCCAGGTCGAAATTCTCGTCGGCATACTTAATCTCTATTGCCTCATCGGCTCCTTTGCTGCCGGCCGAATTTCCGATTGGATAGGTCGCCGCTACACCATCGTGGTAGCCCAAGCCATCTTCTTTACCGGAGCTATCCTCATGGGCTTCGCCACCAACTACGCATTTTTAATGGCCGCTCGATTCATTGCCGGCGTCGGGGTCGGCTTTGCGGCCATGATCGCCCCCGTCTACACGGCTGAGATCTCTCCAGCCTCTACTCGTGGCTTCATTTCGTCGTTCCCTGAGGTTTGCTCAGTTGCTGGTTTTGAAGGCTTCTCTAAATTTTAATAAAAAGCAGCGCAAAATCTTGTCATTATTCTTCTCGAAGCACTAACATGATTATTTGACGCGTTTTTCTTGTATAGGTCTTCATCAACGTTGGGATATTGCTGGGGTACGTTTCGAACTACGCTTTCTCTAAGCTCCCAACTCACTTGGGTTGGCGACTCATGCTCGGAGCGGGGGCTATTCCTTCTGTTATGCTCGGCTTTGTCGTTTTCGTCATGCCCGAGTCACCTCGGTGGCTGGTCATGCAGGGTCGACTCGGTGACGCGACGCGAGTCCTTGACAGAACGTCGGACTCCAAAGAGGAGGCCCATCTAAGACTAGCCGAGATCAAAGAAGCAGCTGGTATACCTGAGAATTGCAACGACGATGTCGTTCAAGTAACCAAAAGGAGTCACGGTGAGGACGCGTGGAAAGAATTGCTCCTCCGTCCTACACCGTCCGTTCGCCATATCTTAATCGCAGCCCTTGGAATCCATTTCTTCCAGCAAGCATCTGGTATAGACTCCGTCGTCTTGTACAGCCCGAGGATCTTCGAAAAGGCTGGGATCAAGTCGACGAACGACAAGCTTCTCGCGACGGTAGCCGTCGGATTCACTAAGACCACGTTCATCTTGGTGGCCACATTCTTGCTGGACAGGATCGGAAGGCGACCGCTGCTTCTGAGCAGCGTCGCGGGCATGATTGTCTCGCTCATGGGCCTCGGAACGGCCCTAACGATCATCGACCACTCGGATCAAAAGCTGACATGGGCCGTCGCTCTGTGCATGGCCACTGTGCTATCTTTCGTGGCGTTCTTCTCGATTGGGATGGGCCCCATCACGATAGTCTACAGCTCGGAGATCTTTCCATTGAAGCTACGGGCGCAGGGCGTGAGTATGGCAATTGCCGTCAATAGGGTCACGAGTGGTGTCCTGGCCATGACTTTCTACTCACTGTCCAAGGGGATCACTACCGGTGGGGCTTTCTTTCTGTACGCGTCGATTGCGACGGTCTCTTGGGTGTTCTTTTACATTATCCTACCGGAAACAAGAGGTAGAACCCTGGAGAACACGGAAGCGTTGTTTGGTAATCTCGGCTGGAAATTTGCAAAATGTAGGGACAAGAATGACGAACAGGGAGGTCAGCAAACCTCCGTAAAACAAACTTAATTAGGTGAACTAAAAGGAAGTCACAACTCATAAGAAAAACGAAGTGAACTGGCGCTGGTAACTCTAGTAGGAAAAGAAGAAATTATTTTTAAGAATGATGCGATAGACACAAAGTTTAGTTATGTGTAATGCAAAAGTAAAACTGATTGTCATGAACGAGAGACAAGTTTGCTTTAAGTGTTGTTTTTTTTCAATCTCCTCTAGTATCTTGTCTTCCATGGTGTCCCCTTCCATGCATATTGGGGAGCTTCAATATTTAGTTAAAGGGAAGAAAAAAGTATTTTCGGAACAATGACTTGTAGCCATAACCATTGATGGTGACCAATCCGTCACATAGCGGCATTGGCCAAAGAGCTATTGGGTTTTTGGGTCATTCTGCAATTTGGTTGTGAAAGAGAAAAAAGAAAAAGGAGTGAAAAAGAATTGGCCCTGATGCAACCATTGGAATGAGGAAGGAGGTTCCTTGATTTGGAAGAGAAAGACGTAATGACTACACAAATGATGGTATTTTAATGTTGGCCATTAGATACTGGTTCCTTTCATGATGCGGATGAGCAATGGCTATGGTCTGTTGGGTGAAGTACCTTCAGAACTTTTTTTCCCTGTCTTTTTCCCTGTGGACAAAGAAATTAGAGATTCGTGGGCGGATGAGTTGTCTCGTCTCCCTCTTTCGTCCTTGGGTGTGTAAATTTCCGACTTCCAACCAATGATGAGATTACTAGATATTTGTCCATTTCAATGAAATATTCTACCAGCCTTAAAAAAAACAAAAAAAAAACAATGGGATATTCTACCGTTTCATTCCTATAATCTATTAGGAGAGAAAATCCAAATTTCCTCTAGTCATAGCCTCCATAATTCTTAAATACTGCGTACTTGCGAATCTTGTCAGCTAATTCTCTCCTACACGTTTGGAGTGGAACGTTCCGGGTGACTCCAGCCACCAGTGCAATTTGAAAGAATGGTCAAAAGAATGAGGTCCTTTCAAAAAGTTCCGGCCGGGCCAAAATACTCTTATCTGTCTTGTTGTCACTATGTTAGACAAATCGTCTATTACAGGGGAGTAAGAAGCATGCAATATGAAGGACGGTGAATCCATTCATACACAACAGAATGGTGTCCGATTAGGTTTCCCGGTTGTTCACATTTTCTCTTGCCTGACTACTAAAATGATTGGGAAAATAATCGTGTTATGTCAGCAACAAGGCTCCGAGTAAGCTACAAAATTAAAAAGTTTATATGTTCTATCTTACAACTACATGACTACATGTAACTCCTCTACAAGCTAGAAACAACACTATTTCTGCTCCTTCCCAAAAACAAAAAAAGAAAAAAAAGAAATCAGCACAAACATACCATGACCACTGTCTCTTTGCAATATTGGGATCCTCAGCCAGTTTTGCAAGACAGCCCAGAAGCTTTAAGGTCAGTTGGTCTGTTCTGGCCCAACCCACCATTAAACACAGCCCAAACCATCGTCATTAATTGATCCCTGAGGACAGAGCACATAATTAGAGAGGCAACTCGAAAGATGAGAAAATTGCCGTCTGGCAAAGATGAACCAAATCATATACAGTGCGAAACACTGCTCATCAATTTTAAGGAGCTATCCTTGGAATCAAATACATCGTCTACCAGAGCAACAAACCACCCCCCTCTCCAGTTTTGGGAAGAGAAATGTATAAAATGGACCATTCAAAGCTTTACCTCATAGTATTATTGGATCACAAGACGCATACAAAGTGTCATTTTTGCATGAATGAACAGGTTTTGTTTTCTAGATTACGGGATGGTTAGATGTAACAAATCACAAATCCATTTTTTTGTTCTACCTGATCTGCCACTGAATCAAATACCATCTGTATACCATGTGATGTCCTATAAAGATGACGCATTAGTTAGGTGTATCTGGAATAAATATGACAGGGAACCCCCCATTTCTATTTTCCTCGGCCAATAATCGATCTTTGCATGGTTGATGATTAGTTGGTAATTGGTTTTGCACCCCCACCCCCACAAAATCAGATGTTTTATCATGAGATATCAAAAGATATCCAAAACTTCACTCTTCCGATTCATACAGAATGCAAGAAAGGTTCTTCCTCTTTATGTCGTTTTTCAGATCTATTGGAGAGAATTTTATCAATTAAAAAGATTACTAAACCACTTTATAAAAGGGTGATGTCACATCAATCTTAATAGGACATCCTTTTATTTGTATGTGAAGCAATATCTCATGGTTGTTCATAGCATTCTTACAAAATTACAAAAGCAACAAAGACAGAGCAAGAGTAGACATCCAGTCAATTCAATACAGGGGATGAGCTTAATTACAGTAATCACCATGGGAGCAAATGGCTTAGCATCTTTTGGCTGCTCAATTGGAATTGGAGGATAACTTACATTATGAACTCGGAACTTGATCTGCCATTTTTAAGACAATAAGTTAGCAAAAGTTTTGCCATTCACATATTGGAGCATGCATAAAAACACATCTAAAGACCAGGAGAATAACAAGAGGAACCTCATCGGTCCCATCTATAATATATGGTTCTTCATCATACTCCCATTTTGTAATTATTTTGTAAGGTAAAATTTTTGGAGTGTGCCAACAGCGACAATCATGTCTCCAACAGAGGGACGAAACATAATCAGTCTAAACACCACCTGTCATAATAGAAAAACAATATTGTCAAGCCGTTCTACTATTAACAACAATAATCTCTCCAACAGAGGGAAGAAACATAACACCACCGGTATATGAAATTTGAAGGATTGCAAGGACTTACGTTTTGATAAATTTTAAAATGTAAGGACTAATTTGATAGATTTAAAAATAAAAGGACTAATCAGATAAAATGATAAAGTATGGATATAGTAGGTAGGAAATTGGCATTGATCCCTTTTAATAATCTCCATTTTCTTGTTTTCGTGAACTCCGGATGTCGACTCTTGTGGGGAGCTTAGATGTATGGTTGCCTCTCGTCAGGGTGACGTAAGAAATTGTCTATTTAATCATTGATCTCTGGATGAAGCTCAGCACTGGACTTCATGGCTACTTGAAGTTGAACTCATCTGCATTCTGCAAATCCCACCCCAAGAACTCCCCTCTGATTAAAACCTCTCTCCCCATCTCTCTAGCCAATCGAGATGGCTGACCTGAAAGCTGAAAATAATGCAATTTCGGGACAAACCCCTAAAACTATTGTCGATTTTGATCCTCCCAAAAAACCCGGAAGGAATATGTATGCAATTGCCTGTGCTGTTTTGGCCTCCATGGCTTGCGTCTTAATTGGTTATGGTCAGTAACAACTTTGGCCTCTTACTGTATATTTATATAGATCATAGCATCATAGCATCATTTTCTATATCGGCTTTTCCATGCACTGGTCGTTCATTAATTTCCACGAGTTTTTGTTGGGTTTCTTGAAGTATCATTAATTATAAGGTTATAAAAGTTTACTTCTGGTAATTGTTTCGTTAAGTTTCCGTTAGCAATTAAAGCAGTAGCCTTGCAAATGCAAGTTTCCATTCTCTATTAATGGCCAGTTCTGGAGGTCGACTTTTTGGTTGATTTTTTAATTTCGGTTTTTGTTGGCTAAATCTGGGTTTGTTTCTTTGGCCGAGAAGCAGTTGTGGTTAATGCATTGCCTCAGCATCTTGTCCTGTGTTGATTGCTTGAGATGTTGGAGTCCAGTGGGCAAATCATTACTGTATCATAAGCAGGGCAAGAACACTTCTCGTCCAGGTTGCAAATTGGAAGGTCGAGGTTTTTCTCGCCTGCTTTGGGGGTGTGGGAGAAAGTTAGAACAGTTTTTAGTGGTTTAGGATGCTTGATTGCTTTCTCAGCATCTTGTCCTTGTGTTGTTGCTTCAGATGTTGGAGTAATCAGTGGGGCAATAATCTACATCAAAGAGGACCTCAGAATCACGGACGTCCAGGTTGAAATCCTCGTCGGCATCCTTAATTTCTACTGCCTCATCGGCTCCTTTGCTGCCGGCCGAATTTCCGATTGGATAGGTCGCCGCTACACCATCGTGGTAGCCCAAGCCATCTTCTTTACCGGAGCTATCCTCATGGGCTTCGCCACCAACTATGCATTTCTCATGGCCGGTCGATTCGTTGCCGGCGTCGGCGTCGGCTTTGCGGTCATGATCGCCCCGGTCTACACGGCTGAGATCTCTCCAGCCTCTACTCGTGGCTTCATTTCGTCGTTCCCTGATGTACGTAGTACAATAATTATCTCAACGATACCTGCTGCTTTAGATGGAATAAAAAACGGAGAAGATAAACACTTTTTGTCTTTTGCTCAAAACATAACACTACTTCACCCCCTCAAACTGACAACCAGTGAACCAGACAGCGAGTTGGACAATTCTATCATAAGAAGAGTGAATTTAACTTTACGCGAAATAACTGGGAGAAAAACAAGTGTTTGATTTCCAAACAACGAAATTTTACTTGCCAAAGAAAGAAGCACGAAACTAGGGTTCAGTTGCTGGTTGTGAAATTTCTCTAAATTTTAATAGAAAGCAGTACAAAATCTTGTCATTATTCTTCTCAAGTAACTTATTTGTGAAATGACATGTTTTCTCGAAGCACTAACATGATTATGCAACGCGTTTTTCTTGTATAGGTCTTCATCAACGTTGGGATATTGCTGGGGTACGTTTCGAACTACGCTTTCTCTAAGCTCCCGACTCACTTGGGTTGGCGACTCATGCTCGGAGGGGGAGCTGTTCCTTCTGTTATGCTCGGCTTCGTCGTTTTCGTCATGCCTGAGTCACCTCGGTGGCTGGTCATGCAGGGTCGACTCGGTGACGCGAAGCTAGTCCTTGACAAAACGTCGGACTCCAAAGAGGAGGCCCATCTAAGACTTGCCGAGATCAAAGAAGCAGCTGGTATACCTGAGAATTGCAACGACGACGTCGTTCAAGTGACCAAAGGGAGTCACGGTGAGGACGTGTGGAAAGACTTGCTCCTCCGTCCCACACCGTCCGTTCGCCATATCTTAATCGCAGCCCTTGGAATCCATTTCTTCCAGCAAGCATCTGGTATAGACTCCGTCGTCTTGTACAGCCCGAGGATCTTCGAAAAGGCTGGGATCAAATCGACGAACGAAAAGCTTCTCGCGACGGTAGCCGTCGGATTCACCAAGACCACGTTCATCCTGGTGGCCACATTCTTGTTAGACAGGATCGGACGGCGACCGCTGCTTTTGAGCAGCGTCGCGGGCATTATTGTCTCCCTCTTGGGCCTCGGAACGGCCCTGACGATCATCGACCACTCGGATCAAAAGCTGACATGGGCCATCGCTCTGTGCATTACCACGGTGCTATCTTTCGTGGCGTCCTTCTCGATCGGGATGGGCCCCATCACGATAGTCTACAGCTCGGAGATCTTTCCATTGAAGCTCCGCGCCCAGGGCATGAGTATCGTAATGGCGGTCAATAGGCTCACGAGTGGTGTCCTGGCCATGAGCTTCTACTCACTGTCCAAGACGATCACTACCGGTGGGGTCTTCTTTCTGTACGCGTCGATTGCGACGGTCTCTTGGGTGTTCTTTTACATTATCCTACCGGAAACACGGGGTAGAACCCTGGAGAACATGGAAGCGTTGTTTGGTAATCTCGGTTGGAAATTTGCAAAATGTAGGGACAAGAATGACGAACAGGGAGGTCAGCGAACCTTCGTAAAACAAACTTCGATGAAAGAAGGAAGTCGCAACACATAAGAAAAACGAAGTGAACGAGAGACAAATTTGCTGTAGTGTCGTTGTTTTTCAATCTCCTCTAGTATCTTCCATGGTGTCCACTTCCACGCATATTGGGGAGTTTCAATATTAGTTAAGGGAAGAAAACAATGACTTGTAACTATAAGCATTTATGCTGACCAAGCCGTCACATAGTGGCATTAGGATTTTACCCCTAAAGCAAGGAGTTATTTGGGATTTGGGTCATTCTGCAATTTGGTTGTGAAAGAGAAAAAGAAAAAGGAATGAAAATGAATTGCCAGATGCAGCTCTTGGAATGAGGAAGGAGTAATGACTACACAAAGGATGATATTTTAATGTTGGCCATTAGATCGGTTCCTTTCACGAGGTGGATGAGCAATGGCTATGGTCTGTTGGGTCTGAACCTTTTTCCTTGTCTTTATCCCTTTGGACAAAGAAATTAGAAAATCGTGGGTTGATGAGTTGTCTCTTTCACCTTTGGGTGGGAAAATTTCCAACTTCCAATCAATGATGAGATTACTAAATAGTTTCCATTTCAATGGGATATTCAATTTCATCCCTAATCTATCAGGCGAGAAAATCCAGCCTCCACAATTCCTAAATACTGCATAATTGCGAATCTTGTCAACTAATTCTCTCTTACACGTTTGGAGAGGTCCGTTACTCAAGCAACCACTTCAATTTGAATGACAAAGTCAAAACTACCAGGAGGTCCATGCAATATGCAGGACGGTGAACCCATTCATACACAACAGAATGGTCTCCGCGAATTGGCTGTCCGAATAGGTTTCCCTGTTGTTCACATTTTCTCTTGCCTAACAACTAAAATGATCGGGAAAATAATCGTGTTATGTCAGCAACATGGCACCGAGTAAGAAAGCATATGCTAGATAAGTCTATCATTGATTAGCTACAAAAAGAGAGCTTGTATGCTCTATCTTACAACTACATGTAACTATTCTACAACCTAGAACAACACTATTTCTGCACCTTCCCAAAGAAAAAAAAAAATCAGCATAAACATATCACGACCTCGGTCCCTTTGCAATACAGGCATCCTCAGCCAGTTTTGCATGCTTTGCAAGACAGCCCACAAGCTTTAAGGTCAGTTGGTCTGTTCTGCCCCAACCCACCATGAAACACAGCCCAAACCATCGTCATTAATTGATGCCTGAGGAAAGAGCATATAATTAGAGAGGCAACTCGAAAGATGAGAGAAATTGCCATCCGGCAAAGATGAACCAAATCATATATATTGTGAAACATTGCTCGTCAGTTTTAAGGAGCTACCCTAGAAATCAATACATCGTCTACCAGAACAACCCCCTCCAGTTTGGGAAGAGCAATGTATAAAAAGGACCATTCAAAGCTTTAACTCATAGTATTATTGGATCATTCGACACATACAAAGTGGAATTTTTGCAGGAATGAACAGGTATTGTTTTCTAGGTTACGGGATGGTTAGATGTAACAAATCATGAATCTATTTTTTTTCTACCTCTGCCACTGTATCAAATACCATCTGTATAACTATGACAGGGAACCCCCAATTTCTATTTTCCTCAGCCAATAATCAATGTTTGAATGGCCAATGATTAGTTGGAAATAGGTTTTACAACCCCCACCCCGCTCTCCCCACATATACACACAAGATCAAGATCAGATGTTTTATCATGAGATATCAAAAGATATCCATAATTTCACTCTACCGATTCATAAAGAATGAAAAAGGTTCTCCTCTTTATGTCATTTTTTCTAGATATATTCAAGTGAATTTTATCAATTAACAAGATTACTAAACCACTTTAGAAAAGGGTGAGTCACATCAATCTTAATAGGACATCCTTTTATTTGTATGTGAAGCATGGTTGTTCATAGCATTCTCACAAAAGTACAAAAGCAACGAAAACAAAGCAAGAGTAGACATCCAGTCAATTCAATACAGGGGATGAACTTACAGTAATCACCATGGGAGCAAATGGCTTAGCTTCTCTTGGCTGCTCAATTGGAATTGGAGGATAACTTACATTATGAACTCGGAACTTGATCTGCCATTTTTAAGACATAAGTTAGCAAAAGTTTTGCCCTTCAGATATTGGAGCATGCATAAAAACACATCTAAAGACCAATAGCATAACAAGATGAACCTCATCGGTCCCATCTATAATATATGGTTCTCCATCATACTCCCATTCCCATGTACCTTTATCCCTACAGTCCTCATAATGGAAAAAATGGTTAGCATTAGGCATGTTGATGAAAGATAGGCCAGGAATGAACAAAAAGAACTCAATGCAGGATTCAGAAACACATTGAATGGAAGTAGTAGTATTGAAACAAGCAGGGCCTTACCTTCTGTTTGGGTCAGGCTTGAAGCGGGATGGATTTGGTAAAAGATGGACAGGAATATAGATGTCCTCAAAAAATCCAAGTGACACTGCCATTTATAGAGTCAACATCAGCATGCTGGCATTATGGAAAGGTTTTAATAGCAACAGAAAGAGACATCATTTTGATGCAAACGCAGTACTCAAAGAGTGATATCCTTGGCACAATTACTGCCGGTTATTTCGGAAATGAGAAAAGGTTTTATATTGGTAGCACTTGATAACGAAAAAGAACAGTGTAAATGAGAACTCCATGCAAACAAAATAGCTAATCCAGCTTTCAGTCAAACCCTAGTCATGTCAGAGTGCAGATAATGAAAGGACCAATTACACAATTGCTGTGGCAGCAGGAAAGTTTACTCTGCCAGTGGTGGAAATGAAAGAAATGAGGATGAAGGAAAAATGGAAGCACAGCCGATTGGATTAAAGCATTGTAACCCCAAGGATGCAACAAACAAAATAGCTAATCCAGCTTTCACTCAAAACCTAGATAAGTGAGGACCAATTTTAACACAACTTGGTCCTCAATGAAGGAAAGAGGGGGCTGATAGCACCTGGAGTTGAAACATGAGTTACCACAAAGAGCTCAGGAGTGTGAGTCAGTCCCACCAGGGAGTGGCATTTCCAAAATCAGGAAGCAAATTTCAATATCAAACCTGACATCTGATCCAATTTTGCAGGAGATGGGTCCTAGTAATTTGACCTGACATCTGATACAACGAGGAGGATAGATTCAACGTAATCAGTGTTGAAGGAAGTGATTTCCCACATTTAGGGGATCATCTGACCTGCAAATGGGCTCTTAATCAAGGCCCATGTCTGTAGAATGCCAGAAGGCAGAAACAAAGGCTGTAGCATTGATGATGAACGGGGGTGACTACAGTAAAGAAAGAGAGAGAAGAGAGAGGAAATCTGAAGTAGCATGAAAGTGAGAAATGCCCCATGAGACTAGAGAATGACAGAAAATGATTCATCGCTGATATTAGAGGCATCGATTACTCCGAGCACACTCGCTGAGAATATAACTCCTTTACTGCACGAGCTCCACTAGCTCAATATATGCTCCTTCAACCGCTTCTCCACTAATGGAGAATACACAGTGGGAGGAAAATTTTCCAATAGGACGCTCTTATGACCCTGAATACACACGGGAATAATGGCAACTATTGAACAATGCAACACTTAGCCCTGCTGTGACTGGTTACAACTGCCATATTTCATGTTCCAGGATACCAATGACCAAAACGGGAGAATACATGACGTGATACACACAATGGATGACAATGCTACCTTCATTGAGAAAATAGAGATTTGCTTCCAACTATATTCGTAAGATCACACTTTGAGAGAAATGACTCAAAATTAACCTACGCAGTCATCGACTACAATCCAAGACAAGCATATTCAAATAAGGCCAGAATAATTATTTATCATACCAGGATGAGACCAGTGGATTGAATTTTTGCCCCACACCAACATCCCCCTACCATCGCTACAATTAATGCTATTAAGACTATCTGGATTTGTGAGGAACATCAGGATCATCATGACCCCTGCGTTCTGGCTTCCAAAGGCAATCCTAAGTTAAGGGAAGAATAATTTTTTAAAAGGGATAAGGCTCCAAGAATAACCTAACCTAGAGAGGAAGCTCCACCGGTTCTTTGAATTAAATTCCAAAAGAGAGGGCCCCGAAGGAGACACACAAGAGTGGACTCCATGCATGCATATGGGGGATGCTCTTTGAATTAAATGGAACTTGTAAACGAGGAAAGAAGTGTCAAGAGCTAACAAAGAACTAAACGTACAAGTGCTAGAGGCATTACATTCAAATTAGAGATTTACAAAACATACGGCGTAAACCCATAGCGTTGGATTCTTTAAGTTTTGCAACAATAATCTCTCCAACAGAGGGACGAAACATAATCAGTCTAAACACCACCTGCCAAAATAGAAAAACAATATTGTCAAGCCGTTCTACGATTAACAACTTTGAAACGTAGGCACGCCCATTCTAAGTAAAGATGTAAATTGTATAGGACAAAGTAATTGGAGACCAAATCCAGTTGTCCATAATAAAAAACCAACCATACTCACCTGTCCACTGGCGTGAGGAAAGAAAACAGGTAGTAAGGAAAATACAGGCTAATTCAAATTCCATCAGAAACACAAACGGTTCATTTAACGACAAAGTAAAATCTAAACACCCTATAGGTTAATGGTCAGTGGCATTAAAGAATAGCAGATAAAAAGTAGCATGAAAAAGGTATAGCATTCTTCAAATATACCGTGTAGGTTGCAGCACCATCACTGGGAAAGATAAAGCCACCTTCAATAGATTTTATATCGTATATCGAGACACAAAGCCCCAAGTTTGCGATAACCTTCAATGCCAAAATTTAGAGCGTTTCAAATGCTTGAAAGAAAAGTGACTTAGCAATAAAGCGTGCAACGAAAAGCCATACGACAAACCTTATCCAAGAAAAGTCTTTCAAGCTCGCCTTTAACGGCTTCATCGATAGGAAGGCTAAGCAGACTTGGCGGCACGCGAAATGTGTGCTCGATTAGGCTTAGGTAGAACATTTGGGACCCTATAGAAAATTTATAATAAGAGACCTGATTGAGATTGGCGGCTGAGCGACGCCGATAAACGATGATCTCTCGCGACGAAGAGGACTAGCAGACCGGAGCTGGGAGGTTGTGGGAGTGCGTTCGTCGCGGACGAGAGGGACGGGGAGAGAATGAAGCGGGGTTTTAGATTTTGAGAGTTCATTCAACTCGCTCAATTTCAGCGCTCGGCAAAATAATTTCACTTTAAAATTTCAGTAATTAGTTTATTATCCTCTCCCACGACCAAAAGCCACTAAAGAACGAGAGAGATTTGGACAGACATTTAAATTGAGAGATCATCCGACAGAGATTATAATGGTCGCACGTAATTTTGATATAGTTCTCATAGTAATTGCAGTTTGAAGCAAATGTGCGGCACATGAGCATAATATTTAAATAAAAAGATGTACGGACACTTCTAATATATATATATTCTTTTTTTTTGGTTCAAAAGCATAGTCCTTGGTCAATGTTGAAAATAATTACATCGAAGTGTTGCAATCTTTTACCGTGTCGAAAATGAATAGCATAGGTGAGCACCAATCTATACGAGATGAAAAAATAGAACTCTTTTTCACCTTAGACTTGATCTTTTTTTAAGGGTATAAACTCATATTTTCATTTCAGTTCTTAAAATTTTCATCTTAATAAAATAATTTTTTAATTTTTTTAATCAAATTATCCTTTCTCATTTTAAATAAATATAAAAAATTTATTTAATTTTTGTTTTTTCATTCGCTAACTTCAATATTTTAAAATTTTTATTACTTCAAATATTTCACAAATTTTACTATCAAACGTCGACAAGGAAGTTAAAACTAGTCTCAAGCCGAAACATAACTCTGACGGAGTAGGATCAAGTAGGCTGGTTTTTTGCCCACCCCTAGTGGCAATCAAATGATTTAGTGGGGCACCCTTTGACACCACAAATAAAATCATCTCGTCACGACGTCGCATATCAGGAGCAACATTATTTGTACGAGAAAAGAACTAAAAGCTAATTGCCATTGCTGCTACTCATCGATAAGGGCGTTGAGCTAATATTTTAACATTTATGGAGCGGTCGCTAGTAGCATCCAATGCCCTGTCTTAGAGGCAAATTAGGTCCCTATCGTACCAAATGCATTTGGTGCTAAGAAAAACTAAAAAAAAGAGCGTTAACCTTCGCCCACTCGTTAGCCTGGTCAAAATTACGCTTCTAGTCCCCAACGGCCGATTCAACTCGCTTCTACAGCTGCGTTCGTTACCTCCTCCCGTAACGGTACAACGACGGATAAAAAGAGAGACCAGTCAGAGTCAGATCAACAGGAGAGGCGCGAGTTTCAGGTTCCCCTCAAATCAACCAAAAAGAGAATCCAAAACGGAGAGAAATATAGAGAGGGGAAATGCCAAATACTGTAATAACAGCAACTTCGACATTACCGAAGTCGAGCAAAAACGAGAACAGCGCCAATGTGTGAACCCTAATACATTCTGTCCTTAGTCTGGGGAGTCTTGCATTCGATCGCCTGAAATGGAGGCTCTGACTGAGCTCTGCGATCTTGTGGCGGAGAACCCGACCCAATTCGGTGACAAGCTGGCCTGGATGTGCAACCGGTGTCCCCAAACCGATTCCCTCTTTGCTGGATCTCCTCGTGTATCGCGCTCCCAGCTCAATGCCGTCCTCGCCGTGGCCCGCTTTCTCTCCAAATGCTCTGATTCCACGGATTCCCGTCCGAAATCCGTCGTCCTCGAGTTCCTCCGCTCCGTTCCTTCCTCTTTTACGCTGTCATTCTGGCCTCAAGCCTTCACCGCAGACTCCATCGCCTCCTTCTTCGCCAATTTCCTGAACTACGTCTCCAGAGCCTCCGAATTGTCCCCCGATTTTGCCACTGACGTCGCAGGTTTCACTGGCGATATAGTCTTATCCGCGCTTAGTGACAATTCGGCTATTTCTAGGATTTTCCTCACGGCCTTGTCCCGCAGTTTCTTGCCGATTTTGCCCTCCGACGCCCATAAATTAGTCTCGTGCCTCCTCGATCAGCTCGCGATCCCGGCCCTTCCCTCCGGTGCGCCGAGAGATCAAATTGCGACGGTGAATTCCGAGACCTCGTCGACGCAGAGCTCGCCTTTGAGCGTGAACCATTACCAGCCAAATGAGGGTGCGAGCCCCGGAAATGAGGCGAGCCACGTGTCAGGGTCCTCAAGTTCGAGGATTGTCGATGAGGCGACTAGCGCGACGTCGTCTAGGGGATCAGTGATAGTGAATGGGGGCAGCATTTTGTGGAAGAGCGGGGTTGATCAGTTGGGAGCGAATTTAGGGTTCAATGATGGAGGTGGAGGTGCGGCAGTGATTAGACAACAGGTCGCTTGGTTTGAAGAAGAGTCAGTGGAGAGCTTGGAGAAGCAAGAAATTGCGTTCAAATTGATTGCCCACATTTTGGATAAGGTCCATATTGATTCCGGACTTTTGGAGCAGGTGAGGTTGATCGCGAAGAAGCAGCTCCAATCTTTATCCGTTTTCCTAAAGGTAAGCAAGTTTAGTTGTTACAGTTTTGAGAATATTTGTAATTCATAATATTTTTCTAAAGTGCAGGTCTGTTGTAATCTACTGTGTTGTTCCTAGGAAATTTAAATTGAACTTGTTAAAAGAGAAGGGAAAATAGGGGAGAGATATTTGAATTCTTGATTATATGGGCAGATTAGGAAGCGGGATTGGAACGAACAAGGTTCGCATTTGAAAGCCAGGATCAACACAAAATTGGCAGTTTATCAGGCTGCGGCGAAGTTGCAAATTATGAGCATTGTGGTACTTGATTCTGATGCAAAATCCACTAAGAGGTTGGTGCACGAGGCGGTTGCATTGTTGATTGATGCTGCTGAAGCTTGTTTGATCTCTGTGTGGCGCAAGTTGAGAGCTTGTGGGGAGCTCTTTGGTTCCTTGCTGTCTGGGGTTGCACAAGTTGCTGTGGCTAGAGGGGGTCAGCCGCTTCGCATTTTGCTCATCCGCCTTAAACCCATTGTGCTGGCTGTTTGTGCACAGGTACATGGTTTGAATGTGTTTAGATTCCGCATCTGAATGTGCATGCAATGCGGTAATCTTTTCTTTCTTGTTATTTTTATCGTACTTCAGCACAATGTAATTGTACAGGCTGATACTTGGGGCAGCCCTCGGGGAGCAATGTTTGAGAGTGTCGTGAAGACTAGTATTGAAATAATTGAATCTTGCTGGACCAAGGAGCGGGCTCCTGTGGACACATATATCATGGGATTGGCAACAAGTATACGTGAACGAAATGATTATGAGGAACAGGTTGCTCTTATATCTAGTGACAGCGCTATCCTTTTTGCAATTTTTTTAATTGAGTGACCCATACGAAGTTTTAACCTTTCCCTCTGTGCTGGTGAAACATGGATATAATATGATTTCATTTTGCTTTGAAGCAGTATCTGTACCTCTGTATCGGCTGGGTAAAACCTATTTGGTCGACAGATTTGTTGTATCCTAACTTTTCTGTATCTATCGATGTCTTTGCATTTCATTGCCTGCCTTTTTTAATCTTACCCTTTTCAGGATGATAAAGAGAAACGGGAAGTTCCTGTCATGCAACTCAACGTTATACACTTACTAGCTGACTTGAATGTGGCTGCCAAAAAGGCCGAAGTTGTGGACATGATATTACCTCTTTTCATCGAAAGCTTAGAAGAGGGTGATGCTTCAGCTCCTAGTTTATTGCGACTCCAAGTATGGAATCTTCATCTTAAGAGCATGTCTTTGTGATGTACATTTTTCATCTTTTTATCTATGTGTCTAGTTTATATTTTTCACTTTAATTGTTGCCGTATATCTGTTACTTCTTTGGAATCACTGGCATGGTTCCTCAACTTTTCTCTCACAAAATTTACTGCAGCTGCTTGATGCTGTTTCTCACATTGCAAGTCTTGGGTTTGACAAGTCCTATCGTGAGACAGTAGTTTTGTTGACAAGAAATTACTTGGGTAAAATTTCAAATCTAGGATCTGCTGAAAGCAAAACCGTTGCACCTGAAGCTACTACAGAACGCGTTGAGGTATTTTTTTTTGTTTTTATAAAATGAAATGTGCTCGATACTGTTTAGTTGCTTGACCATATATTTTTTCAAATGGATGCTCACTGGTTCAATCACATCATAGACGATTCCTGCAGGATTTCTTCTGATCGCTAGTGGTCTAACAAGTATGAAATTGCGGTCAGACTATCGTCATCGTTTGCTATCTTTATGCTCGGATGTAGGCCTGGCTGCTGAATCCAAAAGTGGAAGGTAGAAATCTGTTTGTAGTTACATTTGTTGATTGCATGTCCTGGTGATGCCTCTTATGATTTATCATTTTGATTAATGATGACCTACGCAAGTCTTCTGGAGGCCATAGTTATGTGTTACTGATTTTAACTATAGTATGGTTGTCGCATTTTATGTTGGAGACTTCACAGTTGATACTGCTGTTGCAGGAGTGGAGCAGATTTTCTGGGGCCTCTGCTTCCTGCTGTTGCTGAAATATGCTCTGATTTTAACCCTACTGTTGATGTGGAACCTTCGCTTTTGAAGTTATTTCGCAACTTGTGGTTCTATGTTGCTCTTTTTGGCTTAGCACCTCCCATACAGAAAATTCAACTCCCAACAAAGTCAATGTCGAGTACACTGAATAGCGTGGGAAGTATGGGGACTATTGCTCTTCAAGCTGTGGGTGGACCATATATGTGGAATACGCAGTGGTCTTCTGCTGTTCAGCGTATTGCTCAAGGGACACCTCCACTAGTAAGTTGATTGGGAAGAGTTTTCTGTTTGATGCTTGTTTGTTCTTCATGGTAATTATAGTTATCTTTTATTTGTTTGCTTAGGTAGTACTTATAAAAAAAAAAAAATTGTTTGCTTAGGTAGTATGGGAGTTGCTCTCTTATCTGCCTGACCGTTCTGTTTTGTATATGAATTGCTTTGTTACGTTGCTGTTTTGGAGTTTTTTTGTGGCAAATTGTTTAGGATACTCTATTTCATTATAATGTCCTCTGCCACTTATTACCTTCATGTTTTATTTGGCTGTCAAGTGTAGCCACTTGGTTTATTATTTATCAAAAGATTAGGTCGCATAGCACTTACCTATTCCTGCGTGGTGTGGCCCCTATGAGGTAATAGGGTTCTGAACCTCCGTTGATGGGTTCAATTCTGAGAGACAGTTATATATCTCATAGCTAGCACTAGTTTGTTTTTATTTTAGTTTTGTTTGCAGAGGGGAAGACAAATTAAATAAGAAGCAGGCAGACTAATTTTGGGAACTAAATCAACAATGCAGAGTTCAATCCAACCTACATAGTTTGAAGTCTTCTTTATGAACGCAGATATCTGACTAGTTACGCCTATTTTTGGTTGGCCAATTTTTTTTTTTTTTTTTGTGGAATATTTTTTTATTGGAAGTAGTGTAGATTTTATTGGGGTTTGTAAAAAATGTGTTGGAGCTTGTAAAAAAAAGCATTAGATTTTGTGAAAAGTTCAAAGTTGTTGGAGTTTGTGAAAAAGTGGTTGTAAAATTTTTTTGAAACATTTTCCAGCCCATCCAAACAGAGGCGTAACATAAGCTGGAGCGATTAGCCCTCTCTTTGCAAGATATTTACCTCTGCATTTTCCAGTTAAAGAGCATGATAACACATGAAAAAAGTGGACATGATCTCCTGGGAGAGTTAAAACATTTGTATGGTATGGTGTTATTTCAGTTCTCAAGGGCGAGATCTGAATCCCCTCGATATATGACGATATCTTCATTTTTATATTTGTAGTATTTCTCTAGACTGTGAATGCCAAGCCCCCATGTCTCTCCAGCGGGCGTAGGACCTGCTTTCTTGGAATGTTAGAACTGCGAGTAGGTCTATCTTTGCTTTCATGGACTCAAAATAGACTATTTGTAATGGCTGGTTGTAACCCCAAAATCTGAGCCCTTCATCACAGATAACAAAAAAACTTACTGGTCTAAACTCATTAAAAATCTTATGCTTATCACACGATGTTTTAAGATACCATACATAACAATAAACACGACATGAGACATAGAATAAAACTAGGCTTTGGGCTTAGATGCTCTGCATCAGCTTCCCTGACTATATACTATCCCTATGTACTCGAGATGTCCTTATGATAGGTCTTGTTATCTAGCTCCTAAACAGAAAGCTCATGCATGGAGGCGTTACCTGAGTAGACATCCGAGCACGGGTCTTGTAAGCAGACAAATCTGTTTTGGAAATATATTTCTTTTTATTTTTTCTGTATAAGATATGCTACTTTTATGTGTTTTAAACTAGGCATGTTGTCAGTGTTGTTCTGATTCTTTTCAGGCATGAGACAATGCTTTTGAGATACTCGTTGTACCAGATGAATTGGACATTAGTGATTTGGTTGAAAATAAAGTTTTTTTGAAGTAGAGAAATGAAACTATAATTTTTTACACATAAGAATTGCATACCATGAATAGGCAATGCTTTGTGTGGAGGACCAATTGCACAGATGTTGGCTGGTTGACTTGGCTTTAGTGCTCTGAAGATTTTTCCCACCTTGAATGTACTTATCTCTTTTTGGGCTGGCCATTTGAACTTGGGCTGTATATGTGTTATCATTTTTCATTTTTTTTCTATAAGTATGTGTTATCATTTTTCTAGAAAGTGGTGCTCTCTCTCTTTGACTTTCTCTATATTTGTATTTTTATGTGAGAACTTATTTCTCCATAGGTTGTTAGCTCTGTGAAATGGCTCGAAGATGAGTTGGAACTCTACGCTCTTCACAACCCAGGCAGCCGTCGAGGGAACAGTGATGAGAAGGCTGCAGTGACCCAGAGGGCTGCTCTTTCTGCTGCTCTTGGAGGGCGGGTTGATGTTGCAGCAATGAGCACAATTTCAGGTTAAGTGCAATGCAATTCTATCTGCTCATTTATCATTTGCAAATTGGCGCTTTGTTGTTGAGGACATAGGCTATCTTGGATTTTTTTTTTTTTTTTGGTGAATTCATCATCTCTAAAGATCTTGGAGCAAGTTGTATTTGATGATTTTAGAATATTGCCTTGAAATGATCTCTCAAACGTTGATTTTTTCAATTCTCCTTAACAGGTGTAAAGGCTACCTATCTTCTTGCTGTAGCTTTTCTGGAGATTATACGTTTCAGCAGCAATGGTGGAATCCTTAATGGTGGCGCTGTTGTGACTGCTTCTAGAAGTGCCTTCAGTTGTGTCTTTGAATACCTAAAAACACCAAATCTTATGCCAGCTGTCTTCCAGTGTTTAACAGCAATTGTCTATAGAGCATTTGAAACGGCAGTGTCGTGGTTGGTACGTCTCTTTCCTATGAGGCTTCTGAAGCAGATTCCTTTACATTTTGGACGTGAAGTGACTCTAGCATTATGGCTTGGCCTTACCCTCCTTTTGCCATGCATTGTAACAACTTTTTTGAACTTGCTGGAGACATTCTTGTACCTGTCAACTCTCCTTCCAAAATAAAAATGGTCCAATACGTCTTAACAATGAATGGTTTTAGGGAGTAATAGATTTCATGTTTTCTTTGTTTAGCGAACTTGTACTTTCTCAGATGGCGATGTAAATCGGTCAGCAAGCAAAATATCGTTTTTCTTTTTTCTGTTTACTGTTACAATGTTTATTTGGTGCTGCACTCTCTGTATGTTATGTGGACATCACTGGTCATCTGGTCTTGCTTCAGGAGGATCGGATATCCAATACTGGTGATGAAGCTGAGGCCAGAGACTCGTCTCTTTTTGCACATACCTGTTTTCTCATCAAAAGCATGTCCCGGAGGGAGGAACACATACGGGATATTGCTGTTAACCTGCTGATTCAGTTTAGAGATAGGTTTCCACAGGTAATGTCTTATTATTGTTCCTATTCTCATTTATATATTTATGATTTCGTTAGTTGATTAAATTTTCTTTGTACCTTTCAAACAAATGAAACTACATGAATGCAGGTTTTGTGGAATTCATCTTGTTTAGATTCCCTGCTCTTCTCAATTCATAATGAGTCGCCTTCTGCTGTTGTCAATGATCCTGCTTGGATGGTGGCAGTTCGTTCTTTGTACCAAAAGATTGTTCGAGAATGGATTATCAAGTCTCTTTCATATGCTCCTTGCACTAGCCAGGGTCTTCTACAGGTTGACAAATATACTCTGTTCCTCTTTGGGTGGTCATAGTGATGATGACTGAACAGTTTGGTGTTCTGAAATTTACGCATGGAAGTTGATTTTTTGGGATAAAAATTTGATTTTTAGTTTGCCATTATACTATCTCAGTTTCTGTCTTACATAATTTCTATTGTTGGTCCTCTCCCCTGCTCTTTCTTTTCCTCTCTCTCTCTCTCACCCATTCACCCACACACACACACACACACGCACACACACACATACACACACTGAGTACACAAGTACAAACACAAACACAGACACATTGACACTCACAAACACAGAAGAGAACACACTCATATACTAATTGGAGGTATTCCTATTTTTGTTGATGTTCATTTGATTGACATCCTGAAGTTGAGTGGTGTGCCTCATTACAGCAAAAAGGCCCATTTGGTGTTGGTTTGGTTATCCTTCAAATTCTGAGTAGGCACATTGGCATTCTTACATATTTGATATTCAATAACCATGCTTGGGACGGGCCTTCAATGGTTTATCTTCATGATAAAAATCCTAAAATCTTACAAGAAATGATTCTCTTTCGCGTAATAATCAAAACTTCCTATTTGTAAAATGTACTCTATTGAATATGGTGAATTTGTTCTTCCAATTCCTTGTGAGGATGAAAATGGAACTATTTGGACTTGTTAATAGTTAGGTATCATCCTTTTACTACTAAAGTTACTGCCAATGCTTTTACTTCCAGTAATTACAGCCCGATATCTTTGTCAGAAATTTTGGTTGTCTTTCAATTGTTCATGGTTCTTGCTTTTATAATTCAGGACAAGCTTTGCAAAGCAAACACATGGCAAAGAGCACAACATACGACTGATGTGGTTTCTCTTTTGTCCGAGATAAGAATCGGAACCAGTAAAAATGATTGCTGGACAGGCATACAAACAGCAACTATTCCGGCAGTCATGGCTGCTGCAGCTGCAGCGTCAGGAGCAAACTTAAAATTAACTGAAGCGTTTAACTTGGAGGTACTAAGTACTGGAATTGTGAGTGCAACAGTGAAATGCAACCATGCTGGAGAAATTGCTGGCATGAGAAGGTTGTATAATACAATTGGTGGATTTCAATCCGGTGCTTCAACAGGCTTTGGGCTTGGGGCTGGCCTTCAAAGGTTGATATCTGGAACCTCACTGCAACAGCCACCAGCCGAGGATGATTTGTTCAATGGGATGTTGCTTACTAAGTTTGTGCGTTTACTTCAACAATTTGTTAACATTGCAGAAAAAGGTGGGGAATTGGACAAGTCACAATTTCGTGAAACATGTTCTCAGGCCACTGCATTACTTCTGTCAAATCTGGTAAATATTTGTCTGATTTCTATTCTTTTTGTTTTATAATGGAACAATTGTCGACAAGGCCATGTTCTCTGTCTGAATTCTTGTATTGGGCAGGGTTCTGATTCAAAATCAAATGTAGATGGCTTCTCACAACTTTTACGCCTTCTTTGTTGGTGTCCGGCCTACATTTCTACACCTGATGCAATGGAAACTGGGGTTTTTATTTGGACATGGTTAGTTTCTGCTGCACCTCAATTGGGATCTCTAGTACTTGCAGAGCTTGTTGATGCATGGTTGTGGACAATCGATACGAAGCGAGGACTTTTTGCATCTGAGGCAAGGTGTTCAGGGCCTTCAGCAAAATTAAGGCCTCACCTTGTTCCTGGGGAGCCAGAAATGCTGCCCGAAACTGATCATGTCAGGCAAATAATTGCCCACAGATTATGGCTTGGATTTTTTATTGATCGCTTTGAGGTTAGAACTTGGAATTTTTTTCTCTCTTTCTCTGTCTCTCAGACACATCCTATCCTCTTTCGGTATAAATAGCAACGCATGCATTGCGGTGAAATAGCACATAGAATTTATACTTCACTGTATTGTGCTCATTATTTTCTCCTTTTTGTTAATGTCCACGTGTTATGTTTGTCTTATTTACAAGTAAATTTTCTAAATCTGCATGTATTGACCCTTACCCTAATAATAATTATGCTCCTATATCTGCTTCTTTTTCCTATCATGTTTGTGGAATTGTGTGGGGCTTCTTTGCTTAATTTTTCTGAAGTTGCCTCCGCAAGGTGGAGAGTCTTAATCAATGTATTTGTAACAAGTATGAAATTTCAAAGTACTGTTATAATGTAACATCTGTATGTCATCTATATTGGAAGTTTCAAATCTCTAGCTTGTTAAGTCATCTGCGGTCAGATCATGTTTTAAGCAATTGAAGAGGGCATGTTATTTACTGGGTTCTAAGCTGTATATATGATACGATGGACTGATAATCTCCTTTCACACATTTACTTTTTTCCTGCTGAACTAGGCTTCCACGTTATAGCCAATTCCTGAATCCTTTTCTTACCCTGGTGTCAAAGACACAACCAACTGAAGTCGCTTTCCAGCCATTATTAGTTTGTGTCTTAGGGTTTTTTTTTCCCTATCAGGCACATACGTATTTCAACACGAACTGCACAAATTGTGTGGGGGAATTTCCTATTAGGATAATAGTTGCTTGTTATAATTTAAATTACAGTCTTTTACCCATTTTATCCAATGTCATGAGGCCTTTATCTCTTGTTTTTGGTTTTATAGGTAGTTCGGCACAATAGCGTTGAGCAACTTTTGCTCCTTGGTCGGTTGTTACAAGGAACCACAAAACTCCCTTGGAAATTTTCACACCATCCTGCTGCTACTGGTACATTTTTTACTGTTATGCTTCTTGGGCTAAAGTTCTGCTCATGCCAGTCCCAGGGCAATCTGCAGATTTTTAAAACAGGGCTTCAGCTGCTGGAGGACCGGATTTATAGGTAGCTACATTTGGCGCTATTTTTATTTGGGTTATGCATTCTTATTACATATCTGCTTGGTCCTTCATTGGCTTTTGCCTAGTAGCATCTCTCCTAGTATTTCCTCAACAAATTCATACTAATTGCTCTTGTTCTCATGCTAAGCATCTTTGAGTTCGTTGTTTTTCTTATCCATTGGCTTCTCTTCTTCCTGATTTCTTCATATCCTGAATTGCAAACAGTTAAACTTGTGACATGTTCTTCATTTTGATAAATTTAAAAGCAACAAGAACTATTATATTCCTCTTTTGTTTTGAAGAGCTGATGTGGGTTCTAGTTAGCATGCTGCTTGAATTTAGCTGCAATTTTTTGAATATAGTCACAATTTACAAGTTTTGTGTTAAGGATGGTCTCTATTGAGAGAGTTGGCTGCAATCATGAAAATGAATATCTCCCAATGTTTATTTTGCAATTTAAATGCCTTTGGCGCTTTCTTTTTATTTGCCATTGATGATGTTGAGCTTCTAATATCGAGGCTTGAAACAATCTATTAGTTAAGCATGGTTCAATTTAACATCCTGTGTTGGAGTTTGGAAACTTGTCTAAATGTCTTGATTTACATAGCGTTTGGTTATAAAATTTTAGTAAAATTTTATGTTGGTGTTAAAAAAGAGGTGTATTGGAATTGGTGAATGAGTGATAAAAGTAAAAGTAAAATTTTGAAGTGTGTTTGATAAAAGTAAAATTTTGTTAAAATTTTACAATCCAAACGCTATGTTAGTGTTGTACTGTGGCATACTGTCCTGTCAAGCTTCTCCATTCTGGTTTATTTTCATCAAGAAAATTTGCCTTTCTATTGGAATTCAATGTTGTCAATGGTCTTTGTTACAGGGCCTCTTTGGGCTGGTTTGCTTTTGAGCCTGAATTGTACGACATGAATAATATGAGTTTTGCCCAGAGTGAGGCTCAATCTGTCTCTGTGTTTGTTCACTCCCTTTCAAATGAACGAGAAGATGCTCTTCAGTCTGATTCTAAAGCACGTGCACGAGAAAATGGAGGTTTATCACTTGACATGGTAAGGGATCATATTTGCAGCACACGAAATCTACAGCGTCTGAGGAAAGAGACATACCATTGATCGGTTATTAAATATTGTGCTTCAATCTATTTCCTGATATCAATTGTGCAAGCTCTATGCTCTGTGTACCCATATTATTACTTCAATATTTGCAGAATGAGCAATATCACCCAGTCTGGGGACAGATAGAGAACTATGCAATGGAAAGAGAAAAGCGAAAGCAACTACTTTTGATGTTATGCCAGCATGAGGCTGATAGGCTAGAAGTTTGGGCTCAACCCCTTAACTCAAAGTAGTTCTTTTTCACACTGAAGAATTTTCTCACCACCTTCTTTCCTTTTGTTTGGGTTTCTTCTTAAGCCTTTATGTAACAGAGCTGATTCAATCTGAATTTCGGTCAAATTTTCAGGGAAAGTACATTTTCCCGGCCTAAAATAAGCTTAGAGAAATGGAATGAATACGCTAGGACAGCTTTCTCTGTGGATCCTCGCATTGCTTTTTCTTTGGCCTCAAGGTTCCCAACAAACACTTATATGAAGGCGGAAATAACTCAGTTGGTTCAGGTTCATCCAAGTTACTTTCGTTATTCCTCTAGTGATTCAAGGCCATCTTCCCTTTTGTCTCAAGGGGAGTCTATATTATGTGATGTCTTAGGTATTTTGTTTTTCTTGCAGTCACATATACTGGACATCCGATTTATACCCGAAGCATTACCATATTTTGTCACCCCAAAGGCAGTTGATGAGAATTCTGCACTTCTGCAACAATTGCCACACTGGGCTGCTTGTTCAATTACACAAGCTCTTGAGTTCCTCACTCCTGCTTATAAGGGTCATCCACGCGTTATGGCATATGTTCTCAGGGTTTTGGAGTCCTATCCTCCCGAACGAGTTACCTTCTTCATGCCACAGCTTGTGCAGGCTCTACGTTATGATGAAGAGGTGGTTATCTAACAAAAATGTTTATGGTTTTGCTTGTGAGTTTGTAGGGGTGGGTAGGAATGGGGGTTAGGCGTGTGGTTATGTTTTCATTCTGTTTGTTAATAGCATGTGACTTCAGTGAGTTCAACCCAAACCATGGGGGATTTGGATGCTTGAGTTTCTGCTGCGTAGACGTTGGGATAGTATCCCAGTAAAATCTCAAGGGTTGGCCATGTTGTGGGGCTTTCAGTTCATTCTGAACCTGATTCAATGATAAGGGGTTTTTATGTTCCCTTCGATATTTGCCAGCTCAAACTAAAAGGTTTCTTCATTTTGAATGGCTTATATTGATAGGGACCAACAAAGATTGTAAAGTGTTTAATATTTTAGGTCAAGGTGTAATTTTTGTTACCATTTTTACTGTCAGTTTTTCACTTTGACCTACCAAACTGAACTTGACTAGCACAATTTTTGTTACCATTTGGTACAAACCCAAGTTTATTTCAGCTGCTGGCCCAATAATGCCATTTTTCGTGTGGATATACATATTTTTGTATGTCTTAATCCATCTATTTTTACTTCAACATTTGCAGCGGTTAGTGGAAGGATATTTGCTAAGAGCAACTCAAAGGAGTGATATATTTGCTCACATTCTTGTCTGGCATCTGCAGGTGAAGAGAATTTCCAATTTTGACTAAGACAGCTTTACCCAGATTGTTGAGTATTTGCTTGTGTACTTATTTATTTGGATAAAGCATGATATGGCAGCATCCCATCAAGGTCAATAGGGTCTCACCCCTTCTTAATATGATTGTTAACCTTTGGCACAACTTGGCCAGTTGAGAGGCAATGCATATATTTATTGATAGATAACTGAGTAAGCTTCTAAAGTGAAAACTTGTTATTTATTAAGTAAAAATGTTCTCTTGGGCTATCCCTAGTCACCATAAAAATAGACATGAAAAAGATGGATTTTTTTACCGCATTAATTCAATAAAATTTGAAACTGGGAAGTACAAGCAATGCAACCATCTTATGTAAAGGTGGGCGAAATCCAATAAACCTGGACATGGCACCGCTTATCCTGGTCTATCATTCATTCATTTGTTTCTCTTATGATTTTTCCTTTTGTTTGATGTTGTGATGGATGCTGTGAATTATAATATGCTTTTTCCATAAATCTATTGTGGTTCTTCTCTTGGATTAGTTCTGAGTTTAAGAATGGCAGGGTGAGACGTTTGTACAAGAATCTGGGAAAGATGCTGCCGCTGGGAAGGTATGTCCACATTTATGTTCTGTGTACTTTAGGTCAAATAGCATATTACAGTATGTTCTTGACCATCTATAGTTTGCTATTCAAACTACAATCATCACAGTGATGAAGATAAAATGCTGTTCCACATTGGGTCAGTTTGCAAAGATAAATAAATCTGAAACATTTAAGAATTAAATTCTTATTCCTTTTCTGATCATTTAAATCCGGAGTTTATGGGCTATACTTTTGGCACTGTCAACAGAACACACTTGTTATTGGTACTATTGTTATCCTCATCATCACTGCCAGTAATACCACCATAACGATAATCATCTCCATCACCACCCTCATTAGTCCTTGCTATTATTTCTTTAGAGAGGAGGGGGACAAAAACAAAAAGAAGAAAAGAACCGAAGAGGTTCTTCAAAATAGGACGGCAGTGACAATTGTTTTCATTTGCAAAGCTGAAATTTTTCTTTTTTGTTTTGGTCTCAAATAAAGCTGCCTAATGTAGGGAAAGTGTGCCTGTTTTGCTGGTAATTATCTGTTTCTTACCTGCATTAGGAGAGTTGTATGATGTACATGTGTATCATAAGATGCAGTTAATATCGTGAGAGACATGGTGATACTGATGGCATTTGAATTACGACTATGTTTTGTTCTTATACATCGTTGGGTATAGTCTACTTTGAGAAAGGTGTTTTATGAGCACCCACATCCTTGGATCTGTTTAGTCTAATGTTTGTTTGTTTCCATACCAACTTCCTCAAAGGAGAATTTGGGTTTGAGATGGAAGTATCTCATTATGGGGGCAAATGTTGCAATATGGGAAGCCTCGGATACTGAATTTTAAGTTAGGTGATATGTTGTGGTGGTGCATTGGGCAAGGTATGGCACTGTCCAGTTTTTGTGAGCAACATTTCCAAGTGTATTTTTGACCTTTTCTACGTATGCTTACCAGCTAAGATGTGTTTGCATGGCTCTGCTTTGTTTCCATATGTTTATACACAGTTTATTCAATTGTTATGGATATGATTGAGAATTTATTTGTGGTAGTCTGTCACGAAATTCTGAAAAAACTTATATACATCCTTGCTGTCATTCCAGAATAGTTCATTTCAAGCTCTGCTGCCATTTGTTAGACAGCTCATTATTGATGGTTTTACTCCCAAGGCACGTGACTTGTTTCAAAGAGAATTTGATTTCTTTGACAAAGTTACATCAATTTCTGGTGTGCTGTATCCAGTTCCTAAGGAAGAACGGCGTGCTGGCATCCGAAGGTATGCTTCTTCTATGTGAATTACTGAGCTCATAGTATTGCATCTAGCAGTTGAAATCGATAACTTGCTACAATAGGGAGTTGGAGAAAATTGAAGTGCAAGGAGAAGACCTCTATTTACCAACTGCTCCTAACAAGCTTGTCAGGGGTATTCGGGTGGATAGTGGTATACCCTTGCAATCGGCTGCAAAAGTCCCAATCATGGTTACATTTGATGTGGTAGATAGGGATGGGGACCGCGACGATATAAAACCCCAAGCTTGTATTTTCAAGGTAATCCTGTTCTCTCGCAGACTTTGATTAATATCCACCTATGAGGTAGGCACAAAAATAGCACTTGTCGATTCTAATGTAACATTCTATCCCTTGTTGTAACTGTAAACAATTAAGCCTTTCAAGTTTACGGTATTTTTCTTTGCTCTTGGCTTGTACCATGTCCATCATTAATTTTTCTAATGGATATACTGTAGTAAATAAGTGAAGATCCCGATTGCTTATCTCTAATGGAACCTCATCAATTAAACTAGGAACTACTGGTATTCTGATGTTTTTGTATCTAAAAAATAACCCTAATTTCTTCTTTAAGAATTTTTGTATGCATGGCTTAACTGTGTTCTCTTGTTCAAGGTTGGAGATGATTGTCGACAGGATGTTCTTGCTCTTCAAGTGATAGCACTTCTTAGAGACATATTTGAAGCAGTTGGACTTAATCTCTATTTGTTCCCTTACGGTGTTCTCCCGACTGGTCCAGAGAGAGGCATAATTGAGGTGAGTTTTTTTAACTCACTTTTTACTTTGAAGGGTTGTTCTTGTACATGTGGTTCTTGTAGTCTTTGTGCAATTTTGCATACTTTTCAAAGTTTCCTTCAACTTCCAAGACACTAGTGCATATTTAGATAAATTCATCGTGTGGCAGATGACTTCTTTCTTGCTTTAGTTGTTTGGAATTGTTAGACTCTAAATGTATAAGATTGCAAGAGACTATCCAAGATAGATTTATTCTCTATCAGTGTTGCTTTTAAATTGGTTTCCTTTTTTCCTGGTTGAATGTTGGTGAAACTCAATTTAGCAGGATTGCTGAATCATCATTCAAGTTTTGTATCTAGTTAGTTTTTTAATTCCTTTCCTGAAATTAAGCAAGCTGGTAAAAATCCTTTTTCACTAGATTTGTTTGTGACAAACCAACTAAAGTAGGAAAACAGAAAAGAGACAAGAATGCATAATAGATCTGCGAGGGGAATTGTGCTATCATGGATGTGGGGTTATGTTATGTTCTATCTAGTTCTACCACCATTTCTGTAGTGCATGGTGGCCATTCCCGTGGTACAAAAAAGTTGCTCAAGTTTTGTTTTTTACGATTGATGTATCCGCTGTATTCATGAAGCTATTCCGATTAAAAAACATGGTTTATTTATGGCTGCCATCAGGCGTCTCACTTGATTTTTGGTTTCAATTTTGGCATAAGTTATCAGGACTCCAGTTCTGGGAGCCTGAAATAATTTTTTTTTCAACCTGCCTGTTCTGCTAGTATCTCTTCCAGCTGAATTTTATGGACTGAAATAGCATGCGTTACTTCTCTAAATGCTATCTTATCTTGCAGGTTGTGCCTAATACTCGGAGCAGAAGTCAAATGGGTGAAACAACAGATGGTGGTTTGTTTGAAATTTTTCAGCAGGATTATGGGCCTGTGGGCTCTCCCAGCTTTGAAGCTGCACGGGAGAAATTTATCGTTAGCAGTGCTGGTTATGCAGTTGCCAGCCTTCTACTTCAACCAAAGGATAGGCACAACGGGAATCTTCTTTTCGACAAGTATGTTATCTCTTCTTCGAGGATTTTAGGAGAGTAAATTGAAATTCGTGATAATACGGGATTTATTTTGACATAGATATCTGTTACAGCAGGACAAACATAAATTGGGTATTTTGTTGCTTAATCCCATGAAGCTAATTCCTGATAATATAGATGGAAAAACGAGATAAAGATCTTTCTCATTTTTCAGAATGAAGATGATTTAGAATAAGTCGAATGCTAATGCACATGTCAATGCAGTGTTGGGAGGCTTGTTCATATAGATTTTGGTTTCATACTGGAAACTTCGCCAGGCGGAAACATGCGCTTCGAAAGTGCACACTTTAAGCTGAGCCATGAGATGACACAATTACTAGATCCATCTGGGGTTATGAAGAGTGAAACCTGGATCCAATTTGTCAGGTAGCGAGGACATATTTGTTTACTCTCTCTCTCTCTCTCTCTCTCTCTCTGTCTCTTCCTTATCATCAGCATTCCAGGAACTTTATGTGTATATATATATATATCAAACTTAAAAAGTGTTTTGCTTGCTACCCAACATCCGCAGTTTATGTGTGAAGGGGTACCTTGCTGCCCGGCGTTACATGGATGGGATTATCAACACGGTGTTGCTAATGAAAGATAGTGGGTTACCTTGCTTCAGCCGGGGTGATCCCATTGGAAACCTCCGCAGGAGATTTCATCCTGAGATGAGTGAGCGCGAGGCCGCCAATTTCATGATCCGTGTGTGCACAGATGCTTACAACAAGTGGACAACTGCTGGCTATGACTTGATACAATACCTGCAGCAGGGCATTGAGAAGTAAATTGGAGTTTTTTGGGGCTTGACTTCTCTTGTACATGATTACTTGTGATTCCATCATCTTAGACAATAGCTTTGATTTTTCCTTGGGAATGTCCGCTCTAGTGTTACGTAGAGGTGAGTACTGTAAAAACGGCTGCCACGGAATTAAGTTCTCTGTAATCTGGTGGTGCGATTCCTTCCGAGGTTTTTGTACAAATATAGTTTTTTAGTTGATATATCTTTTAATGGAATTCACACTTTGGTAGCGTTTACTTGGCAAAGGAAAATTCTGTAGCAGATAGATAGACAACGTACTGCTGTTTGACTTTGAAATAGCTGAAAATGATTTTCCAATTTTTTCTTGGTGACATTTGGAATGGCTATTGGAGGAGGCGAACCAAGGATAAGAAGAAGAGGATCTCTAGCCAGACGGCGTAAAGATTAACAAAACCATATTTCAGTTTCTGGGCCCCACGCCCTTCACGGCCAAATCTGCCCCGCACCGCTCGCTTGGGGAGATCTCGTCCTTCCGAGATTTCCGCGCCATACTTTTTTTTTACTTTTTATGATTTCTTAAATTAAGTTTTTAATTGTTTATTTTATGATTATAGTTTTTAGTGTTATTTTTATAGCTTTTTTCGTTATTATTTTTATTTTTTGGCGTTTTGTTGCTGGAGGCTGATGTGTGCTGCATTTTTCACTTCATCATCCGTGCACGCCACTAGACAGAAATAGACAGAAATGTGAGCAGACGAGTAAGCACATGTCATGGTGTGCACATTTTAACTGAAAAAAATAATTAGGGGATGAGTAATCATGACGAGGGCCTCCCATGCATTATTTGTGGGCTTCGCTTTGACAGAGAACCTCTGCCTTGCCGTTGCAGCCACAGGCAGCGCAAAGGAACTAGAATGGGCCTCGTTGGTGCGTGAAATTAGCTGTCCCACCACGTCATTTCTGATTATTCAGAATTCCTACGCTTATATAAGACCGGTCAAATTATACTTCTTTCTTCTTCTTTTTTACTACGTACGGTCAAATTATGTTTGAGTGGATATATACCCCTATTCCGCGAGCGTTCTATGTTTTTACCCCTGGGTTTATGGGGGCTTTGATCCCCCTTGACTCTTGTTTTTTCTGTAATTATGACCTATTTTTATTTATGCAATGTTCCGTATTTGCTCAAAAAATATAAATATACCAATGGCTCAAAAGAATTTTTTTTTTTAATCGTCTCAACTCCTTTTTGGTCTTTTCCAAACTACCAAGCATCATCTATAATAGTTGCTATAATTATAGTGGTCAGGTCAACCACAAATATGATTAAAAAAAAATCGGCTTTTGATCATTACTTGTTTCTCTATACAAGCTTTGCGTCCAATAATTGAAGGCCAAGGCTTTATACTTTCGCTCTTGATAGGAAACTTCACCTTCATCATCAGGAGATGATATTGCTCTTCTAGGAAAGAAAGAAAAAAAGAACCAAAAACAAAGAAACAATATTATGTGCTACTCCATTATCTGATACAGGATGTTCGGCTCATGGATAAGGGGATTCTGGAGTAGTCTCTTCAAAGATCTCACATTGGTTTGAGTTGAGTGCCGGGAAAATTCGAGTATGGGAGTTGTCGATGATTCTCACAAAAACAATATAATATATAAAGTTTTGTTTTGGAACAAGATAACTTTCTGTGTTGTCAGGCTCTTATCTTCCTGCAACTTCCCAATTAGGATCTATTAGTTTCGAGGGATCCTGAGGCTATCATCAATGCAAATTATATGTATACAATATTAGGGTAAGATGCCTTTGGCTTCTCGCATTACACCTGACCTTCATGTGATTTAGGTAGAGCAGATCGAGACAAAACTTTTTCCAAATTAATCATATATACCAGAAATCACCATCATATATATTAAAACTCCTATTGGCAGAAATCCAATATATTGCATCCGCGGCTGCTACTACCTAATTATTAAGGAGGACTGGCATGTCTTCGATCTCCAGTACTGTTAGCATGGAGTTAGTGTGCTTATAAATTCCAGTGAAAGCTAAGGATAAAGGATGTGTATATATATATACATACTGACTTAGAAGCAGATTTTTTAGTGCCAAAGTCGTGATGCTTCGTGGAACGAGTGGAGTACTCTAGTTCATTTGCTCCAGTCATGATAAGCAAGAAATTTAAATACGCGCGATATCTATAATTCTTGTGTTTCAAATGAATTGACCAATTTTAATTGAGTTTTTTATTTGCACAAACAGAAAATAGATCACAATGCAAATGAATTTCAAAACCCTAAATTAACGAAATTTAAAATTCCAAAACCCTAAATTATCTAACACCGCAACTGCAAGCTGGCATTATTTGATGATCATTCAATGAAGGAAGATCACAAGCCAATTTGAAAAGGCAAAAGAACTAGATTCTGGAGGAACCCTTATGGAAAAGCATCAGAAGGCCAGGCATAGAAAGAAGGTGGGTGGAACCTAGAAAAAACAAGAAAAAAGATCAAAAAAATAAAAATAACAGCAGTACTACTTATACTATTGTAGCCATCGATAGACACACTAAAGTCCAGCGGGTTCAAGTTGTTTACACAATCCCAGGTATGTGAGATAAAGAATTCGATCCTTGGCAGCAGTCCGATGATTCTTGGTGTGCTTGCAGAAGTACTTCAACTGCTCGATGTTGCAGCAGCCAAGCATTTGTCCGAGAAACAAAAAAAGCCAGTTGATCGCCCTCTTCTTCTCTGCCATAATTGGCTTCGTCTCTTGTCCACATAACTCGCACGTTGGAAGAACCGGATTCATCCAAATACTCGGAGCCCGGTCATGCATGGTGGCGATATTGTCCTGAATAAACTTACCAACTTCATTAAACTTGTCCACAAGTGGATATTCCAATTCATACTTCTGCTCGCACCGCTTGCACTGGACTTGACCCGTAATAGTAGAAATTTGATTGGACTCCATGTACTTCAGACTATGGACAGTGGCTCGATACTTCGTGGCCCACGGGTACGGAGGCGGGACGGTATCGCTCTTTCCTTCGCCCAGCACCGGCGTCCGTAAACGACGTGATCGTAATGGCCGAGACGGGCCACCTTCTTGCCGGTACTCCATTGAGGTCTGAGGCGAGGAGTTCGGCACGTAGGTCGGCAAGTAAAAAGGGAGCGAGGGCGAAATTAATGGAATGGGCAGTTGCGGTGGGATCTGGTTCAAAAGTGCTTGCACTGACATTGACTGACCCGGCGGTGAAAGAGCCGGGATTGGTGACCGTGGCAACCGCACCTCCAGCGGTTCGTCTACCAGCAACCCTCGCCTGGGCCTTGAGGGACGGAAGGAAATTAGAGAAAGAGTAAGCTGCAGGTCGTTCTCGCCTTCATCGTTTTCTTGCACCCTTGCCGCGATTTGGAAATCTTGGTTGTTGTTGTTACTGTTGCTGCTTTTTCTCTTCCTGTTCAGTTGATCTTGGTCGCCGTTCATCGTGACAAAGAAAGAACGGAAAACAGAAGAAAAGGTACTGGGGAAGGACGTACGTATAGAGGCTAAAACATAAAGCGATAAGAAATGAAGAAACTGACTGAATATAAAAGAATGGGGTTAGACTTCTTACTGAACTTTAATTGGTGGAAACCAAAAAAAGAGGGAAAAAAAAAAGGGACTATTCAAATTCTGGTTTCTGTTGCACTTCTGGCGTATTACTAGAGAATCTGCCACGCACAAATCCAACCGGTTCAAACTTTTTTGTATCCGATTCTTCTGGAACGTCTTCTGTCTGCAGGTAAGTAGGATTTTCAACATATGGTTATAATTAAGCTACTAATCTTTAGCTTCAAATTTTTTTAAAATTTTATATTTCTCCCATCATTATTTATTACTTTGATCAACTTAATATTTACCATTATGTATTTTAACTTTTATATGGGAAATCAATCATTGGATTTCAAAAAAATTTTAGATGTTGAAACGCATCAACTTGCTTCAAAAAAGTTCTAATCCAGTGAAAAATTTTAAAAAAAAATCGTATATTTCCTCAGAATTTTGTCTTGATTAATTGAGAAACTAATTAATTATGTATATATATTTTTAAAGTTTGGTGGGGATAGAAATTGAAAAAAATGTTAAAACTTAAAAGGCATGGTAGGAGGCCGAATAAGTGGCAAGAAAGGAGTATACCGCTTCAGGGTTAATGGTCTTCATTCATCGTACCCGAGTTCTCTATTGGAATTCTAGTGTGTCCAAAATCAGATAAACATTGACGGGTGTTAATGCTTCACACGAATAACTAAATTGATCTCTTGGGTAAAGCGGGAACATTAATTCAGTCTTCAATTAATCCAATGAATTGATATGCTGTTTTGTACATGAGAAGTTATTTGTACTGTTTGAGACATCTCCTGATTTTACATATATCATGTTTTTGCATAGGATTTTTATAGAATAGGACATATATATATAGTAATTAGGAAGATTTTGGTAGCCCCTTATTTATTGGGTTCGGAAGAAACTGATCCTATTTACACTTCTTAAAAAATCCTGAAAATCTGATGGAGTGATGAATGAAACTAACTATAGTTGACAACATTTAAATTTTCGAAATTTGTTGTTAACAGTAATATTAATTTTCAACGTTCAACCACCAATAGATTCAAAAACTAGAGACTTTTTAGATCATAATTTCTCTTTATCTTGCACTTTAAACTTTTTGGTAGACACTAAATTTTTCATTTTCTATCAACTTATAATATAATATAGAGATTAGGAGTTCAAAAAATTCCATTCGGTTTTTTTTTTCACTTTATTTGAGTCCATAAAACTGATTAAATAGGCTTTTCTATTGAAATCTTACTTGAACACTTTTTCGGGTAATTTTTATTTAATTGAGGATATAAGTTGTTGGGCATGGGTTGATGAATTATACTTGTAGTCGAAATTTGTTGTTAACAGTAATATTTCAACATTCAACCACCAATGATTAAAAAACTAGAGACTTTTTAGATAATAATTTCTCTTTATCTTGCACTTTAAACTTTTTGGTAGACACTAAATTTTTCATTTTCTATCAACTTATAATATAATTTAGAGATTAGGAGTTCAAAAAATTCCATTCTGTTTTTTTTTTTTCACTTTATTTGAGTCCATAAAACTGATTAAATAGGCTTTTCTATTGAAATCTTACTTGAACACTTTTTCGGGTAATTTTTATTTAATTGAGGATATAAGTTGTTGGGCATGGATTGATGAATTATACTTGTAGACTTGTAGTCGAAGTGACAAAAAATACTATTGTCGTTGCTTGCTAACAGCCTAACTCCCCATAGAAGCGACTGGAGACCTTTTTGCCTTTTTTTTTTAAGTCGAGTTAGGCTGTCTAGAGGACTCAGAGTTCAGTGTTAACCTCAACTCCGTTATAAAGATAAATGGGTTTATGGAGATCGGAAGGCGAATTGACTACGGTTACTTTTGTCCAATAATGTGCCATTTGTCCTGCAATTGCCACTCCCTCGCTCTCCTCTTTTTTTCTCCGCGATTTTCTCTCTTCTTGCTCGCTCGCTCTAATCGACGCCTTCAGAATCCGTTCCGCCACCGACCGGCACCCCCTAACCACCACCAGACAACCACTGGCCTGGCTACCTCATATCCCTCCGGCGTCCGAATCCGGGAGAGCTCAACAGAGCTAGAAAGCAAGCTAGTCCCTCTAGGCTCGTCATCCATAGAAACATCAAGGTGATTTCTAAATGTTCTCAATCTCAAGCTCTACTCTTGTTTAGACCTGATGGTTAAAGGAAGGATCTAGTAAATTTGAAGTTGATAATGAGCATTTTAAAGGATGGAAGAGTTGAAGTTACGTGAAGCACGCGGAACAGTAGAACAAACGGTTTCGGCTGGTTCAAATTCGAGTTTTCTTCCCTTTTTTTTTTTTGTCTTTCGAAGTACTTTGTTCTTGTTAGGTTCAGGTAGGATTACAAGTCGTACTTTAGGTAAATTGGTTTATTTATATATCATAATCGCGTAAATAGAAGGGACTGATATTGACTGTGGCCGCCACCGACTGTCATGGCCGTATTCGGTAAACTATAGGTTTTTTTACTTGTGATTCGTCCTCTATTTTGTGATTCCAATCTGTAGTTTCACATTTAGTTTGCTTTTGTTATCTATTCAGAATATATTATTTAGAAGAAACCTGAAAAATAAGTTCCAAATTTATACGGTATTATGATTATTATTTCTTGAGATTTTACAGAACTCCGAAATGGACAAGATAGTTGATTCTGTGAGCAATGCGTATCAGGAGTTTGCTGGAGCGGCAGCTAATGTCCTCGAAACCAAGGAGGTTTCTGGAGGCGAGAAAACAGCAGCAACAGAAGCTGCGCTTGAGAATTTCAAGCAGAAGTGGGAGTTGTTCAGAGAGGCCTGTGACCAAGCTGAGGAGTTCGTGGATTTCGCTAAGCAAATGATAGAGTGCAAGAAGGGTGGAGGAATTTAGTGAGTGTGGGACATAGAAAACGGCAAGCTACAAACATACGTGACTCCAATTCCAAACGGATAAGATTGAAGAAAGACTGTCTCTATGTAATTGGGATTGTATCACCATCCGTCTGGATTGGCAAAAATGTAAATTTCAATTTCTTGTGTTCCGAGATGACCGACAAGGTGTGTCGGTCAGAAATGGCAAACTTATGCTTAGCTAAGGAGAATACTGGTCTAATGTTCTTGAAAATATTTCAATTTTAAAATAAAATTTTCTATCTACTTATTGGACTCAATTCCTGTAAAAACCAACATATAAACCAAAAAAACTTTTAGAAAAATTAAAAAAATTCTTCACACAAAAATCTTATTTTCTTACACTCACATCCTTCAAAAGTTTAAAGTGATGTTAAGGAAGCAAAAAATTTCTTTGTTGATAAAATTTTAGGAAAAATTGACATTTTAGTCCTTAGGTTTTACCACCTTCTTATTTTTTAGTCCCTAGATTTTCAATTTTTTAAATTTTGGTTATTACATTTTCAACTTTTGATGAAAGAGTCATTCTATCAGGGCTTTCCGTTAGGGCTGTGCATAACCGGTGTCGGTAGCGGTTATGGCCTCCACCGGCACCGTCACCGCTATGGACGGTTCTCCAAAAATGGGAACCGTCCCCACCACCGTAAGGGAAACACCCGTCACCTAACGGTGGCGGTTTTGGCGGTGGCAGTAACCGCCACAATCACCGGAAATTCAAAAAATTCAGAAAAAAAAATTACAAAATTAAAAAGTGAGGACTTGAGGTAAACTCGCACAAAATAATCACAGTCTATTCGCATATTCCAACCGAAATAAAATCCCACAAAAATCGAAACAAACTGCACAAATCGCAAGATTTCAACCAAGATCAAATTGCAGATTCCAAACCAAACCAAATCGAGATTCCAAACCAAACCAAACCGAATCGTAAGAAACTAGAAAATTTTCCAAAAAAACAACAAAATAATGAATACTATATTATCAAATCGCAATGAAAGGGAGGGAGAGAAAGCTAGAGAGTTGCAGAGGAGAGAGAGAGAGAGAGAGAGAGAGTTGTATATTGTTGTAGTCTGGAACAAACGAAGCGGCGGCGTCGCTGAGAGAAGAAGAAATGACGAAGAGGCAGAGGGGGGGGGACTAGGGAGGGGTTAGGGACGTAGGGTTAAGAAGAAAAAATGAAACGCTGTCGTTTCATATATATATATATATATAATTGAAAACAGTGAAAGAGGTGAAACTACCCAGCGAGAGTGGTTTCACCGCCACCGGAAAAATCTCCGTTATTTGGGGATTTTACTCACTGGCACCGGTGCCGCTGGGCGTCGGTGCACGGTACACGGTGTCGGTACTAGCGGCGGTGCCGATTAACCGGCCCACCGCCGGTACCGGTGATCAGGCCTACTTTCCGTAATGGCAACGCTTGCCATATCAGAATTTTGCCACGTCATTTCCAACTCAGCACTGCAAGTCTTATGAGAAAATGACATTTTATTCCTTAAATTTTACCACATTTTATTTTTTAGTCTATAGATTTCAATTTTTCAAATTTTGGTCCTTACATTTTTTATTTTTCAAATTTTGCGAAGTTTATGTAGGATCTAAGAAGAAAGGGCGTTTTTTCAATTTTTGGGAACTCGTTATTCCTCTATCTACCATGCGGGTGCGTCTAAGATTGTGACTTATAGGTTAAAATTTCAACAACACCATAAAAATTTTCAAACAACTTATTGATTTATTAATTTCTTTATGCAAATAAATAAATAAAAACTTATAAATCAAGAAATAGTTAAGAAAATGGTGAATTGTTTATGCTACACGCACTAATTTGGTGTTACCAATATTAATATTATATTGTATATAATAAGTACTCAATACAATTGTTAATAATTTTTTAGGCTAAATACAGTTTGCATCATTTAACTATGAGTCTTGATACTTTGTACACCAAATTATTACTTTTATCACATTGTATCTACAAACTATTGATTTTATACACTTCGCATAATTAATCACAAATTTTCCTTAAATTTTGAAGCAAATTAATTTTTGACCTCCAAAATTATAGCAGACAACTTAGCAGCTTGACAGAAGGGTTGTTTTGTCTTAAATTGAAAATGTAAGGACCAAAATTTGAAATATTGAAATATAAGGATTAAAAAATAAAAGGTGGTGAAACCTAATTAGGACTAAAATGCCATTTTCCTGGTCTCCGATGTCGTTTGGAACAAGTCCTTACTTATGGCTCATGAGACGTGGCAATGCTGAGTTGGAAATGACGTGACAAAATGCTGATCTAGCAGGTGCTGCCGTTAAGGAAACAAACGAAGTTCTGACGGAATGGCTCCTTTGTCAAAAATTAAAAATGTAAGGACCAAAATTTGAAAAATTGAAATCTAGGGACTAAAAAAAAAAAGGTGGTCAAACCTAATTAGGACTAAAATGCCATTTTCTCAGTATCCGACGTCGTTTGGAACAAGTCCTTACTTATGGCTCATGAGACGTGGTAGTGCCGCGTTGGAAATGAGTGGCAAAATGCTGATCTGACAAGTGTTGCCATTAATCAAACAGACGGAGCTCTGATGAAAGGGCTCTTTTGTCAAAATTGAAAATGTAAGGACCAAAATTTGAAAAATTGAAATCTAAGGACTAAAAAATAAAAGGGGTAAAACTTAAGGATTAAAATGTCATTTTTCTAAATTTTATAATGAAAAAACAATAAAATTTGTTAAAAATTGGAAAAATTGGCATTTTAGTCACATGGACAAAGCATGAGCAAAAATTCATAGTCCCTTTTTATTAATTGAAAGGCAACACTCAAATTACCATTTTGCCTTAAAAGTAGTACTCAATACACAGCTTGAAGATTTTTCCCTTCTTATTAGCCCTAGAACTAGGGGTGCTCATTTACACTGGCGGTGGCAGTTTTAAAACTGCTACCGATACTGTAATCGGCAAGGGTGGTTATTGTGCCTTAACGGTGCGGTGGTGGTGTCAAATATGTAATTCTGTCAATTGCGGTGATGGTGATGGTTTTTGCCAAACCATCACCTACACTACCGTTAACCACTCCTAGTTGAGACTTGAGATGATTATTGATTATGTGACATACTTTTGTTGGGCTTGTGTTGGAATATGTTAGTTGGTTTATGTCACATTATTGTACACTTTTATTAGACTTTAATCTTTATGTTTGAATATGATATTATGTTGGACTTTTGGACAGCTTATTATATTTGTTATGATTATTAATGATTATGATATTATGTTTGAATAGGTTATGATATTTGTCCATTTGATATGATTATTGATTATGATATTATGTTTGAAATTTAAACAGGCTATGATATTTGAATGATTATATTTGTTGCTTATATATAGGCATCAAATGATCTTAATAGTCCAAAAAAGCCCAAGAAAAACAACCCAAAACAGTGAAAAAAATGAAAAGCCCAAAAAAAGTCCTTTTTTTTTTTGCCCAACGGTTATACGGTTTAAGCGGTTACTGTATAATCGTTACCATTAATATTGTCACCGGCAATGGCGGTTATTGTGCCTTAGCGGTGCGGTGGCGGTGTCAATTATGTGATTCCGTCAATTGCGGTGATAGTGATGGTTTTCACTAAACCATCACCTACACTACCGTTAACCACCCTTACCTAGAACCCCCGATAGGAGCAAAGGATTCCCTTTTTCGTTGTAATTTCTAGAACATTCCACAGGGTTCTCAAACCATCAAAAGTAAGTTAAAGTAACGTAGTTGCAACCTTCCACACACCGCAGAAATTATTTGGCTTAATTGCACAGTAGGTTTTTGTGATATGACCTTTTGACAAATTAGTCCCTAAGGTCATCCTTTTAGATAAAAATAGGTCCCTTAGTTATCAAGATGTTAACTCACTAACGACAGGTGCTGACGTGTCAAAAAATGGCCACGTCAGCACCAATAAAAATTTGCCACATGTCAAACAAATAATATACATAAAATCTAATATTTATATAAAACCTCTAACTTCATCTTGTCGTCTGTGAATGTTTTAATAGCTTATTTTTTATTTTTAACAAAATAGACACAACGTTGTTCATCTGTAGGAGTTTTGAACCCCTCCCCATTGAAAACATGACCCAAGTGTCCCCCGCAAGCTGTGCATGTAATCTCTATTTTCCTCCCATCTGGATCAGGAGTCCTAGTGATGGCTCCAAGGAAACCCTTCTAGAAAGCAGGCCAACAACAGCCAGAGTTAAATTTGGTTGTGGAATTGTAAAGTGGTGTTCCACAACCAGCGCAGTTGTAGATCCGTTCTTTAAAGAACTTATCATATTCTGCAGTGCCTCTCGGCTCTGTCCCCTGCTGGCGAAGAATCCGAAACTGCTCGGGAGAGAGAACAACCATCCACTCCTCCTCTGCTTTTTGGGCCTAACCTGGTGCAATCCATTCTCAGTTCTCACCAACTCCCCTACTATGACCTTCACGAATGTTTTAATAGCTAAAACACAGCAATCCTATTGGGAAGACCATAGTCAGATATTTGGAAGGCCAAAACTGAAAACTTCAACTAAAATTGGAAAGGCCATAGCCAGAGAACCCCGATCCTATTGAAAATGTTTGAAGCCCCATTGTCGTTTTTCCCGCAGCTGCCGAATCTCTGGTCACCTGTGTTTACATCCTCACTGGAGAAGAACAAGTGGGCCCAACGTAATTGGTGAAGTTTCGGTTCAAGTACCCAGCAAAGCTCAAGTCTCTATTGTGCTTATCCAAACTTGGGAAACAAAGCAGGTTCGCCGCTGAGCAGGTGTGAGGAGAAAGCACTCTATGAATGCGAAATGGGTTCTTGATCTCTTTGTTCCAATAACGAATCAGATAGACTTTTGAGGTAAATGGGTTCTCTGCCGCTTGAGATGCGCTGGCGTCGGCGGAGGCAACCTGCATTGACACAAAATGAAGACATGGGTGAGACTAGGAGACGTAGAAACGAAGTTTGAGGTCCAACAAAATGCGAAACACCGACTGAGACGAAGAGTGCTTACAGCGAGAGATGAGAAAAAGATAAAAAGGAAGAGAGCAGTTATGGGTCTAAGTTTTTTTTTTTGGGAAATTGACAATTTAGTCACTAGGTTTATAGCACGCTGACAATATAGTCACTAGGTTTCATTTTTTGAATATATAGTTGTGACGATCTGGTCCTTCCGTCAAACTGCCGTTGAATTTAACGGAATAAAATGCCACGTCATATTTTAACACGTCAGTAGCCATGTCACCCGAAATAATCAAAACTCACCGTTTCAGTGGTGTATTCATTTTTGCCCGAAGAAAAAAACGGCAGATCGTATGCTCTCCTCTATGCTACTACGCCAAAATGCACAACTTCATTAACCCTAGCCTTCATTATCGATCCCATTGACCATCTTCCCCATTCTCTCTTCACGCACTATTTTCCCCACCTTTCGCAAACCCTAGATGGAGAGGAGAAGTGGTCTTCTTTCGACGAGAGCAGCATTCTTGCTTCAACAATGTCTGAGGGAAGGTTAGTTTTTGCAAAGGGCAAATACTGATGAGATTTGCTTCTTTCCATCTGTTGACATTGGATTTTTCTTTTTCTGCATTTTTCTTCATTTGCAAATACTGAAGTTTCGTCTCTGCATTTTTCTTTTACTGGGTTGCTCTTCCATTTTCTGTCGGTTGTGTTAGAGAGATTGTCCGTATATGAATCAGGATGGGTAATAGCGTTTTGGTCTCTCACAAAGTTTGAATAGTTTGGATTGAGACCTGTAACCTTTTTGGTATATTAGGAGATGCCCAGATTGTCTTTTAGTAACCAGAAGACTAACGTTTGTTAAAGAATCTACCATATAAAATATGTTTGTAGGCTTGACCTTTCCCAAGACCAATACAAAAGAGAAAGATGGCCAATCTCTCTTTTTGTCGTGATCCTCCCCTACTGAATAGAAAAAAGCTTCTTTTTCCCTCCAAAGAGAGTGAAAGAGATTATTGGAAGCTTTCCTTTTACATTTGTTTAATGGATACCTTTTGGAAGATTGGCATATTAGGACAATCTGGGCAACCCGTCACCTTTTGAAAGATTGGCATATTAGGAATAATGCATGTTATTTAAGTAACTCATAGATGCTGATCGTGATTGGGTAAATGGTTTGCAATTTCAATTGAAATGGTACTCTTCAAGTTTAGTACTTGTTGTTGGTATAACAGTAGATTTCCATAATTCTTGGGAGGTATTAAGGTCTGAGGACTGAAGTAGGATGGAAATAAATGTAAAATTACAGAGATAAGGAATGACCATTCTGCTAAGAAAACCAAATGAGGAATATTTACTAACAGTTTCAATTTGCACATCTGACTGTGTTTTGTATCATATTCAGTCATGTTTCATCTGGAATGCCATCGTCACTTAAAATTCGGCAGCAACCATATGAGATAAAGTTTTGCAGCTGTGGATTGAGAGCACCGTTGATATCTTCCTGGACAGATTCCAATCCAGGGAGACGTTTTTTTGGTTGTGCAAACTATGGCGTAAGTAAGTTATTTCACTTAGTAAGTTGTAAATTTCCTTATCTATTTGAGTGCATGATCTGTGGGTGTCTCTGTTTGCAGACAAGTAAGCACTGTGGATATTTTTGTTGGTTTGATCCTCGTGTCTGCCCCCGTGGGATGGAGGTGGGACTGTATTGGACGAAGAGAAATAAAGAGCTGCAAAAGGAGAATGATGCATTGAAGCGAACTGTGAGAAGGCTGAAGTGTATTGTTGGAGCTTCGTTAGTGGCAGTCACTGTTATGGGTGCATTCTTCATAAGGATTTTCTAGAAAACATGATGGGGTAGTTAGTTTATAATGGTTACTTTCTGACAGTGTAGTTGGCATAAACTTTTGTAAAGAATGGCAAGTTTATTTTGTGTTGAAATGACCTTCTAATTGTAATGAATGGATTATGTATAAATGAAAGTACTTGTAATTTCTTTGCAATATGATTGTGTACTGCCTTAAGAGTACTTAGGATAGCTTTATTATTTGGGCTTCTTTGTAGATTTTTGACAAATTATTTGAAATATAGACATATAAAATGCAGTTTCATGCTTCCTTTATTTGAAATTTAAGGTTTTTAATTTTGATAAGTAGATGAGCAGCTACCAGTATGACCAGATTTTTTTATACAAAAACTGGGCATATGGCATATTTGGCTTGAATATTATATAAACTTGTTTAAATAATCTACGGCCAGGCCAGGCCAGACTTAGCCAGACCAGGCCAGGCAGGCCAGATCAGGCTCGGCCAAGCTAGACCAGACCCGGCCAGGCCAGGCAAGACCAGACCAGACCTGGCAAGGCCAGACCAGACCACCAAAGGCAAGCCAGACCAGGCTCGGCCAGGCCAGGCAAGACCAGACTAGACCCGGCCAGGTCAGACCAGACCACCAAAAGTAGGCCAGACCCGGCTTGGCCAGGCTGGACTCGGCCAGACCAAATTTCGCTCAAATATGCTATAAACATGGCCTGTCTGGAGATTCTCTACAGCCAGTCGAGACTCGGCGAGGCCAGACCAGACCACCAAAAATGCCATAAGCATATCATAAGCATCAGTACACTTCCCCCATCCATAGAATGCCAAAAAGTTCAAATTACATGACCATATCCCATCAGTACACGATCACCAAAAAATAAAAATTTTACATGTCCATAGACAATCAGTTGCTAAAGTACCTCTAAATCACATCAGTATAATTACAGCTTCCAAAAAACATACATTAACATGCTAAACTGGTATGATTGGAGTTATATAATTATAGTTACATATCTATTTGACACCAAATTAGTTCATGTTGTTCGAGGTCCACCAACATCACCCCCATATCCTGCTGCAACCTGCCCCCCATCCACAGCCGGTACATGCCCTCCATCTACCGAATCAACATGACCAATTCCATCTTCATTAACATTGTCTCCTCGTCCCCTGCCTCTCCCTCGCCCTCTTCCCACAACTCTTCCCCTTGCTCTGCCATGGGTCTGTACATACAAAATACATTGAAATATGACACATTTATCCAATTACATAGAGGTGCCAATTCATACAAGTTCTGAAGATTACATACCGTAGGGACATTTGAAGGTGTAGATGTTGCTTCCCCACTCGACGTGGTCTTCCTTGTTTTTTTAGGCCACTTTTTTTTATTTGAATTTTCAAGTTGAGAGCAGGAACGAGCATTGTGACATTTAGTGAAGCAATTTCCATATGTAACACATATCCCCGTCTACTAACTTTGTATAGGGATGTCCGGCTCATCAGGCTCTCTCCTTCTGGCTTTCCTGGGCCTTCCAGGTTGGACACATACTAAGGGAGGCAATATTACGTCATTATCCCCCTCAGGCCATTCATCTGGCCCCGGCATAGCATGAACACCGTGCTCATACGCCTTCAGGTACGTCGATAGCTTGTACCACTCTGCTACATATTCCTCTGGTTTCTACTTGTTTCGGTATATTGCACACAAGCGTGGATACAAGGGATTCCACACAGTTGCCACTTACCACACGAGCACGTGCGGTCATTCAGATCAACCACCCTCCTGGGTGCATCTAGCTGGTCTACCTCAAACTCTAGTCCATTCTGCCATTGACAAACACAAATCCTAGAGTCAGCTTTGATCTTCTCTAACTTCTTAAAAATCTTTGGACAGAGGGCATTGGGTGCTTGCTGGAGGGTAGTCACGGCTCCAATCTTCTTCTTATGGAACCGTATTTGCAACTGATGGCGAATTGTCTCCAACATTGAAATAATTGGCTTGTCACGGGCATCTTTAATCCACGTGTTGAATGATTCTACGAGGTTGTTCAAGAGCATATCACTCTTGCAATGCACACTGAACGCATGTCGGCTCCAAAGTTTTTTTTTTATCAAGATCCAAGAGTGTCTTATGTGCACCAGAGTAGTTCACCTCGATCCGGAGCATGGCGGCTTTAAAGGCATTGATGTTTGTGGCAGTTGCAACCACCCATAATGCATTTTTGAACTGTTTACCTTTGAATCCATCACCCTTCAAATTGGCATAAAGATGTGTCAAGCAGCATCTGTGTTCCACGCCCGGGAACTCGTACTCAAATGTCAACCTCAACCCCTACAATTGCAGAAAATAATGCAAGTTAAGTATTATTTCAAACATTAACTAGAGTAAATAATGAAAATGATTATACCTTTTGTCTATCACTCATAAACACCCAGCCATGCTCCTCCTCTGGACCAATATCGTCTAACAATAAATTCATAAACCATGTCCATGAATCTCGGTCTCTGCCTCCACCACAGCATACGCAATCGGGAACATGTCGTCATTCCCGTCCTTGCCGATAGCACAAAGAAGCTGCCCACCATATTTGCCCTTTAAATGGCACCCGTCAACACAGATGATGGGTCTACAGTGCTTCAACCCTTCCTTGCATGCAGCAAGGCATACATACAGCCGTCTAAAGTGCTCACCAGATTTGACCAACACAACAGAGGTACCAGGATTCCACTTCTCAAGTGCCAGCCTATATTGCCCCATGAATTTGAACTGCTCAGCTTGGTTTCCATGAACCCTAAGCAAAGCCATCCTCTTCGCTCGATAACAGCGATGTATTGGCACCTCAATGCCATAATCACGGCGGATCTGGCTCTGTAAAGCAGCTGCAGGCCAGCTGGGATGATCCCTGAAGTTCGCCATGTACCGTTGTGCAAGGAACTTCATGTCAGCCTTAGTGTTTTCGTAGTGCGCACCACACGTGTGCTCAGGAACGAAATGCTTGATCTGAAACGCGTCTAATTTTCTCATTTTCAATGCGAAAATGTAGAATGTGCACTCTTCCATGCATTGGGCTTGCACTCTGAGCTTGTCATTGTGAAGGTATGCAAAGTCAAATTTCTTCTGAACACAATACTATCTCAATGCCTTCCTGAACACCTTTGCATTGGGAAACACAAGACCATGCTCCAAATGGACCTCCGCTTCTACATCAATGTCTTCATTGAACTCAGGGAAATTATTGCCTCGCGGAGCCTGATCGCAATCAGAAACCTTATTGGTTCGCATATCATCATCATCTTCATACTCACTAGGTACATCAGCTTCATTGTCTTCCTCGGTCCTCGGAAATGCCCCTAACCAATCCACATTTGCAACGTAATCATCACTCTCAACTCCTCTGCCATCCGGGCTCTCAGCATCATCATACAAATTAGATTCGTCGACATCTGTGCCGCTGAAATCACTCAATTCAAGAGCCTTCTCAAATCTCTCCTCAAGGACATAATCAGGGTCACTGTCAGCTTGTTCTTCCCCCACTAAAGATTCTAGTTCCCTTATAACAGATTCAGGTTCCCCATCTTCTGCTTGCGATGGCCCCGGCCCAGTAAGTAAAAGGGGGTGATCCTCGGTATCGGCAAACTTAGGCTCCTCAACTATGTGGTCAACAAAGATATTGAGTATATCTCTTTGCTCAGTGATGGCTCTGTTGATTAGCTCGAGCACGTCGTTATCATTCCTTAGTGTTCTAATATTCAGCCAAGATTCGTTGTCAAATGTGTACCATAAAACTCCCGTCCTCAAGTAACCAAGAGACTTCACCGCCTCTTCAATTTCTATTGAAGAGATATAATCCGTATCCAATTTCCCCAACTCTTCCCTCTTCCCTCCTTTATATATTTCATCTCGACCTCCGACAAATTCACCACCATGATACACCACTATTCGTAGCAACCGTCCTACAAAATCATATACATAATTATTTAACAGCAAACACATTTGAAGTGATGTTATAATAGAACTACGATATCGAAAGTTCAAACAAAGAAAAGCATATCAAACAATCATGCCCCCATGGCTGAAAATAACATATGTGAACATGTTGTGAAAGTGTTGAACCTATACCAAGCGAAATGTGCATCATTATGAAAAAAAATCCTGAACAGCGTGACAACCACCACACATAATCTAGAACAGAAAAATCCAAATCAGAAAAATATAACATCAAAATTACCAGGCCAATCTCTTATTAAATGTTCATCTTCGTGGTTGGACTGAGAGGCAGATCAATTTTCAGCAGATCTAACTAATTGCACAACATATTGATCAAGAAGGCAGCACAAGTGCCGTCAAACTGGAAACATAGAGCGTTTATATTCAATGAACCCTAACAGTTAAACTATTTGAATAAAAATCTAATGACCAAGCAAACAAACCTAAGGACCTGAGCCTCATCAGCTACAAACCAGTCAATGAAAACTCAAGAACCAAATTAGGAAGTAAGAAAATAGAAACTAACATTTCCACTCACGTGCATATGTAGACAATGCCCATATCATGAGAAAGTAGTCCTACACTCAATATGTAGACAAAAGACACCGAAAGGATAGAGAAAGTGGTCCTACCTTCCGACATTATGGGGAACAGATTTTGTCCTCCACCCATCGACCTGCAAGAAGGTTAAATAAAGAAATGGGTTAGCCACCAAATAAATGGGTTTTAAATACAAAAAGACAGCGTACAAAGGCAAATAAAGGCAATGGGTAAGCTTCGAATGGGTGAGACAAATGCAAATTAAGAAATGGGTTACCTCAAGAGCATGTGCTTCGAAGATCCAACCCTAGTGCACCCCGAAATCGAAATGCCCATAAATAGTTGCTGGGGTTTCAACGAAATCACCGAATCTGCTTCCACACTTCGAAATCACCAAATCTTCTTTCACATTTCAAAGACTTCGAATATTCTAGGGTAGACAGTAACACTCAGCAATTTTAGAAAGGTTAAGGGGATTGATAACGAGAACACTTAGAAGATTTTGAACATTCTCAATCACCGAATACGTTCTTTATTCCCTCACATATTGTGTGTCGTTTAAGTGTTTATGAAAATCTTATGCTTGAGTGAAACAGTGAGTTTTGGTTATTAAAGGTGACTTGGCTGCTAAATCATGTTAGTGGGCGCTGATTGGCCAAAAATATGACGTGGCGTTTTATTCCGTTAAAAATTCAACGGCAGTTTGACGGAAGGACCAGATCGTCACAACTATATATTCTCAGTGACTATATATTCAAAAAAATGAAACCTAGTGACTAATTGTCAGCGTGCTATAAACCTAGTGACTAAATTGCCAATTTTCCCTTTTTTGTGCTTTTTCGATTTGGTTTTCTTAAGCGGAAGAGGGGAGTGAGCATGTTTGTGGGTTTGTTAAGCTGTAGTCGGAAGAAATTGGGAAAAAAAATCAAGCTGACTGTTGACCTAGATGAGGGTGACACACGACAGATTTGTATTGGTGCTGACGTGGCCATTTTTTTGACATGTCAGCACCTGCTGATAGTGAGTTAACGTCCTTGACAACGGAGGGACCTATTTTTACCTAAAGGAGTGATCTTAGAGACTAATTTATTGAATGTGTTAACTCAGAGACTGATTTGTCAAAAGGTTATACCACAAGAATTTACTGTGCAATTAAGCCAAATTATTTCCCCGCAACACTGAGAGTACCTAGCTCCACCATCTCAGGTATTACCATTATCATCACAAATTTTGCACAGATCAAATACATAGAAGATTGAAAAGTTATTGCCTTTGAAGCTTTATTTGTGAATAAGAAGAAGAAAGAGTGAGTAAAAGTGAGGAAAAGAAAGCGTGACGCGGAAGGAAGAATGAGAGTGGACTACTACAAGATACTGTAGGTTGAGAGGAATGCCAAAGACGAGGAGTTGAAGCAGGCTTATCGGAAGGGGGAAAATCTTAAAGCTGCTTTTTGAGTTTTAAGGCAAAATGGTAATTTGAGTGCTACGTTTGAATTAATAAAAGCGATGAAGACGTTTTGCTCATGTATTGTCCCTTGTGACCAAACGATGAAATGATGCTACTTGTCATGGCTGCTGAGAAATGACAGAAGGATGTTTTTGTAAAAGAAAAAAAAAAAGAGATTGGATGATCAAAATTTTGAAGTTTGAAAGTGAATGACTAAATTGAATAAATTTTAAAACTCAGCAACTAAAATGTTAATTTTCCTAAAAAGTGAGATGAAAGAAGATTTGATATTATTATTTTTATGAAAAATATTGAATTCTTGTGGAAAAATGATTGGAATTTGTGTGAAAATTTTAAAATTTGGTATGTTTGATGGAATTTTTTAAATGAGAAAATAATCAAGTTTATTAAATAGAGAGAAAATTTGATATAATTTTTTTTATATTACAAAAAATCATTGAAGTTTGTTTGACAATGTGTTTAAATTTGTCTGAAACTTTTGGATTTCGTTGTTTGGTTAAAATTTTAACTTATTATTTTTGTTAAAAGTTAAGTTCTTTCATAAACAAACAATAATCACCTAAATTCCAAAAACCGCATATGTTAACGAGATCATACTGGAGATATTTTAAAGGTCGATTTTTTAGCCCGTCTGGGGCCTTGGCTAGGCTTGGCACCAGTAGAAAAAGTAAGGTAATTTTTCAAAATTTTCCCGTCTAAGTGCTTGATTCATGTCTATACATGATAGTAAACAATAATATCAGAGAGAATGAAAGTTGATAAAATGCCATTAATTGGGTTCTTTGTTTTTAGTCTATAATTAATCCAATGAATTGATAGACTGTTTTGTACATGAGAAGTTTTTGTACTGTTTGAGACATCTCCTGATTTTCACATAATGTTTTTGCATAGGATTTTTATAGAATAAGACATCTAATATATATGTATACATATGAGTAATTAGGAAGATTAAGATAGCCCCTTATTTATTGGGTTTGGAAGAAACTGATCCGATTTACACTTCTTAAAAAAAGCCATGAAAATCTGATGGGTGATGAATGAAACTAACTATATAGTTCACAACACCGAAATTTTCGAAATTTGTTGTTAACAGTAATATTTCAACATTCAACCACCAATGATTCAAAAAACTTTTTAGATCATTCTTCTTCTGATCTTGCACTTTTAACTCTTTTTGTAGACACTAATTTTTCATTTTCTATCAACTTATAATATAGAGATGAGGAGTTCGGAAACTTTTTTTTTTTTTTCACTTTATTTGAGTTCATAAAACAGATTAAGAGGGCGTTTGTTTCTGGAAAAATTGGGCATCCAATATTTCGGGCATCCTAAAAAAATTATAAAATAATATTTTTTTTCCATCAAACAATTCTTTATTATTATAATATTCACTCAAATCTTCTCTCTTCGCTTTTTCACCAACTTTCATAAAATATTTTTACTTTTTCACAAATCCAATACCTCAAAATTTCCACTACCCCAACATTTCCACAAACAAACACCACCTAAATAGGCTTTTCTATTGAAATATTATTTGAACACTTTTTTTGATAATTTTTATTTAATTAAGGATATAAGTTGTTGGGCATGGATTAATGAATTATACTTGTAGTGTATGTGACAACTAATATTGGGGTTGTATTACTATCTTGTCAAAAATTGAAAATGTTATGCTCTGAAAGCTTTGATGGAAGGGCTATTTTGTCAAAAATTGAAAATGTAAGGACAAAAATTAAAATTTAGGGACTAAAACATAAAAGTTGATAAAATCTAAAGACTGAAATGTCATTTTTCTAAAATTTTATAATGAAAAAGCAATAGAGTTTGTAAAAAACGAGATGAGAGAAGATTTGATATTATTTTTTTATGAAAAATATTTAATTCTTATGAAAAAGGATTGAAATTTGTGTGAAAATTTTAAAGTTTGATATTATTTGATGAAAATTTTTAATGATAAAATAATCGAATTTATTAAAAAGTAGAGAGAAAATATGATATAATTTTTTTAATAAAAAATCATTGAAGTTTGTGTCACGTGTTTAAGTTTGTTTGAAAAGTTTGAATTTTGCACAGGGTTTGCCTTCTTAAAATTTTATTCCCTAAAATTTTATTATTGTTACAAAAATTTCTCTCTTATAACTTTTTTTCTCAACTTTCTCAACTTTTTCTATTTTTTCATTTTCTTTTCTCATTTTTTTCGTAAACTACTAAAATTTTACCCTAAAATTTGATGTTTGGTTAAAATTTTAACTTTTTGAATTGTTTTTTAAAAGTTAAATTTTTTCATAAATAAACAATCACCTAAATTTCAAAAACCACAAAGGTTAACGAGATCATACTGGAGATATTTTCAATGTCGATTTTTGTCGTGTTAAAAACCACATTGGTTGCCTCGTTAAGTAATCAGAAAAAGAAAATGGCTTCGGAAAACGACAACAGTTGCCTTGTCCAACCAATCTGGGTCCCACTCTCGACTGTCCGCTCTTCTCCTTTGTCAGTTCATCATTCCTAGATCTTCCTCCATATCTGTCTATGCGAGCCCTTCACACACCCAACCAGACCCACATCACCCACCTCCGGTCATCCGCTAACGCCAGCCGCAACCACCAGCCACCCCAACTTTAACCAAATTCAGTTGTATTCTACGGCTAGCTGGAGCTAGCCCCTCTAGGGCCTAGGCTAGGCTTGGCACCAGTAGAAAAAAAAGGTAATTTTTCAAAATTTTCCCAAGTCTAAGTTCTTGATTCATGTCTATACATGATGGTAAGTAATAATATCAGATAATGGGAGTTGGTAATGCCAAGTTGTTGATACTTATGCCTTTCGAGTTGAATTATATGAAATTATGTTAAAGATGTATGTATTTGGGAACTAATGGAGACGAAAACCACGAAGGCCGTATAATACACCACACACTCTCTAACTTCTTGAAGAAAAATTGGATTTTCTGTTGGTGAGTTGAATGCATGTCCGAATTAGAGTCGATGTTGTGTATCGAGTGTTGAAGGCCGTAAAGACCCAATTTTTGTTTTTTATTTGTTTTTCTTTCCAAGGCCAGGGGAGCAGCTTGGGCATTGGGCAGATCAAGTGCTCTCAGTTGGGACTGAGACCAAGGCAACGGGGAAATTCTAGAGTCTTAGAGGTTTTGGGATCTTAGTGCAACAAGCAGAAACCCAGGTTTTAATTTGAAATCTCCTTCCAGCGGGCGGCCCGCATCCCGGAGTTTTTTTACTGTAATTGCCCCAAAAGAGAAAGCATTTACTTATATACCAGTTTTGACAGATTCAGAGTTCACTACTTTTATTGTTAAATCTGCCTATTAAGCCTTGTGATCCTGTTTAATGTGCCTATGATCTTAGCTCAACATGTCGGGAATATGAGCAGAGAAATACACATTACTTTGCTGAAAACATGAAGCATACAGCACATGTTTTTGCCTTTTATAGTCAGTTATGATAACGGTTTTGGTCGGTTCAATTTGTCTTTACGCATTTTCTTGTCCATATTCTGTTCTTATTTTGTTCCAGTATTGTGAATCCTTGGTATTTGAAGGTTTTTGAAGAATTAGATGTCATTTGGCAAACAGTTTGTCTATCTATGAGAATTACATGTATGGAATTGATGGTCCACTGCGATAAATATGATACAGTTTTCATTTTGGACTACAATTCCAGTCTTTCGTATGATTTTGAATTTATTTTTAGCCTTTATTCATCCTGGATTCTATGGTTCACGATGAATAGCTTCCTATTTAATGACAGATTACTTGCTGAGAAGAAACCTTTATTAGGCATTCCTAACTCCTATTGCATAGATACAAATGATTTCCTTGATATCGGACCAATACTTGATGCTGTTGAAAACAGTCTCTTTACCTAACATAACTTTTAACTTTGTGTCGTATTGCATTCCTCATAACTAATTAGGTGTTGGTTTCTTCAGATTACAGCCTTCTTGCAGCTAATTGTTTTATAGCAGCTAGGGGGCCCCAAGATGGACAACATAGTAGATTCTCTGGACAACGCATATCAGGAGTTTGTTGTTGCAGCAGCTAATGTGCTTGAAGCCAAGGAGATATCTGGTGGCCAGAAAACAGCAGCCACAGATGATGCTCTAGAAAATTTTAAGCAGAAGTGGGAGTTGTTCAGAGTGTCTTGTGACCAAGCAGAGGAGTTTGTCGAGTCTGTGAAGCAAAGGATAGGATCAGAGTGCCTTGTGGATGAAGCAACTGGCTCTCTGTCTGGGAAGTCAGGGCAGGCTGGCACAACCGGTCTTCCACACATTAGTGCGGTCCGGTTGGAACAGATGAGTAAGGCTGTCCGATGTATTGTGATTGGACTACAGCAAGGTTCTGGAACTAGTGCTGGTGCAGCCCATGCCCACCCTTCTGCTCCTTTTGATGCTAGGTTCTCTGAAGATGCAGCTCCATAAGTATATCTGGTATATTTCATAACAAATAAGGCATGCTTTTGTTGTTTTTCAATCGGCTTGGAATGACCGGTGGCTCTTGTTACACCATTGGAGGTGTTTGAAATGAATGAAATACCACAAAAGAGATTAATTTCCTAGCCCGTGCCGAACTTTACCTGTAGGAAATATTCATTGTTCTTCATTGGCTTCTTAGGGAAGCATTATCCTTCATGTTTTCAATGTCCTCTCCTTTGGTTTTTAACAGAAATCAAAAGTTGATGAGAGAGATTCCCACTCAAACATTCACAGAATATAACTTCGGATCTTTTATTAGTAGATTAACTGTCATTGTTATCTCTGAACTGGTGATGGTTTGTTTTGTGCTATCACAGTGCTGGAGTTATAAACTAGCAAAGTATGCAGGGACGAGCATGGCCAAGTGAATATCTTCCTTGGAGATCAATGATGCAAAGACTTAAAAGTACACAAGATGGAGGCCATATATTTCCAGTTGTCGACGGTTTGATCCGAGAGCCGCAAACTTTGGGCATGACTAGCAATCTTGAGGAAAGGACAAGTTTACATGAGTTGGGATCTTTCTTTGTAAATTTAACCACCCTTCTAGCTACCTTTGGTCTGTAAAACTACATAGGAGGGTCATGCTAACAACTATATGAAGCTATATAATTTCAAGTTCTTCTCCCTTGTTATGCATTTTGTCAAATTAACTTGACAAAGGCTAATAATGGCTTGGGGATCCCAGTTGTAATGCGTCTAATGACCAAGCATAAAAAATATCAGCTCGTACAATGTGGAAAAGATGAACTTTCCGATCAAAGGGGGTAAATGTGTCGATTCAAACCGTCCGACAAAACAAGATCTTCGTAGAAAACACTGCGTTGTAGCTGATTCACCGTTGGAAGTGTAACACGTGGCACATCTGTAGCGAGAGATTTTTCCCCCACCTTAGCAATTTTTTGTGTGTCTGAGGCCCGTCTCCTTACTTTGTACACTGACCTGTAGGATTCGATTCAGCGACAGACCTAACGACAAAAGGAAAAAGGGCGAAAAAAGAAAAGGACGAATAAACGGCGACAGGGAGTCAGGGACAGTAACTCTGCCGTACGAAACGAACTGAGCCGCTTTGCAGAGGCGCATAAATTTTGCCAGGTTTTTCTGCTCGTTTTCTATCAATCGCACTCCTTTTGCTGTGTCTTTGTTTTTGTTTATAGATTAGCATAGGTTACAGACATTATTAGGGAAGTGACCAGAGACGGTGGTTTAAAATAAGCATTGACTGGAAATTCTCTTTTGGCTTTTAGTTGTTGAATTAATTCCTATTTTTAGGAAGTGTCCTTCGAATTCCTTTTGCATAAGCTTCTTTTCTGCATTAACGTAGTTGGGCCGTGATCTACCCCTGATAATTTCTTGGTCAATAAGCTAGAAATCGTATTGAAGCAGCCTGATTCTTTCTTTCTTTGGCCTCACCTGCTATCGTGGTTAATTATCGCGTTTTGAATATGTGTTCCTTTGCTCCTTGGGCATTTGAGTTTGATGGTTTTTTTTTTTTTTGGTACAAAATTTCAGAGAATGGACTTCAGAGAAGTAATGCGGAAGGCTAACTGTTTGATTGATCAAGTAAGAGGCTAAGAGCCTGAGCTTCTTGTTTAGTGTTATTTCATTTACTGGGAGCTGTTTTTAGTTTAAAATGCACCTATACCCATGCGGTTTATTGCAGTCCTGTTGATACTCTTGGCGTTGTACATTTCTTAATTACAGCATCTGTGGTGTTCGGTTTTTGTGAGGAACTATTTACATTCCCTGTTAAAACCGCTGAAGAAACCAATTGAATAGCAGTAAATGTGGTTTATGTAATGTTACCCTTTTCTATTACTCAGTATATTTTAGCTGTCATATTCAGCTTGCTTGTAGTACTACTGCATATAGTGTTCAAAAGGACATATACCATTGTTGAGTTTGCATGATAAGAAGCATTTAATTATACATAAGATGTTTCGATTTGGAATTTTTGGTTTGTTTCAGATGTCTGGTTGCTCAAAAACTTGCCAGTCCATAGACATCAAAGTAGAATAATTTTTGGTTTGCTATATGCGTCCATAGTCTTGTACTGTCTTTGCTTTAGTATGGATTCATGGACGAACAGCAGTAAGTTAATGCAGAAGACTAGGATCATTGTTCAAAGTGATAATAGAAATTTTTATGAAGTTCATTCCTAAGTCTTAAAGACATTTGTATCAGTGCTTCTGTTAAGCTTTTTCTTTTTTCCACATCCAAAAGAATGGCATTAATACAGAAAAGTTTACGCAGTTAAGTACTTCCAACTGGCATTAAAAGCAAAAATGAAAATTGAAATCCAGCAACACATTTGAGATGAACATTTGCTGAGGATGTAGCCTGAGAAATGGTAGATGGGGTGGTTTGTATAGCTGGCGTTTGGACACCTTTAACTCCAAGATTGCATTAGTAAACACTTATTGGTCATATTTGTTGCATTCGTCTACCCTAATATCTTGAGAGGGGACAGCTCGCTTGCTGTTAATAATTTTGGTTCAATATGAGATGTAGCCTAGAAGTAGCACAGGGTGATGGCAAATGCAAGGAAAAGGAACAGAATAAGTGCTTCACTCGATGCAGCAATATTTAGGAAGTTTTCCTACCATACTAAGCTCTTATTTTGCTTCATCAGGATCTGTGTATGTGACTCATCGTGCCTGTTTAGAGATTATAGATTGTAAGACTGCTGGGCCTTCCTGTTGTGAGGGAAGATCAGGCTCAGAAAAATGCTGATTGACATTTATGATTCATGCCATGCTGTTTCCTTTGAACTTAAGTACGATGTTCATTCTCGTTTTTAAGGCTGGTGCAGATTGGAAAGTTTGGCCTTCAAGGCCTATGGTGTATTCTGCATTTTATTATCAGCATATGGTGCTTTCTGTTCGAGATAGCTCGTGTGGTTGAAAGCTATCTTATCTCTAGTGGTCTGCTGAAGAGCTATAAAGCCCTTGATTTGGGCAAGCTCAATTACCTGGCCATTGTGGTAGGAAGTGAAGAAGCTTACCAAACTGCAAAGGTCATTGAACTTTTAGAGTGGCTGGAAGCTATTGGTGTGAAGCATGTGTGCCTCTATGATATGGAAGGTGAGGACGTGAGGGTTTAACAAGGTGGAAGTTCTACAATTGCTGAGTAATAATGTAACTTTGGTATGCAACTCTTGTTATGTAAATGATTTGTTTTTGAACATTCAATGTTATAGGAGTATTAAAGAAATCAAGAGAAGCCATCTTGGAGAAAATGAACAATGCAATAGTCTTTCAGGTATCTTCCATCTATACAATAAAGTTACAATTTATCCCGACTTCAACTCCATTCATTGGTGGAAGTTTTGCTGTGATATTGTGAGTAATATATGATACATGTGTAACTAAAGCCCATAATCATACTGTATTGGCAACTTGACTCTTTTTGTCCCATAAATCTTTATATGAGGCTTAAAACAGTTATAGGGTGGGTAACTCATATAGTGTGTTAAGATGAACTTAACAAAATTTCCTTATTTAAAAATCTTGTTATGTGTGTATAGTACTGGCATTTGGTGCTTCTCTAACATTCATTAAATGGTAGTTCTTTGAATATGTATGAAAACCGAGCACCTTTTTAGCAGGTGATCAGTTCCTGCTACAATGAATAACTATGACACCTAAAGAAAAGAGAGATTCTCAGTATGATTTGTATCATGTGGAACTGGCATTTCCACCATCAATCTTGCCAAATTTTGCATTTGCTGTGTGCAGGAAGCCGATGAAAGGAATAAGCTGCTTGACCAACAACATATGACACTAGAATTTGCTTCATATTCTGATGGAAAGGAAGCTGTGGCTAAAGCAGCTAACTTACTTTTTGCCCAGTATTTGAAATCAGCTAATTCCAGTGGAGATCAAGAAGAAAGAATCTTTACAGAACTTCACATGACTGAATCACTAAGAGCTGTTGGTTTGTTTACTTCTCATTTGTGCTCAATGGTTTAGAGAATTGGGTGGGTTTTCATTGTAATTTATGAACTTTTTGTACATATATTTATGTGCTATCAGGTAGCGGAGGACCCGAACCGGACCTCCTATTAGTCTATGGACCTGCAAGATGTCACCTTGGTTTCCCTGCATGGAGGATCCGATATACAGAGATTATGTGAGTATACTTCCTTTTTGTAGTTTGTCTTTCCATAAATACTCCACTTGGTGCTTTGGGTAGTTCTTATAAGAAGCCATGAAAAGTAGAAAACTGAATGATCCATTAATCGCACTACTTGTCGAAAGCTCACGAAAAATATTGAGTCTTGAGCCAAATCTAAAGTTATTTAGGCTCTACAGGAACCTGTATAATTGCGTTTTCGTTTGTTGTATGCGGTTGTGGTGAGATTGTGATTGAAACACTTTCACTCTCTCATACATTTTCTTTTCTTGGATCAAATTGTGACCCTCTGTGTGACAGTCATATGGGATCATTGAAGTCCATGAGGTATGGTTCCCTAATCAAGTCCATCTACAAATTCACCATGGTGCGCCAGAACTATGGTAAGTGGCTTTTGATTTTGTCACAAGATCAATTTCTATTCAATTATTGGAATAATGAGAACAAATGTTCAGCCAAATCCTTAAAATTTGTTTGCTTAGACTTTCAGTCAATTTAAAGTGGAAGTTGTAAAACAATCTGGGAGAGCAACTTCTTAATTAAATTGCAATTTAAATTGGCATTTTGTTCCCCCTCCATAACGTTGCAGTGAACTGATTAGACTTATAGGGTAATACAACATGACTGTTCTTATGGATGAATTAGCGGTTCATTCCCAATCATAAGTTCACTAATTTCTTTCTTTCAGATTGGATCTGAATAGCATACACAGAATTGAATTTTTCTATTTTTGAAAAATGGTTATATGTCCCCACGATCTCTCTCTCTCTCTCTCTCTCTCTCTACTAATGGTTCTTGGAGCTCTGATGGACATCGAGAATGGAAGCATCTATTGAATTTTAACGTGCTAGTTTGAATATCTGTACACTCTTTTGTTCCTTCAGGTAAGTGAGCCCCCACTGCATTGGGTGGCCATCGTCCTGAATAAGCGGTGAAGAGTTATATGGGTCAGTGAATTCTGCAGGGGTTCCCAAGTTTGTCCACGCAGCATTAACTTCTTTTTATCCTTTATTCCGAGACAGATTGCTGTGGCGTATAAATTGCGAAGCCAGAGATAAGAAAGCTTCTCCGTCGTCATATGTGAGACTGGATATTATTATTGTCGAGGCACCTAATTGCATGCCTATCAAATGGTTTATTGCCTTCGGGCAGAGTTCTCTATGTCTAATTAATTTGACAAGGCACAGCGTACTGAAAATGCTAAACATTATAATGTAGGTCGAAGTTTCACACTTGGTCTAATTTCTGAAGACTTTTTGTGGTCTATTATTTTCTGATTTATTTATGACCTCAGCGCAGTTTGAGCACGGTCACTGATGCCGCTCCTAACTTAGCAAAACAGACATTTTTTTTTTTTAATTGATAAACGTTGCAGCGAAGAAACCCGAAGACCTTTGAGTCGACACCTTTCTCTGCTCTAGTGATTCTTCCATTTTAAATGCCGATTGCTTTTCATTGCATTAGAAATCGTAGGGTGTGTTTGTTTATTAAAATTTTAGGTCTTTTAAAATTTTAATATAATAAAATAATTATAATATAATTTTTTTTTTCTCATCGAGTCATTGCTTTTTATTATAATAAATATAAAAATTTATTTGAATTATATTTCTTTTCACTTTTTCATCAATTTTAATACCTTAAAATTTTAAGCTTCTTAAAATTAACACTCAAATACAACCGTAGTATAAAATAGACAATAAGAACAACTATAGATCTAAACAGCCCTCGCTGCTAAAAAAGATTAGTTGGGTGCTCAAAGAGCGTCGAAAGACTACCAAATGTTTTATGTTGAGGACGGTGAAGCCCACCCGGGGGTGAATTTGGAAGCTTATTCGAACATCACTTCTTGATATGGTCATGATATGGTTAGTTGTGTTGATAGGAGCTTTGCTTTGATCCTCCTTAAATTAGTGTACTGTTCTACTTCCCAATTGAATGCAAAAAAAAAAAAAAAAAAAACCTAAATTATGTGCTCTCACCTAAGAGAACTTTAAGAAATTTTCGGCCATCTGACGTGATTTTTCTTCTCCTCCGGAATGGATGTTCAGAGTGTTGGGTTTTCATTTCAAAGTCTACAAGAGCAACGTCTCGTGCTGATGGGCTGATGGGGGATGTAAGAAAATACTGTAGCTTATGTTTCATGCCGGCCTGACAATGCATAGCACTTCCGTCTTGGGTGTTCCTGCAAATATATGCAGCATATTGGGGAATGGCATGGCAGTGTGCAGTGTGCACGAATTTGAAGGCTCGACTCTTACCAACAAACTGAAGAAAAACTCTTATTCGTAACTCATAATACAAGTGCCAAATTCCATACGCTAAGGGAGCGGCAAAGTCTACCTCCAAGTACACGTGAACTTCGTCACATTGACACGTACAAACGCAAGCTAGAGAATACAACCACAAGCAGAAACACGAGGTCCATTACATTACAAGAACTCGGTCATTGACCTTTATTCAACAACTACATAACAAGAGGAAAGAGATCTATTTCTTAGATAGAGGCACTTGCTGCTGTTGGCGATGGAACCCAAACAAGATGATACACGGGGAGGAAATGACATACTGGAGACGAGGGGCCGGAGATGACCCCGAGCTGGCGAAAGAGACTTGAATCAGGATCCCAATCAGACGTGTCCATGTGGCATACAGCAACAGCTTCCACCTCGTGTCCATTCTCACCTCCTAGTGAAACCTTGAATAGCTTGCTCCTTTCCATTAAGTGACAATAGAAAACTTTGTAAGGGTACGGAAAGGGGTGGCAAACTACCCACTTACGAGAATAAACTTGTTCTGCAATTCTCGAAATAGTGTAATTCTGTGTCAAGACAGTTGACATTGTGGGATGTGTGGTTGTCAGGACATCCAAGTTGGTCCATGAACCCAGGACGCTGTGTACAAAATCAAGCATGGACTCTAAAGATGTAGGGCAGAGCTTGATCTCCCCCTTAATGGGTGGAGCTTCACACTGTCGAAGCGTGTCTTCCATCGCTTTGGCTGTGGGAGAATCTGGATGGACTGAGAAGAGTTGAAGAACGTTAGGGAGTCGGAGAATAGAGAAAGGAATAGAATCAGCTTCTTCTCTAGGCAAGAATTGAGGAAAGTCCCGTATAGGAAAACGGAGGGGCATTAGTTTCCCTAGATGCAGATCATCCATGGTAAAAAGGCCCGACTTGAATGCTTCCAAATGATCCATATGAGATGATGACCGCTTTGCTGGGATATCATGATTTTCATGCACCATAGCTGACGCTTTTCTCTCCTGATCTCTATCTCCATATGCAGATATATAGTTTGAATCTTTCACGTCTTGCGTGTTTGCTGGGTAAGATTTCCGATTAAGATAAGCCTGGCTCTTCTCTTTTTCGATTTCCACTACCGCTTCTTTCAAGTCATGTTTTTTTGCTACGCCCTTGACCCCATCAATCTGGCCACACTGCAAACAAGATTCCAGATTAAGATCAGCGTTAAGAAATTCAGTCTCAAATGTGGTGTACCATTGATACAACACTAACATGCTCCTTGTGCTCCATCCCAGATTTTTTCAAGACTTCTTTAGTACCGTACGCAGCCATGTAATTCTGTTTTGCTTCTCGTTTCCACTGCCAAAAAAAAAAAAAACTAAGGGTACGTATATGGCCAGCCCTCAATCATGAGTGCAAAAACAGAGATGAAATTTACGGAAGGGTATAAAGTGTGATAAGCTAGATAATCATAAAGCAAACACTAACATGCTCATTTTGCTTCGTCTGAGAGTCTTTCAAGTCATCTTTAGTTCCGGAAGCAGTTTCATAACTTGAATCTTTTGCGTCTTCTTCAATCTGGTAACTAGCTTTATAACTCGAGTCGTCCACATCCAGATTAGTTCCGTAAGCAGCTTTATAGCCTGAATCCTTCGCTTCTTGTTCAGTTCCGTAAGCAGCTTCATAGACCAAGTCCAGTTTCGTTCTGTAAGCAGCTTGATAGGGTAAATCTTTCGCGCCTTGTTTAGTTTGGTAAGCAGCTGCATAACTTGAGTCGTCCACATCTAATTTAGTTCCGTAAGCAGCTTTATAACCTGAATCCTTCGCATCTTGTTTAGTCCGGTAAGTAGCTGCATAATCTGAGTCCAGTTTAGTTCCGTAAGCAGCTTTATAACCTGAATTCTTCGCGTCTTGTTTAGTCCGGTAAGTAGCTGCATAATCTGAGACTAGTTTAGTTCCATAAGAAGCTATATAGGGTGAATCTTTTGCGTCTTGTTTAGTCCGATAAGCAGCTGCATAACCTGTGTCGTCCACATCTAGTTTAGTTCCATAAGTAGCTCCGTAACCTGAACCTGTGGCATTTTGTTTAGTAGGGCGTAAGAAACTGCGTAAGCATACATCTTGTTTAGTTCTGTAACTAGCTAATAACTAATTACCTGCGTCATGTCTAGTCCCAGACGCACTTATGTGATCCAACTGATCTTTCGCGTATTGTTTGGTTTCACGGCCGACCTCGTCTCGATCGGTCATGACCAGCTCCACATGTTTCATGGCCTGCTTAGCTACGACGTCCCTTGCTCCATTGCCACGGTCACACTATGAACAAAAATAACGCAAAGATCAAACTGAAGAAATACTAAACTACATGGACGACAACAAGGAGTACTACAAATGCTTTTGTGAGTCAGTAGGATTTACCATCAAGAGCAAAAGATAAAAGAGGAGGATCCCAAATGGAAACCGAAGAGCCATAATTCTTCTCACCAAGATACTGGTCAGTCTGTCTACAGTCTAGTGTGTGAGTCCTCCAGATAACCTATGCTTGCTTTTATAACAATCGGATGGGTTTCAATTGATTAAAATAAATCTTCATAGCATGAGAGAGAGAGAGAGAGATCAATGACCAATAATTGATGCCCAAGGTTACCTAGTAAAGTATCATAGGATCAAGGATAATATATAATGTATACTAACCACATATATTGTAGTCCCATACACTAGTTTCTCTTCTTCTCTGTACGTCTACCGTCCTGCAAAAGTACTCTGACCTTGTTGGACGCAACACGTGGCAATTAAGACAACCTCAGAATAAAGCTTCTCAGAAATTGTAGAACAAAAAACTCACCGATAATTAACGTACTAAAACAAGGTTGTGTAGGAATTGCTACTACTTTCGTATGTTTAGAACACTGAATCCTTATCCCACCACATAGCTAGGTGCAATATTACTCTTACGTATATATATATATGCATGGGATTCAGAATGTGATGTTTTAAATAGATTGCATACTTTTCCGCGTGATGTGGTAAGAAAATTCAGCAACCGATCAAGCCACTTCCTGAACAAACAGATCGAGCAAGATAAACTTTTGTGACGTTACACTTGAATTAACTGCACATTAAATATTTCTATAGTTTGGAATATTACATTAATGTTACATTCTGATCATGAACCAACCAATTATAATCCCGCATCACCGTTTAGTTGTTAGCTAGGAATTTTTTTCTTCTAGGGTGTGAATTAATAGATCCTGATCACGTTGTAACATCACTCCACTGCAATTATTTGCTTTTACTAAAATCTTCTAGTCATGAGTTTGACTTCTGACAAATAATTAGGAACATAAAGAAAATTATGCATAAATACAAAGGGAGGGTTTTAGACTAATCTATTGAAATTTGATAAGAAATTACGTAATAAATTAATCTAATACATATGACTAAAGCATATAGTTAATTAAATTGTACAAGCTTAATTATCTTAGTTATTAATCCAGTAATAGTTTAACTACGCTCGGTTATTTACTCCAACAATAACTTAAATGATCATAGGAACCGGATCTAATTCTTCTCTATTTTATCCAAAATTGAAAGATATATATAAATAGGAGAGTATTAATCATGAAAGCTTACAAAATTGAACGATATATATAAATAGGAGAGTATTAATGAAATCTTACAGCTCGACGTATCATGTTTGAATTGCAAAATCCAGAGTAGAATAAATGTTTATGAACAAGGATTCTATTGAATTATTGAGTGTTATTCTACATATAAAAACCACTGAAATGTTAACGTGATAAAAAAAAATTAAGTATTTAATTTTAATATAATAGTTGAATTAAAGAATTATAACGTTAACATATATATATATATATATATATATATATATATATATCAACTATCATATAATATATATGATTGCGACGAGATACCCTCATTTTTAGTGAAGTCAACTGTGTCAGTCATTTTCTACAAGTGGAATTGGATCGAAGTTTGCTAAAGAGATTAAAGGGGAGAATAGAAGACAATTCCTATTTCCTATCATATGCGCTCGCTAGACGTGCGGCGGCACTCGTGCGTGGAAAACATTATCTTTCATTATCTTCTTCCTTTGTTCTCTTTGCTTGACAAACACTCCTCTTTTTGATAATCTCGTTGAGAATCACAAGAAAGAGCAAACCTTTTTTTCCTAGAACTTAAAAAAGACCTAGTCTACGTAAGATAACCATTTCGATCAAAAGTATCCTAGAAGCAACTCCCTCTCTGTAAACTTCCCGAGGGCTCAGATCCATCACTTTGCCAACTCTGTATATATATATTATATGAAAATGGACATATCGTCGGGCCCTTGGAAAACGAACCCCAGTAATATACAGTAACCATCTATGCATCCTCAATCATGATTCCAGCTGCCCACTAGAACTGACTTAATTTTAATATCTCCCAGCAAATAACGAAATATCCGAGAGTTAATTATAAATGGCGGAGTAGTCACCTCAATACTTGCATGTTCTCATAAAATAATAATAGAGAAGTTCAATGTTCTTATAAAACAATAATAGAGAAGTTCAATGATTTCATCTGTCATAGTGTTAACATCTACGGATCTATTTGATAATGGTTGTTAGCGTGCATTTGCTCTATTTGACAATGGTTGTTAGGAAGCAAAATGCAGAGTGCCCCCATCGTCTGCGAGGTTGAGGGTGGAGACTAAGTTTGTACGCATAGTACTTGAATACAAAATTGGGATCAGGATCCTACGTAAGTTCCACCTGAATTACCTGAATAGATATAAACACAACAGGTAGACCACATTGTAAAACTAAGGGGGCGTTTGTTTGCCCAATTTTTTAGGAGTTCAAAATTTTCACCACACCAAACACATTTCACAAACCCCAATAAAACAACACACAAATACAAACTTTTTTCACATAAACAGATTCCCAAAATTTTGAGAATATTTTCCAAAATTTCGGTAAACAAACGCCTCTATCCAAACTTACAATACAGAAAATTGTAAAGTATCCTAATCCAGTAAATTGGATCCAAACACCTTAAAAGATATGAGAATCTCATAATTTGACGCAACCTTAAAGATATAATAGATAAAGACTTTGCTTGGTGTTCCTCTTCTAGTATGATCAATCATACTACCATGAATGTTAGCATTTTAAATGCACTAGTTATGTTTAAAAGTCAAAATTTTGGGCCTGATTAAATAAATTATAAAATAATCTCTTTCTCCATCAAATTATTCTTTTTTATTATAATATTCATTCAAATCTTCTATCTCTTCATTTTTTTCACCAACTCTCGTACCTCAAAATTTTAACAATCAAACACTAAATTGAAATATGATACTTTTTAGAAATTCAAGAGAAACCTTCATCTAAAATTACTAGTAAAGTAAAGAAGTACCTTGGGATTCATATGGATCTGGAAACGCATCTATCCCATAAAGTAAAGCTGAAGAAAATTTAGCAAATCAGTTGAATAAATGAAGCTGGACGTTTGGCACATGCCATAATTTATTGTTCTTAACTCTTCTGCATCCACTATATAGAAGTGGGGAGACCTTGATATGACACCAAGAGAGCCGGAGGCACTAAAATAATCCAAAATACGAGTCTTGGTAAAGGATAAGGATTCCTTGATAAAAGACATGGTTTTCAGTAGTTCATGAGAACTGTTGAGAAACATAGTCGATTCCACCCTCAGTTGAATCTCAGGAGTAGTATTGTCGTAGTCCCTTGCTTCTATTGGGAGCTCCGACTATTTCCAAGAGGTGAATAAACCCCCCTTGTCCGGGGTGACAAGATAACTCTTGGTTGTTTATCTTATCTAGGCCGATTCAATAGAAGAATATCATGGGCGACTTATCATTTAAGGCAACCTGAGAATATCAATTTCATGACAAATGGCACTATGATGTCCCTCCAGGCACAAAATGGTTCGAAAGAAAATCTAAACTCAATATTCAGTTTCCAAAATGCCATCGATGAGTCCAAACTCCATAGCCTGCAATTAGAAGCAGCGACAGCAAGGAAACTGTTAGTAGTCAACGGTGGAATTCATTATGTACCAAAGCAGTAATCTGCTGCCAGGAAAGCAAGATCCAGCATATTAGAAGCTGGTAATAGGAATTAATTATCTTTGATTTTTTGTAAGCAGCGTCTAAATTCATCTTGACATTATGGAAGCAATATTTTCATGAGGCACCACTTAACTTGCCTATTAAATTTAAGTGATGCAGAGTGTATCGAAACACTTCCTTATCACTCTAATAGAAATTTCCTTTTCCCATTTAAATAGCAAGAAAATGCCAAGATTGATAGACTAAAGAATGAAAAAAGACTCAGCAACATCACCTCAGACACAGACAAGAAACGATCCCTTTCAGTGTATTGTTGCACCTTCTCAAGTGGTTGGCCAGTAAAAGCAGCATACATTTTGTCAATTTTCTGCATTATATAGCCAGAGGAAGAAGAGACGAAGAAGTAATTCTTCTACTTATATTCAACTTATGCAACTCTATTGTTCCATTGTCAATGCAAATGAGCAAGAGCTAACACACAATCGAGTCCTTATATTTCAGCTGGATCTAAGTTATTTAGTTGAATTTGAACTACTAGAGATCATTCACAGTATCTAAGGGTGGAAGAGAGACTGACATGGCGAGATTGAACTGCTTCATTCACTTGCCGTCTTACATCTTCCACATGGCCCTACAAGCAGATAACAGAATCAAATCTATATTAGAAAGATAAAAAGAAATAACAGTGCATAAAACTGGAAGTTAAACAGAGCAGAAAGATGGTACTTTAGATCTAAGTTGTTTGCATAGATTAAGCAGAATTTGCACCAGATGTATAGTCTCGTCCGATCATCAGATCTAATACTCCCATGAGCTTCTACATAAAATGAAGTGAAACTAAAGAAAAAGCGCAATTCATACCCCACATCCACTCTGGGGTTGATGTATCATAATACGTGCATTTGGCATTGAATATCGCATTCCCTTTTCTCCACCAGCAAGAAGAAGTGCACCTTGGCTTGCTGCTACTCCAAAACAAACTGTACCGACCTTAGGCTTTATCTGAAAACATGACCCAATAAAGAGTGAGAACTTGAAGACCTTTCAAATGAAAAATATGCATTTACGCAGATTACAATGCAAACAATTTGAAGAGATAGTACATGAAATTACAAATAAATCATCATAGCAAATGATGAGAGCATAATCTACTTTAAAAGGAAAAAGGTCAAAAAGATCTTGTTTTTCCAGAGCAACGAAGGTGGACAGTTCAACACCTTAGCATGAATGCCTAACAGGATCATATTAGTACATGGGAAGAAAGAATGTAAACATCCATCAACAGTCCAATAATTTCCCTTAAAATAAAGGCAGATGATATTTTTGTTTTTAATCTGTAGACATGGACCCCATGAATTCTTTTAAACCCTTAAACAGATCCAAAGGAAATATGGGTACTAAGTTCCGAGCATAGAAATTTTTTTGGTCTTCAGTGCAGGGGGATTTTTCCAGAAAAGCAATGGAAGAAATTTGGTCCAGGAAGATCCAGGCAAGGCTGAAATTTTTTCTGTGGAGACTTATTCACCACTCCCTCCCTACCCGAAGAAACTGGCAAGTATTTTTGTTAATGTTGAGCCTGATTTTTCTCTCAGCCAATTATGCAATCAAGCTGATGAGACCTGTGAGCATTTATGATTACTTGCCCCATTGCACGTATCCTTTAGAGATCTGGTCCATGGCCCCTTAATGTTGAATTTTTTGGTCATATTCCCATTGATAGATGGATTTTAATGCTGTGTTACTCTCACAAAAAATTGGGTATGGAAAAACACGTTCAACAGGACTTTTTGCTCTGGTCCTCCGTCCTGCTATACACTATTTGGATGTATAGAAACAAATCAGTTCACAAAAGTCATCCTATTGATCCTATCGAGATAATTCAGACCACTTATTGCAGGTTCAGCAAGCATATATTGGCTTGGCAGACAAAAGACAAAGAAGACAAGACTCTATGGAATCCCCCTCCGTTGGATACGATGAAGATTAATTTTGATGTAGCTTGTCGTCCTTTTGATACTACCATTGCAGCAGTAGGACGCGATTCTCAGGGAAATGTTTTGCAAGTGTGGATTCAGATGTTACCACCTATGACTAGTTTCTGGGGAGAAATACATGCTGCAGAGCTTGCTTGTAAAATGGCTCAGTCTCTCTCTTGGGATAGGGTTAGTTTGGAAGGTGATGCCTTACTCGCGCAATGCTATCATTCAGCAAGATTTCATCCTTGAAGGCCAATCTGATGCACCCATCTCCGGTATCCAAGATGTTCTCTTTTCCCACCCTCACTGGTCCGTGTCCTGGGTTCCTCGAAATCAAAACAAGCTAGCGCACAAGGTGGCTAAATGGGTATCAACTTTGCATATTTTTGGAAAACTTAATTTAGATGTTATTCCTCCTTCTGTTCTTAATTGTGACTGGGTGTACAAACTGCCTTAGAGGTGTAGGTCGTGTATGAATTCTGATATTGGCTTAGAAAGAAAAAAAAAAAGTTCCAAGCATAGCAACTTTATCAGAAGCAAGATGTCAGCAGATTGTCTAAGATTTCCTACATTAAAAAAAAAACACCTAAATAAATAGCAAAAATAATAAATGACGTAAAAATAGAAATTCAGATAGCCAAATAGAAACAACTTCAAATGTTCCCACATTTATCTTTAATCTCTAAAGTAATAGTTTTGTAAGTCACTTAGACAGAAGTTTCCCATGATGTTTGCAAGTAAAAGTTAGCATCTAGGCTTGACTATACACTCCAACCAAATTTCAATTTTAGATTTATAAACAAAAGTGCTCAATTTCCACTTATCAACTTTGAATTGGAAATCCCTAGCCCCCTGCCCCACACACACCACACCACACCACACACACACAAAAAGCCTACTTTGGATCAGGAATGGTTTTCCTTAAGTCGTTAGGTCACAATCAGTTTCATATAAGGAGACATGCGCAAATGGTGTTTATGCTTAACCAATACATTTTATCACCTTCCGGAAGGTCATAACTGATGACAGGGTACCAAGACAAAATAACTAATGCATTAAGGGTAGCAACGATTCATAAAGGAAAAGGGAGCAATGAAATGCAGCATAGTACATTTTCAGTCTTACCCAAGACATGCAATCATAAATTGCCAGAACAGAATATGTACTTCCACCTGGACAATTCAAATAAACCTGACAAGGAACAGGAGTAAGTCATTAGATGTAAAGATGATTCTTTACACAGAAAAAAGGGGTAATCAGCTAGAAAAATAACACTTTACAATATGGAATTCACTAGCCCAATTGCATTGGGTCCAAGATAACAAAAACGAAATAATGCTGTCAATTTATAACCACACCAGAATATCTGCATCCTCATCGATGGTTGCCAAAGTCACGAGCTGTGATATGACTCGCTGAGCCACCTGTGAGGTTATTGGCTGCCCAATGAAAATAATACGATTCCTGAATAACACTGATGAGAGATCCATAGGCCCTCCTGGGGTCATCACAGCTGGCATTACGGGTGGATTCCCCTTTCTGGCTTCTATAGCACCATAACTGCATATCACACACAGTCTATGCAGCTTATTATTCTCTCAAATACTTAATGGCAGAAGCATAAACCATAGTAACAGATCAAACATGTAGAATTTAGGATCTTGAAGAACGCTAAGGGTACTAGAACTTAGGTATATGAGAAAGGTTGTCCTGGATTCTAAAGTTGTGAGGATTAATGAACAGAAACTAATGGGCAGATGCATCATTTTTCCCCCAACAATTGGCACTTATTCCATTCAAATACTTCAAAGTATTTTTTCAATTAGCTAGATGTAAACCGTAACAGATCCATGTAGAATTTAGGATCTTGAAGAACGCTAAGTACTAGAACTTAGGTATATGAGAAAGGTTTCCTATCTAAAGTTGTGAGGATTAATGAACAGAAAAATGGGCAGATGCATCATTTTTCCCCCAACAATTGGCACTTATTCCATTCAAATACTTCAAAGTATTTTTTCAATTAGCTAGATGTAACCGTAGCCCTGTCAACCATATACCCCCAAAACAAATTATCATATTGAAAAGCCATGTATAGTTGCTACAACAAAGGGTAAAGTCAGAAACAGCATACAATAATGGTCAGAGTGCAAGTGTTCGTGAGTATTTTATCGAAGGACAAAGCAAATGAATACATTAAACAGTCTAAGCATCTAAGACACCTAGGCGTTCACCTTGTCCTGGCATCATGAAGATCCTTCTCTTCACGCTTACAGGGTTGGCCATAAGTTTTCCTGGATAAGCCTGAACATAATAGTACATTCACATGTTAGAACTTGCTCTCCAGGCAGGAAGGCTAACGTCCATGCATTAACCATCACTACAGGCTTTCATGCATCTATAGAAGTCTTGGGACTGACCAAACATTTTCAGTAGCCAATGAAATCATTCATAAGCACTAAAAAACATGAACAGGAATGGGTATGGGTATGGGGAATTAAGAATACCGATGGACTAGTTCTTTTTTTATTATGAAATTATCACTTATTTCAATAGTTAAACCAAGGAACAAGATAAATTTATGGTTCACCCAAAATCTACTACTCCTTTGGCGGGCTTGGAATCTTCCTGAGTGAGTGAGATTCAATACCAGAACATTTGAACTTCAATAGATGGATGTGAGATATAAAGTGAAGACAACGCAAAAAATTCAACCATATATGACCTTGGAATCTCCCTCAAGGTCATTGCTTTCATACTATATGTTACCACTTATAAATTCAACCATATTATAACATCATTCTATGAAACTTTTAAAAACCGTCCCTAAACACAACTAAGCCAAAAAAGACCGCTGGGTCATCCCCAAAATGAGTTACAGCTTAAATTTAACTACAGACAATGCCAATATTACATTAGCTTCCTATAGAAATCATGATTAAACAGTCGAAAATTATTGAATTTCAGTTTAAAGAAATACCAGACGATAAAGAATCTCGGTACGGACTTGGCAAGGCAGAGACTATCGTACCCCTGGAGTTTCTGTATGTTGAAGAAAGCGATTCAAGAATGCAAAACACCGAATAGAATCAGAATTTCCAAGCGAATGAATTATGCAATTGCATGTACACATAAATAAATACCACCAAATACCTGTGACTCAATAGAGGGATGGACGAGGTTCTGTTAAAAGGAGCGATTGAGAAGCTTAAACGCGCGGTGATAGCTGAAGCTACCATTTTGCGCCCAGGCAGAGACAGAGAGAGAGAGAGAAGAGAGAGAAGAGAGAGGGGGAGCGAGAGGGAAAGAGTAGCGAACCAGCTATCCTTCGACGGTGTCGTTGAGGTGTATAACAGTTTCTTCTTCTTTTTAAACAATAATTTTCCGAAATGTTGATATTTCATTGGGCCTGTGGGCTGAGAAAGGGGCACTGAGGATGGCACTTTCCGAAGTCTTTCCCGATTCCCGCATCAAAATTGCGTCTGCATTATTTTAAGTACCACTCAGTCACGGACTCACGCGTAGAAAAAAGAAAAAGAAAAAGGTGCTACTCAGTCACTTAGAAAAAGAAAAAAGAAAAAATTATTCATCAGTCATGTGTCACAGAAGCGTTTGTTTCCCAACAATTCAGCGTCTCAATATTTTGGTCTTTATTAAAGAATTATAAAGTGTCAACAACTTAAGCCCAACAACTTCCCCTTCAACACTAACACAAGTTTATACAATAAAAACCAATAACTGCTTTTCTTTCAAAGCAACTCTACAAGACTTTTTGGGTCTTAACTCTAAAAACAAGGAGCGTAGCTAAGTACAAGATTTTTAATGTCTCAAAGTGGTCAAATCTTACACTGGGTGGATGATGAAGTTCAGAAGTAGGTGCTTGAATGTCAGTCCCAGAGTTAGAGCTTCTAACTACGAGGAATACGTTAATTTAAATATATATGGATATATGGTGCCAGAAATAGATAGATGGTATTTATATTATCCTTCAAATTAGTAAAAATAATGTCTTCTGCATAATATGGATTCTAACAATTTATGATTTAGATGTGAAGCAGGTGAATTACTTATCCCTTAATCTATTAGTGAATTATCTCTCGAGATTGTGGAAACAGGTTGTTTTAGCAAGATTCTTGTTATTGTTTTGACTCATATTCCCTACAAAGTAGATTCTTCTCTAATAGCTCCCAATAAATTAAATAAATGCACTTATCCTAAAAGTGGTAGTTAAGTTGGTTCGTGGGTATGAAAATAGGAGTACTCAAGAGTGCGTGAAGGGGAAGGAAGTGGCTGTGGCGACGGTCCCCATTTCTGGGTAGATAGCTACGGTTCATTTCAAATATTGTGGAGGTTTTTATTGTTAGGAGGCAAGGCTAGAAACCCCCTTTCACTCTTTTGCTAATAAAAAAAAAAATATATATATATATATATATATAAACACACACACGCATGAGGAAAGGAACTTCTTATTCCACAAAAACCAAACCACTTGTTGCAAAAAAATAGACTTTTAAATGAAATACTATTTTATTTCTTTTTGAAGTATATCGACTATATATGTGGCTTCTTCTTATTTGAGTTATCACAAGAGAAATTTTGACAACGATGAAGGCTCATGATTAACAAACAAAATTAGCTCGATGAACAGTGGCGGATGCAAGGGTAACGGCCCTGGGCGGCTGCCACCCATTGCACTGCCCAAAAAAAAAGCTACATTTAATTTATTTTTTTTTTTTCATAAGTTGGCCTGAGCCCAATCCCTATAGGCCCAGGCCAACCTTGGTGACTATAGGGCTTGGACCCGTTAGGTCCAAGCCCTTTATTTTTTAATATGTAGAGGGTGAAACGGCGTCGTTTTACCCTCTGCCCTTTAAAAAAAAAAAACTCAAAACATGAAACAAAAAAAAAAAATCAAAGCAGGGTGAAATAGTGCGTTTCACCCTGTTTTGAAAAAATCCTCCCTCTTTCTCTCTCTCTCTCTCTCTCTCTCTCTCTCTCTCTCTCTCTTCTCACACTTTCAGGCTTCAACCGTTGCCCACCGCCCACCACTGCACCCTCTCTCTCTCTATCACACCGCTGCTGGACCGCTAGTAACCACTAACCAAACAACGTCGTTACGCCAGTAAGGCTCTCTTTCTGCTTTCCCTCTCACTTCTCAGTCTCTCTCTCGCTCTCTGCCTCTCTCAACTCTCTGCCTCTCGCTCTCTGCCTCTCTCTCTCTCTCTCTCTCTCTCTCTCTCTCTCTCTCTCTCTCTCTCTCTCTCTCTCTCTCTCTCTTAGCTTTCTCTCAATCTCATTATTTTGATTTTTGACAATTTCAATTTTTGCAAGATCTTCCAGATTTTGTGCAAAGAAATTGCAAATTGCTGGACCCCACCGTTGCCTAGCCACTTCTCTCTCTTTCACAGGAAAACAATTTTATAAAATTGTGAGATTTGGGAATTGGGAATTTTGTGAAATTGTGATTTGTGACTTCTCGTTAAAAGGCCGTTACGTGACTGAGCTTGTTGGGATTTGCTTATGTTTGAACCTTTTGTATCCAATAGGAAGTTTTAGGAAAATTTAAGATTGCTTTGCTTGTGACTTTGAATGGGCTTCTTTTCGTAATTTGTTGTCATAATAACTATATGATTTCGGCACTATGTCTATGTACTACGTATGTCATGAAATGTTTTGCAAGTGCCACCACAAATTTTCCGGATCTCTCTGTGTAAAGCCACCACTTCGCTGCTCTTCTAGCAGTCTGATGTGATATTTCGATGATTAAATAGGACCACAATTTAGTCTGTCAACACTTGAAAATAAAATTTTGGTTCTGGATGAACAAAGTAGCTCCAAATTTTATGTATTATGGCACTGTTAATGGGTAGATCTAGTCTGCACTTCCCCCATTGTTAGTCAAATGCACATATGATTTTGTGCATGCAATGCCACTGAAAAACTCTTCCAAAAAAAAAAATTAGAGTGCTGTTGCAGAGAATTTTTTAGCAGTAGCAGCATTTTTTTCCCAAAATAACTCATTTCTTTGTAGTGGATAGAATTTTGCAAACGACAAGAAATAACATTACTTCATTTCACTGTCTTGAAACTGCTTCTTCACACAGCTTTTTTCCCAATTGCCATGAGAACAAATTTCACTATGTTTCAACTTTACATACTTGCTGCAATTTCTCAACAAAATGCTAGTGCTCATATTGTGTTCTCATTGTAGAAGTTAATATCTAACATGAAGGTTAGGAGACATATTTGTCAGAAATACAATTTTTCCTGGATGCAGATTTTTCGGTTGCTTTTATTCGTGTGGACTTTATTTGGTTGTTAGAACCATGTTGGTATTGGCTATGTATTAGAATGGCTTGCTGGTGCAGATTATTGATTAGTCTTCACTTTTGTTTTGTTTAGTATTTAATTCTTCATATTATAACTCTAAGACAATTTTTTGCATTACAAAAGAAAAAAAAATTCTTGTCATTTTACCTTTAAAGTTCGACCCTATTAAATTTTAATCCTGGCTCCGCCATTATTGATGGACATAAGTTTCCTTAGTTGAACAAAAATGTCATCTCAGCCCGTTGATTATTTCCTGTGCTGCTTTGTTTTTAACACAACAGAATTACAATGGAAATCCCCAGCCGTATTGTGCTTATATCATGGAAATTCTGAACCCGAAGACAAACAACTCCTCAATAGCGATCGACGCGCGCCAGCCCATTAGCAGATGATGTCAACGCTATAAAAGCGCTGTGAATTCTCCAAGGATTTTGAAAGCGAGCCAGATCATGTTCGTGTTAAAAGGTCATGTCTAAAATTCCTTTGCAAGTTTCGTACCTGTTCTAATGTCGAATAACTCTTATAAATCTTCCATGGTCAATATCCTCTTTCCAGGGTTGATTTTAGTTGCTCTATCTGCAATTTGAAATTCGCCGGCACTGAATTCTTGGTGATCTGTCGAGCTTTCACTAAACACGGAAAGGAAACTTTATCCAATATTTGAGCACAAAATGTTTCTTCAAATTTAAGGGTTGCTATTGGGACAAAATGTTTATCGGCTTTTAGCATCCGATTCAAACCCTGAAATAAAGACATTCACATCAAAAGTATTCTGCATCAATAAGCACTTCACTGGACATCATGCTTCAATTTTCATATCGAATTATTACGACTTGTACTTGTAACAGCCATGCATACAACCGGAATTAAACTGCCATAGCTGGCACCCAAATTATCGTATCTGGACTGAAGAAATGGCACACACAGCTTCCGGGTTCGACTCTGAGCACACGGAATGACACGTGATGACGATCCCACTGAGAGGTATCCATGTGGCAAATAGCAGCAGCTTGCACGGTCTCTCCATTCTCTCCATCTAGTGAAACCTCATATAGCCTATCCACGCGGATCTCTTGGCCATGGCAATAGAAGATAGCGTAAGGATAAGGCATAGTATGACATGCTAGCTTTTTTGGAGCTGAATTCTCTTTCACTTCCACAATGGTATAATTCTGTAGAAGGATAGTTGAATTTCTGAGAGGCGTAGTGGTTAAAACATTTAGTCGAGTATCCAATCCGAAAAGACTACGTGCAAAATCAAGCAAGGACTCAAAGGAGGTAGCGCAGAACTTGGTCTCTCCTTCAGTGGGTTTAAGTTCACATTGCCCTAGTGTATATCCCATACCCTTGGCTTGGGGAGACTCTTTGGGGAAGGAGAAGAATTCAAGAAGGTATGGAAGCTGTGTTGATGAGAAAGGAATGGAATCGGCTTCTTCTCTCAACAGCAATCTAGGAGTCGTTGAAGGACCCTTCTGTGGAAAATATATGGGCATTGATTTTCCAATTTGTAGATCATCTACAGTGAAAAAGACATTTAGTGCAGGATCCATGTGCATTGATGGATGAGCATGCACATGCATTTTTGGTAGCCTTTTATGATCGTCCTTGTCGTTATCACGGAGTGGTTCATGCACCTCATCGTCCATATGTTTACCCATAATCTCGATATGACCATCATTGCCCCTCTTGGTATCAACTTGAAGGCTTAGATGGTCATTCATGTCATGTTCATGCGGTAAATCATATTTCTCTTTGTGGAGATCTTTTCCGTATTCTGTAATCATCTTCCTTCCCTTACTCTCTCGTACATCCTGCCATAAAATCTTATCGATCGATTATATAATAAGGTATTCAACTTTCGGTACATTTTTAGGACAGAAGCACATATAAACACTATGGCAGCAGCTGGGAGATGAGCACGGATCAAGATTATTAGGATAGAAAGGAGAGTTTTGATTCAGCCACTGATAAGCAATTAGGACTTATTATTCTGATCTTGCATGTACACTTGTAATTTTTACCCTTATCTCTGTGCTCATCTCTGGTGTTTATCTTGTGCTGCTGTCCTAATATACATCTATGGAAGTAACTAAAGAGAACTGGAGTATGAATCCAAAATTGAAGTTCTGAAATTTTTTGAAGTTTCTGGCTGATTTGCGCAGACTGTAAATAACCAACTATATATATTCAACAAATGCTTTCACTAATCCACAAAGATGAAGAAAATAGTAAGGTTAGGAGGATTTCGATGTCTGTGTGGTGTGAGAAACGATTTAGACTAAAGGGCTTACCAGTAAAAGAAGTAGAGCGCAAACGATGACGCTCCAAGAAGCAAACCCAAGTTTCATTTCGTCTTCTATACTTGGGGGGAAGTCTACTTTCTTTTCTTCTCTGCTTCTGAGGATCAATCGAAGTTCGCAACCTCAGATATGTAGGAAGAGGGTTTGTTTATTATAATGGCTAAAGCGTTATTTGGGTTCTTTTTAATTCCACACAGCTAAAGCTTGTTGTCAACTGTATAAATAAATATTAGTCAAACAGTATTCTACATAATTGGGATTCACGTGTAGTGGAGGGAAAGCAAAACCCATTTTTCTCGGCAGCAGTACTCTTGGGCAGGACTGTAAACAAATGGAGTCAATTGACTCTCTGGCCAATTGGGTTTTTTCCTTTTCTTTCAGGCTTGTTCAGTAAGATGGTTTGTGAATGGATCCAGGATTGATTCCTCCTGTAATTGTGCTCAATCAAACTGCTGGGCCACTATTTACATAACTAGGTTAATTAGCGTATGATTTAGTCAAGCAGATTCCAGGATCAATTCCATCTTTGGTGAATATATAGTTAGATCGACAGACAAACCCTAAGATATATACTATCAGTAAGTCAACGAGAACTATCGAAGGAACTTTATTGTAGATATCGAGTCTTTTATAATTTTTTCCCCTCTGAAGGTTCCGTTTTCCCATGTCTTTTGAGAGGCAGATCGTTAAGGTGTTACCACAAGGCCAGCATATATTGTAAACAATTTTCTTCGCACTTCCTGAAGTAACAAAACATCTATAAAATAAGCGTGGTCATATCAGCACGTCGATCGGTGAACCAACGTTGACGGACTGGACGCTGATCCTCAGAGAGTGGCTAGACTTCCTCATGTACTAGGAAGAACTATAGGTGAGGTCTGATCAGTTGGTATTGCACTTACGTTTTGTTAGAGAGAAATTGTATTGAAACAAGGAAAATCTAGGTGAAAAAGTCAGAAATTAATACGTACGTACGACGTAGCGCTACTTGCTAGCTAGAAGATATTTAGTATAAATTCATTAATTACAGTGTACATGTCATTCATGAGATCACCCAGCAGAAAACCTCCAGAAATGCTGCCGTGAAAACGTGAAGAAAGTGAATAAACATGTAGTATCTGCCAATGTATGTGTCTCATGTGATTCCATCTATGTGATCATGATCCTTTGCGTGATTAAGATTGGTACGTAAGAAATATGTTTTACATAACAAAGCTTAGCTCATTGGAGAAGTCTAATTAGTACAGCTAAAACATATCCGGGCCCTTTCTATTCTTACCAACCACTACGAATTTAATTTATAGCAATCTTCTGCAGAAGAAGACATGAAATGCACATCATAGAACCACTCAAGACCGCGAAACATGACAAAAAAGTTACGTGGCCCCGCTCAAGGCTAAGGGCCGGTCACATTATATGCAGAAGTCAACGAGGATTATTTATTATCTGAAATCTTGGGGAGATCTAAAAATGTCGTTTCCCTGATCGACATCTATACAACTGGACAAGAACTAATTAATTGTCCCTCACAACTTGTCCTCTGGGTCGAAATAGCAGTAAATTCCCCATCATGACACGAATGTACTCTTCAGTTGCATAGGATTCTAAAGGGACGTGAATTCTATTGTCAACCCATGTACAGTACCACCAATAATTAGTCATCATATTGGACAAGGCCAATGGCGAGACATGATCACTGACGATCGACCCAGCAGGCATTGACTTTAATTAACTACAATACATGTCTCTAGTTAGGAGCTATTTATAGAGCTATGAAACATCAAGTCAGAATCCTTAATGAAGTAATTGGGCGACTTGACCAAATAAAATAAACGACGCGCGTCGACGTTTTAAAATGTTAGAACTACGCAACAAACATAACATATTTGTATTTTTTTTTTTTCTTGTTCAATGCAAAAACAGGAATCTAGACATGTACGTAATAGATAAGTGAAAATGTAGCCCACGTTGTTAAAATATGTTCCTTTGTATCTTCTTTTATTCAGTATGCACTAATCAGGTTCGAATCACTCATGCTTAATTTGAATTGGACAATTAATTACACTTGATGAGGGATAGTATATATAAACATTTGGTGATTAAGTTCGTAGAATTCCACCTTCAATTGATTAATAACCACGTACGTAATATTTCTCTTATAAAACGGAATTAAAAACAAGAAAGAAGAAGTAGGAGTAGTACGGACTTCAAAATGAAATTCGAAGAAGAAAGATCTAGTGCACCTAGGGCTAGATATTTTAAACAAGAGAAACTATGTACAACTATATATATACTGATGCACATTTTGGAGTTGACTTTAGCCAGAATATATATAAATTAATCTCGTCTCGCATGAGCGTAGTATCCGTTAGGTTTCGCGATTGTGCTTTACGATTCGGATCTTCGTGAGCATGAATCTTCTTTACTATTTCTTGCGAGTCAAACTGACAATATTCAATTGTGGCATCCTGCATGGGTTCAACATCAGACCGGCCCACGTCCCGCACAGCTCAGCTTTCGATTAATTAGACCATTTTGATTAATCTTATAAACAAATAAAATGAAAAACGATACGTTTAATTAATTAGCCAGCGTATAGGATAAGGTTGAGATGTATTTGTTTATGAGGACATGAAAGGCTCGACTAATCATCACTTAACACTCAATAACGAAAGTCAACTCCTCCTAAAATCATCGAGCTTCATCTGGCACTACCTACCTACGTAGGAAACGTAAATGTCTTTCTACCCAATCTTTTTCCCTTACCTCTGTTACTGTTCACTGGCAGGCCAGGCATGCAATATTAATTCTATCTGAAACTGGTTGATCAATACTAATATTAATTCGGCCAAATAATCATTTAGGCCTTTGGCGTAGAAGATCCATCGGTCATGACTAAGGCGCCCTAAGGCTCTCTTACAGATCAAAATGCAAGCTATATATTGTTCATCTTATTAAAAAAAGAAAGATTTGGAGGTAAATTCTAGAATATATAATATCTGAACAACGTCTAGAAGTGAAATTCTTATTGACTATTTATGTACGCAGCATGATCTTCTTTTGTTAGTCAACACGAAGCTAAATGATTCTTGTTTTTTTTTTTTTTTAGGACCGTTCACATACGGCGCCCTCCATCTTCTGCATATATAGGCATGCATGTGTCGATCGATCGAGAGGAATCGCATAGATCTTAACAATATAATTTAAGGTATATATCTTAAGGTCAAGCAATAACATGAGATCTATCTAGGTTCATGATCCTCGTGAGTTGTTTTCTTTTTCTAAACATATTAACTATAAAAAGGTGATCACCTGCAGATCATATGACAGGCACCCTGTCCGCGTATATCTATAATATCCCAACATATGTAATATATATATATATATATATCGATCAGACGTACGTACAAATTAACAAGGAGATCGAGGATTTAAAGCATTTTTAGGAACCAAGCCACACCAGCCTCCTTTGCACTAAGCTCCATAGTCCATAAGTAATTGTTAATCTGTATTCCTTTAATTTTTGCATGTCATGAAGTACTAACTGAGACGGAACTTATAAATCTTACTTCTTTTGTGTTTAAATCGTGCGATCATATCGCAGAAGACAAACTGTAGTACGTGACGTCCCTGTTATTAATCAATGGACTAGGAGGTTGCCACTGCTGAATTAAGTTAGTTCATTAATATACACTATAAATAAAGATAAATGTAAAGCTGATTAAGGCTACTAGCTATATCTCTCACCTAGCTAGCTACTTATCTTCTTAAGAATATTTACTATTAGTGAGTAGTAGTTGCACGCACTTTCCGTTGTTTCATTCTCTTAAGATTTGTTAAAACAATATGAGTGCTATAACTTGGACAGACAATATGCAAGCCAGGTAGTTCTGATCCAGTCGCACTTTTTTAAAGAAACAATCGGCCTACCTCTCTAGCTCTATGGATCCATTCAATTACTTTGCTTTCGATCCTCCATGTCGACGAGCCTCCAACCCATGAATAAGTCTCGAAGAAAATTGTATAAAAAAGAAAAGGAAGAGGAAACCTCAGGTTATCTTGTGTTAGATTGTCATGACATGGGGAAGCCTTAGTACCTAGAAATAGATTTAATCTTATTAAAATAAGATCGAGCACTGTTTGTGTAATTAATTGAGATTTGGAGCTACCCATGGTACTTCAAGAGCTGGATCCTTATCGTGGACCATCTAGCCGCCCATCATGATATCACCCATGTGAACATGTACGATAATATTTTTATACCTCAATATGTCTTCAAGTTGGTTATTTGTTCTGAGGTCACAAACTTGTTATGCCAGAAAATTTATGTATTGTCATATATATCAGAAACGGAGATTTTGTCCCTAGGAACGGGGATTTGTCCCGAGACATTGGCCTATAAAAGGAACAAGTCAGTGTTTGATGAGAACACCATTCGGAGTAACAAATCAAAGAGCGTGCCAACGAGATACCCCTGCAGATATGAAGTCTATCTTTGCTTTCTTGCTTCTCTTTTCTCTTTTCTTGGTGAGCTATACTAGCAAGCAGCTTTGATTTCCTGATCTTTTAGCAGTGTTTGAATTACTTCAATGGCAAATTGCCCCCCTACATCTAATTGGATTCATATATCTGAGTTAACTGGGAATTCACACCAAATATTAGTTGCACTTAATTAAATTAGTGTCCAAGTTAATTAGAGTGCATCCAATCAACATCGCATTGTCTTGTTCTCTTTAACCCCCGTCCATGGACGTATTGTAATGTCTAGCTAGAATTCTTCAAGCATTAGTCTCAGTGATCATTGATGTTCTTATTTTGCACCTGTATATGACATTCTTCTTCTGCTAACTTTATGTTTTCTTCATAATAGTTCGTCGACATTAACGGTGCCAGAAAAGGCCCAGAAGAGGACTACTGGCAAAGCGTAATGAAAGACCAACCAATACCAGAGGCAATCAAAACCCTTTTACATCGAGATCCGCCATATTTCTCTGGGGAAAGGAAAAAGGACCATTTTCTTAAGACTTTTGATACTACGCCTCTGGCTGTTGTATATCATGCCTATCTCGATCAGCTTAAAGAAGAGAAGCCTTATGACGTCGAGGAGTACTCTGAAACAAAGAAAGACGCGGTGATGATCCTGAGCTGAAGCTTCTGACATCTATATGCTTATGATGCTGTTACATATATATCATATCGTATTGCTGGTTTTACAACTTCATGTGTGTGATCTGTAGTTGAAGCTTGATTTGGAGGGGACTGACTCTGTACAAATCTTCTTCTGTTGTTGAAATAAATATTTATGGCTTTTCAATTCTATGCAATCGTTGTTTGTAGCGAGGTTTTATCTCCTCTGCAAGACTGTAATTTGCTTAATAATCTTTAAACGTGTAATCCTTCTTTTCTACCGAGGGAAACTTCTGATCGTGTCTTCGTGATCAGAATTGTGTGATTTTCTTGATAAGAAATTTGAAAAAAATAAATAAAAGAGAATTAAGTCAAAGAGAATTCCCCCTCACGTGATATATTCTAGAGAGAGAGAGAGAGAGAGAGGCTCCTTCTCTCTAGAACACCCATAGAAGAAAAAGGTTAGAATATAAGGGAGAAAATATTAACAAAATATAAGAGATTTAAGTGGTTCAATCTAGAAGATCTGCATCTACTAAAAAATCCTTTATAACTCATCTATAACTGTGTTTTGCATTATAAGTTCATATAGAGTACAAGTTAAAGGTTTTTATTTATAGAAACAATACAAAGGAAAATATTTCAATATTTAAATTTGAATATCTACATTTAAACTTGGATATCTGAAATTTGATAACGATATCATATTTAAACTATTATCTCTAACATAGGCACACGACCCTTGCGCCCTTGCCAAACATATCTTATGATCTCTCTCTTTCTTTCTTTTTTTTTCTCTCTTTCACTCCCTTTTTTTTTTGTGAACATTCAAACGAAAAGTAACAAAATTGCCAACATTTGAGGATGTGGAAGACATGTTTTGTTGCTTTGATATTAAGAAGAAAAATGTTAAAATGAAGAGGGGAGAGAAATAATAACAAGAGACAAGATATTTAAGTTCAATAAGTTAAATATTTCAATATTTAAATTTGAACATCTACATTTAAACTTGGATATCTGATATTTGATAACCATATCACATTTAAACTCATATGTGGTAACAATAATATTATCAAATCTTATAGATTTGATTATGATATTATCTCTAACACCCACGACACCACCGCCTCTCACCCCAACCCCTCACACCAATTCCAGTGGTAGGAGGAGCACCGGCTTCTCCCTCCTCCAGCCTCCATCCAGGCCCAGTCCCATGTGGGTGGGATCTGTCCGAAACCTCCTTCTCTTTTATTTCTTCTTTTTTGGATCGGTGAACTTTGGATGCTAGATCCTGATGCCCTTGATAGACTTTAGAGGACACGACTTAGATAGACAGATTTAGTGTCACCAGATCACAAAGACAGCAGCAACAGCCCTGCACCAAACTGGTGGCGCGTCATGGCTCACATGCTCACACGCCCGCGCCATTTTCTCCAAATCAGGTTGTTTTCGGTGGCCTTTGGCTGCCACGCGTGACCTCAACATTTTCAGCTGCATCATGCGACCAGAACCTTCTGGTCGCTTCCCTCACGGCGGCAGGTAGAGCCATGTGTCGCGTCGGCCTTGCTTGGCCTCTCCTGGTCGATTCTATCGGTTTTGTTGCATCCCAAAAAGGCCCCCCGAGTCTCCCGAAGGCTCTACTAACCGGCTGATTTTTGGATCCAGGAGATGATTTCGGTCATTTGGGCTCGAATGATTATGCGGGCCTCTATTCCCTGTATGTGCTTGCACGCTGGATAAACGGGAGATAGAACATGTGATAACCCAGTTTAAAAAAAAAAAAAAAAAAAAAAGGGCAGAGCGAGGATTCGAACTTCGTGCCGTGAGAGGTAAAGGGCGAGCAAGCCACTGGAGCCATGCGCTCGCGTGGTTAAAATGGTGGGAGTAGTTAATACTTAAACTTCTTTTCGCCCGGTTTGATTTTTTTAAAACGTTGCGTTTCGACTCTTCTTCTTCCTCAGCCCTAATTCTCGAGTTTTGCAGCAGTTACATGGCTTTTCGCCGACCAGTTCTCTCTCTCTCTTCTTAGATTTATGTTTTATTGAGAGGCTTTAATTTTAATGATGGTTTAAAAGTGAGAACTTTACAAGTGTTTGGTTTCTGAATAAACGAAAGAATTATTTTTATATATCTTTTTACTGTTGTCAAGAGAAAAGTCTACGTAGACCCTACTGGATCTGGGGTGTGACAGAGCAAGAGTGTGAAAACAACCGATCATGAGCGATGACGTCGTCATTACACCTCTTGTGGAGGTTGGGTGGGTTTTCATGTGATTGATTGCTTTTGTATAGTCTAAGCTTCCTTCTTTGTGTTTTCCGATTTTAAGAGCGGGTTATTGTAATTATACGTGCCTTTTTGTTTATCTTTACAGACCAATGAGTCGGTCAGTATTACGCTTCATTGTAAAATCTAAATTTTTTGGAAATAAACAAATTACCTTTTTTTTTTTTTTGAAAAAACAGGTCATATGATTAGAAAACGCACCCCTATAGGACTGCATATACAAAAGTTTTAAGATATCATCCGGGGGGAATCCACAAAACATGATCTGAAACAATCTCTTCAACCTTCTTGAGATTTCCAACATGCTTAGAGATCAGAACTGATGAAAGTCCAAATTGAAATTCAAAACCTTTTGTTCTTCTAATTTATACGGGATATTCAAATTCACAGAGAAGGCTGAAGCAATACTGAATGACATGCGCAACATTTCTCCTCCAAATTAAACCTCTTTATCAATCGGTTGAGATAAGTGGATGGCTTGTAAGATGAAACGATTTTTTGATTGTATATATACAAAAAAATATATATTAAAAGATTAAATTTGCCTCTTTCTATCAGCTTAATTAAGTTTTTAAAACAAATAGTATATACTGATTTAACCTGGTATTAGAGGAGAAGTCTTTAAGTTCGAATCCTAACTCGTATATAGTTTTGGCCTACTTATTAATTGGACGATTTGTAGAGACTTTATTAATTACTAAGTGTAAGATTTGAACATATAGTGTTTGTTTGCTAAAATTTTGGAGAATATTCTCGAAATTTTGAGAATCTTTACTTTATTGAGATTTATTGGGGTTTGTGAAAGATAAAGTATGTATGTGTAAAAGTTAAAAATTTTGGAATGTGTTTGTTTTATTGAAAATTTTCATGCCCCAAAATATTGAGAAATTACAAACGATACCATAATGTTTGACTGAGAAATATTGATCTTAAATCACACTGGTGAATAAGAGCCCGGCCCACATCAACTGTACGTACGTAGTTCAATCATTTTGAATAGAATTAATGTAGATTATGCTCTAGAGTACGTACGTACGTACGCATTCTGTACTTTATAAACTTGGTCAAATTTTCTTATGAACAAGCTAGATACATAGTGCGTCGACTATTAATTAATGTACGCACGTATATATATGGTACTCCTTAATTTGAGAATCACCATCAAGCCACTTGTTACTTAGTTGTCACGTGATCTAAATTCTCAACTTAGTACTACTGTATAAGCTTTATTACAATAGATCTCCTATATTAATTAATAGATGGTTCTCTCTGTTTTTTTTTCAGAAAATAATTAAATACTCTAATGAAGGAGCAGTTGCCATTAATCTCTTGATGAGTATATTCTTTAAAGTACTGTTTTGCACAAGGCGCTGGCCCCCAGGCCCCAGCTTGTTCAATTCATTTTCATGGGAAACAAATTAATTATAATTATAATTAATTAAAATGACGAGCTTATCCAGTACACAGTTCAACCAACTGCCAATGACAGTCTTCCTCAACGTACGTCATACATCCTCATTTGACCCTTCCATGTAACTTTAATTCTTCTTTGATGATTTCCAACTCAACTAGGAACAATTTTTTTTTTTTTTAACCTCACTTAATGCAATTCTAACTGCTAAATAAATATTCGCTTATTATAGCTCTTAAAATAACAGCGCGATTTCTAAAAATTTACTCTCTAATCCTATTTTAAATTACTAATTATCATAATATATACTTTAAGTTTATTTGAAAGTCGATCGATCCCACAAGCTTAACATCTATAAACATTATCCAAACTGCAAGTAAGCGTTTAATTTTATTTTTTTATTTTTGTGAAGATGAGCGCTATAACTTGGGCAAACATTAATATACGAGCCCAAGGCGGCTCTAGCTAGCTCGGCTGCCTAAGTCCCCAATTTAAAATTTGCTTTAACAGGTCTATTAAATGAATGTTTAAGGTTAAAGACTTAAATTTAACTTAAAAGTTATATTGATTTGTATATAGTTTTAATTAATTTTTATTTTAAAAAGAGAACGGTTAAATCTCCTTGAAAGAATCATTAACTATTCATTTTTTGTTGCTCTTTATAAAATCTGGTCCAATTAATTAAAGCCATAAGTACTGATCAACCCTATAAAGTTTTCTTATTTAAAGGAGATTAGTTGCCGATTGATTCAAACCAAAAGTCTATAAAGTCAAGATTAGCTGCCAATTGATTCAAAATTAGAAGAATTATAGACGAATAATTCATAAAAAAAAACAGTTTAATGAAAATATTGATAGTGACAAAATATAATCCGTAGTTGAAGGATCTTTTAGAGTTATTATTATTATTATTATATATAATACATCAAGTTATTTCGTAAATTAAAAATAGGTTTAAGCAATTTATAATCTATGAAAATATTTTTTATTTAATTTAAAAATGTTAAATTCTTTAGATTAAGACAACTTGAAAAAGCATTGTCTTGTAATTGAAAATTTTTTAAAACATAAATATCATGTTGATATTAATGGTTTAGATTTATTTTTAGGATTAAAAGTGTTGAAAAACATTTTAATTAAAAATAGAGACTTATATTCTAATTGAAACATTAAACCACATAAAAAGATTAGACTAATTTTTTTCCAAATATAAATATTTCTTATAGAATATTATCGACAATACATGTAACTGAAGTTTTTCAAAACTAAAACGAATAAAATTCTACTTAAGATTAACAATGGCACACGAAAGATTAACTATGAATTGACTATATTATCAATTAAAAATAATATATTAACAAATCTGGAATATAAAATTTTGATAAATAATTTTTTATCTCAAAAAAACTAAAAAAATAAGTTTTAACTAAGTTTTATTAATATTTTATATTTAAATATATTATTTTATAAATTATTACCAAATGCCTCATTTTGAAGGTTTGCCTAGGCCTCCATTACCGTAGAGCGGCCCGGCCCGAGCCACATGGTTTCAGAATCCTTATCGCCGCCGGCCCCATGATATCATCCATGCGAATAATATCATGTACTTGTATATGTTATCTTTATAACTCAATATATATGCCTGCAAGCTGCTATTTATTCTGAGGTCAGAAACCTGTTATATGCCATTGGTCTATAAAAGCTACAAGTTAGTACTGTTTGGTGAGCATACCATTCAGAGTAACAAATCAAACTCAAAGAGCGCGACAACCAGCTCATCATGATACCCCAGATATATATGAAGTCAATCCTGGCTTTCTCGCTTCTCCTTTCTCTTTTCACGGTGAGCTTTCCGGCACTAGCAGCTTTGATTTCCTCTTTAATTAATTTATAGTAGTTAGTGTTCGTTTAAATTTGATCGCAATTTGTCCCCTAGTACTTCATATCTGAGTTAACTTGGAATCCACCCGTAATAGACGTTGCACTGAATCAAATCAGAGTCCAAGTTAAGTAGAGTACTGCATCCAGTTAAGATCGCTAGAATATTTCTTCAAGCATGCATGTTATGAGTCTGAGTCATCAATGTTTCTTATTCTGGTCCTAATATGGCCTTTTTCTTCTGATATAACTGTATGTTTTCTTTGCAATATATATAGTTCATCAAGGTTAATGATGCCGGAAAAGGCCCAGAAGACTACTGGGAAAGCGTAATGAAAGACCAACCAATACCAGAGGCGATCAAAACCCTTTTACATCGAGATCCGCCACATTTCCCTGGGGAAAGGAAAAAGGACCATTTTCTTAAGACTTTTGACACTACGCCTCGGGCCGTTGTATATCATGGCCATCTCGATCAGCTCAAAGAAGAGAAGCCTTATGTCGAGGAGTACTCTGAAAGAAAGAAAGACATGGATCGAGTTGATCCACAGCTGAAGCTTCTGACATGATCATCTATAGGCTTATATTTTTGGTTGTAAAACCTCATGTGTATGATCTGTTTAGAAATCTTCTTCTGGTGTTGAAATGAATTATATTCTTGGCTTTTCAGTTCTTTGGCAATGGTTGTTTGGGAGGTTTAGTCTTCTCTGCAAGACTATCCAATTTAATATTCCAAAACGTCCAGAGATAAACCGTAGTGCAGTCGATTAAAAAAATATACATAAAATTCAAACAATTATGAATTGAATGAATTTGTGCTGAAACCTGTGTACATGTGCAGACGCTCGAATCTCTAACGTGCTAAGCATTTCATTGACTCGTTGAGGACATACTACTTAAATTGAAATTAACTTAGAATACCTTTTTTTATTCACGTCCTCCAAGAGCCAATGAACAGAGGGTGTACAGATACAGCCCTTCCCTCACACCTCCTAGACCTAGTGCTTTGCATGTTTCTTGTTTACTAACCCAAATACGAAATGGACGCTCAGGCGTACGTGTGCCAGCTTTTCAAATTAATGGATCATACTCTGATGCGAACTAATTTGACATGAGTCGAACGGTGGTTATAGCATGCCACACCAGTACAATAACTCCTGTTCTGAAAGCTAATTAAGCATGTATGCAACTCTATAGTTTTTTGTTCGCTAAATTTCGTTATGAGGTAACTCAAATGTACAATATTTGAGAAATAATCTGGCCAAGACCAACTTTCTCTTTAGAAACCCCCTGGTGTAAGAGCCTAACTTTGCCCCTCTGTAGCGGCTCTGTAAATTTTGGGTTTTTCTAATTTTGTAGTGGTTCCATATAGAGAAGCAAATAAAATTCTGTCCCGATGTCCGTATGCATATATATCTTTGCTACCATCTTGGGAGCTGAAATTTCCTCCGGCGTTTTCAGGAAAGCGTAGTTCTGGAAAAGGGTGGTCGATCAGTTGGTAAGGGGGGGAAGTGGTCAGAACTTGGAAGTGGGACTCCGAGCCCAGTATGGCATGTGTAAAGTCCAGCATGGAATTCCAATGAGTGGCTTTGGCTTGGGGAGAGTCGGGGGAGAAAGAGAATAATTCAAGAATGTGGGGGAGTTCGTCTAATGCGAAGGGAATCGAATCGGCTTCTTCTCTAGCCTCTAGGCAATAGCGAGGAGAAGTTGAAGGATCTCTGTTTGGGAAATAGGAGGCCATTATTTTTCCTACCCTAAGATCCTTCACGGCAAAGAAGACCATTGACGAAGGGTCCATGTGATCCATGTGGGACAAAGGATGACCATGAAAATGTTCTGTATGTAGGGGCGTCTCTACTTAATTAGTTGGGCCTTAGGTGAGACCTTAAATTAGGCTTTTACAATAATTAGGTATTGAATATTTTATATTTAAATATTAATAAATTTAGTTAAAAATCATTCTTTTAGCTTTCTGCGAGACTGCAACATTTCTTATGCCTGTATTTAAGATTTATTAGTATTTTATAGTTTTTTATTTTTTAGATGCTTTAATGTTTAAAACTAAATAATATTACTATATTAGGTAGTAAACACTTAAGTGTAGTTGATGGCTTACAAATCCCTTCAATCAAGGAGATTTTATAGACGATATTGTTTGAATAAAATGATATAAAAGCAAGCAAAAAAGTAAGCACTTAATGACCTGCAAAAACCTTAAATAGAGACAATTTTATATATAGGCCATATTTTTATTATATAAAGAACTAATGGAATCTCCATATAAATCAAGAAATTAGATAGTTAAATTACTATATTTTAATAATTATAGGTAATATAGAGTATTTTACAAAATATAATATAATAAGGAAAATACAGATTTTTGGGAACCTCCTTTCGAGGGCCATAGGAACAGAGGCGGCTGCCTATTGCTAGAATCGGCACCGTCTCTACGTAGTAGTATCCACTTATGAGTATCTTGGTCTAGCTTCGCAGGATCACCGTTAGCATGGCATGGCATAGCTTTGAATCATATAGTCTCAAGTGGACATCGATACGGTCCTTGCTATTCCTCAGCTCCATGTTAGGTTCATCATCATCTACCGGAGACTCTGAAGCGCTCATCTCTTTCAGGTAACCACTACCATTATCGATAAAATCTCCCAACAAGATTATGCCTTTGAGTGGCTGCAACTCTCTGTGATTACTAGTAGGATTACGATTTATAACCTCTTCCGGATGCTTTCTGTCAATTTCTTGTCATAATATCCCTTCTCCGAGACAATAGAAAGAAACAAGAATGAAAGAAGAGAGAAGGTGTAACCCTTCTCGAGAAAATTATTTTTGATTTTCCTCTCTACTGGTCAAAAAAAAAAACCAATTTAAGAGTTATATATGGGGGCTACAGTAAAGTGACTGTGAGTGTAATCATAATCAAAGATGCGTCTAATGGATCAAATTGAATAGTCCTGTTCGCCGAGAAAGACCACTGAAGCATTTGATTGGCATAGCCCTCATAAGGCCCAGCCCATGATTTTTCGAACCTCGCGGGATTATTTATTTATTATTATTATTATTTTTGGCCTTTTCCAGATCAGCAACCTCGCCTTATTATTGGACTCTTGAAACCTTGCTCGACTACCATCCAAAATCCACATTATTTAACATCTAAATAATTGGCACGCTGTCATCATATCAGTGAGCCACATTTATAACGACATGCCATGAGGGCTTTATATGCAAAAAAACAAACCAATTATGAGAAAAATCCTTTCTACCAAATTTTATATAAGGCGAGAGGGTGGCCCGTCGCAATATATGTGCGCCCCAGTTGTCAAAAGCTGGGATCACCGAGATCCATTATTGCACATTTTTAATAGTTTACGTGAATAATAAAGGGCTAGGTATTGATTTTTCTCCTTTTCTGGTGCCATGATAAGGTTGTTAATTGCCTCCACTAAATCCGCCTTTTTGGCATGATTTAGATTTTCCAATTATTTGTCTTTCTTTATAATTATATCTCGACAAAAATTAATATTTTAATTGCTCCATATTTCTCTGAATCTACATCCTTCATAATGCTGTCGATCACTACTGACAATAACAGCCATTCCTGTCTAGCTCCTCGACCCACCCAATAGGGAAAAAAGTAAAAAACGTTTAGTATGTGTATATGAAACTAGGTTTTTAGCCCAAAGGGATTGGATAGGGTGATCAAGACCAGTCTAGGTGTGTGCTCCCTGAAGTCTCAAGTTTAAATCCCTCAGGTACAAACAATTCTTTGGACCACTCTCACAGCAAAGCTGGACTTACCTAACATGTATAGCTTGAGTGGACTGCATGACTCCGGAATTTGCTATGATATTGAACCAAACTCGTGCGTATATTGGGTTTCGAGTTCGATGCACGTGAATGAGTATTCGGATTTTCCTTGTTATAAAAAAAAAAAAAAAAAACTAGGTTTCCGTGATTTGTGATGTAACTCTAATCTGGAATCTTGAATTATTTAAACATGTTTTTATACAGTCCCCTTTGATTAGCATTCTCTCAACCTCACCCATGAATAAAATACGTCACGCATCAATCACCATGAGAACGGAATCTCATATCAATCGGACATATTTACTATTTTCAGGTTGAAATTCTCTTGTCATAGAATATTTCTAGATCATATGAAAAGGCATACGGGCGCCATGGCGGTCCCGGTTTTCCAACAAGAAAAGTAATGAGGTCCGCCGTTAATAGCAATTAGTTGTAATAGGTTAATAGAATAAGGATTATGAGAATCCGTAGGTCGACGTACACACTTTCTTCAAAGAGAGGATTGTTACCTATAAATAGTAATGGCTTAAAGATCTTCTGTGCAGATCATTAAAGGGGAAAAAAACAGAAGCAAGGGTTCTCTAGCGATTGAAGACATGGAATCTCATCTTGCTTGGTTCACTCTCTTCTCACTTCTCTTGGTAATGATGTTAATTTTTGTTGCTGTATAGGGTTTGAAATATGATTAGATGTTCTAGAAATTAGGCCTTGTTTGTTTCTAATTTTCTTTCTACTGTGAAGCAGCTTGCTAATTGCGCGGAAGCAAGAAAGGATCCCGGAGAATATTGGAGCAGTATCATGAAAGAACAGCCAATGCCAGAAGCAATTCAAGGCCTCCTTCATCAAGATTCCTCGCCATCTCAACTTAATAAAGATGCCAATTGCCACACAGCTATGGAAGCAAGAAACAAGGATCACCAGCATGTTGAGGATTTGATCAATACTAAAATCGAAAAGCCTTTCGTTAAGGATTTTGAGCCAAGACCCAATGTCTCCGCTTATAACGACGATGATGCCGGTCATGAAACAGAAGAAAAATTTGTGAAGGACTTTGAGCCCAGACCCAATGTCTCCGCTTACAATGATAATGACAAGCCTAAAGAAGAGAAACAGCCAGAATTTGAACCAGCACCGGATGCTACTATTTATCACGAGTGAGAAAGAAGGACGTACAACTAGTGCAATATTGGAACGCACGTCTCTGTGAAATATTATGGGTTTGAATAAGTAGAATAAGATAGTGTGAAAAATGAAAGGGTTCCTAGTTGCACAACTTGTGAGTGGTGTGTAAGTTTCTTACCTGTGAGTGCTGTGTGATTTCTAATTCCTGTTGTAATGACGACTAAATATGTGTATTATGTTTACACCAAGCTGAAACAAATCTAAGAGTGTGCCAAATCGATCTTAAGCTTTCTTCATTCTCTTATCTAATTAGCGAGCTTTCTGTAAAGATCTTAGATTCCATGTGCAGAAGATGAACGAGGAGATTAATTACGTACGTGCAACTAAAATGACATTAACCAGAACTGTAATAGAGGAAAATTTTGAAGGTTAATTAGTAGATTAATTAAACTGAGTGGCTTACATCTTGCATTGCTTTCTTAAGATGAAGAGATCAAGCATTCTTCTTCTGGGTAATTTATTTTTCGATCCCTCGCTCAAAACATGCCACAAGCATTAATCGATGCTCCCAGGGAAACTTCATTACAAGTCCAACACACTGCGCCTGATCTCGTGTTAAGAGCCTATCTTTACCCCTTTGTAGAGCCTCTAAATTTTTTTTGGTTTTCCTGATTCTGTAGTGGTTTCATATATAGAAGCAAAGAAAATTCTGCGGGCCGGATATGTCTGCAGATGTGCATATCTTATGAAGTTCTTGGACCTTTGGTTCCATTAATTCCCGGGTAAAACTAGAAGGAATGGGGCAATGTTCGTGATGTGACGTCGGAGAAGGTGAAAAGGGAGAGCATAAACTGTCGGAACATGGGCATTTATATGCATGCAAGCAGTTAATATGTTAATTAACACGGACAAGGTGGGAATTGCTACGCATAAACTGATCTGTTATATATATTCCTTTATTGGTACAACGCAAACGGTAGAAATATATATATTCACAGGGAATGACCTTGGTGCATACATAGGCTAACACCGTAACACGTCTTGGATTATGTTCCCCAGTAGAACTTCAACAAGCAGACAGTAATGAGATTACTCAATGGCCAAAGGCATTGGAACCCACAAAAGATTATCCGCTGGGAAGAAATGGCAGACACTGGAGGCCCCTGGCTTAACGCCAAGCACCCGAAATGACGCGTGATCAGGGCTCCAGTGAGAGGTATCCATGTGACAAACAGCAATACCTTCAACGCTATCTCCGTTCTCACCACCTAGTGTAATCTTATATACTTTGTTCTCAGTTTCTTGGCTGTGGCAATAGAAAATTGCATAAGGGTAGGGCATGGAATGACATGCTACCATCTTGGGAGCTGAAATTTCCTCAGGCATTTTCAGGAAAGTGTAGTTCTGGAAAAGGGTGGTTGATCTGGTGAGGTGGGAAGTGGTCAGAACTTGGAAATTGGATTCCAACCCCAGTGTGGCACGTGTAAAATCAAGCATGGATTCCAAGGAGGTGGCGCAGAGCTTAGTCTCTCCTTTTAGAGGCTCATTCTCACATTGTCTCAGTGTATCTTCCATGGCTTTGGCTTGGGGAGAGTCGGGGGAGAAAGAGAAGAATTCAAGAATGTGGGGGAGTTTGTCTAATGTGAAGGGAATCGAATCGGCTTCTTCTCTAGGCAACAAGTGCGGAGAGGTTGAAAGATCTCTCTTGGGGAAATAGATGGGCATCATTTTCCCTACCCTGAGATCATTCATGGTAAAGAAGACCATTGACGAAGGGTCCACGTGATCCATGTGGGACAAAGGATCATGGCCATGAACATGTTCTCTATGGATCCCTTGATGAGCATCATGGTCTAGCTTCGCAGGATCACCAATGCATGGCGTTGAGAACCATATAGTCTCAAGTGGACATGGACATCAATACGATCCTTGCTATCCCTCAGCTCCATGCTAGGTTCATCATCATCAACTGGAGACTCTGAAGCGCTCATCTCTTTCTGGTAACCATCATCATCATCCATAGGATCTCTCACTAAGATTGCGCCTTTGAGTTGGTGCAACTCTCCGTGCTTACTTGCAGGATTACGATCTATAACCTCTTCCAGATGCTTTCCTGTCAACTGATCTGGCTCCACTTCCATGTGCACACTGTAGAAACTTTAGTGACATAAACCGGAAACGAATAAAATCCCTATCAAACTTTAAAATTTAAAACTATCACTCCAGAATGTTCATGAATTACTGATCATTATTCTTTCACGCGGGTAATCCAAAACTTAGAAACAATATATTCTGGAAGCGACACGGATACTGCAGAAAGAATTAGGAACAGTTTCGAGATTACCGTAATCATGATTAGTAGATGAAGGAAGAGGCACCAAGATGCAAACCCAACACCCATCTTTCCTCTTTCTCAAATCTCTAGGTTATCTTTTCCTGGTGAAGATAAAGAACGCGAGGACTATTTATCAAATAACGTAAAGCAGCATATGCCGTGAGAACATAATTTGAATATATAATTTACCCAAAAACATATATACATAAACATGATTGGAAACAGCAAAGAGTCTTCCTGGTCTTATCGCTAGAAAGGCCAGTACTGAAGCATTTGATTGGTATAGGGCTTGACAGGGCCAGCCCATGATTTCTTCAAACCTCGTCGGATTTTTCAAATTTGCTTTTCTTTTTTTTTTGGCCTTTCCCGTAGCAACCTCGTTATTGGACTCTCGAAATAATTAACCTTGTTTGAATACCATTTGATTGAACCATTTTTAACCTATCTATTACATTGTCCACTAAGTCAAGAGTCGAGACAGTTAGGCCTGAAGTTCAGCGCTTGGGATGGGTTGCAAGGCTTAAAATCTCATTCTTTCCTCCTACAAGCAAAGAAAACAAATTAGTACTCTGAGTCCTCCCCTTAAGGGGATTTATCCATGTCATTGTTAGTCGTCATCTTTTTCTATCTTTTGTTTTTCTAGTTCGATTATCAGGAAAGAAAGTATAAGAGAAAGTTTCTTTTAGTTAGTTTTCTTACCCTTCTATTTTGCCCTCCGTTTCTCTTATATCCTCCTTTTTCTTCTATCTGGACCGGGCCTTGATGGGTTGCAGCCTTGTACCTTATCCTTGTCTCTTATTCCGTCCTTTTTGGGATGCTAGCCCCCTTTCCCTCTTTATCATGTACCTTTTGCATCTTGTTTATTAAGTGCGCCCTTTTTCTCCCCTTTTCCCATTGGTCGTCGGGAAGGCGGTCTTCGTTTTTCTCATGTAATGGTTTAGATATTATTTTTTCTAGCATCGTTTTGTCAGGAAATCAAATGATTAATTCTCTTCTTAAGTCTCTCCTTTTTATGTTCGATGTGGCCCTCGTTTAATAGGATTGCCAATTTTTTTTTATAGTGACCTGCAGTTGATGAAATCTTGTCGATATTAGGATAAACCTTTGCCTTTTATGTTCCGCCCAGGGTCCGTTCCTTTCTTACTGGGCTGAAATTCCCATCACCATCCAATAAACATCTATATAATTTGGCAGCCAGCTTTCATCATATCTGTACGCCACATGTATAGCGACAAGCCGAGGTTTTTATATGCTAAAAAACAAAACAATTATTGTGCTGCTTCAATTATTGTGCTGCTCTTCCAGCCACCATCATGAGAAAATCCTTTCGAGCAAATTTTATAAGGCGAGAGGGTGGCCCGACGTTGCACTATATGTGTGCCCCAATTGCCAAAAGCTGGGATTACCCATGTCCATTATTGGATTGCTAATACTTCCCGTGAAAAAGAAGGTGCTTTTTCTGTTTTCTGGTCCAATAAGGTTATGGATTGCCTCCACTAAATTCGTCTTTTTGTCATGATTTTCAATTATTTATCTTTTTTTTTCCTTATCTTTTGTCAGAGTAATAATTTTGTTAGATTCTCTGAATCTCTATCCTTCATGATATTATCTCAACAATAATGGATATCCCTTTCTTTCTCGACCTACTTCCAAGAAAAAAAAAAAAAAAAAAGCATAACTTTATAAAGCTATATTATTTAAACAAAAGTGCATAATTTTATAATGTTACATTATTTAAACACTTTTTTACATTTAGGTTCTGTTTGTTTCATGTAAATAAAATTCCGAAAATGTGTTTTTTTCTACTTTTAAATGATTAGCTTAATTGCACCCAAGGTCCTGAAATATACAAAAGTTACAAATGGGTCTTTGAGATAACATTTTTAACAAATAGACTCCTAAGGTAGAGTTTAAGTCAAATCGAAGCCCTGCGTCTATTTTCTGTCAGTCCATTAACGATCATTGCTGACAGGACTTTAAAATCTATCATAACGAATTAAAAAGCACCACCTGTCCAATTAAAACATCCATGCCACATCTACGCTAGGTGTCTGTCCAACTCACCGTGTTGGTTAAAAAAAGAAAAATAACTTAATGAAACGACATCATTCTTCCCATTACAGACACTGGCGCAGATGTGACGTGAATTTTAATTGGACAGGTGATGCTTTTTAATTCGTTATGACGTAGATTTTAAAGTCTCATAACAATGCACTAAAAAAAAGGTCTATAGTGGCGGTAGCTAAAGCCGCTAAAGGTGTTTTAACAACGTTTTTAAAAAACGTGCAAGGGGGTCTACAGCGGACCGTACTACCGCCGCTAATGACCCTTTTTAGCGACGGTCTTTATAGCAGGGGGTCAGACCACCGTATAGACCCCCTTTAGTAGCGTTTTTTGCAAAACGCAGCTAGATGCTAATTTTAGTAGCATTTTTGAAAAAAAACGTTGTTAAAGGTGTACTCTATAATGGCGGTCGTGTGATCATTTCTAAGCAACGTTTATCACAAAGACTGTTAGAAATTAGGTCTCTACAGTGGCGGTCATAGTGACTCCCACTGTAGAGTACACCTTTAGCAGGTTTTTTTTAAAAACGCTGCTATAGATATAAGTGCAAAAAAAAAATATTATTAATTATAATTATTTAATGTTAATAATTATTTTATATATTATTTTATTCCTTTTAATATATAATTTTATTTTGTCATGTATTTGAAAATTTTTATTTTAAGGGACCTACTTAATAAAATATGAAATTAGAAAGGTGAAATTAATTGATGAGATTAGCTTATGCAATTAAAGTACATAACTTAATATATGGTCTTAGAGGCTATGATTTAGTCATTAGGTATATAGGTACATATATATAAAGTACTTAGGTTAATTAGCACATATCATGTATATGATAAACACATATAACAAATCATGCAATGTTATATAGAAACATTATACTTTTAAATTATAAGTATTATATATTATTACTACCAACCTATTTTAATTAAGATTATTATACTAGTTATAAAAAAGTGTAAAATAATATGCTATGTATTTAATACTAAGTATAAAGATTTTTAAATACTATTACAAATTACAACTGATTTTAATTTACTAAAAACATGTATATAGCTTATTATTAAAAAAAAAAACTAAAAGCAGTAAGGTTTAGAGTGTAAAGAATTATTTTTCACAGCTATATTACTTTAAAAAAAATAAATTGATTCAAGTTTATTAGACGAAGAAAAAATAAAAGAATTGAAAGGGAAATTTTCATTTAGCGCCAAAGTTTTCCCTCCTCGCTACTGGATCAAAACCTTTTTTTTTTTTTTAAATTCTCAATGTCGATCGTCAAACACGAAACCTTCATTTTTGTGGCCGCCGTCAAGCTCTGACCGTGGTTTCCCTTCCTTTAGGGGAGTCACCCCATTTTTCTAGTGAGATGCACCCAGGTTCCAGTGCAGATCCGCAGCTGGCAGATGGGAGAGAGGGAGATTTGTTGTTTTGGACTCGGCTGATGAGTTGTGTGTAGATCTGGGGTTAGCTGCGGAGTGGGAGCGGCAATTTCGAGTGGGTTTGTTGACAGCCATATGGGTTCGAATATAGGAGGAGATTTGAACCAGTTTGTGGCTGAAACGCCACAATCCCAAATGGGGAAGAAGGGGGTTGTGGGCACTGGTCTTTCTACGGTGGAGGAGCCACATGGTGCGGCTGTTCTTTCTTCACGAGGCCCAGAGTGGACTGAGATGGCTGAGGAGAATCGACGTTTGTTGGCTGAATTGGCAAAGTTGAAGAAGCAGGGGAGTCATATGGGCAGAGGCAGGTCGACGCTAAGGAGCAGATTGAATAGAAACAACTCCAAACCGCATTCTATTTTGTTATTGATTTTTCATTCTATTTGTTTGCCTTCATCTTCGTAGGAAATTCAAGCGATTCTTGCATTTTTGTGTTGGCTCTTCTCAAGGTATGGTTGTTCATCTACTTTCTTTTAGGATTTTATTTTTATGTATCGCTATGTAACGTGCATTTGGCAAATTTTCGAAAATTTCATATCTTATTTAGTTCGGTTCTTCTTCAAAGCAGGGAATATATTATCCAGTTAGGGGATTAGCCACCTCATTCAGTACAGACTATCTAAATCCGAGTTGGATTGGGTTATTTTTGCCTTATAGGGAAACATAGTACAGAATCTGAATACTTATTACTTGGTCCCTCTGAAAATCCTTGTTTTAGCAAAGGGTAGTACATCTTTAACCTGTGCTTCTACCGAAATTGTCTTAAGCACTTGGAAAAATGCATTCGAGAAATTTTGAGGTTGTTAGAAAATGGATTTGGAAGTTTATGGACGAGAGTTCATTTAGTGATTAACTGAAGTAGCTAGGATTTTATGAAATTTTCGTGTGTCAATTTTTTTTTTTGAGAAATTGATTCAAGAACTTTCATTTGTGTGGGATCATAGGCAATTTCACTCTGTGGATTCTTTGTTGTAGCTAATTATAGCTTTTTCTATGCCTTCAACAGATGGTTTAAATAAGAAAGGAAGTCAAATCGCCCTGCAAAAGCATCTGGGTATGTTTTCTGTGCTATTTACACATAATATTGTTTGTCGTTCTCTTATGGGTGGACCTTGGCCTGTCACTTGCAGTATCTGATCATGTTGTGCTTCATTTTGGTGGGAATTCTGGTGTTCACAGTATTGGCGTAAGTGTATTCAAGCTGAAGTTGATTTGTCATTCATAAAAACTGAAGCTTATGAAAATGTTATTGGAGATTGAAAATGTTTTTAGTGTGAAAAGATCTCTTTTTCTAAGACATGTCGGCCATTGTGTTCAAGCATTTTCTTGTCCTGGTTTTCTGCTCCTCTGAGTTTTCTTTGATCTAGTTGACGTTATCTTGGTTGTATTATGCAGAATGATATTTTTCCTTGCACCTTTCTTACACAGCTTTGGACATTGAGTTCACAAGGTTTCAGATTGTTGCTGCAATCCTTGGAACCTTTTTCTGTGCCTGGTATGCTTCACAGAAGCATTGGCTAGCTAACAACATATTGGGACTTGCTTTCTTGCATTCAGGTTGGCTAGCATCCGTTTGCGAGAAACCTTTTTTGTTACTAATGTTTCTATTTGATATTGAGTAGCTAATGCTTGCTTAATGCTTATAGTTTTCGAAGCTATGTTTGGATCATTTATCTTCTAGTATTCTTTTGTAACTAATATAGATAATTATAGTTCGGTGATATGAATTTTTAGTTCTTGCCTTGTCCCAACATAAGAAGAACACGTACTAAAAAAGAGAGGAAGCATCTAGCGCGCTCTCAAACTGTTGTTATCTTAGTTTGGTTTTGAAACTGATGCTCTTTAAGAAATTTGTTTGATTTTTTGGTATTACCTTTCGTCTGCTGTTGGGCATTTAATTGAATCTGATTTGGGCTCTTTAAGAAATTTGTTTGATTTGCTTGCCCTATTGTTCTGATAGACTATTTTCTGTCATTTATTATTAAGCATTTCCAATTGTCATATTCTGTATTGCTTCCAGTGAGGTTAACTAATCTCTTCCTTATTTTGGTACATTTAAGGCTGCTTGGGAATTCAAGAGGACGTTGATGTGTCATAGGAGGAAGATTTTAATTGGTCCTTATTGTGTTGTATTTGAATATTTTAGTTGTTTTTGCTTATTGTTATTTTATATTAGAAATTTGTTATTTTTTAGATTATTTGTAGAGATTCTTGTGTTTGTTGTAAAATATTATTAATCAATGATGAAGTATATTTTGTTTTATTATCCTTGTTCTTTAATTTTTTACATCCAATGAATTATGATTATTAAAATAAATTTGTATTACCGATTAAAAAAGCATGTATAGGAAAATATAGGAAAAAAATTAGTGGGGTTTTAAAAATGTTGGCACATACCAAAAAAAAAAAAATAAAGAGTGTCATAGCATGTTTTATAAAACGCCTGATAATACCTGTAGCGAAAAAAAGTGTCAATTGCGGTTCGGGTCTATATGCGACTGTCTCGATCGCTGCTAAGAGACCAGGCCGTTATAGATCCGGTCTTCACCAGCGAGTCGCGCAAACCGTCGCATAATCTGATTGCCGATGGACCTATAGCAGCGGTCGCAACCGCTACTAAAGCTATAACAGCGATTTTTTTACCTTTAGCAGTAGTTTTCGACCATTGTTAAAAGTGATTTTTTGTAGATGATGGCTGTTAACGGGAATATGAATTGAAGGACCTCGATTTGATTTAAACTCTACCTCAAGAGTCTATTTGTTGAAAACATTACTTCATAGGCATTTACAACTTTTGATACTTCAAAGGTCCTTGGGTGTAATTAAGCCTAAATGCATTGGAAGGTAGTAAATTTAGTCAATTGAAAATTGTAACACCCAGCTCTTTTGCACTTATTTGGTATATATGTGGATAATATAAATAGTACGTTGTGGAAATAATATAAATCGTTTGTGGATTTTCTTACTTCAATTATTCTTCGTATATCTTTAATTCTCCTACATTTACACATATGTGATTATATTTGTTTTTATATCATTGATGCAACGCCCCTCCTTGTATATTCCACCTGTTGTGACGTATAATATATAGGGCTAAGGAAGATCGGCAAGCTGTAAAATCCTGGTAAGACAGGCCCTGGCAGTTGCACTTCTGGGCTGATCGAGAGCTACACGCCCGGATGAATAGGACAAGTAGTTTAGTTCTTGACTCCGAGCAGTTTGAGCTTTTCAATCCGAGTAGTTTAGTTTTCAACCGAGCAGTTTGAGCTCTTGACCCCGAGCAGTTTAGTTCTCGACCCCGAGTAGTTTGAGCTCTCGACCCCGAGCAGTTTGAGCTCTCGCCCGAGGAGTTTGAGACCTGAACCCCGGGCAATTTGAGCCCTGTATGCCCAAGTTCTGCGTTGGTTTAAGGTTCCTTTTGCATGTTACTTTTTATGTGTCCTAACCTTATGCTGGGCATTAAATGCACTCTTTACCCATTTTATTTTTTACTTTTCTCCTTCTTATTTGACCGCCTAGATGAAGTTTGGCCATTGGCTCTTCTTTTTGACGTGTTGCTTGCCAAATAGATGTACGAGATGAAGATTCTAGTGGCAGCGGAAGATGGAATAACGTCTATCTCTCTCTAATGATTGGGTCTATACCTAAACTAGATGTATAGACTGGTCAGGGGGAGTTCACCGGAATTCGTTGTTTTCTGCTTAAGTTTTCAACTAGAAGAATAAGAGAAGAGACGTCCTAGCACTCGGAGACATTAAGAAACTGAGAACTTTCACCAAACTGATAGAGAGAAAGGAAGGGAGAGTAATTGAGAGAGACCAGCTGACCAAAGGAAAGAGAGGAGGAGAAACCAAAGGAAAAAGAGACCGAGGTAGTCTCGGTCTGCACCTTTTCCTTTCCATTAGCTTGATCACGTCTTTCTAACGTAGTGTCTGTTAGGTGTTTTTATTCAAAGAAAGGCAGTATAAACTCGACTGAGGTAAGGGTGAGCTAGTTTACATTACATGGGATCGGTAATAAGGAATAGGCATAGGTATGTAGGAGAAATAATGAGGGAAGTGGAAAAAGAAATACATAAGTTGAATATACTAACCTAGCGGGCCCTAGGATCCTTGAACGCCAGTCCTCAGTGGATTTAGAAAAACAACCGCGTGACATAAGTTGTTGGATTTGCCTATTTTAGCATGTTATGCTTATTGAGTTTAATAAACCCTTTGCTATCCAAAACGTCCCCATGAAATCCTTAGACTTTTGGCCTGAAAATTTGTGGACATGTAGTATATGGTCACAGAAGGTCCCAGTAAAAATTGCAGGTCAATCGGAGGTCGGGAAGGTCAAAATGCCCCTGGATGTCTCTAAGAGTAATTTCAGCATTTCACATAAAACTTTAGGGTAAAAAGGTCTGAACTGGAACAATAATTTGATGGTGTGTAGAGCATGAAAAATAGATGGGGAAGTCCAAAATTGAGTCCAAACCAAGTAGAAGTAGGGGCTCAAATCACAAAGCCCATTTAGTCCTAAATGGACTTTAGGCCCGTTAAAAACAAGCCCAGAATATTATAAAACTTGAAGGATAGACCCGATAGGGTCTAAGAAGGCCTAAAAAGCCTCCATGTGAAAACTTAGGGTAGATTGACCATTTAATATTAATTTCCATATTTTATTACTTATGTCCGACGTATCTTCCCGCCAAATCTTACAGTTTATTGATGGATATTTATGAATTGTACATCTGTTATGTGTATTGCCATATAACATCAACATATCATGGGTATGGGGATACTGTTGACCGAAATGATCGAAACCCATACCCAAAGGTGGTCCTATGACAGGTGACGGTACCGTTCACAGTGGGATAGTGCAAGCCACCACTGAAAGGATAGTGGTTGGTATCCCTGACGTTGAAACAAGGTACGCTTGACAGGGTCCTGGTGCCGGGGCACGGGACAGTCCCAGAGGAGAGGAGGGACGCACAACCCTAACTCTAAGGGTTAAACAGAGCGATGAAAGGACACCTCGACAGACAAAAAGAGGAAAAAAAGAAAGAAAGAAATTACAGTGATCGGGAAACAGATGCATCATTCTTGCATTGTATCATTTTCCTGTTTAGTGATATTTTGATTATTCATGCTTATCTGTTTTGTATGGCATATTCTTTTTTCCCCCTTTACTGAGTCGATAGGACTCACCCCTTTTATTGTTTAATCTCTTGTATGTACTGCCGTGGACATCGGACATATCAGATGCTGACATTTATGAGCGAGCAGACTTTGGATGTTGATCCCTACATAGTAGTGGTTAAATTATTGACTTATGTCACCGAATCTTTTGAGGTATTTCATGGGGTACAAGCCCAATGGTACCTCAAGGATCCACTTGCATTCTAATTCCCTGAATTAAGGATTTCGGTTTGGTCGATGTTGATCCGGCTCTTCTGCACGTTGTCCCTCCTCCACCGGCGCGCCAGTGGAGGGCAACGGGGATAATGAGATTATCGACCTAACCTCCGACACTGAGTCGGAGATTGACTAGACATCAGTGGTAGTCATTTTTTGTTTTAGGTCCTGTTACAGTTAGCCGGTTTCATGGATGTGGTAGGACAGAAAGTTGTAGGCAACTTCCGTTTTTGTATTTATTATCTCGTTACTTTTGTATCTTCGTAAAGGTTTTTGTTTTGTAAAGTGCTACCAGTAAAAAAAATAAATATGTTGTGTAATTCCTTTTATTCTGTCCCTCCTTACGCCACAACCTACTTTCAATTTTTTTAACTATAATTTTGACATCTCCATAATTAATCCATTTTATTTTCCTTATTTAATTCAATGTGACTTGTTTGTTAAATCCCTGAAAACTATTATTTTTCCTTTCCTTAGTATACTTATACATTTCGATACAACGTTTCCGCTAAGCTTACTTTTAAAGCCAGCTATCAGATTAATTCGTGCCGTAATCCCACTTGTGTGCATTCCATTACGATAGGAGAGCCTAGGGGGTAAGTACTGACACAGGGCATGACAAAAATAGAATCGGTCAAATAGAACGGTTTCTCTTTTGATGGTAGGTAATCTACTTTCTTAATTTTTCATTCTCCCACCGCATTTAAACCCGCACTTACCTCTCTTTTTTCTAATCTCCTTCCTAATTATTATCTTGATATATATATATATATCTCCTTGGTCTTGTGCAGCCTTTTATGTAATGAATCATGCTGAAAAAGAACGTGGTGTCCCTCGCCTTGTCATTAATTATAAACCTTTAAATAAAGCTTTACGATGGATACGTTACCCACTTCCTAATAAAAGGATCTACTTAACCGTTTACATGATGCATGTGTTTTTTCTAAGTTTGATATGAAATCTGGATATTATCAAATACAGTTGCTGAAAAAGATCGTTATAAAACGGCTTTTACTGTTCCTTTTGGTCATTTTGAATGGAATGTTATGCCTTTTGGTTTAAAAAATGCCCCTTCTGAGTTTCAAAATATCATGAATGATATATTTAATCCTTATTCATCCTTTACATTAGTTTATATTGATGATGTTCTTATTTTTTCTAAATCCTTAAAACAACATTGGTATCATTTACTCAAATTTCAGAAAATTATTGAAGCAAATGGTCTTGTTGTTTCTGCTCCGAAGATTAAATTATTTCAAACTTATATTCGCTTTTTAGGTCATAATATTACTCGTAGTACTATTACTCCAATATCACGTGCTATTGAATTTGCTGACAAAATACTTGATAAACAACAATTGCAACGTTTTCTTGGCAGTCTTAATTATATAGGCGATTTTTATAAAGATTTACGCAAAATCTGTCAACCTTTATTTAATCGCTTAAAAAAGAATCCTTCTCCATGGACTAATCAGCATACTAGTATTATTCAGCAAATAAAGAAACATGTTAAACATCTACCATGTTTAGGCTTAGCAGCTCCCTCTGCATTCAAAATAGTAGAAACTGATGCATCTGCTCTTGGTTATGGTGGCATATTAAAGCAACGCATGCCTAATACATCTGATGAACAAATAGTTCGATATCATTCTCATGCATGGAATAACACTCAGCAAAAATATAGTACGGTTAAACAAGAAGTCTTATCAATTGTTCTTTGCGTATCTAAATTTCAGGATGATCTCCTTAATCAACACTTTTTAATTCGTGTTGATTGTAAATCCGCCAAAGATATTCTTTTAAAAGATGTCAAAAACCTTGCTTCTAAGCATCTATTTGCTAGATGGCAAGCCATACTTGCTGTTTTTGAATTTGACATCGAATATATCAAAGGTTCTCATAATTCCATTCCTGACTTTTTAACTCGTGAATTTTTACAGGAAAAATGACCTCGTCCTCTTCCAAGAATACAAAAACTCTTTCAGAAAGTAATGTTCCTCCTTTTATTCCTACTGTTCCTTTTAGAGGATCTGCCCCTCGACCTCGACCAGGATCCATCCCGTTGACCAATCAATTTACTGTTTTAGGTCAAATACCTCCAATATCAGGACCTCGTGTCCCTCCTCCTACTTCTCCGATGACTTCTACATTCAGTCAGAAATTACAATCTTCACCATCTTCCTCCACTCCTCCTTTACCTACGAATAATATTGTTCTTCCCAAATCCTATATCAGACATGAGTTTTATATAGAAGAACCATATCAAACACTTGCTGATCCATATCACATTGCTTCTCAAATATTACCACCTGGATGGAACTATGTTCCTCAAATCCAATGTTTACTCAAGCATTTTATTACCATATTTTGCATGATACTAAATCAGTTGAATTTGAACAAACTCCTTGCAAATTTGATCCTTCCAATATTGGTTTTTCAAAATTTACTATTCAAGGATTATTATCAAAGGAATGGGGTCAGCCATGGACTCTTGAGCCCTGACTGAACCATTTCGCCATTTGAAAAATATCATATTATGACTATGTTAATGCATGGACTTTTACTCTATTTTTTGAAAATAAAAACCATCATCATACATGGTTCATAAGATTTAAAGGCTTTCAATGCCCTGAACAACTGCCCAATTGGTTTCTCCAGTGGTGGGATCGTTTTGGCGCTGATGAAAAACTTTTACCTCTAGACTTGAAGTCTGCGTATGACACATGGGCTGTCCAGCCTCATGATACTCCCAGCTTAGAAAAATACCCAATGAAAAACCCTTCTTGCCAGAATATCCCCATCTTACTCCGTTTTTTCATCTGTTTAACCTTGTTCCCCGGATATAAACAACTCTGCCTTTCAGTTCAATCATCGAAACCTTAGAGCTTCTCTCTACCTTCAGAGCTTATCTCTCTACCGAACTAAATCCTTCCTCAACTACCATCTTTCTCTTTCAACAATAAGCCTTCTCTCATTCTCTTATCTCCAGTCTTACTTCTTCCTTCCTTGTTCAAAGCAATCTCCATATCACTCTCTTCTACTACCTACGTCTGCTTCAGATTTCAGTTTGTAAGTGTGATTTTTTGTTCTACGATTGTATTGTATCTCTCTGTTTGTATTCAAAACTTCCAATATGAGTCAAGATCTGTCTGTTTTAATTGTTATGACTTTATTGCTTACTCGTACTTGGAATATTATACAAGCATGTTTATTCCTGAATATCATTTAGGTTCATATCTTGTGCATACATATACTAATATCAACTATAATGATGAAACATGGTTTGAAGAATACCATTCTGATTACTCTGATATATAAATGAACGATGATGATATCACCTGGGCGTAATTTAACCAATATTGGAAGGATCAAATTTGCAAGGAGTTTGTTCAAATTCAACTGATTTAGTATCATGCAAAATATGGTAATAAAATGCTTGAGTAAACATTGGATTTTGAGGAACATAGTTCCATCCAGGTGTAATATTTGAGAAGCAATGTGATATGGATCAGCAAGTGTTTGATATGGTTCTTCTATATAAAACTCATGTCTGATATAGGATTTGGGAAGAACAATATTATTCGTAGGTAAAGGAGGAGTGGAGGAAGATGGTGAAGATTGTAATTTCTGACTGAATGTAGAAGTCATCGGAGAAGTAGGAGGAGGGACACGAGGTCCTGATATTGGAGGTATTTGACCTAAAACAGTAAATTGATTGGTCAACGGGATGGATCCTGGTCGAGGTCGAGGGGCAGAATCCTCTAAAAGGAACAGTAGGAATAAAAGGAGGAACATTACTTTCTGAAAGAGTTTTTGTATTCTTGGAAGAGGACGAGGTCATTTTTCCTGTAAAAATTCACGAGTTAAAAAGTCAGGAATGGAATTATGAGAACCTTTGATATATTCGATGTCAAATTCAAAAACAGCAAGTATGGCTTGCCATCTAGCAAATAGATGCTTAGAAGCAAGGTTTTTGACATCTTTTAAAAGAATATCTTTGGCGGATTTACAATCAACACGAATTAAAAAGTGTTGATTAAGGAGATCATCCTGAAATTTAGATACGCAAAGAACAATTGATAAGACTTCTTGTTTAACCGTACTATATTTTTGCTGAGTGTTATTCCATGCATGAGAATGATATCGAACTATTTGTTCATCAGATGTATTAGGCATGCGTTGCTTTAATATGCCACCATAACCAAGAGCAGATGCATCAGTTTCTACTATTTTGAATGCAGAGGGAGCTGCAAGCCTAAACATGGTAGATGTTTAACATGTTTCTTTATTTGCTGAATAATACTAGTATGCTGATTAGTCCATGGAGAAGGATTCTTTTTTAAGCGATTAAATAAAGGTTGACAGATTTTGCGTAAATCTTTATAGAAATCGCCTATATAATTAAGACTACCAAGAAAACGTTGCAATTGTTGTTTATCAAGTATTTTGTCAGGAAATTTGTCAGCAAATTCAATAGCACGTGATATTGGAGTAATAGTACCACGAGTAATATTATGACCTAAAAAGCGAATATAAGTTTGAAATAATTTAATCTTCGGAGCAGAAACAACAAGACCATTTGCTTCAATAATTTTCTGAAATTTGAGTAAATGATACCAATGTTGTTTTAAGGATTTAGAAAAAATAAGAACATCATCAATATAAACTAATGTAAAGGATGAATAAGGATTAAATATATCATTCATGATATTTTGAAACTCAGAAGGGGCATTTTTCAAACCAAAAGGCATAACATTCCATTCAAAATGACCAAAAGGAACAGTAAAAGCCGTTTTATAACGATCTTTTTCAGCAACTGTATTTGATAATATCCAGATTTCATATCAAACTTAGAAAAAACACATGCATCATGTAAACGGTTAAGTAGATCCTTTTATTAGGAAGTGGGTAACGTATCCATCGTAAAGCTTTATTTAAAGGTTTATAATTAATGACAAGGCGAGGGACACCACGTTCTTTTTCAGCATTATTCATTATATAAAAGGCTGCACAAGACCAAGGAGATTTAGAAGGACGAATTAATTTTTTGTCTAACAAAGACTGAATTTCTTTTTTGCAAATTTCTAAATATTCTTGATTCATTTGAATAGGACGAGCTTTGGTAGGTATTTGTTTTTCAGAGAAATCAGGTTCATAAGGAAGAGTAATAATATGCTGTTTTCGAGTCCAAAAAGCATTTGGAACAGTTGAACAAATAGAAGTTTCTAATTTAGTTTGAAAGTCTTTGATAGACTGTTGAAAGGAAGGAGTCTCAATTTGTGCTTTTATTTGATGATGAAAAACTTTTTGCTGTAAAGATGTTAACTGTTTTCATTTACGATTTATTTTCGTTTGCTGTAAAAGTTGAAGTTCTTTTGTAATGGAAATATTTTTAAGAGCTTGAATATCTCGTGTAAAGGGAGGATAGAAAAATATAAAAGTAACTTCATGTCCGAGAACTTTAGATGTAATACCTTCTTTCGTAACAATAAAAGGATATAATAGAGATAAAAAGGGGTTACCGAGTATTACTTTTGACGTTAAATTTTTAACCATAACAAAATTAGTTTGAAAACAAAAGCCATTATTACAAATATGAACATTCGAAATTTTATATTGAATGTGCATTTTTTGACCATCAGCTTGAGCTAGCTTTTCTTTTGTTTTTTCAAAATATTTAGAATCAATGAGACCTTCTTGAATAAAATTTAAATCAGCACCAGAGTCTATCAAAGCAATAGTAGTAAAGGAAAAATCTTTGATTTTAATAGTTATTTCAGAATACCATTGTTGAAAAACAATACGATCAATTAAATTTAAAAATAATTCAGAAGAAAAAGTAGGATCAGAAGTTGAAGGTTCATCAGTAGTAAGGGGTAAATCAGAGATCTGTGGTAGATCAGAAGCAGCTTGTTGTGCTTTAAGTAAACATATTTCAGTAAGTAAATTATCAGTAATATTTGTAAAATTGAGATGAGTATTTTGTAACTGTTTGATTTCTTGTTTTAAAATTTGTATTTCTTTATGTAGATCTTGAAGAGTAGGTTGAAGTTTTGGAGAAGAATTAAAACTGGCTAAAATGCGATTAAAATCATAGGGTTCAAAAGAAGATGTACTTGTAGATTGCAAAGAGGTAGAAGTATTATCTAAATCACGTAGTTTTAGTAAATAGTGTCGTTGTTCATTGGGATCAGGTATTTTAGCAATTAAATCAAGTAATAATTGATCAGTAGAAGATAGAACAACTATTTGTTTTTGACAAATGCAATGATCAGTTAAACAGTTACATAATTGAATTTGCTCACGTTCAGAAGAAAATTCATTAGGCGAAGACGAAGAAGAAGAGGAAGAGAAAGACGCATCATCAGAAGGAGGAGCATTTAAAAATAATTTATATAATTGAGCTTTGATTTCAGGAGAAACATCTAATTCTTTTATTTGCTTTTTAACGTAACATTTATTCGCAAAATGACCGGTTTGCCACATTTCCAACAAGTAATATCTTTTTTCTTTTTATGAGGTTTTCGTTTTTTAGAAGAGAATGGTTTGGCGTCAGGTTTGGATTTGTGATATTTTTTACGAGCGGGTTTAGAATAGGGTTTAGAAGAATATTTAGAAAATCGTTTGTGTTTTTTGGAGGGTGGTTTGGGAATAGAAAAACCATATTGTTCACAAAAAAATCCAAGTTCTTTTCGAGTATGTTTTTTCTCTTGTTTTAAAGAATGATTCACTTTCATATCAGTGCAAATCAATAAACCAGTATGATTAATAATATTAATAATTTCACCATAAGTAAGTTTATCATATAAAAGAGTGCCAGTATCATTAGTTAAATTAATACGGACTTTTTGAGCAAAATAATGGGGTAAACCAGCAATTAATTTTTCTTTCCAATAAGCTTGATTACAATCATCACGTAATAACACTTTAGAGAGAAAAACATCTTTGTACCAACAAAAATCAGCCATAGTAGGACATTTCAGATTAAGTAAGAAATCAGAAGAGTGTTCTTTATAAATGCTAGGATCACCAATAAAATTTTTGATAATTGTAAATACTAAAGTATTAACACCATCAGAAATTTGTTGACCATTACTTAAAACAGGATTATTATCTACATCACGCTTTATTGAAGTAGTAATCCTAGTTCGTTCATTATCAGTTAAATATTTATCCCACCAATGCCGACGTTGACCAATAAAACCAGCAATAATGCAATTACAAGCTTGTTCATCAGTACGATTATTATTTTTCAAAATATTGGCATACATAGCCATAGAGTTGCAAATATTTAGGATTTCATATTCAGAAATTCCATCAATATTCCATTCATATAATTCATTAGCAGAAAAAACAGCAGTTTGTTGTAAATGACGTTCTTCATATTGAATATCAGGAGGAGTGGGACGAGGATAATAATTACGAATAGTATGACGATAATGTTTATGTGTATTATGCATTTTATTCAATTGTAAAGTATCTTGAAATTGGGATTCTAAAGTTTTGATATCACCGAGAGAAGGTGTAGAAGAAGAAGTAGAATCAGACTCAGAATCAGAAGAATTAGAAGGGTGAGTTAAAACATGTAAAGATGAAGAAGGGTTAGAAACAGCGCCTTTATTCTTGCCTTTATGCTCAGTTTTGTCGGGAGAAAGAGAAGATAGTTGTTCAAGCATTTCATTTATTTTATTTAATTTTGCAGTGTCTGAATCTATTAAAGGAGGCATGCTGGGTAATTCATGTGGAATAAACATGGGCTTAGGAAGAGATGTTTTTGATGGAGCAGAAGGTTTGATTAAAGATTCTATTTTGGTTAAATGCGTGCCTAGTTGGGCTAAATAGGTATTCATATTCTAAATCTTATTAGAACCGCTTGTTTTTTTTTATCAAAAGCTTGTGATTTAGTTTTTAATGCAGCAAGTAAGGGAAAACAATTCTTAATTGTTGGTACCAAAAATAAAGCAGCTGATTCAGTAGCATGGGCTGCAATAAGGGCTCGTTGTCATTATGTTAATAAAAAATGGCTCGGTGGAATGTTAACGAATTGGTATACTACGGAAACCATACTTCATAAGTTCAGGGACTTGAGAACGGAACAAAAGATGGGGAGACTCCACCGTCTTCCGAAACGAGATTCAGCTATGTTGAAGAGACAATTATCTCACTTGCAAACATATATGGGCGTGATTAAATATATGACGAGATTACCCGATATTGTAATAATTGTTGATCAGCAAGAAGAATATACGACTCTTCGAGAATGTATCATTTTGGGAATTCCAACGATTTGTTTAATCGATACAAATTGTGACCTCGATCTCGCAGATATTTTGATTCCAGCAAATGATGACGCTATAACTTCAATCCGATTAATTCTTAACAAATTAGTATTTGCAATTTGTGAGGGTCGTTGTAGCTATATACGAAATCCGTGATTAATAATAAGATAAATAAATTATTTTTTGAACTCCATAAATTTATGAAATTGGTTACTATTCCTTAATCACACAAAAGAGATACAAGTAACTAGGGGTATTATGCGATTAGTTGATATCCAAAATATATAATTTAAGTAGGCAAGTCAAAAAATAGATGGTTGAATCAAAATAATTTTTTAAAGTTCTATTTCTTTTAGAGGGCAATATGAATGTTCTATTATGTTCTATCAACACACTAAAAGGGTTATAAGATATATCTGGTGTGGAAGTCGGCCAACATTTCTATTGGCAAATAGGAGGTTTTCAAGTCCATGCCCAAGTACTTATTACTTCTTGGGTTGTAATTGCTATCTTATTAGGTTCAGCTATTATAACTGTTCGTAATCCACAAACCATTCTTAGTGACAGTCAGAATTTCTTCGAATATGTCCTTGAATTCATTCGAGACGTGAGCAAAACTCAAATTGGAGAAGAATACGGTCCATGGGTTTCCTTTATTGGAACTTTTTTTCTATTTATTTTTGTTTCGAATTGGTCAGGTGCTCTTTTACCTTGGAAAATCATACAATATTATTCTCGTCAGACTTAAACCTAATTCAAAATAAAACAACAAAACAAAGGTTCGGACAATTTTTCCCCTTTCGTCTAAGCAAAAAGACACACCAAAGTAAAGAGTTTGATACGGGGATTTTTCTCCCATTCATGGATCACGGATCGGTAGGGAGATTTTCATTCCCTGTTATGTACTTTATTTTTTTAAAATAATTTAATTGTTACATAATATAATAATTCATCTGAAAATGATGTAAAAGAATCAAGTTTACTAATCATATATAAGATTACAGAAAATATAACATCAATCAAATATTTAAAATTACGTTCTGAAAACATGTTTTGAGTTAACAGCCAAATATTAAAAATTAGAATATTTTACTGAAATAAATTTCACCTGAAACGTCTACTCTATAATATAAATAACTTTACATCGAAACAAAATGGAGCATTAACTTGTATTCTTTCAATTTCGCCCATGATCTTACGCACCAATTACGCGGCATGATACAGAATTTTACATCAATCCGGCATGTTTTACTATATTTCAATTTGAAATTTCAATGTACAGAACGAACGTTTCTTCTATATGAAGACTATATATATATTTTAAAAACTTTATCTCTCATCGTGGTCATGTCTGACAAGCGTACTGATTAACTTATGAAATTAATTTTGTGAATATGCATTAATGGTTATGAATTTATAAGTTTGTATGACTCAATATATATATATTGATCAAATTGGTAGATTTCAGTATTGAGGCCTGTAATAACGATCCGCCGGCGTGAAAATTTTTCAGATAAATATAAGGTGATCGTGTCTAATTACTATATATAATTCTTCAAGTTTTTACGTAGCGTTTGGGAATAAAATTTTAAGAATTGGTAAAAAGTTGAAGAGAGAGAATGAAAAAGTTGGTGAAAAAAGTGAGTAAAAAAGTGAAAAAAGTTTATGAAAAAAATGAAGAGAGAGAAAGAATTGTAACGATGATAAAATTTTAGAGGTTAAAATTTTAGTTTACCAAAAGCCATAATATGTTCATGGATTTCTTATAAATGTGTTTGAGTGTCAAAATTTTGACCCTAATTAATAAACTACAAAATAATCTTTCTCTTCTAATCAAATTATTCTTTTTTATTATAATATTAATTAAATCTTCTCTCTCTTCACTTTTTCATCAACTCTCATAAATTATCTTTACCTTTTCACAAAATTTTAAAACTCAAGATGAAAAGAGGCATATTCTTCTTCTGCTAACTTATTTTTCCTTCTTCATAGTCTATCAACACCCCCCCCCTCAAATATGCCACAAGCTAGCATTAATCGATATAATTCCCAGGGAAACTTCGTTAAAAATTCAACATACATACGGATGAACTTGTTATACAGCATCACCAGTACTTCCGTTATTGAATCGCTGGAAACTGGAGAAACAACCACACGGATACGACCTCGGACTCGATATGTTAACACGTCTAGCTACTAGGTTCATATGCCCCAAAATTATTCAGTGGACCGAACCTTCGACAATTATTTAGCAAATCTATTACATAATCGACATAGTTTTTGGAACCCATACAAGATTATCTGCTGGGAAGAAATGGCACACGTTGGACGTCCCTGGCTTAATCCCAAGTACGCGAAAAGGACGCATGATCAGGACTCCAGCGAGAGGTATCCATATGGCAAACAGCAATAGCTTCCACCCTATTCCCATTCTCGCCCTTTAGTGTAACCTTAAATACCTTGTTCTCGCTTTTTTGGGTGTGGCAATAGAACACTGCATACGGGTAGGGCATGGAATGACATGCAACCATCCTGGGAGCTGAATTTTCCTCAGTAATTTTAAGGAAAGTGTAGTTCTGGATGAGGGTGGGTGATATGGTGAGGTAGGAAGTCGTCAGTACTCGGAAATGGGACTCCAACCCCAGTATCCCACTTGTAAAATCAAGCATGGATTCCAAGGAGGTGGCATCTCTCTCTTCACTTTTCACTATAATAAATATAAAAAATTCATTTAAACCATTTCTCTCTTCACTTTTTCACCAATTAAAAACACTCTAAAATTTTAACCTCCCCAAAATTTTAACACTCAAACACAATTGTAGTATCCCCTGATGAGTATCATGGTCTAGCTTCGCAAGATCACCATTGGCATGGCATGGCATGGCTTTGAGAATCATATAATCTCAAGTGGACATCGATACGGTCCTTGCTATCCCTCAGCTCCATGCTAGGTTCATCATCATCCACCGGAAACTCTGAAGCGCTCATCTCTTTCAGGTAACCACTACCATCATCGATAGAATCTATCAACAAGATTATGCCTTTGAGTTGCTGCAACTCTCCGTGATTACTTGCAGGATTACGATCTATAACCTCTTCCGGGTGCTTTCCTGTCAACTCCCTGCCATAAAATCCCTTCTCGAGACAATAGAAGGAAACAAGAATGAAAGAAGAGAGAAGGTGTAACCCTTCTCGAGAAAATTATTTTTGATTTTCCTCTCTACTGGTCAAAAAAAAAAAAAAAAACAATTTGAGAATTATGGAGGCTACAGTAAAGTGACTGTGAGTGTAATCCTAATTAAAGATGCGTCTAATGGATCAAATTGAATAGTCCTGTTCGCCGAGAAAGACCACTGAAGCATTTGATTGGCATAGCCCTCATAAGGCCCAGCCCATGATTTTTTCGAACCTCGCGGGATTATTTATTTATTATTATTATTTTTGGCCTTTTCCAGATCAGCAACCTCGCCTTATTATTGGACTCTTGAAACCTTGCTCGACTACCATCCAAAATCCACATTATTTAACATCTAAATATAATTGGCACGCTGTCATGATATCAGTGAGCCACATTTATAACGACATGCCATGAGGTCTTTATATGCGAAAAAACAAACCAATTATGAGAAAAATCCTTTCTACCAAATTTTATATAAGGCGAGAGGGTGGCCCGTCGCAATATATGTGCGCCCCAGTTGTCAAAAGCTGGGATCACCCAGATCCATTATTGCACATTTTTAATAGTTTACGTGAATAATAAAGGGCTAGGTATTGATTTTTCTCCTTTTCTGGTGCCATGATAAGGTTGTTAATTGCCTCCACTAAATCCGCCTTTTTGGCATGATTTAGATTTTCCAATTATTTGTCTTTCTTTATAATTATATCTCGACAAAAATTAATATTTTAATTGCTCCATATTTCTCTGAATCTACAGCCTTCGTAATGCTGTCGATCACTACTGAAAATAACGGCCATCCCTGTCTAGCTCCTCAACCCACCCAATAGGGAAAAAAGTAAAAAACGTTTAGTATGTGTATATGAAACTAGGTTGTTAGCCCAAAGGGGTTGTATTGGGTGGTCAAGACCAGTCTAGGTGTGTGCTCCCTTGAAGTCTCAAGTTTAAATCCCTTCAGGTACAAACAATTCTTTGGGATCACTCTCACAGTAAAGTTAGACTTACCTGACATGTATAGCTTGAGAGGGCTGCACGACCCGAAATTTGCTATGATGTTGAACCAAACTCGTATGTATATTAAGTTTCGAATTTAGTGCACGTGAATGAATACTCAAATTTTCCTTGTTATAAAAATTAAAATAAAAAAACACTAGGTTTCCGTGATTTGTGATGTAACTCTAATCTGGAATCTTGAATTATTTAAACATGTTTTTATACAGTCCCCTTTGATTAGCATTCTCTCAACCTCACCCATGAATAAAATACGTCACGCATCAATCACCATGAGAACGGAATCTCATATCAATCGGACATATTTACTATTTTCAGGTTGAAATTCTCTTGCATAGAATATTTCTAGATCATATGAAAAGGCATACGGGCGCCATGGCGGTCCCGGTTTTCCAACAAGAAAAGTAATGGGTCCGCCGTTATAGCAATTAGTTGTAATAGGTTAATAGAATAAGGATTATGAGAATCCGTAGGTCGACGTACACACTTTCTTCAAAGAGAGGATTGTTACCTATAAATAGTAATGGCTTAAAGATCTTCTGTGCAGATCATTAAAGGGGAAAAAAACAGAAGCAAGGGTTCTCTAGCGATTGAAGACATGGAATCTCATCTTGCTTGGTTCACTCTCTTCTCACTTCTCTTGGTAATGATGTTAATTTTTGTTGCTGTATAGGGTTTGAAATATGATTAGATGTTCTAGAAATTAGGCCTTGTTTGTTTCTAATTTTCTTTCTACTGTGAAGCAGCTTGCTAATTGCGCGGAAGCAAGAAAGGATCCCGGAGAATATTGGAGCAGTATCATGAAAGAACAGCCAATGCCAGAAGCAATTCAAGGCCTCCTTCATCAAGATTCCTCGCCATCTCAACTTAATAAAGATGCCAATTGCCACACAGCTATGGAAGCAAGAAACAAGGATCACCAGCATGTTGAGGATTTGATCAATACTAAAATCGAAAAGCCTTTCGTTAAGGATTTTGAGCCAAGACCCAATGTCTCCGCTTATAACGACGATGATGCCGGTCATGAAACAGAAGAAAAATTTGTGAAGGACTTTGAGCCCAGACCCAATGTCTCCGCTTACAATGATAATGACAAGCCTAAAGAAGAGAAACAGCCAGAATTTGAACCAGCACCGGATACTACTATTTATCACGAGTGAGAAAGAAGGACGTACAACTAGTGCAATATTGGAACGCACGTCTCTGTGAAATATTATGGGTTTGAATAAGTAGAATAAGATAGTGTGAAAAATGAAAGGGTTCCTAGTTGCACAACTTTTGAGTGGTGTGTAAATTTCTTACCTGTGAGTCCTGTGTGATTTCTAATTCCTGTTGTAATGACGACTAAATATGTGTATTATGTTTACACCAAGCTGAAACAAATCTAAGAGTGTGCCAAATCCATCTTAAGCTTTCTTCATTCTCTTATCTAATTAGCGAGCTTTCTGTAAAGATCTTAGATTCCATGTGCAGAAGATGAACGAGGAGATTAATTACGTACGTGCAACTAAAATGACATTAACCAGAACTGTAATAGAGGAAAATTTTGAAGGTTAATTAGTAGATTAATTAAACTGAGTGGCTTACATCTTGCATTGCTTTCTTAAGATGAAGAGATCAAGCATTCTTCTTCTGGGTAATTTATTTTTCGATCCCTCGCTCAAAACATGCCACAAGCATTAATCGATACTCCCAGGGAAACTTCATTACAAGTCCAACACACTGCGCCTGATCTCGTGTTAAGAGCCTATCTTTACCCCTTTGTAGAGCCTCTAAATTTTTTTTGGTTTTCCTGATTCTGTAGTGGTTTCATATATAGAAGCAAAGAAAATTCTGCCGGCCGGATATGTCTGTAGATGTGCATATCTTATGAAGTTCCTGGACCTTCGGTTCCATTAATTCCCGGGTAAAACTAGAAGGAATGGGGCAATGTTCGTGATGTGACGTCGGAGAAGGTGAAAAGGGAGAGCATAAACTGTCGGAACATGGGCATTTATATGCATGCAAGCAGTTAATATGTTAATTAACACGGACAAGGTGGGAATTGCTACGCATAAACTGATCTGTTATATATATTCCTTTATTGGTACAACGCAAACGGTAGAAATATATATATTCACAGGGAATGACCTTGGTGCATACATAGGCTAACACCGTAACACGTCTTGGATTATGTTCCCCAGTAGAACTTCAACAAGCAGACAGTAATGAGATTACTCAATGGCCAAAGGCATTGGAACCCACAAAAGATTATCCGCTGGGAAGAAATGGCAGACACTGGAGGCCCCTGGCTTAACGCCAAGCACCCGAAATGACGCGTGATCAGGGCTCCAGTGAGAGGTATCCATGTGACAAACAGCAATACCTTCAACGCTATCTCCGTTCTCACCACCTAGTGTAATCTTATATACTTTGTTCTCAGTTTCTTGGCTGTGGCAATAGAAAATTGCATAAGGGTAGGGCATGGAATGACATGCTACCATCTTGGGAGCTGAAATTTCCTCAGGCATTTTCAGGAAAGTGTAGTTCTGGAAAAGGGTGGTTGATCTGGTGAGGTGGGAAGTGGTCAGAACTTGGAAATTGGATTCCAACCCCAGTGTGGCACGTGTAAAATCAAGCATGGATTCCAAGGAGGTGGCGCAGAGCTTAGTCTCTCCTTTTAGAGGCTCATTCTCACATTGTCTCAGTGTATCTTCCATGGCTTTGGCTTGGGGAGAGTCGGGGGAGAAAGAGAAGAATTCAAGAATGTGGGGGAGTTTGTCTAATGTGAAGGGAATCGAATCGGCTTCTTCTCTAGGCAACAAGTGCGGAGAGGTTGAAAGATCTCTCTTGGGGAAATAGATGGGCATCATTTTCCCTACCCTGAGATCATTCATGGTAAAGAAGACCATTGACGAAGGGTCCACGTGATCCATGTGGGACAAAGGATCATGGCCATGAACATGTTCTCTATGGATCCCTTGATGAGCATCATGGTCTAGCTTCGCAGGATCACCAATAGCATGGCGTTGAGAACCATATAGTCTCAAGTGGACATGGACATCAATACGATCCTTGCTATCCCTCAGCTCCATGCTAGGTTCATCATCATCAACTGGAGACTCTGAAGCGCTCATCTCTTTCTGGTAACCATCATCATCATCCATAGGATCTCTCACTAAGATTGCGCCTTTGAGTTGGTGCAACTCTCCGTGCTTACTTGCAGGATTACGATCTATAACCTCTTCCAGATGCTTTCCTGTCAACTGATCCCTGGCTCCACTTCCATGTGCACACTGTAGAAACTTTAGTGACATAAACCGGAAACGAATAAAATCCCTATCAAACTTTAAAATTTTAAAACTATCACTCCAGAATGTTCATGAATTACTGATCATTATTCTTTCACGCGGGTAATCCAAAACTTAGAAACAATATATTCTGGAAGCGACACGGATACTGCAGAAAGAATTAGGAACAGTTTCGAGATTACCGTAATCATGATTAGTAGATGAAGGAAGAGGCACCAAGATGCAAACCCAACACCCATCTTTCCTCTTTCTCAAATCTCTAGGTTATCTTTTCCTGGTGAAGATAAAGAACGCGAGGACTATTTATCAAATAACGTAAAGCAGCATATGCCGTGAGAACATAATTTGAATATATAATTTACCCAAAAACATATATACATAAACATGATTGGAAACAGCATAACAGAGTCTTCCTGGTCTTATCGCTGAGAAAGGCCAGTACTGAAGCATTTGATTGGTATAGGGCTTGACAGGGCCAGCCCATGATTTCTTCAAACCTCGTCGGATTTTTCTAATTTGCATTTTCTTTTTTGCCTTTCCCGTAGCAACCTCGTTATTGGACTCTCGAAATAATTAACCTTGTTTGAATACCATTTGATTGAACCATTTTTAACCTATCTATTACATTGTCCACTAAGCTAAGAGTCTTAGACAGTTAGGCCTGAAGTTCAGCGCTTGGGATGGGTTGCAAGGCTTAAAATCTCATTCTTTCCTCCTACAAGCAAAGAAAACAAATTAGGATTTTAGGTCATCCTCTTAAGGGGATTTATCCAATGTCATTGTTAGTCGTCATCTTTTTCTATCTTTTGTTTTTCTAGTTCGATTATCAAGGGAAAGAAAGTATAAGAGAAAGTTTCTTTTAGTGAGTTTTCTTACCCTTCTATTTTGCCCTCCGTTTCTCTTATATCCTCCTTTTTCTTCTATCTGGACCGGGCCTTGATGGGTTGCAGCCTTGTACCTTTATCCTTGTCTCTTATTCCGTCCTTTTTGGGATGCTAGCCCCCTTTCCCTCTTTATCATGTACCTTTTGCATCTTGTTTATTAAGTGCGCCCTTTTTCTCCCCTTTTCCCATTGGTCGTCGGGAAGGCGGTCTCTGTTTTTCTCATGTAATGGTTTAGATATTATTTTTTCTAGCATCGTTTTGTCAGGAAATCAAATGATTAATTCTCTTCTTAAGTCTCTCCTTTTTATGTTCGATGTGGCCCTCGTTTAATAGGATTGCCAATTTTTTTTTAATAGTGACCTGCAGTTGATGAAATCTTGTCGATATTAGGATAAACCTTTACCTTTTATGTTTGGCCCAGGGTCCGTTCCTTTGTTATTGGGCTGAAAAATATATTCCCATCACCATCCAATAAACATCTATATAATTTGGCAGCCAGCTTTCATCATATCTGTACGCCACATGTATAGCGACAAGCCGAGGTTTTTATATGCTAAAAAACAAAACAATTATTGTGCTGCTTCAATTATTGTGCTGCTCTTCCAGCCACCATCATGAGAAAATCCTTTCGAGCAAATTTTATAAGGCGAGAGGGTGGCCCGACGTTGCACTATATGTGTGCCCCAATTGCCAAAAGCTGGGATTACCCATGTCCATTATTGGATTGCTAATACTTCCCGTGAAAAAGAAGGTGCTTTTTCTGTTTTCTGGTCCAATAAGGTTATGGATTGCCTCCACTAAATTCGTCTTTTTGTCATGATTTTCAATTATTTATCTTTTTTTTTTCCTTATCTTTTGTCAGAGTAATAATTTTGTTAGATTCTCTGAATCTCTATCCTTCATGATATTATCTCAACAATAATGGATATCCCTTTCTTTCTCGACCTACTCCCAATGAAAAAAAAAAAAAAAAAAAAGCATAACTTTATAAAGCTATATTATTTAAACAAAAGTGCATAATTTTATAATGTTACATTATTTAAACATTTTTTACATTTAGGTTCTGTTTGTTTCATGTAAATAAAATTCCGAAAATGTGTTTTTTTCTACTTTTAAATGATTAGCTTAATTGCACCCAAGGTCCCTGAAATATACAAAAGTTACAAATGGGTCTTTGAGATAACATTTTTAACAAATAGACTCCTAAGGTAGAGTTTAAGTCAAATCGAAGTCCCTGCGTCTATTTTCTGTCAGCCTCATTAACGATCATTGCTGACAAGACTTTAAAATCTAGGTCATAACGAATTAAATAGCACCACCTGACCAATTAAAATATCCACACCACATATACGCTAAGTGTCCGTCAACTCACCGCGCTTGGTTAAAAAAAGAAAAACGACTTAATGAGACGACATCATTCTTCCCATTACAGACAACTGGCGCAGATGTGACATTGACATTTTAATTGGGTAGGTGGCGCTTTCTAATTCGTTATGACGTAGATTTTAAAGCCTTGTCAAGAATGACTGTTAACGGAAAATGAATTAAAGGACCTCGATTTGATTTAAACTCTACCTCAAGAGTCTATTTGTTAAAAACGTTACTTCAAGAGCTCATTTACAACCTTTGTATATTTCAAAGTCCTTAGGTGTAATTAAGCCTAAATGATTGAAGGGTAGTAAAATTTAGTCAATTAAAAATAGAATCGGTCAAAGTAGAACGGTTTCTCTTTTGATGGTAGGTAATCTACTTTCTTAATTTTTCATTCTCCCACTGCATTTAAACCCGCACTTATCTCTCTTTTTTCTGATCTCCCTAATTATTATCTTGATATATATATTCATAATTTTATGTACTTTATTTTTTTAAAATAATTTAATTGTTACATAATATAATAATTCATCTGAAAATGATGTAAAAGAATCAAGTTTACTAATCATATATAAGATTACAGAAAATATAACATCAATCAAATATTTAAAATTACGTTCCGAAAACATGTTTTGAGTTAACAGCCAAATATTAAAAATTAGAATATTTTACTGAAATAAATTTCACTTGAAACGTCTACTCTATAATATAAATAACTTTACATCGAAACAAAATGGAGCATTAACTTGTATTCTTTCAATTTCGCCCATGATCTTACGCACCAATTACGCGGCATGATACAGAATTTTACATCAATCCGGCATGTTTTACAATATTCCAATTTGAAATTATTTCAATGTACAGGATGAACGTTTCTTCTATATGAAGACTATATACATTTTAAAAACTTTATCTCTCATCGTGGTCATATCTGACAAGCGTACTGATTAACTTATGAAATTAATTTTGTGAATATGCATTAATGGTTATGAATTTATAAGTCTATTTGTGTGACTTAATATACATATGTGTGTATTGATCAATAAATTGGTAGATTACAGTACTGACGCCTGTAATATCGATCCGCCGGCATGAAAATTTTTCAGATAAATATAAGGTGATCGTGTCTAATTACCATATATAATTCTTCAAGCTTTTGTTCATGGCTTTCTTATAAATGTGTTTGAGTGTCAAAATTTTGATCCTAATTAATAAACTGTAAAATAATTTTTCTCTTCTTATCAAATTATTTTTTTTATTATAATATTAATTAAATCTTCTCTCTTCACTTTTTCATCAACTCTCATAAATTATCTGTACTCTTTCACAAAATTTTAACAACCTCAAAATTTTAAAACTCAAGATGAAAAGAGGCATATTCTTCTTCTGCTAACTTATTTTTCCTTCTTCATAGTCTATCAACCCGCCCCCTCTCAAATATGCCACAAGCTAGCATTAATCGATATAATTCCCAGGGAAACTTCATTAAAAATTCAACATACATACGGATGAACTTGTTATACAGCATCACCAGTACTTCCGTTATTGAATCACTGCAAACTGGAGAAACAACCACACGGATACGACCTCGGACTCGATATGTTAACACGTCTAGCTACTAGGTTCATATGCCCCAAAATTATTCAGTGGACCGAACCTTCGACAATTATGTAGCAAATCTATTACATAATCGACATAGTTTTTGGAACCCATACAAGATTATCTGCTGGGAAGAAATGGCACACGTTGGACGTCCCTGGCTTAATCCCAAGTACGCGAAAGGACGCATGATCAGGACTCCAGCGAGAGGTATCCATATGGCAAACAGCAATAGCTTCCACCCTATCCCCATTCTCGCCCTTTAGTGTAACCTTAAATACCTTGTTCTCGCTTTTTTGGGTGTGGCAATAGAATACTGCATACGGGTAGGGCATGGAATGACATGCAACCATCCTGGGAGCTGAATTTTCCTCAGTAATTTTAAGGAAAGTGTAGTTCTGGATGAGGGTGGTTGATATGGTGAGGTAGGAAGTCGTCAGTACTCGGAAATGGGACTCCAACCCCAGTATCCCACTTGTAAAATCAAGCATGGATTCCAAGGAGGTGGCACAGAGCTTACTCTCTCCTTTCATGGGCTCAATCTCACATTGTCTAATTGTATATTCCATGGATTTGGCTTGGGGAGAGTCTGGGGGGAAAGAGAAGAATCCAAGAAGGTGTGGGAGTTCTTTTAGTGAAAAGGGAATTGAGTCTGCCTTTTCTCTGGGCAAGAAGCGAGCAGAAGTTGAAGGATTTCTCTTACGGAAATAAAGGGGCATTGTTTTCCCAACCGTTAGATCCTTAATGGTAAAGAAGACCATTGAGGAAGGGTCCACGCTATTCGTGTGAGTCGAAGGATCATGGGCATGAACATGCTCTCCAAGTGTTCCCTTATAAGCATGCGCATGGCTGTGGTCTTGCTTAGGATCATCCAATGCATGAAGCTCTTCTGGCTGTTTTGGGTTGATTTCCCGGGCTCCACTGCCACAAGCACACTGCCAAAAATTTATAGATATAATTACTCTGTAAGGTAGGAATGGTTGAATATAGAATCCTAACCAGGAACTTCAAGAAGTGGATCGATCGATGATATAACTTCATAGATTGATGAATTGCTTATCACGTAAGATTAGACCTAAAGACTCCAATTACATGTTATCATGAATTCTTTCAATCGTGTACCAAGTCAAGAACTTTAGACGGAAACCAGGAAGTAATTGTACCAGTATCAATATTGATATTCTGAAAAACATGTAGATTGCAATAAGAATCAAGTGCAATTTTGAGATTTACCATAACGGCCAGCAGACAAAGGAAGAGGCTCCAAGACGCAAACCCAACACCCATCTTTCGTCTTAGGTTAGAATCTCCGTTCTTTTTCTATGCCTTATTCAAGAGAATGAGCTGCCACATTAATGCATCACAGAAAACGTAAAACAGGTGGCGTGCACTTCGAAAAAATAATTGAATCTGACCAAGGGCAAATCCATATAAAACATCTTTTCCCCATAACCAACCAAAGGAAAAGAAAAAGATGGGGGGACAGAGAGGGTGGAACCTTTATAATTAAAAAAGTAGTGATCATAATGTCCCTTTTGTTCGGATAATATCTACTAACTTAAAAATCACAGTGGAGCGATCAATTTCTTCTAATGGCATATAAAATATTGATTTAGCTACTCTGTTTCCAGTTTATCACGAGTTTCTTCATTGAAATAGTTCTCCTTCAATGTGTAAAATGCAGGTCATATGCTTCCACTACAAAGATCTTGAAATGTTTGTCAAAGTTAAAATAGTTGATCTGAAGCGGTCTTAATTTAATTCCCTTGTAAATCATTGGACACCGTCTCTTCAAATATATAGAACACTTCAGATCGCATGTTTGCCTATAAATACTAAGGGCTCATAGATCCTCCTTGCACACTTCTCAGAGAAAGAGAGAGAGAGATCTAGAGAGAGGAAAAACAAAAGAAGGAAGCAGGAGGTTTCTTCCGCGATTGGAGACATGGAATCTCGTTTTGCATGGCTCGCCCTCTTACCTCGTCTCTTGGTAAGGATATACATGTATAATATAATACCTGTGCTTTTTATTTGAATTTGAATTATGACTATTCGGTCCTGAAGTAGGCCTCGTACGTAATTTCCTACTTTTCTTTCTATTAAGCAGTTTGCTAATGGCATAGTAGCAAGAAAGGATCCAGGAGAATATTGGACCCGTGTTATGGAAGATCAGCCAATGCCAGAAGCAATTCAAAACCTTGTTCATTTAGATCCTTCCCCATCTCATGTCACCAAGAACACAAACTGTCACACACCGCAGGCAACAAACAAGCTGGACCAGCTCGTCAAGGATTTTCAGCCTAGACCTCGTGATTTGACTTTTGAGGATGAAGGAAAGCTATTTGCTAAAGAGTTTGTGCCAACCCCAGATGCTACTATTTATCGTAATAGTTATGAAGGAAAGCTGTTTGTCAAAAAATTGTGCCGACGCCTGATCTAACCATCTACCATGACAATGCCGAAGAAGATAAATCATTTGTCAAAGAAATTGTGCCGACACTAGATGTTACCATCTATCATGACAGCTCTAAAGAAGAGAAGCCGTTGTTTAAAGGATTTGGGCTCACACCTGATGTTGCCATCTATCATGATAGCTCTGAAGGAGAAAAACTATTTGCCAAAGATTTTGCACCAGATATTACCATCTATCATGACAGTTCTGAAGAAGAGAAATCATTTGTCAAAGAATCTGTGCTAACGCAAGATGTTACCATACATCATGACAGGCCATTTGTCAAAAGATTTGCGGCAACACCAGATATTACTATTTATCACGAGTGAGGAAGAAGAATAAAATAAGTGTAATTTTAAGAACTTTATGTAATAATAGGGATTTGCTTATGAGGGGGGAAATAAGAAGGAAAAATCCATTTAGGAAGTTTCCGCTGCCAATTATTACCTGCTTGGTTTCATGTAAAATTTTATGGCATTATCATGATCAAGAAAGGTATCATAATGGTTTCTTTCTCCTTTTTGTGTGGGAAATTAGAAACGACTTCTGTTTTAATTTGAAGACTCGAATTTTAATTTACAAACCTGATACTTTAGTTTCAAAACTTTTACAGCTCAAGATCATCCCATAGTAAATTCAATGGCGAGATTAATTACGTACATGGAAAACTCGAGTTTTAAAACCAAGACATTGATAATTATAATTTTGTTAATTTTGCTTGTTCTTTGTTCCTCTCGAGTGCCTGCAGCAACAGATATTAATTACTAGGAATCGACGTGGTCCATTATAATTTATAAGCAATTGGAAAAGTGAAGCTTGATATAAAAGTAAACGAAAATCCTATTCACCCTACTCCCTTCTCCCTAGCTAAATAGTAATCTAAAAAGATTATGCCAAAATAATTTCTCATTCTACCTGTCTACTCTCAAGCAATTCAAAAATCATAATAAAGAATAATTTTTGTATTTGTTATCTATCCTCATATAACTCTAAAATACAATTAAAAAACTTTTTGTCCTGAAAACTATTAAAATTGGAAAAAAAAAAAAAATCAATCTAACATATCTTTGTTGCCTCACCAACCCATCCTTTCGAACCATTTCGACGGCATAGATTTACAGTCCATTCCTTCATGCCAATCAAATCCATGGAGTCGCAACAACTATCCTGGACTGCCACTGCACCCAAACACAAAAGTACTATTGCCAGAAATATATTTGCTGTCTCCACGAGAGTCACCTCGTTATTCTCCAATAGGATTCTTCCACATCACTTGGAAGAACTTAAACTGTCAACAATCCTCAGGAATGGTGTAAATCGTACCGTCGCACTAAAACGGGACAGACCCTCTTCCCATCACAACAGGCAACAGCGAGCCCCTCCATGGAAGAGAAACGCAGCGAAGCCGGCGTACTGGCGGCTGGCGCAGAATCGCCGGCAGCCGAACTGGCCTCGTCGCGGCGCCGAGTAGGGTCCCAGAAAAGGAAAGCCAGCAATCTCAGCTCATCGAACTCTTCGTCCTTACCGTCGAAACGTGTCACTCGCGAGAAGGCCTTGCTGTCCCACCCTCCGATCCACAACGGTCCGTTGACCAGGGCGCGTCAGGGCCCCAACAATCTCGCTGCCGGGGGCGTATCAGGTTTGGGTTCGGGGGCTGGTGGACTGGCCGCCGCGGCCTACGGCAAGAAGCCGCATGAGCATGCTTCGCAGGCGGACGCGGCGATTGTGGCGGAGGAGCTTAGTAAAGAGAGTGAATTGGAGGCTCTGGAGGCTGCGATGGCAGCTGAGTTTGAAGCTGTCAGATCTCGTAGAGCTAATGCTCACGTGGTTCCCAGCCATTGCGGTTAGTTTTGGCTTGAAACCCTAATACGGTGACATTTTCGAGAGTAAGTTAATTATTGGATGCTTGGCTGCTGAGAAAAGTAAGGAAAGGAAAGGAAAGGAAAATGTTATATTGAATTTTGTTCCTTGTTTTGTTTCCCTAAATAAGAAGAACCTGTGCTTGATTCAATTGTAAAAAATTGCTGCTTGCCACACTTTGCTCCCGTAGGTTCTAATTTTTAGGGTGCAAATTTCGGTGATTTCTTTTTTCATCATCTTATTTGCCCCTAAGTATTCGAGTATTTTCACTGCAAGCTTGTTGTACTACTTGCTTCTCTATAATTTTGTTTTTCAATTGTTTTGAAGTCTGAAAAAGTGGGAATTTCACTCCAACTAAACCACTATGGTCCGCGTTAGGTTTTAATTGATTTCAGGTTTCTCCTTACTTTGTTATCCAATAGTTTCAAATTCTTGGACAATTAATGGCGCCGTAATGTCAGAATGTTAAAATTAAATGCTTAATCGGACGTCTCATTAAATATATTATAAACAGTTTTTCCGCTTTGATTGGTTGCCTAGAAGTGTGAGGAAAGGAACGAAAATATAGTTCAGAATTTGTTTGGGTTTCTTTTCCCCCCACGAGGGGGGAGGAGGAGGATGAACTGAAGAATTTAGCTGAACTAAGTCTGAGTAAGTCTTGATTGGGTCAATTTATAAGTTCAAGTTTTGCCTTTTCAGCCTTGAGTATTAAAGTGATTTTTGACACAACAGAGTATAATGAGTTCCTTTCTGAAGCTTGTAGAGTTATTTCCTCTATTCTTCCTTTACCATGGAAACGAGACTGACTGACTTGTAAAGTCATTTCTCTTCTTTTCTTCCTTTACCATGTGAAGTTATATTTATGTTGGAATTCTACATGTATAAACTAGACTGAGTTTTTTCTCTTTCTTGTCTTCCTTTACCACATAAAGTTACATTTATGTTGGATCTCTGCATATATATACCCATGAGAATCTGAAAGCTGATTTTAGCTCTGATCATGTGGGGCAAAAATTATATAAACTTGATTTCCTCCTTCCTTTGGCTTTTCAGGTTGGTTTTCATGGACAAAAGTTCACCCCATTGAGGAGCGCATATTGCCTTCTTTCTTCAATGAGAAGTCTGAGACTCGGACTCCTGATATGTATATGGAGATACGAAATTGGATTGTTAAGAAATTTCATTTTAGTCCGAACACACAAATTGAATTGAAAGACTTGTCTGAGCTTGAAGTTGGAGACTTGGATGCAAGGCAAGAAGTGATGGAGTTTTTGGACCACTGGGGTTTGATTAATTTCCACCCTTTCCCGCCAACAGATTCTGCCGTGCCTAGTGCGGATAATGACAGCACAACTGAAAAGGATTCTTTGGTTGAAAAGTTATATCACTTTGAAACCCCAGTATTGCGTCCATCTGTTGTTCCAAAAACTAATATGACTGCTCCAGCTGTGCCATCTGGGCTTTTTCCAGAATCTGCAATTGCTGAAGAGTTGGCAAGGGCCGAGGGACCAGCAGTTGAGTACCACTGCAACTCTTGTTCAGCTGATTGCTCTCGCAAGCGCTACCATTGCCAGAAGCAGGTTCGTTGTTCCATAAAAATTCAGTATTTGGACGTTTAATTAGAGGGTATGCTTTTTTTTTTTGATAAGTAAGCCAATCTTATTAGAGAAAAATAAAGATGACAGTACAAGAGACTGTACTGACAAAAGCTACAGCATACACGCTAAGAAACTCAAAAAATCCGGAAAATCCACAAAAGGACAGCCAAGAACCGAATTAGCCCACAAAAAAAGAGAGTGCAACACAAAACCCCCCAGTCTAGCCAATGACACAGCCTTGTCTTTGAAACATCTCCCATTTCTCTCCCTCCATAAACACCACCAGATGCAAGCTGGTATCATCTTCCAAATGGCCAAAGCAAGTGGATCCTCAAACTTCCTCCGCCAACAATGCAAAAACTCCACCACCTTCCTAGGCATAACCCAATCATAGTTAAGGATGCTCAGCACATGCCCCCACAATCCTCTAGCCATCGAACAATGAATAAGGATATGATCAACTATTTCGCCGTCGCTCTTACATAAGTAGCACCACTCGGTCACACAAACACCCCTCCTCCTTAAGTTGTCAATGGTTAAAACTTTCCCATGAGTGGCCTCCCAAACAAAGAAAGCTACTCTAGGGGGAACCCAAGTCCTCCAACAAAGATGCCAAGGAAAATCCACATTGGGTCCCTCCAAAAGCAAAGCGTACATAGACTTCACAAAGAAAACACCGCTCTTAGAACCCCTCCACAACATTTTTTCCTCACTCCTGCTCCTTCTTCTCCACGAATATAGTAAAGAATAAAACTCCGAAAAAACATCCATCTCCCAATCGTTAATCAACCTATCAAAATGAACGTCCCACACAACCACTCCAGAGCCCATCTCCATGCAATCAGCCACCCAAGCGTCCTTCCTACTAGCAATAGAAAATAATTGAGGAAACTCTTCACACAACGGTCTATCCCCACACCACTTGTCATGCCAGAATCGAATCCGAGAACCGCTCCCGACCACAAACCTAAAGTGCTCTCTAAAAAAATTCCACCCTCTGCTAATGTTTTTCCACAAGCTCACCCCATAAGAGCCCGGAACAACCAAAGTGCTCCAACCACCTGCCGCACACCCATACTCCTCTGAAATGACTGTCTTCCACAAGCTATCTCTATCAGATTGGAATCGCCAAAGCCATTTTCCAAGCAAAGCTCTATTGAACAAGGGTAGCCTTTTTAGCCCCAATCCTCCAGCACTAATTGGGGAGCAAACTCTAGCCCACCTAACAAGGTGAAACCGATGCTCAACTCCACCACTTCCCCATAGAAAATCCCTTTGAAGCTTCTCCAACCTATTAGCCACCGACATAGGAATAGGAAAAAGAGACATAAAATATGTAGGAAGGCTAGAAAGAGTGGATCGAATCAGCATTAACCGGCCACCTTCCAATTGCGGGCTCATAGTGAGGGGGGTGAGTCGGATCTACCTGGGTCTGCGTCGGGGCTCCTTCGCGTCGAAGGTGGGCGTGTCGACGCCAAGACTAGATCCGAGCCAGGGGTTGCTGTCCAGCTTGCGCAGGAGGCGAGACCCTTGTCGTCGCCTTATGGGGCGAGGGGCGAATGCTCAGGGGCCTTTCCGGTGCCGGAGTTGTCGCCGACCAGCGATCCTACGCCTGCCGATAAGATCGATTCTTCCCCGGAGGAGTCTTTTTCGCCGGAATTTCATGTTGTGGTCTCAGATGGGGTCGCCGACCCTTCCTTAGTGCTTTTTGAAAAGGATACATGGGTGGGTTTGGATGGGAGGGTGTTTGAGGATCCGGTAGTGGGGTAGGAAAGGGGATCTGGGGATGGGTTGGCTCGGGTGGGCCTAGAGGTGATGGGTGCGATTGTAGGGGTGGATCAGTTTGAGTGTGTTAATGATGGGGGTGTTGGGGGAGTGCTAGATGGTGCGGGTGAGGTAGGAGGGGAGTTGTCTTTGGTGGAGGTTGAAGAATCTGTTGTGTGTGTGACTCCGTTGGCTGTTTGTAGCCCTGTTAGTGGGGAGTTTGAGGGCCCGAGGTGTGGTGGGGCATCAGGCTGGGTGTTAGATATGGTGTCGTCTTTTCGACTTATGGTTGGCGTGTCTTGTGACGGTTATGAAGATGAATTGATGAGTTTCTTTGCTGCGTTGGAAAGTGAAAGGGAGCATAATAGTTTTCAGACTCCTCGAAGGAAGGGCGGAAAATTGATACAAGAGATGAAGGGTTTGGTGTCTTCTATTAATTATGACAGGAATTCCGCTTCTTCGAGGAGGGGAAAGAGTAAGGGGAGGGCTTTGATGGTGATTAGATGATGCCAAGAATTATTAGTTGGAATGTAAGGGGGCTCAATGATAGAGCGAAGTGTCGAGGAGTAGGGAATTTGTTGCGGGGATGGAAACCAGACTTGGTTTGTCTTCAGGAGACCAAGGTGGCTGTTATGACTGATGGTGTGATTAGATGTTTGTGGGGTGGTCCTTTTGTGCATTGGTGTAGTTTGGAGGCGAATGGTGCCTCAGGGGGTATTTTGCTGATGTGGGATTCTAGGGTGATTGAGTTGGTGGATTCTTGCATCGGGTCTTTCACGGTTTCGGCGATCTTTAGGAATCTTGGTGATGGGGTGGAGTGGATGTTTTTTGGAGTTTATGGTCCTAATGCTTATAGCAGTCGGAGTTTGCTTTGGGATGAGTTGGTCGGGGTGAGATCTTTGTGGGATTATTCGTGGTGCATTGGGGGAGATTTTAATGTCACTTGCTTTCTGAGTGAGCGTTTGGGGGGTGATGGGGCGGGACCAGCTATGAAGGCATTCTCTGATTTTATCTCAGCGATGGGTTTATTGGATATTCCATTATCGGGGGGTGCCTTCACTTGGTCCAACAATAGAGCTATTCAGTCTTGGTCCCGGATTGATCGCTTTTTGTTCTGCCCTAGTTGGGAGTCACTATTCCCAGAGGCATCTCAGAAATGGTTGTCTCGGTTGTATTCGGACCATTTTCCCATTCTTTTGGAGGATGGTCGGGTTCGAGGAGGGAAGCGACCTTTTCATTTTGAGAATATGTGGTTGAAGGCGGACAGATTTTTGGATCAGGTTAAGGAGTGGTGGGAATCTTTTGAATTCCAGGGATCTCCTAGTTTTGTGCTTGTTTCCAAGTTGAAGGCTTTGAAGAATAAGTTGAAAGTGTGGAACCAAGAAAGCTTCGGGGATATCAGTGTCCGAAAGTCATCGTTGTTAAGTGAATTGGCGTCTCTTGATTCATTGATGAGCGGGATTTCCTGGATGAGCGGGGGAAAGCAAGGAAGTTAGAGGTCTTGGGAGATTTGGATCATTTGATTGAGTTGGAGACAAAAATCGCTGTCTCTTTGGCTCAAAGAAGGGGATAGATGCACTAACTTTTTCCACCGTATGGCCAATTCGAATAGAAGGGTTAATTCGATTTCTAGTTTGGAGGTGGAGGGGGAAACCGTGGAGGACCCGTCGTTGATCTAAGCTAGTATTGTTGATTTCTATTGCTTGTTGTATGAGGAGCCCTTTTCTTGGAGACCGACCTTAGATGGTTTGGATTTTGATTCCATTTCTGAGGAGGAGGCGAGTTGGATCGAGAGATCCTTTGAGGAGGATGAGGTCACTGGGGTGGTTCGTAGCCTTAATGGTGACAACTTGCTCCTTGGAAAAAGAAGCGTCGCCCACCAATTGCGCATGCGCAGAATCATGCATCATTGCCTTCGCCTCCAAGCCACCTCTAGCCTCCTCAGCTCCCTGCACGTCCAAGCCCCTACCGCCAGAGCTCTCCCCCTTCGACCCTCTCTTGGCAACCTCAGCGAAAGAGACCTCTTTGTGGACTCGAGAGTAGCCCCCTCTGCTACTATTCAGCTGACCAAAGTGAAACACCACCTCCTGAAACACAGTGGCCAGATCCTTCCAGCCAGACCCCTCTTTGCCTTCTGGAATCATGACACCCCTTTTCTGCGTCCCCCTCCAAACTCCGCTATGGCAACGTAGCGCCCAGCCTTGTTGCTACACCTCTGCGCCAAAAACGCCCGAAAAGCTTCGTTATATTTGACGACAAACTCCTTATGGACGTCCACTTGCAGTCTACTGGCCATGTTCACCATCCAAACAGCTCCAAACCTCCCAAGGAAGATAGAACTCAGAGCCTTCCGGCTCCATTCCGACAATTTCACAGCCGCATTGCCTAAAACTGTAACCTGAAACTCCTTAGCTTCAACACAGAATCTATGAGAGAAAGACATCGGACCACCAGACCAAACTACAGCAGCAACAATGACAGTAAAGCCTAAACAAACGGACAATCCAGAGGGTATGCTAATTATGAGAAAACAATTGGTTGAGCTTGATTGTTGTTTGTGTTAGAGTTCCTATTGTGTGCACTTGCAGCTTTGACGTGCTAACTTGTGGAAGATTCATTTTTTACTTTCCTTATCTCCTTCCTAATTTATGGTTGAATTGGGGTATCTGTAGGGTAAACCAAAATAGATTCTTGGATCTTGCTGTAGTTGATTGAAAATTTGAATACCTTTCAGTAGTTTTCATTAGTTGTTAAAATAGAAATCTACCTCTAAAGTAGTCAAAGCATAAATCAAAGTCGTTTTTCCTCTTCAAATCCAAGAGATTCCTGGCATAATATGTCAGTTTATCTTAAGAAAGTGTGCACCATCTCTGAATCCATTTCTACATGATGCAATGTCTTGTACCTGCTATTTAGAAATAAAATAGTCGAAATGTAATCTTCATGTAATAATGAAGTTATGTAATAGTGATGAATTTTGAGTATTTTCTTAATGAAGAGCGGTTTCTTGATATGTCATTTCTCTACATTTTTATTTTGCGAGTCATAGTTTCCACATGATGTCTGCGCTATTCATTGATGACATTTATCTTTGACAGGCGGATTTTGATCTCTGTAGTGATTGCTTCAATAATGGTAAATTTGGTTCTGGCATGTCCTCATCGGATTTCATTCTCATGGAGCCTGCTGAGGTTCCTGGGGTAAGCAGTGGGAAATGGACAGATCAGGAAACTCTCCTTCTGCTTGAAGCACTGGAACTCTATAAAGAGAACTGGAATGAGATTGCAGAACACGTTGCCACAAAGACAAAAGCTCAATGTATATTGCATTTTCTTCAAATGCCAATTGAGGATACATTTCTTGACTGTGATGCTGTTATTGACACTGTTTCGAAAGAAAATGTGGACTCAGCTGCTACCAAAAATGATTCTTCCATCTCTAAAGATGCCCCTGATACAAAGGAAGTTAAGACTGGTGCTAGCGAAGGTCAACCTTTGACTTCCCCTATGGAAACTTCAAATACAGAAGATATAAATGAAGTGAAGGCTGGTGAGGAGTCAAAGCCAGAAGATGGAAGTGAGCTAAAAGGTGGTGAGGAAACTTCAAGGCCAGAAGATACCAGCGAAGTTCAAGTTGATGAAGAGGCAGATGAAAACTGGGCATTGAAGGCTCTTAGAGAAGCATTTGAAGCTGTTGGTTATCTTCCAGTACCTGATCACCCGTTGTCTTTTGCTGAAGTTGGAAACCCTGTAATGGCATTGGTAAGTTGAGTGGTCATCTGCAGAAAATCAATACCACCTCGTGGGTTTATCTGAAGGGCTTTAATTATGTCTACGCAATCTATCTATTATACAACTCATGGGATGATCTCATTGTACTTCTAAGTTTCCAATATTAACAAATTTAAAGACTTCCTAGAGGATAGTTTAAATTGAGTATGTGTCTAGATTCATGCATACAATAAGCATGCGGACATAAACATAGATATGTTAAATGGTCTCTAATGTTTATGTAAATCTCCCCATATATTAAGGCTTCACTCCTTACTTTGCAAGGGATAAAACATACACGTCATTCTCTTTCCTTCTATTTTTTTGCTCTGTCACACTCCTTAGAGGTTGCCCTCTTTTACAGGCAGTGTTCCTGGCACGGCTGGTAGGACCTGATTCTGCAATGGTTTCGGCCCATGGTTCATTAAAATCCATATCTGGTGGATCTCCTGGCATTGAGCTGGCTGCTAGGCACTGTTTTCTTTTGGAAGATCCACCAGATGACAAGAAAGAGCTAGTTGCTTCTGAGAGGTATGTTACTTCCTATGGAGCTTATATTTCTTTGTATGTTCCTGAGTTAAATCTAATTTTGGTGAGACATCTGCTGTCTTGCTGAAAATGTGGATAGGGATGCCCAGGAAGCTGGAAATCTAGAAGGCGGAGAGGAGAAAGAGGATAATTCTTCCTTGGTGTTTGATGACAGACATTTATCTGATGACCCCAATAGCAAGAAAACTGAAGATTGTTCTTCCAAGGGAACTCTGGATGTTGAAGGGAAAGCGCATGCTGCAAAGGAAAAGGACACTATAGCCTCTTCCGAGGAAGTTAGTCAGCATAATTTGGATGATACAAGCAATTCAGAGTTACCAAAGGACTCACAAAGTACTGCAAAAGAATCAGATAATTTGACATCCAAGGTGGCGCTTCCACCAAGTTCTGTGGAGGAGTCAGAAGAGAAAACTTCAGTTGGAGAGCCTTCTCATCCTGCTGAAGCACCTAAGGATGTACAGATGGTGTCTGATTCTCTGCCAGCTGAAAAGAATGAGCTTCAGCAACCAGGTCCATCAGATTCAGTGAGAGACCCACCACAACCTATGGAGACACCAGGGGATGTAGACATGTCCGATTCTCTGCCCTCAGAGAAGAAGTTGGATGAGGTTACTCCAGATTCAGTTGGAAAGCCTCTCCAACCCACTGAGCCATCAATGGATATAGGTATGATGTCTGATTCTCTGCCCTCTGAAAAGAATCAGCCTCAGCAACCAGTTACATCAAATTCAGGAGAAGAGCCCTCTCAGCCTGCTGAGGCACCAAAGGATGATGTTATGGTGTCTGATTCTCTGCCCTCTGAAAAGAATGAGCCTCAGCAACCAGTAACATCAAATTCAATGGTTGAAAATGGAGCAACTAAAGGTCTCTCTCCCTCGCTTCTCTCTCTCTCTCTCTCTCTCTCTCTCTCTCTAGTAGCATAGATATGACACTATTATCTGAGCGATGCCAGGAAATATAGATTAAGAAAAACCACACAAGTTTAGTATTGAGTGGGATGAAATTGTAGGGTGGAAAATAAGTGACCTAATGGTATAAGCATATCATGATTTTTGGAAGTTTTTTGGAGAAACTTTTGGAATTTTGCAAATTTTTTAAATGCCTGCTAGTTATACTTGAATTGTTAGTAAACATTGGAATATTTTACCATCGTTGTTAAATTTTTGCTGCACAGAAATGAACACGTATTTTCTGTCAGCTTGACTAATATGTACAATTGTATTTGTGATAACTAAGTTATTATGTTTCCTAAGTTATTATTTCTTTGCAGGTGAGGGCCAAATTGAAGATGGTAAAACGGTTAAACATGATTCGACAGAGAGAAAAAATGAGAGCAAACTCGATAAAGTAAAGCGTGCTGCAGTTACGGCACTCTCTGCGGCAGCAGTAAAGGCAAAACTTCTGGCAAACCAGGAGGAAGACCAAATCCGACAACTTGCTGCCTTTTTGATTGAAAAGCAGGTACCATCGTAGCCAAACAAGTTCTTATTTTTGCCTTTTGTTGTTGATTTTGGGAGTTTGAATTGGTGGTTTCTGTTTGCTTCAGTTGCATAAGTTAGAAAGCAAATTTTCGTTCTTTACTGAGATGGAAAGCGCGGTGATGAGGGTAAGGGAGCAATTGGACAGGTCGAGGCAGAGGCTTTACCATGAGCGGGCACAGATAATAGCAGCTCGACTTGGTTTACCAGCATCTTCATCTAGAGCAATGCCACCATCATCTACCAACAGAATTGCCACAAACTTTGCAAACTCAGTTGCAAGGCCCCCAATGAGTATGACTTCCCAAAGGCCACCAATGATAAGACCCATGGGCACAGTGGCTCTGACCCCTTCAAACCCCTTTACATCCAATACAATGCCTGGAACTTCCATTCGGCCATCCAGCCAGGACAAGCTTTCTTCAGTCGGGACAAAGTAAACTTTGAGGACATGATAAAAGATTTCATTCATTCTTATCCACCACTAAATACTGCCGGGTTTACAGAGTGAGTACAAACCATTTTTGTTGTTGTTGAGATTATATTGTTATTGCTACCAAAACTTGATGAAATTATAGGTAGTCCAACTTCCAAGGATTTAGATTGTTCACAGAGTTTGGGGCTTTGGTTTCGGAGATTCTTTCAATGAGCCAATTTATTTTGTTGATGATAGAAATGAATACGAGGTGCAAAAATGCTTAATTGGAAACGAATATGACTTTTAAGACCACATCCTTTAGGTTTGACATCGGCAACTAAGATTAGGTTATGTTTCCTAAGTTATTATTTCTTTGCAGGCTGAGGGCCAAATTGAAGATGGTAAAACGGTTAAACATGCACTTCGACAGAGAGAAAAAATGAGAGCAAACTCGACTAAACGTAAAGCGTGCTGCAGTTTACGGCACTCAATCTGCGGCAGCAGTAAAGGCAAAACTTCGGCAAACCAGAGGTTACCAATCCGACAGCTTGGGATTTGCTGAAAAGTTGGTAATTACTAGGGCAAGCATTTTGTTTTGTTATTTTTGTATAGGCAAAAGTTATTTTCGTTCTTTACTGAGATGGAAAGCGCGGTGATGAGGGTAAGGGAGCAATTGGACAGGTCGAGGCAGAGGCTTTACCATGAGCGGGCACAGATAATAGCAGCTCGACTTGGTTTACCAGCATCTTCATCTAGAGCAATGCCACCATCATCTACCAACAGAATTGCCACAAACTTTGCAAACTCAGTTGCAAGGCCCCCAATGAGTATGACTTCCCAAAGGCCACCAATGATAAGACCCATGGGCACAGTGGCTCTGACCCCTTCAAACCCCTTTACATCCAATACAATGCCTGGAACTTCCATTCGGCCATCCAGCCAGGACAAGCTTTCTTCAGTCGGGACAAAGTAAACTTTGAGGACATGATAAAAGATTTCATTCATTCTTATCCACCACTAAATACTGCCGGGTTTACAGAGTGAGTACAAACCATTTTTGTTGTTGTTGAGATTATATTGTTATTGCTACCAAAACTTGATGAAATTATAGGTAGTCCAACTTCCAAGGATTTAGATTGTTCACAGAGTTTGGGGCTTTGGTTTCGGAGATTCTTTCAATGAGCCAATTTATTTTGTTGATGATAGAAATGAATACGAGGTGCAAAAATGCTTAATTGGAAACGAATATGACTTTTAAGACCACATCCTTTAGGTTTGACATCGGCAGAATTTGTAGTGGCTGGAACCCCTTAGATGCTAGGTCCAGGTCCTGTTGTGGGGGCACCATGCAAGTTGCAAAATGCTTGATAGGAAATGATCTGGCTTTTCTATCGTATCATATTTTTAGCCGTCAACGAGATTAGTATGTTACTGCAGACATAAGGAAGTGGAAGGATTTGTCAAACTAAGTTTATTAGATAGTTTGACTTGGGTCCATACGATTTGCTTTAAATTTCAAATTACGGTGCATCATATGCATGGGACTATTTCACTGAAGGGCCACTTTTATCATTCTTTTCTCTTAATTACAATGACAAGATCGTCTGTCAGTACCAAACATGTTAGCAGCCCAAGATGTTAATGTTGAGTTTTTGTAGTAATTAAATAGTTTCTGCTGTCACGTGCACTTATGTATTAACTTGCCCATTTGTTCATTTATGAAAGAGTTGTCTCTCTAACAACCATCTCTCCCCAATTTGCTGGATTGTCTTGTTTCCCTTTGACAGCCAGTTAAATATGATACAAAGTTCGGTTCTGACTTCCCAAACGTAAAGGCTATCTGGCCAATTCTTTGAAGGTCTGGTCAGCTTTAACTCCAAAAAGAAGAGCAATGGGAGATCATCAATTGGGATTGCAAAATCAGTAAGCATCCCATCATGTTTTGATAGGAAGAAGAGCAGGATCTATTGGCATCTTGCTTAGCCATTTTCCAGCAATGAACTGGATTTGAAGTCGAAATTTCTCGAGGTTAATTGCAATGACTAACAGCTAGGGATTTGCTTCTGTTGGTAATTACTAGGGCTAGGTCAACTTGTTTTTACATATGCAACTTGTATAGGCAAAAATTTGTTCTGTCCTACTGATGGAACTACTCCATTGTTTTATGAATATAACTGTCTTGTCGTCTAGAGAGCATTTTCTGACCTGTAAAGTTTGCATGTGATTTGCTTTTCCGTTATTTCTGTTAAGAGCGAGTGGCATCAACTTGGAATTGGAGTTGACCCGAATGGAAATCTATTATAGATAAGCATTGGGCCTTTATGTTTTGTGGTTTATTCAAAAGTTGGGTTAGTCATTTTTGGAGGACTCAAAGGCTTTGACTCGAACACTCAAAATTTGACATTAAGTGGTCGGCAGGCGAAGCAGCTTGCTGTTACGAGAAACTTTTCATTAAATTATGCCTCGAGTTAGGACATTGGCTGGTGCATGTTGATGGCAAGCTAGCTGCTACCACTGAGCAGTTTGTGGTAGGCTCGGACTAATATTTCAAGGGCTTCATCCCCAGCTACCTACAATTCGGCAATCTTATATTACAGGAGCATCTTTTCGTAGACTTTCTCCTCAACACAAACTGGTACCGCTTCTTATCGAACTAGAGAGAGATCCGCGTGAAAACATTACCAAGATGTAGCACGCAAAGTCAGCTTTTTTTTACCTTCATCTTAACCCCAAGTTCTAAAACCATTATAATCTGAAGTCTCCAATTAGAAATCTAGAGATTTCTTTTTCTCTTAAATTTCTCCTTTTCCTCCTTTTTCGTTTCTTTTGATATTTGCGATTGTAAAGCTTTATGCCCATACTGCAATCTCTGAACGTTCTAGTGGAACAATTCTGTGACCTAAAAATTGAATAGAACGACTAATGGCCTCCAGAATTTTGCTGTCAACATCATCCTCAATAAAATAACTTAACTTGATTAAATAAAGCAGTACTTGCACAAAGGCAACAAATAACCAAATCCAACAAAGATTACTGGACCAAGTTGTTTTGACATACATTAATGCCCAGCATAGCCTCATACATACGAATAAAAAGGGCTTAATGGGAGCAAATGTTGTTAATAACTTCTAAAAGATTATTTATTTCTACTTGGAAAAAAATCAGCAAATATATTTAGCATTCGCAACCGGTTGTTCGCTGCTGACTGCTGCTTGCAACATCAATGGTGTCTGGCAAGTATCTTCGTGCAACAAGAAGAACAAGGATCAAAAGCGACATAAGTATACTTACCCATACAGAAAAATATATTGTGGCTGTAATAAACCCTGTTGATGTTTTTGACCTTGGCAATCACATGATGCTGGGGAAATATACAATCTCAAAAGATACTTTTCTCTGATTGCAACAAATTTTGATTTTGACTATTGAAGATTTTCTTTAGTCATGACCCGAAAATTAAAGATAGTGAAGGAAACAATTTATGTTTCAGTTTCAGTGGTACCTAAAAATTTATGTTTCAGTGAAAATTTTAAAGCTAGAGTAACTAATAGAAGGATCTATGCCTATAATAGCATAAATTACCAAGCAAGACAAAACTGTTATTACATCTCATCATGGAAGCAGATCAACAAAATTGGAAAGGATGTTTCCAAAAATCCATGTAATCAACATGTATCCAGTCTCTTTACACCCTAAAAACATGTAGCTAATGTATGTGTCGACTAATCTTCTTAAACTAATGTCATCGGTTATTTCAATAATATGAGCGAAAAACAGGCCAGCGATATTTATAAAGGTGACTGGATAAACAGTACGAAGTAAAACAATATGAGAATGTGCATGTAAAAATAGAGGGCTAAATTTTTTCAACTTACATCTCTTCCTCTTCACCACTCTTCAGGGCATTCTTAGCTATGCATTGGAAGGCTTCTTCCACATTTACACCCTCCTTGGCTGAGGTCTCAAAGTATGGAATATTTCCTTTAGATGCACACCATGCACGAGCCTTTTTCTCTGAAACCTAGGAAATTAACAAAAAGATACATGTTTAATTCACGCACAAAGGGTATCAAGGTCACAAGATTGTGTGAGAACGAAAGAGAGAGAAAGAGAAGGAAACAATTCCAAGGAAATACATACCACTCTACTATTTCCACCATCTACATCAATCTTGTTTCCTAGAACAACAAATGGGAAATTTTCTGGATCTGAAGGACTTGCCTGCAGAAGGTTTCTCATATCATCGCCGCAATTTCAAAAAATTTCTTTCATTTGAAAAAAACCACAGGAGGATCTGTAGAGGTGCAACTTTTTGAAAATCTTGTAAAACCAAGGCAAACCTGAATAAGGAATTCTTCTCTCCAGTTGTTAAGGTTGTCAAACGATTTCATTGAATTAACATCATATACAAGAACACAGCAATCAGCACCCCGATAGAAAGCAACACCTAGGCTTTGGAATCTTTCCTGGCCAGCCGTATCCCAGATCTGCAAAATACAAAAGAATGCACCGAAATTTCATGAAAGAAATGCCTAAAGTTCCTTCAGAGAGTCTGATGGCACATGTGACTTTCTTCTCACTTGACAACAGGGAAAGGGATAACAAGCAAGGATACAATTAAAACACGGTTTCATTGCAGTTGGTGCTTTCTAATCCTTGGGAAAGGGCAATCCACAAACTGTTGTCCACAATAGCATTATAGAAGAGTATAGCTCAAGAGCAACATAGGCATACAAGTCCACAAACATGTAATTGCACATGTTAAATTATTCTAGTCCTCAAAATGGCACTAAAGGACCTGGACTTTAAACATGTGACGCATTCAGTGGTGCAGGACCCACAAATGGATACCCCTGAGCTTGCAAATTATCAAAGCCAAAATAAGGTAAGCTTAAGAAAAAGACTCTGGAGACTGAACCAGGCAACCTAAAAAATAATGAAGGGTTATTCCCAGAGAGACTTCCAATTAAAAATGGTGCAGTGAAATGGTCCAAAATCATCTGGATGCCTTAGACCTTCACCCTGTAAATGCTGCACGTGGTAACGAGGCATCTATAAATGGTTGGATTCTGATATTTCATGGAAGAATAATGCAATCCTCAGATAAGCTGTTCTATAGGAATGTTGAGGACATGTTCAAGATCTTAACTATCCTACAGTAAAAAAAAAAATTTATTCCCCCCTCCCCCCACCAAAAAAAAAAATTATCTTTCTTCAGTTGGCAAGAACTTTATAAAGTAACTTTTTTCCCTCTATCCAGCATAGCAATATCTTTAAGAAATGTCCAGTTTTAACATACACCAACATTCATCTTCTCATTCTCTTTGACTTTGTGTGCATAATCACCCATTTGGTAACCAAAATACAGAACAAATGATAAAGAAAGACAATGCAGAAATAATCGTCAGATATAAACAGGAATTACCAAAACCTAAGATATCCTAACAAAAGAACACAGCTCAAGCACACTCAATCTTGAATAGCATGGGCACATACGAACACAATTTGTACATAGGTGATAGGAAACAGAAAGTTCCTCTTAGATCGAAATTAAGGAAATAATCAGCACATATTTAACCTGTAAGGTGAAAAGCCTATCTTCGAATTGCACTTCTTTCGTCAAAAAATCTGCTCCGATTGTCGCCTTGTATTGATTGCTAAACTTCCTATTTACGTATCTATTAGAAATATGTCAAGGAAAAGAGCACCAAACTCCTTGGAAGCAACTGCTTTTCTCTAAAGCCATAACGCCTAACTTAAATGAAATAACCAATGCAAACACAAATTATATGGCTAATCCAATATCAAGCTGCTGAAGGATACTGATTCATCAGGGAAGTCTTTCCCACCCTGTAAAAAAACAGATCAAGTCAATTATCATAAACAGCAGGGACGAAAATTCGAGTTTGAATAACCATCCACTAAGAGTATTTAAATTGCTGAGTTCATCGAAACTAACTAAAACAGACGACCGGATTACAAAATCTGCTATATCAATTTTCCTAATTATTTATTTAGGTCTGCAAATTCTATACAAAATCATATGTGGAGTCTCCAGTTAGATCAAGCTCAATTAAAGCAAGCAATCAAATTCGTCAGCAAAGTACCAAAAATTCGTGCTCTTCCAGATCAATCTGAATAACATAAGTAAGATCTCGAAAGTCAGAAAAATATCTCCCTCTAAAACACCCCTATTGAAAAATCAAAGCTCACAAGTTACACATAAACATACAAAGATGTATATATTGAAACAGAGAAATTGAGAGAGAGAGAGAGAGAGAGAGACCCGCTGTCGCCGAGGATGATGACCTTCAGAAGGGTTCTTCTACGGGAAGGCATCGTACGTTTACGGAATTGGATTCGATCAGAATCAAAGTTTAGGGAGCTTTTGTGGTGTAAGTGGCTTTTCTTCTCTCCCCTTTTTTTTTCCCCCCTAGCTCTCGCTCCGTTCGTGAGCGTCCAGACACTTCTCTGAGCTGGTCGGAAGGCTGGTCTGACCTGTAAGTTCGTATGTATACCCTTTTGAATAATATACTATTTGTTTTCTATCTCATTTTATTTTCTCCATAAAACGGAGTCGCGTGGAATGCAAACAATCATGTGAAACCTCGTGGCTCGTTCCAGGCTGCCAGCTAATCGCTACAGTCCTTGCTTCAAAAAATGAACAGGCAAAACAAACAAAAGTGAAAAGTAAAAAAAAAAAAAACCCCTCTAGGAGTACAATAATCTCTATGAACTTAGCCAAAAATAATAATGTCGTTTCACACAATTATCCAGGCTCCATTTGAAATTTGTTTTTTTTTTTTTCTTCAGCAATTTTAGAGTAACTAACAGATAAATAGAAATGAATAAAAAAATAATAATTAATTTGTTGGTGTTAATACATGATAGCAATTGATTCTATTTATTTCATTATCTCCTCTTTTCAAAAAATTTTAAATCTCTCTATTTCTCTCTATTCATATCCTTTGACCAATTTAATATCCTTCATATCTATCATGATCTTCCTCTTCTACTTTCTTTTTTTTTCGAAGTTTCTTAACGTGTTGGATATAGCCTATCATCTGCTCAACACACCACCCCTTAGTCCTCAGAAATAAGTTAATATGATCTTCGTGACATTTGTTAGGCCATTTGCAGGTAATGAGCTGGATATATATAAGGGATATTCCAAAGGAAGTTTAAAGTTTGCCGACGGTCCTCCTCGTTCGTTGCGTTGAATTTGCAACACCAATCATCGACCTCTATCGAAATGGAGGTGCCCGGACAGACCTTTTTGACTTGCAAAGGACAAATACCCTACGTTTTAGGTGTTATATTAGTAAGAGCCCAGTTCAGCGTAAAATTAGCAACCACCGAGAATCCTCTTTTTGGTTAAATATAGTGAGCCCACACTGAGAAGGATTGCCTAGTTTATAGGAGGTGATCAGGGGACGAAACACGGGTCTCCGTTTCTTTCATGGAACTATTAACTCGCAGCATCGCTTTTCTCTCCTCCATTTGAGAATAGCTCTTGCGGCCCCTTCTCCATCAGGTACACCCTCGTTCTTATTCTCTCTCACTGGATGATCGTACGCATTAAGCAATGGCTTTCATTAGATTATACATCGTTGTTATTTTAACTTAACGTAATTACAGTACTCTCATTATGTGTGCAAGTTGACGTTTTTTAATTGCCTTCCAATTTGTTCTCTTTTGCTGAATTAATATGTTTGGTTTAGCGATCATTCATCGTTTGGAGGGAGCCGCGGGGTTTGTCCAGCAGCTTTTGAGGATAATTTTGGTCGGGGACTCCTCCAATGGCTTCTGGATCCTCGCCGCCGTCGGATTCTCCACCTGCGCCGACTACTCCTTCTCCGTCAACATCACCACCACCCTCGTCATCACCCCCGCCACCAGCATCTTCAACACCTCCACCACCTCCGGAATCTCCACCACCACCAGCCTCCCCACCACCTAAGCCTTCACCTTCTGCGCCACCCCCGCAAGACTCAAGCTCTTCTCCCCCTCCCTCTTCCAAAACACCTCCATCTCTCCCGCCTTCAGATGGTGGAAACGGTACAAATAATTCAACGCCGCCACCACCGCCTCCTCCTCCACCACCTTCAACACACAATTCATCCAAACATTCGCCGCCGGCGCCACGACAACTATCACCTTCAAGCAGTTCGTCACCTGATTCTAATTCGTCAGCATCCAAAGATGGTTCATCCTCGGACTCGACGTCAGTGCCTCTCATAGTAGGAGTTGCGGTCGGGGCAGGGTTGTTGCTTGTCGTCGTGATTCTGCTCTACTGTTTATGCACCAGAAGGAAGAAGAAACAGCAGAACTTCTACCCCCCTCATCCTCCGAGAGGTCTCTAACCCTATTCTTAAGACCTTATTATTCTTATTATGGAACTTTCTATTTGCATGGTCAGGATGGAAATTGTCAATTCTTAATACTAAAGATTGTAATTAATTGTTGTTAGTCGACGTAAAATGAGATTTCCGTAAATTATAAATCTCAATGAACAAAATTGTCACTAGATACAAAAACTTGAAGTCCCATGCATACACATGATGGCAAACGAAATTTTGAACTAGCATTTCTATTGATATGGAGCCAATATCGATTATTTCTTTTTTGGCTTTATACAAATGATTGATTATTTCCCAGTACTCCTCTACCACAATACCATGGAATGGTTTGTCTAAATAGGATACGAGTATATTCATGTTGTGTAGCCTTTTCTCTTATTTTTTTTCCCTTTAGGTGGAAAAGGAAAAAAAGAAAATAATTGTTTAACGCATTAATTACGTCTTATCTCACTTTTTTTTTAGTTAATTTGTTTGGAGTAATGTGTTACGTGTAGAAACTACATGGAATTCTTAATAACCGACTTCAAGTTTTGACAATTTCATATCAAAGAGTCCAAACGTTACGTTAAGAATATGTACACCTTCTCGTCATGTGCAGGTGGCGAGCATTACGACTCGAGATGGAAAAACAGTACCCAACCGAGCGACCACGTTGTAAACATTCCTCCACCTCCTGCTGGGGGCTACGGAGCTTGGCAAGCGCAGCCTCCACCGCCGCCATCATTCCCCATGAATGTTAGTAGTGACTTCAGCTCCAACTTCTCCGGATCCCATGGTCCTGCATTGCCACCCCCACACCCTTGCGTGGCTCTTGGATTCAGCAAGAGCGGTACCTACACCTATGATGAGCTAGCGGCTGCAACCGGCGGCTTCTCCCAGGCTAACCTATTGGGTCAGGGAGGTTTCGGCTACGTACATAAAGGGGTGATGAACGGGATCGAAATTGCGGTGAAGAGTCTCAAATCGGATAGCGGGCAAGGAGAGCGCGAGTTTCGGGCCGAGGTTGAGATCATTAGCCGTGTCCATCATCGCCACCTTGTGTCACTTGCTGGGCACTGCATTGAAGGAGGCAGAAAGCTGCTGGTTTATGAATATGTTCCCAATAATACCCTAGAATACCACCTTCATGGTATATTTTACAGTCCCATGTTACTCATTTGGCTTTATGCATCATATATACTCGTTTTAATCTTTGTAAGTAGTAAGTACAATGTGCACTATATATGGAATAATCTGTAGGAAAGGATCGCCCGACCATGGACTGGGCCACTAGACTCAAAATCGCAATGGGATCAGCCAAAGGGCTCGCTTACCTGCACGAAGATTGTAAGTGATGATTTCTCCATCAATATCTCTCTTTCTCCCTCAGGTCTCTCTCTCTCTCTGATCTCCCTTCTCTCATCGATCGATCTGTTTGATATATGTAGGTCACCCTCGCATCATTCACCGGGACATTAAAGCTGAGAACATTCTGCTTGACCACAGTTATGTAGCGAAGGTACGTGAAATATCGTTTAGTGCACAACCTGCAAGGAGAAAAATAAAAGCAAACATCCCTAAAATAATGATTAATGTATCTGTTAATTGATCACTATTTAGTGATTTCATGATTGCATCTGTTACTTTTTTTATCAACTGATTGGTGTAATTAGTTGAATATGACTAATTAACTCAGGTGGCTGATTTTGGTTTGGCAAAGCTAAAGCAGGACAACTTCACTCATGTGTCTACTCGCATCATGGGAACAATTGGGTAATAAGAATTTCGAAGTTCCCCTTCGTGCTATTTATATATATAAGCAAAATCTTGACAGAATTAATTGTTTTGAATAAACTTTCATTTCCATTCATTCTGAAAAGCATTTCTGGGGATTTTGATTTTCAGTAGTTCCAAACCCAACCTCAGTGGAACGATTTCTATACATACATAATGTTGATTTGAATCCAAATGCAGATACTTGGCTCCCGAGTATGCATCAAGCGGCAAGCTCACTGAGAAATCTGATGTTTTCTCGTTTGGTGTTGTGCTTTTGGAACTGATAACTGGACGGCATCCTGTGCATCGCTCTGGTGGTCACTTGGAGGATTGCTTAGTAGACTGGGTTTGGACACTCCCCCCAACACATTGAATTGCACTAAGCGGCTTTTTCATATCATTTGCTTTTATCCAACGTATACTGTCAATGGAAAATCTTTTTTAATGATTGGTTAATGAATCAACAGGCTAGACCTCTTTGTGAGCGCGCAATGAACGAGGGGAACTATAATGAGCTGGCTGATCCACGTTTGGAGAGTAATTTTGTCCCGCAAGAGATGGCACGCATGGTGGCATGTGCTGCTGCAAGCATAAGGCACTCTGCAAGATTGCGTCCTAAAATGAGCGAGGTTAATCCTAATTAACGCTATATAGTTTTAAATAAAGTCATATATATAGAGAGGAATGAGATTGGTGAACTATATTCTGTGGAACAGATTGTTCGTGCCCTGGAAGGTAACGTCTCATTGGACGACTTAAACAAGGGGGTAGCAACTAGCCAAAGTTCGAACTTTGGGTCTAGTAGTGCTGGGTTTGATGCCGCCTCATACAGCGCCGACATGAAGAAGTTCATGAAGATTGCATCGGGAGGCAACGACTACGCAAGTAGCGAATTTGGAGCAACAAGCGAGTATGGGCTAGACCCTTCCCCTTCAAGCAGCAGTGATTCCCAGGAGATCATGCCAAGGACGACGAGCCAGCAGCCATCGCCTGGTCACAAAGCAAAGTCTTAACTTCCAAAATTAAGAAATAATTGATCAAACTAATCCACTTTGAGTCTAGACTGTCGATCGGAAATTAAATGGACGTTGGATTCCCCTTACCTCACTCCTCGTGACAGTATAGGACTCAGGAGTACTCACCATTAAATATGTCCATCGATCGATCGGCTGATGGCTGATGCTGACCTGCTGAACGCTGTTGTCTAGGTTGTCGAGTTTAAGAATACTGTCATGTTTTCTTAGCTAACAGGATCGTTGTTCATTGATGGATTAATTATGTTTTGCTGCTTTTGGGATTCGATGGGGTGATTAATGAATCTGTGTTGGGTAATGATGCTCGTATAAAAAAGTTGTCTGTTTTGGTGAATCTATGTTTGGAACAATAGAAGCAATTTTCTTTCAGCAAGCGAATTAGTGTAAGGGTACTGATTGCCGATCGAGGAATCATACAAAATTCATGAGATGGTAAAGAATCGGAAGATTTTGGAACCCTTTTCTTCTACTGTAAAATTAAGATGGTAAAGAAGTGACGGGTACTGTTAAATTGTGTCAAGAATTTTATGTGGCTACCTGAAGCTATTTTTTGTTCATTTCAATTGTAGAATCAAATAAAAATGCACAAAATGATAAAATTTTGATAGTTTATAATATAACAAAATTAATAATTTAAATCTTTAAATGACATTAATTCCATAATTTGAGAGCTTGTACACTTTTACCCACCAAAGGTGGAAATACCAGTTGTCAACAACCATTGTTATTTTCTTTTTATTCATAAATGAGAGATTTTCAGACTTAAGAACGAAATGCGTCTACCAAATGGGCAATAAAGTCATTCCACCTAGGAAATATGTTTTTACGCCCTTATCGGTCGGTTAGATCTTGGATGAGCAGAGGGGTAATTCTGAAATTCAACTCGTATTCATGAGGTGGCCGTGGCACAGTTCTAACTTCCAGCAACTAGGCACCTATAAATTATAATACACTGCAAGTGTTACGTATATTCCGCCCGCACGGGATCCTTGCCCACTAAATAGCGTTTATCCCTGCGTAACTGCGTTAGACAACATCATCTTCCTGTTCACCTCCGAGCCCTCTTCAAAAACTTGTATTGGACTATCAGTGCGCTCTCGCACATACAGAGAGAAAGAGAGAGATAGAGCTCCTTGTGCTCCGCTTAGATCTCAGAGATTCGTCAAATTAAGCGATGGCGCAACCACTAGTGAAGAAGGACGATGATCGCGACGACGAAGGTATTTCGTGCACTGTTTCAAATCCATGTTCTTCCCCAGCTGACAATCACCTTTATGTGTCTTCTTGTTTACTTCCAAAACTACTTCCCTTTGAATTCTGGATTCTTTATGTTTCATTTATTAGATCGGTCATTTACGTTCCAGATCTGTTCGTGCATTGTCATTTCATCTCAATCATCAATGCGTTTTGTGATATTTGTGATTAAAACATGAAAGGAATATTGGTTTGGCGCGTAGTCTTCGTCGATCTGGCTTCGTCTTCGTTGATCTGGTTACCTCCGTTTTGTTTTAGATTTCGGATTTAGGCTGCATTTCTCCCTGCGCTTAAATGATGATGTGCATCGTCAAATTATCAAATCTGATTTTATTTTGCTTCACTTCGAAACTGATGGCTTAGTAATTTAGATCTTGGAGCTTCAATTTCCATGTGGCGGGATTCAATCTGAACTGCGTGAGTTGTTTTAAATTACTAGCTCAGATAGGGACCATTCATGTTAATGTTGAATTACATTGGTTTACAGCGGATTACTCTCCTTTTCTGGGGATCGAGAAGGGTGCTGTTCTACAGGAAGCTAGGGTTTTCAATGACCCTCAGCTAGATCCTAGGAGATGCTCTCAGGTTTTTCCTTTGCACGGCCAAATTCTAAGTCTGCATATGGTTCAATTACTCCTTTGTTCCTCCGGAAATGATTCTTAATGTGTTTTATTTCGCATCATTTCAGGTTATTACAAAGCTTTTGTACCTACTCAATCAGGGGGAGACATTCACAAAGGTGATATTTCTGTTTTCACGATTGGTTCTGGGTTCACATTCCTTTGAAGATCCATGCTTCCTTAAGACGTTGGTCATTCCTATGTTTTCCCTGAAAAATTTTGATTGTGTGCAAGATATATGGATAAAACTTGTAGGGTTATCTTATTGCTTGGTTTTTCTTTTATTGACAATGCATTTTTGCATAAATGTACAGACTGAAGCCACCGAAGTTTTCTTTTCCGTGACTAAACTTTTCCAGTCAAGAGATATAGGGTTAAGGAGAATGGTGTATTTGATGATAAAGGAGCTTTCTCCTTCTGCGGACGAGGTCACTTCCCTCATGGATTTACTTTCTTTATCTTAGACCCTCGTTGTTTCATCAATAGGTGCTGAATGGTTTGTCATTTCTGTAAATAGGTTATTATCGTGACCAGCTCCCTTATGAAGGACATGACTAGCAAGACTGACATGTATCGGGCAAATGCTATTCGTGTGCTGTGTCGGATAACAGAAGGAACACTTCTGACCCAAATTGAGCGTTACTTGAAACAAGCAATTGTCGACAAGAATCCAGTTGTTGCAAGTGCAGCCTTAGTTAGTGGGATTCATTTGCTCCAGGTATGTTCACGTTGTTCTTTCTTAGCCATCAGTTTTATATGAACATTCTTTTGTCCTACATTATCCTCTAAATTTCCTTTTTGACAGACAAATCCAGAGATTGTGAAGAGGTGGAGTAATGAGGTTCAGGAAGCTGTTCAATCAAGGGCAGCCCTTGTACAGTTTCATGCACTGGGTTTGCTTCATCAGGTATAGTGGATTATTTCTTCTATATGTATCCCATGTTCTATGGAGGTCGTGAGCAGGTTGGTAGATTAACATCAAATGTCCAATGATTTGATCACATGATTGTCACCTGAGCAACATGCTTTGCTAGTAAATGGTTCATTGTAAGAGATGTATATTGTATACTTCCTCTTTTCCTGGATCATTCCTTTTCTCTATAAACTTCTTTATTCATCAGAGTTCAAATCAATTGATGAATGGTCGGACGGCATGAAGTCTTTTAGCCTATTCGTTTGTACATGCATAGAGCAGATGTGTGCAAGTTGTAAGCTGCTCTTTTGACTGTTGTCTTTGGACAATATCAGCATGGAGTTGTTCATTATCATCATTTCTGACCTTTGAGGGCCAACATCTTTCATTTAATCAATATATTGAGAATTTTTTTTAGAGATCAAAAGGTGTTCATGGCCATTCAAACTTGCAGATAAGGCAAAATGATCGACTAGCTGTAAGCAAGTTGGTTACCAGCTTGACAAGGGGAACTGTTCGCTCTCCATTGGCCCAATGCCTTTTGATTCGTTATACAAGTCAGGTGTATATCTGCTCCATCACATTGTTCACTGCAGAGGGCACCTTTTAGTGTTTCCTCTTTAAAGTATTCTGCTTGCAGGTCATCCGTGAGTCCGCCGCAAGCACACAAGCAGGGGACCGTCCTTTTTATGATTTTCTCGAGGGTTGTTTACGCCACAAGGCAGAAATGGTGATTTTTGAGGCTGCCAGAGCTATCACTGAGCTTAGTGGTGTCACGACTAGAGAACTGACTCCAGCGATTACTGTTCTTCAGCTCTTTTTGAGCTCTTCCAAGCCAGTGTTAAGATTTGCTGCTGTCCGTACTTTGAACAAGGTTAACCGTTTTTCTCTGCTCCTACAAACTGTACTTCTGCACTTTACTATCCTGCTGCTTCCTTATTTTCATCAGTGGACTGACTGCTAAAGAATTGACTCACTGCATTTGAGAAGAGGGGGGAGTTCCTCTGTGGTTTTCTAGATGGCATAATTCATATAAAAAAGATACTTTAGGTTCCATCCTGATATTAATCTACTTGAAGAGATACGTGACTGTGTTATTTTTGAAATCTCAACCTTATAATTCTTAATTTTTGGGGAATGAAACATGCTGGCCTTACTTATCTCATCATGTCTTTCACATTTATATGGTGTCAAACCTGTTGGATCCCTTTGCAAGATATGTTAGTATGACTTAAAGAATTTTTGCAGGTTGCAATGACACATCCAATGGCTGTCACTAACTGCAACATTGATATGGAGAGTTTAATATCTGATCAGAACAGGAGTATTGCCACACTTGCCATCACCACTCTTCTGAAGACAGGAAATGAATCGAGTGTGGATCGCCTCATGAAGCAGATAACAAATTTCATGTCTGATATTGCTGATGAGTTCAAAATTGTTGTAGTGGAAGCCATAAGATCTTTGTGTTTGAAGTTTCCATTGAAATACAGATCTCTGTGAGTGATTTCTTTCAGGCTTCATGTCACTTTTCGAAAGTTTGGGTTTTATTTGACTCGTTGCTGCTTTGGACAAATCGTTCTCAGTAGTCTTTGTCCGGTAACACAGACTCTTTGTTCTTACTTTTGTTTTTCAAGGATGAACTTCCTGAGCAATATTCTCAGAGAAGAAGGTGGATTTGAGTACAAAAAGGCAATCATAGATTCAATTGTCATCCTCATTAGAGATATCCCAGAAGCAAAGGAGAGTGGGTTGCTTCATCTCTGTGAATTTATTGAAGATTGTGAATTCACCTATCTTTCCACACAGGTGGCATTTTACTCCATTTTTCATCTGCTGCACAAGCGGCTCTTAACTTTTCCTTTTTCGTTCTCTTAACTTAGTAAAACTCTTTTGATCAATAATTTATTAGATTCTCCACTTCCTGGGGATTGAAGGGCCAAAAACCTCAGATCCTAGCAAATATATACGCTACATATACAACCGAGTACATCTTGAAAATGCCACTGTCCGGGCTAGTGCTGTGAGCACATTGGCAAAGTTTGGTGCTATGGTTGATTCATTGAAGGTATTATTCACCTTTACTTTTGCTCATGAACAAGTTATATTGGCTGGACTGTTGTTACTGATATAGGTTTGAAATAATCCTTTCATCTCTGCTTCAGCCCCGCATATTTGTTCTGTTGAGACGATGTCTTTTTGACAGTGATGATGAGGTGAGTTCTTTTAACATATTTTGAGTCCCTAGCTTTGCTATATTGTTGTCCTCTCTAACATTTACCCTAGTTTTGCTATATTGGGGGCATTTCCAATACTTATGCATGAATATGCATGCTCTTTTTTCTTTTTTTCCTTTTTTTTTTTTTGGAAGAGAACAAAGAAGAAGAGAGAGAGAGGGGGGGTTACATAGGTGATTTATCTGTCATGCACTTTTCCCTTTTTTTTTTGGCTTTTGGAGATGAACGAAGTTATTTTTATTTCAACTTCTTCCTCTCCTTTTCAACATATCAATAAATGAAGTTTTGTTTTTTCTCACCTTGTGTTACGTTGACCATTTTAGAACTTTTATCAAGTGGCTGTGCTTTCTGATTTTCCTGCAGGTTCGTGATAGGGCAACACTGTATCTGAATACTCTTGGAGGTGATGGTTCTGTTGTTGAAACTGACAAAGATGTGAAGGACTTCCTCTTTGGATCACTGGACCTCCCACTTGTCAACTTGGAGACAAGTTTGAAAAATTATGTACGTCTTCTCCAGTTGCTTTTTGCCTTTTGTTCTGATAAGATAACCGTCTAATGTGTTTAATATGGATTCAGGAGCCTTCAGAGGAACCTTTTGACATTAACTCTGTGCCCAGAGAGATCAAGGCTCAACCTCTAGCAGAGAAGAAAGGCCCAAGTAAAAAGCCTGCTGGGTTGGCTGCTTTACCGACTGCCCCTGCTACCACTGTTGATGCTTATGAAAAGCTGCTGTCCTCTATTCCAGAGTTTGTAGACTTCGGGAAGCTTTTCAAGGTATTACAACCAGAGTTTTCTTTAGCAATACTTTCTGATTTGTCTTCTAGAGATCCTGATTTGGGAAGTTCTTGTTCTAGAGATCCTGATTTGGGAAGTTCTTGTTCTTTGATTTTTCTTACCAGTCTTCAGCACCTGTGGAGTTGACAGAAGCAGAAACAGAGTACTCAGTGAATGTTGTTAAGCATATTTTTGATAGTCACATTGTGTTCCAGTACAACTGCACCAATACAATTCCTGAGCAATTACTAGAACATGTAATGCCTGTGATATTGAAAGCATAAGTTCATGTTACCAATCCTACTTGGGAAGGCCTTTATAATATTTTTCTGCTTCCTGCCAGGTCACTGTAATTGTGGAAGCTTCAGAAGCAGAGGAATTCTCTCAGGTGGTATCCAAGCCAGTCAGCTCTCTCCCTTATGATACACCTGGACAGATCTTCATGGCATTTGAGAAGCTGGAAGGAGTCCCAGCAGTTGGAAAGTTTTCAAACATGTTGAGGTTTACTGTTAAAGAGGTACAGTTACTTCCATTAGCATCATGAAAATGCTTAGTTCTCTCTCTCTTCTGTTTCATTCCGTAGTGCTTAAAAAAAGGATTGCTTGCTCTCAAATTAAGACTGGTCATTTCTATGTGGCTATTTTATATGGGACTTAGTTATATTGGTGGTATATAAGTTACGGAGATCCTTATTTGATTTATGGTCTCTATATATTATTTCATTCAGATCAAAACATAGAAGGCAATCTCGTCATTTTTCCTTGCCAAATAACCTGACATTCATTCTAGTTCTGCAATTTTATCATTATGGACTCCTAGCTCCTGTTTCTGTTTATCTCTATGCTCAGTATCTGACTTCTGTCAATTCAAAACATGGACACTTGTATATTATCGGAGGTTTTCATTCATACATTTCTTAAAGATTTCTTCAGAATAGAAACACAAAGTACACTGCATGTCCAGATAAAAAGGAATGACTTCAAAGCATGTCTGGTGGAAAAGGATTACCTGTAGTTTTATGTCAATCATCAAGATACGCTGCTTGGTTTTCATATCTTAGACAATTGAGGATTCTACCAGGTTGACCCATCCACTGGTGAGGCAGAGGAGGATGGTGTTGAAGATGAATATCAGCTAGAGGACCTGGAGGTTGTAGCAGCTGATTACATGTTGAAAGTGGGGGTCTCAAATTTCAGAAATGCATGGGAAAGCATGGGTGCAGATTGTGAGCGGGTAGATGAATATGGCCTTGGCCCGAGGGAGAGCTTGGCGGCAGCTGTAAGTGCTGTGATTAACCTTCTCGGCATGCAACCCTGTGAGGTATGTCAATCATTGAGATTTTTTTCTTGTGTAATCATCTGCTGATGGTTGAGATAGTTTTGAAGTATTGAGATGTCATCATTTTTCTTTACTGCATCGAAAATAGGAGACTGATTAAAGGGCTGAAACTTATCTTTGTCTGATAAGCAAAGAAAAGAGGTTTAATGGCCATCCAGATTTAACTAGCATTTGTTTAGTTTAAAAATTTAATGGGCCGGCCGGCTTTAATCAGTGTGCGTGTTTTTGGACTAGTACTTCCTGGCAATGCAGAACTTAGCCATGTTGGCGTCATAATGATAAGGAGAGGCTTTAGTTCCCGTATCTTTCTTCCCCTTAATTCGCCTGCATTTTGTTGGTGTGCAAGTATGTTTGTTAATAAAGAAAAAATTATGTACTCAGAGCATATTATTATGATCTTGAGATTCATTGACTGCAATCACGTTAGATGGTTATATGATAATCTTTTCATTTTTCTCGTGGGTGCAGGGCACCGAGGTAGTCCCAAGCAATTCGAGATCGCACACTTGTCTATTATCTGGTGTATATATGGGCAATGTGAGGGTTCTTGTACGCATAGCCTTCGGAATTGATGGTCCAAAAGATGTTGCAATGAAACTGGCTGTCAGATCTGAGGATGAGAGTGTCAGTGATGCCATCCACGAGATTGTGGCAAGCGGCTAGATTAGATTGCTTCACCTGACTCTTCACAATTTTCTTTCGTAATCAAACGTGGATGCCGCGAACAGATATACTTGTAGAGAAGAATTGCCAAAAAGGAAAACGCTAGGTTTGGGATTTACGCTTGCTGCGCAAACGCTAGTTTGGGTATTTGCCTGTCCATCTGTTTTATACTAGCATATGTCAGTCGCATCGGATAATTATCCTCCTGTATGTGAGATGAATTTTGAGGCAGTCTTCATTAATTTTTGCATGTAATACTACATTGTTTGAAGGTGTATTCAATCCGAGTACTCAGAATGGATTCATTCATGTCTTTAGCTTGCTATCTCTAGCAAGAAAATCTGTGCAAGTGGTTGTTGCCTCTTGGTAATTGGTATAATCAAAATTTGTGGTTTAATGCAATCCGTATTAACATTACGTTCCAATGTATTAGTCCCGAGTGATACGTATCCAACACTAATTTAACATTAATCATGTTTCTACCGAGTAATATTGATACTACACTATTCTAATGGCAATCATGTTTCTCCTTTAAAGACCCTGAAACATGATAGGAACCCATACACAGGATCATATATGTATCTCAATCCCGATATTTTATATTAAAATTTATCAGGTCCAATCCTGACATGTATAATTTGGATGGTGCACAAAGGACTCAAAATGCCAAAATTGATACCGAGATTTCATAATTTGAGATTCAGACCAAATTCTGACTCGACTAATCTTGAACGAACGCCTAACAGATTCCCCCTTTGCCCCCATGCTGGAAATCTATCTAGGCGAAATACTATTGTGATCACATCCAAATAAATTCAAATAAAAGTGGACAACCCGGACCCTATCTCATACTTGATTGCCTAGCATCCAGAGAGAGAGAATTGAAGGACTGAATGAACACGACACAACATTTGTTTTTTGTAGCCGAATGAGCAGGGTGCAACATGGATCATTGAGAAGTAAGCAAAACCATAATCAGGGACACACGCAGCACCCACATAAAAACAGAGTCCCTCCAGTTCAAGTTCTAGAGTAAATATTTTTCATTTTCTCCAACGGTCCAATGATCAGATTGTCAGTTTTCTTAATAGAGCAACAACATCACCGGCTTACCGTTTCTCAAAACCCTAGTAACATACTAGGGATACACAGCATTTTACGAGAGATGAATTGCGATACAAATGCTATGAGAACCATGCGCCTGATGCATGCAAAACTCGGAAGTCAGCCTTTTCTCTCCCAATGGATCAAACGACCCTCCTATGCCCTCCAAAAGCCCATATCTGGCAGTGAGAACAAGGAAACGATGATCAGATTTTACTTGCTCGAATGATGATCAGATTTTTACTTGCTCGCAGCCAAGAAGACTACTTTTGAAAAGGAAAAATTCAACCCAAGCGAATAGGAGTAAATGAAAACTCCAATGACTAAGCTAACTAAAAAGTATATACCCCCTATTAAAAGAAAGGAAAGCACCAAACACCACCTAAATTAGGAATAAGAAGAGTATAATGCATGATGATGTAATTACTGATACAAAACAATTACTAGTGTAGTGCTCAATCATGACTGGTAATGAGGCATATTCACATGCAACCAATGCAAGCCTTCAAAAAATTGAGGATTACTCCTGCATGTAGAGCCCAAATAAAATCACTGACCTTTAGGTTTGTATCCCAACTTCCTGTACACAAGGCACTTCCATCAGCTGACAAACCCAAACAGCTAATCCTGCCCTCATGTGAATTTTGGAGAGATCCCAAATTCAAAACCACCTACCACAAAACAAGTGATCAGCACCAATTTCAGCTACTAACATTCTCTTCCACAAGATCCATTTTATTTACACTCTCGTGAATACGCACGCTTCAATTCTGGGGATAAGAGAAAATGATGCATGGTCTAGAAGATCTAGTTATGACTGACTGAATGGCAAAATTTGCAAAATCAGAACCTCCATTCCATGCATCCATTAAAAAAACACCCACAGGAAAATACAAGCCCAGTGACATGGAACTAAAAGAACTTTTTCAGCGCTAAGAGATGTACAAAGTACCTTGGCCAATAATGTGTCCCACACAAAACAATCTCCATTTGAGTACCCAGCAAAAAGAAGTCTTCCTGATATGGAGAATGCAATGGAGGTCACATGTGGGACATCATTATCCCCATGCTGCTGATAGTATACTTGGAGTTGGTGCCCAGTTCTGATATCAAATAACCTACAAGTTCCATCATCTGAACCAGTTCCAAATCTATTTCCATCTGGAAAGAATCTCACAGTGTTAACATCCCCCTCATGTCCATGGAATGTACGAACTGCTCGACTTGCTACCCGAGTGTCCCACAAACGGGCAGTTGCATCACAGGAACCAGATACAAACATTCTTGAGTTTGACCCATTAATTGAAACACTGAGAAAGCGAAAAAACAACAACGTCAGGCACATTTTGGTACGCAAACACATATTAATATTCCACACATAAGGGAGTAAACATCCCCTTTTTGGGCATTTGGAAGGAGATTAACTTTGGACCAAGAACCATTGGCAAGCCTTGAACAATAAAATCTTTTAGTCAGGTTCACAAACTTACCCACCGCTTGGACAAAACATAAAGATATGGATGCAGTATTGTATTCCTATGAAAAGATTAAAGGAAGATATTCCAAGTGGGATTAGCAGATGTGGGGGTCATAGAATCCATCATATAGTTAGCCATGTGAGAATGCACCAACAGTTCGTATGGAGGGAAGCATTGAAAGAATGATTTGGATTTTTTAGTTCAAATGGCTTGACTGATAAATGAAAAGACGAAGTTTTCGTATTCACGGAATTCAGTTTAAGACAATACCAATATGAAGTTTCAGAATGGTCAGATTAAAGATGTTATTTTGTTAAATAAAACAAGTCAGTTATGGAAACTAACCTCTCTTCTCCCCCCTCCCCCCTTATTATATAACTCCAAACCCTTGAGAGTCATATTGAACCATTTACACTACAAAATTGCTATTCAAGTCCTGTGAGATTTTAAATCCTCACATTCAAATGCAAACTGATAAAATATCAAAGTATAAATTAAGGGTAAATGAAACTAGCCTCCAATGCGGATTCTGCAGTTTACAGTTATCTCTCTTCACAAGCAATAAATGCAAGCAGTCCCAAAATAGAGTGAACTATCTATTACCAGCCTAGAAAAATGCTGTCAAGAGATTTCACTAATCAAGTGTAAAATAATCACATGGTAAATTCACTTGACAAGAAACGTGTTCCTCTCAAGTTCAATTTGCAAAACAATCAGCTTATGCAGATTTATCAACTTTTAAAGCTTTAGAAGATATACATTAGATACAGATTGCACTCTCCTTCCAGAAAAGGAAGAGAGCACAAATTAGCTTAACTGCAGTTTCAAGATCCCATATACCTTAGTACATCAGCAGTGTGTCCGGACTGAAATTCACCACCGAAAACCGAAGTTCTGAGGCCCGTAGTAATATCCCATAAAACACATGTTTGATCACCAGAACTGGTGATCAGGTGAGTATCCTCATCTGGAACGTATTGACAGGAAGACACATAACCCTTATGCCCGCTAAGCATTTTTGACACTGGTGAATACCCATCCTTGTCCATGGGGGAATTCAGATTAAAGATTGAGCAGACACTATCAAGACCACCACATGCAACGGACTGACCAGTCGGTGAGAAAGCACAAGTCATGACCCATGCACAAGGTAGCTTGATAGCATGAATCTTCTGGCTTGTTAAGGCATTCCACACTATCAAGCGACCATCTTGAGATGCACTGACAATTCGATTTTTTTCCTGAGTCCAATCCAATGAATAGACCTGCAAAACATTTATGGTAATAAATTTTATTTAACCCCATTTTCTTGAAGTGGCATCACAGCAATAGAAATATGACAGGTGAAATATATGTTTTTTAGAAGATTTCAGAAAGACCAGTACAACTTAACCAGAAATTGGGGAATAGTTATTAGCAATAAAAATTATGGTAGCAGTTTGTAACCGGACAAACAATCATGAACCATAAGCCAATAGCAGAACACTAAGTCCTCCTACAAAGAAAGGGAGTAACAGAGATTGCATAAGTCCCAGGCTCCGAGGATCTAGATTCTTTGCCTTCACAAGGACTGCTAATTTATTTCCAACTGATCACCTAATCCAGGAAGGTTATGAAAGTAAAATAATAAGCACCAAAGGCATACAAATAGAAACTAAAATGTTAGGCAAGGAAACACATATGTATTGATCCTCCATATAAAATTGTGGGAGTTTAGTGCCGGCAGCCCTTATCCATATCTAACAATGTGTGCTGGCCACAATTTTACATACTCTAATTCACAAACATAGAGAATATAAGTATGATACCTACTTTCTATATATGAACTGGCACTATCTCATTTTTTTTACCACTTTCATTCTCCTAGCACTTAGAAACTACGAGTTCCGCCAAATAAGTTATAGCACTCAAACTTTCATATTATGACCTAATATCGTTGCCCTTACTTTAACATAGTTTTCAATTTCCATGTATATACCAATTCGTCCAGGACTTCCGACACAATTCCCTAATTTTGGAAAATTTCTTTTGATAAACCTACTCTTCACTTTCAGCAAAATAAAAGTTCCAAATAATAAGATACAAAAAAAACAGAAAGCTTGTAAGCATATGCATATGAATACCTTGCCCGTATGGCCCTGCAGAGTTCTACAGCAAACCAGATCCGTAGGTCCGAAGCTGACTGGGGTCCTAGCCTGCGACCTCGCGTACCCCGCAACTGCACAATTCGCCATCAAAACAAGCCAGATCTAAGAAATAGCGAACAACAATTATTCGAACCCCACAATACAAAACTAAAATAAAAAATTTCCAAAATCCACATGCCATCAGTGTCGAGCAGCGAAAGCCGCTTCTGCTTGAGGCGCTCTCTGAGAGCGTTCACAGTCTCCGTGGCCGCCGCGTGGCGCTCTTTGAGCTCCGCAACGGACATTCTTTCAACAACGAAAGCTTCAACTAACTAACTAAGAAGGTCCATTTTGGATTTTGAGTGTTTGAGCCCTAGAGTCCGGTCACTGGAGTACAAAATTTCGAAGTGAGTCGCAGCGAGATTAGTGTTTCGATAGGGTAAGAAAAACCTTGGGAGACTTACCACTAGGAAAGAGCATTCAGAGCGTTAGAGGGGTCTCTGAAGGCGGAGGAGATTAGTACACAGAGTTGATGCAGTCTGATCGATTCTCAGATGGCAGGAGGAGCTGACTGTTGTAACGCCGCCGGGCCCACTGGGCTCCACGTGTCGTGCAGCATAGACGTGTTGGCCACTTGGGTACTGGACACGGTGTCACTGGTGCACAAGAAGGCGTTAGGTGATATTTGGGTTGCGCACCTAGTCCTCCTTTTCTCAATTTATGGGAAATAATAAAAAATAAAAATAAACGTTTTCTTTTCCGGGCTCAACAAATATGCATCCACTTGTTGTCTTTATTACTGCGGTTGTTGAAGAAGTCATGTTTCCTCAACAAATCATGCGAGTCGCAAACTAGTTGATCTGATAAGCTACTGACGTGCAGCCATTGGTTCGGACCTTTCCCATTACAATTCTGATTGTTTCCTCAAAGAGACCCTTTTCAAGCGGTGACAGGTTTTAAGAAGCTAGTCGTCGCGCTTTTTTTACTCGGACAGTTAACTCAGATCTCTGGTTCCCCGGTTGACAATGAAACCACTTTTTTTTTACTTTCTCCAAGGTTTTTCTTTCTCTGGGTGAACTCCGACCCCTAAAGGCTAAGTTGTCTAGCCAAAACCGGACGTTCCACTTAGAAGTTAGAAGCACGCCCAATCTTGGCTGGTAGACGATTAAAGGTGCAGTGTGTTTCTTGATAACGCAGACAAAATGGGATTTGACAAAGCCACCTATGTCCGTCCTTGGATAAGGTCAGACATTGCCAGATTCCACACGCTTTTACCTCTTGGCTATGTAAATCCAGATGCAAATTGCGATGTCGGCTAGTCAATATTGGAAGAACCGGTCAGCAATATATTTTAAGAAGAGTGAAAAGCCAAAATTTTCGTGGGATCTTTGTCTCAGGAGAGGACATATTCAAAGTTTCAAACCGCGGCTTAATACCTCTTACTTGCTAGATTGGGAAAACAAACAAAATTTAAAAACATTCCGTTGCCGGGAATCGAACCCGGGTCTCCTGGGTGAAAGCCAGATATCCTAACCGCTGGACGACAACGGATGACTGGTTGTAATGCCACATCATACTTAATAAAACCCAACCGAAGCGAAATGCCTTTCTTCTCCCTCTCCTTAAGTTGTCAAAGCGCTTCGTTCAAGGTGAGTTTTCTTTTTTTTTGTTATAATAAGTCGCTCAAGGTGAGTTGCTTCAATGGGTTTGGAATTTGTTTTGTTTTGTATAGGAGTATATACTAGCGGAAAATACACTTTTGCATCCTAAATTAGGATACTGATACTCTGCATCTTAATTTTTTAATTTTGTGATATTGAGCTCACAAATTTTTAAAATTCATCAATTTACATTTCCGTAGCTAAATTAGTTGATTCAACATCTCGTCGATAGTCAAAATGGAAAATTTCTCTGCAATTGGAATCACTTAAAAGTTTTAAAAAGCTATCAAAGATAGAATCACTCCAAATTCTAAATATCCAATTGATGAATTGCAATCTAGAAAAGAAATAATAGATATATAACCAAATTTGAAATTAAAAAATATATATATGCTTTTTAAAAGCCTTCTGCCTATAAGTGGAATATCCTGATTTGAATCTGTGAATCATGTGGGCGACACGTGACAGATTTACCATCACATACATCCAATTGGCTTATGGGGTGCAAATCAATGCAAATGTCATGAAATTAGAAGACGGGGAGTGCAAAGTGTCAGTACCCTCATATTTGGGGGTGCAAAGTGTCAATATCACTATAACTGAAGGGTGTAAAGTGCATTTTTTCCAAATGACAAAATAAACAAAACAAGCAGGTGTGAATCACTTGAACGACACGTGAGTATTATCGCGAAACTTAACAACTAATTCAACTATAAGGTACAAATCAATTAAATTTTAAAAGTTCATGGACTTAATGTTACAAAATTAAAAGATGGGGTATAAATTGTTAGTACCCCATAATTTAAGGATGCAAAGTGTATTTTCCCCTATACACTATTACTTAGGACTGACAGTGTAAGAGATCAAGTCCCTCCCGAGTTGCAAGCGCAAATTATTTAGGGAAAATTACACAAAAATTTTTAGGCTCAAATCAAAAGCCTCACTGAGTTTAAAAAAAAACAATCTAAAAGCCCACTTGGTTTATCAATTTGGTATGAAAACTAACCCGAAGCCAATTCTGTTAGCGAAGATAACGGAGCCCAATCCACGTAATATAAATGAACAAATCGTTACTTGACACGTGCTCAAAAAAACCACATAAGCTTCAGCCGGCCATGTTACACCCATATCCTGCCACGTCAACCACGTCAGTCTCCTCTATAATAACAGAGAAGCCTTGGAGGAAGCCCCTGGTTCATCGATCTGAAAATCCCCCAAAGTTCTTTGCCCTTCTACGAAGCTTTAAAGCTTTAGTTTGCCACGTCGTTTTGCCTTGGAGGTTCCTTCAAGAAAGCTTCAGTTTGTCACGTCGTTCTCCCCATTTTTCTGCGTGTAGGTCTTCCTCGACAATGTCCTCCTCAAGCTCATCATCTGCTGCTATAGATACTCAAAATCTAGATACAGAGTTGGCTTGGCTTAGTTTTCGTACCAAAGTGATAAACCAAGTGGACTTTTGGATTATTTTTAAAACCCAGTGAGGCTTTTGATTTGGGCCTAAAACTAGTGGGCTTTGTGTAATTTTCCCAATTATTTATGGGGAATAGTCTCGAAATTGGAAGCTCGAGTTCTGTACATATCAGTGATGATCTAGTATCTGTTGTCTGTGTCACCGGTCCCTCTTTGGGCCACTCAGAAGATGGGGGATAGAGACCATCAACCTTGTCAAATCGAATGCTACACATGTCGCAGAAGCTATCATTTTCGCTTCAGACCAAGCAATTATAACTCCACAAATGGTGCATTATGCATGTAAGAAACAAAAGCCACTAGCAGAAACACACTGAATGTTTCTTCTGCCTATGAGTTTCACCGGATCCGGATGGTTTGAGATATTAATTGTGGGGGGTGGGAGGATTAGTGGAGGCTGCTGTTTCAAGCATATCACGTTGTCAAGACCACATGAAGAGAGAAAGAAAATGTCATTGGCATATTGCCATGCATTTATCTCGAATATGGACATGTTAAATTACTGAGGTTTTGAAACATATATAGATCTCAAACTTCTAATAAGACTCGTTTTGTCACCCCAATTTCCTCATGAAGTTATTACACTTTATCTTACGACTTTTCTCAAACCAAACCTAACTTTACAAGAGAGAGAGAGAATTATATCAAAGATACTAGGAATTCAAACTTTAAGATAAGAGTCATTTACAGTTGGTGATCATAGGACCAGGAAAAGTCACACACTTAGAACATTATTCATCTATTAATGGTGATTAATTTGTGGATAATTGTTCCAAAAAGTAATTCCTTTGCTCAATGCCTAACGAGATCACACTGCCTCAGGTACTCCCTCCAGGATAGACGCAAGCATTGTAACCTACATTCAGAGACAGAAACAAATGAACAACAGAAAAAGAGAAGAAAAAGAAGATTCAGAAGAGTAGCAAATTATGACTAAACAAACTAGAAATTTCTGCTTCAGAGAAAAAATGTGATGGATTTTGTTTTCCTCTAAGGGCACGCCTAAAGCACAAGAACTAAATGCCCATGGCCCATGCATTCTGATCTTCTAAGGGGGTATTCGTTTGTCAAAATTTTGAGGAATATTCTCAAATTTTGGAAATCTTTACTTTATTGAGATTTATGGGGTTTTATGAAGAAGTAAAAGTATATATTTGTAAAAGTTAAAAATTTTAGAGTTTGTTTGTTTTGTTGAAAATTTTCATACTCCAAAAATTTTGAGAAAAAGAACGCCACTTTAAATAACCATAAACCCACAAATCCCTAAAGGAAAAGGTCACTACAGTCTACAGACATCGAAAGCTCCTGGGCCCATGTTTTGCTACATCTACACCTTTCGGACCTAAAAGTACTCTCATATGTATCCATCTTCTTCTTCTTCCTCGCCCACGAAGGCCATTCTCTTTTTTATATTTTAAATCATGTACAGCAGTGACACTGATCCCGGAAAAGAAACCACCCTTTTCTTGTAAATCTATTACAACAACAGATAATTGCCTCTCTTTTTCCCCAGGATTATTCTTTTACGTCCACTTCAAGGGATGCCTTTCTTCTCCCTCTCCTTAAGTTGTCAAAGCGCTTCGTTCAAGGTGAGTTTTCTTTTTTTTTGTTATAATAAGTCGCTCAAGGTGAGTTGCTTCAATGGGTTTGGAATTTGTTTTGTTTTGTATAGGAGTATATACTAGCGGAAAATACACTTTTGCATCCTAAATTAGGATACTGATACTCTGCATCTTAATTTTTTAATTTTGTGATATTGAGCTCACAAATTTTTAAAATTCATCAATTTACATTTCCGTAGCTAAATTAGTTGATTCAACATCTCGTCGATAGTCAAAATGGAAAATTTCTCTGCAATTGGAATCACTTAAAAGTTTTAAAAAGCTATCAAAGATAGAATCACTCCAAATTCTAAATATCCAATTGATGAATTGCAATCTAGAAAAGAAATAATAGATATATAACCAAATTTGAAATTAAAAAATATATATATCTTTTTAAAAGCCTTCTGCCTATAAGTGGAATATCCTGATTTGAATCTGTGAATCATGTGGGCGACACGTGACAGATTTACCATCACATACATCCAATTGGCTTATGGGGTGCAAATCAAATAAATGTCATGAAATTAGAAGACGGGGAGTGCAAAGTGTCAGTACCCTCATATTTGGGGTGCAAAGTGTCAATATCACTATAACTGAAGGGTGTAAAGTGCATTTTTTCCAAATGACAAAATAAACAAAACAAGCAGGTGTGAATCACTTGAACGACACGTGAGTATTATCGCGAAACTTAACAACTAATTCAACTATAAGGTACAAATCAATTAAATTTTAAAAGTTCATGGACTTAATGTTACAAAATTAAAAGATGGGGTATAAATTGTTAGTACCCCATAATTTAAGGATGCAAAGTGTATTTTCCCCTATACACTATTACTTAGGACTGACAGTGTAAGAGATCAAGTCCCTCCCGAGTTGCAAGCGCAAATTATTTAGGGAAAATTACACAAAAATTTTTAGGCTCAAATCAAAAGCCTCACTGAGTTTAAAAAAAAACAATCTAAAAGCCCACTTGGTTTATCAGTTTGATATGAAAACTAACCCGAGCCAACTTTGTTAGCGAAGATAACGGAGCCCAATCCACGTAATATAAATGAACGAATCGTTACTTGACACGTGCTCAAAAAAACCACATAAGCTTCAGCCTGCCATGTTACACCCATATCCTGCCACGTCAACCACGTCAGTCTCCTCTATAATAACAGAGAAGCCTTGGAGGAAGCCCCTGGTTCATTGATCTAAAATCCCCCAAAGTTCTTTGCCCTTTTGTGAAGCTTTAAAGCTTTAGTTTGCCACATCGTTTTGCCTTGGAGGTTCTTCAAGAAAGCTTCAGTCTGCCACGTCGTTCTTCCCATTCTGTTCTGCTGTGTGGGTCTTCCTCGACAATGTCCTCCTCAAGCTCATCATCTGCTGCTATAGATACTCAAAATCTAGATACAGAGTTGGCTTGGCTTAGTTTTCGTACCAAAGTGATAAACCAAGTGGACTTTTGGATTATTTTTAAAACCCAGTGAGGCTTTTGATTTGGGCCTAAAATCTAGTGGGCTTTGTGTAATTTTCCCAATTATTTATGGGGAATAGTCTCGAAATTGGAAGCTCGAGTTCTGTACATATCAGTGATGATCTAGTATCTGTTGTCTGTGTCACCGGTCCCTCTTTGGGCCACTCAGAAGATGGGGGATAGAGACCATCAACCTTGTCAAATCGAATGCTACACATGTCGCAGAAGCTATCATTTTCGCTTCAGACCAAGCAATTATAACTCCACAAATGGTGCATTATGCATGTAAGAAACAAAAGCCACTAGCAGAAACACACTGAATGTTTCTTCTGCCTATGAGTTTCACCGGATCCGGATGGTTTGAGATATTAATTGTGGGGGGTGGGAGGATTAGTGGAGGCTGCTGTTTCAAGCATATCACGTTGTCAAGACCACATGAAGAGAGAAAGAAAATGTCATTGGCATATTGCCATGCATTTATCTCGAATATGGACATGTTAAATTACTGAGGTTTTGAAACATATATAGATCTCAAACTTCTAATAAGACTCGTTTTGTCACCCCAATTTCCTCATGAAGTTATTACACTTTATCTTACGACTTTTCTCAAACCAAACCTAACTTTACAAGAGAGAGAGAGAATTATATCAAAGATACTAGGAATTCAAACTTTAAGATAAGAGTCATTTACAGTTGGTGATCATAGGACCAGGAAAAGTCACACACTTAGAACATTATTCATCTATTAATGGTGATTAATTTGTGGATAATTGTTCCAAAAAGTAATTCCTTTGCTCAATGCCTAACGAGATCACACTGCCTCAGGTACTCCCTCCAGGATAGACGCAAGCATTGTAACCTACATTCAGAGACAGAAACAAATGAACAACAGAAAAAGAGAAGAAAAAGAAGATTCAGAAGAGTAGCAAATTATGACTAAACAAACTAGAAATTTCTGCTTCAGAGAAAAAATGTGATGGATTTTGTTTTCCTCTAAGGGCACGCCTAAAGCACAAGAACTAAATGCCCATGGCCCATGCATTCTGATCTTCTAAGGGGGTATTCGTTTGTCAAAATTTTAGGAATATTCTCAAAATTTTGGAAATCTTTACTTTATTGAGATTTATTGGGGTTTATGAAAAGTAAAGTATATATATGTAAAAATTAAAATTTTAGAATATATTTATTTTGTTGAAAATTTTCATACTCCAAAAATTTTGAGAAAAAGAACGCCACTTTAAATAACCATAAACCCACAAATCCCTAAAGGAAAAGGTCACTACAGTCTACAGACATCGAAAGCTCCTGGGCCCATGTTTTGCTACATCTACACCTTTCGGACCTAAAAGTACTCTCATATGTATCCATCTTCTTCTTCTTCCTCGCCCACGAAGGCCATTCTCTTTTTTATATTTTAAATCATGTACAGCAGTGACACTGATCCCGGAAAAGAAACCACCCTTTTCTTGTAAATCTATTACAACAACAGATAATTGCCTCTCTTTTTCCCCAGGATTATTCTTTTACGTCCACTTCAAGGGATAAAAGTCACGTGCTACACTCCAAACAACTATGTCCCAATATGCATGCATGCGCACCACGATATGACTTCTCTTACGATTTAATAATTTGCTTGTATATGTGCGTGTCATTGACAAAAATTGGAGGACATAAATGCAAATAGAACCGGAAGAAAGCTTACTAGGATTTTGGGATGTGAGAGTTGCCGTTTGTGAGAAATCGCAGTTCCATGGATTCTTTTGAGTAGTTTGGTAATAGAGATTCATGGCATAGGCAGCATGTGATAATACAGTGTTTGGTTCAAAGCAGGCACCTCCTGGTTGGATTGGGCTGCAATCAACGCCTTGGCCACAAGCATAGTCAAGATTTGCCTGCAGTTGGGCATCGGGAACGCCAGCCTTAGGTACGCACCAGCCTGTTGCTGTGGGTTTAGGTGATGGCTTCGCTGGAGTTGTTGAGGGAGTTGATGGAGTCTGATAAGTGCAGACGAAAATTAAAGCAATGTCATGACTCATGTCCACACATAAATGCGCGCATGAAGCCCAATTAAATTGATAATTAACAAAATCTGCACTCTCTAATGGTTTAGATTTTGCCCGCCTCGCAGTTTATATGGTCTTACAATAGATTGCATGCTGCTCACTTTCAAATTAACTGCAATTAGTTGCTTCATCAGTATAAATTATATCAAATTGACTTTAGCAATTGATGCGATTCTCACCTGGCTACTCTTTGAAAGACCAACGTCATAGGTCATGGTAAGATCAGGCTTGAAAAGGCCAAATGCTCGTTCAGAGGCTGGTCCAGGTTTTAAATCCTCGTCATACAGTGCAAAGATGTAAGTCTCCACAGATTTTCCAGGCATCAGAGGAGTCCCGACCATTGATCTAAGGTGAGCAATCAAATTCCCATTATAGGCTCTTGCATTCTCAACACTGGGTCCTACTTCGTTGCTGTCCCCACCGTACGGCCAACCCGTCTCAGCAACCAAAATCTCAATATCCTTGAATCCCATCGCATTCAAGGCAGACCTTACAGCATCAACCTGCACATTAACAGAGCAATGAGATAAACAGAAAATGGTTTCAAGGACCCAGGATTTTCATCAAACACAAAAAGGGAAAAAGATTAAAACTATTGATAGGTCATAGGTGGGTTATAAAGCCCATCAATATATGTAACATCCTTAGAATAAACTAAAGTTGGGAACTTGGGATCGTTGGGACACCGGCATTGTTGTACTCAACCAATTGAAGAGTCACATGGGGGTAGTCCAGAGTTCAAATTAAAAAGGCAAAAAAAAAGGAAAAGAAAAAGATAGGAGTCTTTTAAACCATCAAGTTTGATAACTTTTTCCCACAAGTCTATTCTTCGACAACCGGTAATCATTGAATTTGAACTCTTGGAAGGACTTGTGTTCCATTATTGAGACGGCCAGCCTGTTACCAAGCACAAAAAGTCACGTCGGGTTGCACCTCAACGCTCCCATAATTTTGTTTTGTTTTTTTTTTGTTAACTGTCCCATAATTTCGATATAAACATGTGCACACAAAAAACCAAACTAGAAATGGAAGTCTATATAAAGTTGAATGGTATGTTCTGTCAGGTTCCCAACATATTTGTCACATTAGCAAGGAAAAGGTTCCCAGCATATTAGTTTGTAACAGCATGTTCACAAGTCTCTTTAACTAAAACATGGAAAATTAGCGAAAAATATTGATCATAAATAATGTATGGCTATTAGGTGAGACTCACAGTATTCAAACGATTGTAGGAAATTCAAAATAAGAACGACTTTGGAGGACCAAATCCTCCTGGAAGTACAAATACAGTGTCGTGGACTCGTGGCCGAGCATGGATAACAATGCTACGTAAGTCGCAACCGACTCACACGTCAACATGGTTAATTATTATCATTAAAAATACAAGAGATGGGACGCATGGCCCAGCCCATTAAACTCACCTGTGCGTCGAACATGTTCATGTACTTGATTCCAGATCCTGAGTCGACTCGACCCGAGTTAGGCTGGAACAGGCAGAACGCCAGTGTTTCTGGCCTGGAATCGCTCTGGTACGCGAAGAAAGGGTACGGGTTGATGGCCAAGGGGGAGCCATTGTCCCTCTGGAACTGCAACAAGCCCCTGAGGGCGTCCTGGAACATGGGACTGAACGACCCGGACGAGGGCGGGTCCGATTGAGACAATATAGCCATGGAGTGAACCGTCGAGACCCTGACCTTCCCGCCGAGCGAGACCGCGCTTAGGGCGTTCTGGACATTCTTCATGGCGGGAAGGAGCTGAGAGATCAGCCCCTGGTCCATCGTGGTCAAGACCTCGTTGCCGATGGTGATGAGGATGATGTTGCTGGAAGGGTAGTAGGGAAGAACGTTCGAGTTGACCCACTGAGTCGCCAAGTTGGGATCGGACGCCAGCCCCGGAATTTCGCCGTTACCGGCACCGACGATGATTCCTATGCCGGTGTTGGCGAGGGCCTTGATGATGGAAGCATCAGCGCCATAGAGCCTGACTTTCCCAATGGTGGTGGACTTGAGGAGGTTCGCGGTGGCCATCGGAGGTGGAAGGTTGTCGGCAACTTGCCCATAGTTGACGCCGATGAATGGCTGCGACTCTGTAGCAATGATAGAGAGAGAGGTGAGTTAGAACACGATAACGATTCAACTCGGGCAAGTCCAACTCTGTTAATGGGCGCGTTCATATTTAATTCTTTGGGTGGGCGGATGGCCAAGGCGAAATTAAGGTCGTTTTCGGGTTGTGTGACGACCTTGCTTTTATGTGGCAAGTGAATTTCGCCTAGGAGAAACTCAACTGAGCTTCAGTTCCTAGTTCCACATCGAGCATTCTAATACTAATAGGCCAGGTTCACTGATATTAAGTCCTCGAATTCCCAGAGAAACCGAAAATTTCAGGGGACGAAAACGAATATATCGTAACTGGGGGAAAAAAAAAAAACAGCCAAGTTCCATTTAGCATGGGAGAGAGGGAGAGAAGATAGCGAACCTGTCAAGTAGAATGCGGAGACGAGGAGGAAGGGGAAGAGAAACAGTGAGCGCCGTGAGAGCGTTGCCATGGTGGCACTTGTTTGTAGCAGTCTCTGAAAAGATGCAATTGTATGATGATATAATGACAAAATGAAGGGAGGGAGGAATGGCGTATATGTAGTGGTAGGCGCAGAGGAGTGCGAAGTGTACTGGCAGTTTCTGTGAGTGAAAATGTTTCAACGACCTTAGCTGGAGGGACTCTTGTAGTGGGACCCAGATGTTTTTCACACTTTTCGCAGTAAAAACTAAAAAGGGCAGGGCAAAAACGAGAAAATGAGAACGGTCTCTTTAATCTTTATGGCGAATCAGGTAATTCGGTTTGCGTCTGTGGGCTGTAGTCTGTACTCACGGCTTGGGCAAAAAGGCGTTTTCCAAGTCTATAGTGGAGGGGGTTTGCCCGCTCGTGCTTGTGCTTGTTACTTGACCTCCTCCTATGTCTGGTCGGTTGCACCTGATAAAGATGTTCAGACACCTTGCACCAAAATCTCTCAACAAAGCTTAGCTAAATGAGATGTCTGTAAATATTCTCAGTAGAAATGTTTCCCCCATGACGAGTGCTTCTACCTAATCCCTTCATTTTGTTGGGGTGCAAGGAGAATTTGCCATAAACAAACAAAAGTGAAAGACTCGGGTTCTTGGGTCTTGCACTAATAAATAGCTCAAATGCTTTGTATTCAATGCAAGCAATAAAAGTCATTCTGAGTCTTTTTTTCTTTTTCTTTTTTAAGCAACTGAAATAATATATTAATATTCGAGAAGGATACATACAGAACATAAAAACGATCGGAAGTCTCAATGCTGGCTTTGTACAACTTTGCTGGAAGACACTCGAATAAGCGTTGTCTCAAAAAGACTTATCGAGGGGTTGTTCATGCCCCTCACGGCCCCCATCGGCCCATCCAACCTCCATAAACAAGAATAACGAAAAACAGAGACTTTTATTTGGCTACCATGTAAATGATATGTTTCCTAAAACAATCTTCAATCTTGATGTATCCCATCCCTCGAAACCATATTCGCTTTCGTCCTTCCGAAGACAAAGACTCAATTTTATTTTATTTTTAAACACCAATTCAGATTTCACTGATCCTTCTCTAAGTAACAGGAAAGGAGCAGATTTCAAATGATCGGCCACTAGTAAACATGGCAAGACGTCGTTCACCAATTGTTTGCATTATTCTGTCCCATCGTACCTAATTGGACGCATGAGAAATCCGCCTGGACCTCTATTTTTCTTTTTCTTTTCTTTTTTTTGTATTTATTAGATTTTAATTTTTTTTTGGTGGCAAGTCTTTATTTCGAGTCTTAACAATAGGGAGAAGACTGGAGAGGTCAAGTCCTCGGCGTGTGGCCGTGTTGTATTGGGTCTAGAGTCCCTACCTAATAAAGGTCGATCTTCTTAGGTGGTTAAATGCAGCGACCGACTTCGTGTGGGAACAATTTATTAAAAAAAAAAAAGACTTCGTGTGGGAACAAGACTTCCATTTTCTTAGTCGACGATTCAAAGCTTTCCAGAAGAGAGAAGACTAAAGAAAAGTCAATTTAAAAAACTGGATGGAAAAAGGATAAGAAGGAGACCTTCGAATTCTTGGGAGGGAAAAATATCAGGACGTGGGTTGAGCAATCCTCGTCGCGGTTAGGTAGAGAGCAGAAAGGTCAGGAAATGAAATGGAACAAGCACAGAACCAGGCCCAGGAGATGCAGTAACATCTAAACTCACCTTAAGAATTAACCAATCGGATTCTTCTTGGAAGAAACTCCTGTCACAAATCAATTATTTATTATCAACAAATCACTGTCTGCGTAGTTTTTCCTTTCTTCTTTTCTTTAATCTTGGATGTAGTTTTCTCTGAGAATATGGGGAAAAGGTCTCTTCCTCCCACATGGGCTTGGCACATTGCCACGATCCCACTCGCTACGCGGACTATAGCTTCGGCGACTCCCGCTAATAGTATTGAATGGCATAAGCCATGAAGAGGGCATCTTCTTATGTTCTTGTCTTTAGCACATTTCAGGTACGTGTGTCCGAATTTCAAAGAACCAAGAGAGTGACGGGCAAAACCGAGCGATGTGCCGACTTTACCATCAAGAATTTAGTTTTTTTTTTTGGCAAGCCATCAAGAATTTAGTTCCAGCTTGTTCTTTAGTGCACTAATTCCCAATTTAAATCGAAATGCCATCATAGCAGCATACAGTCAGCTAATTGCCTGGGACGTCAAGAAAGCTTAGCGGTCCGAGATCACGGTCAAAATCAAGCCAATGTTAACCTATGGATACATAATTTCTCAATCCCTTAGTTGCCGCTATGTTTACAGCGGGCTGTTGGTAAATTGCATAGAGGAACGGTCCATCACCTGACCATCGGAACATCCTATGACGAAGTTACCCTCGAGATAATGGAGGGCAAATCAAAGCTTGGAACCTCAATGCAAGACAAATAGGAGACATGTTCCAACATTGTCGGATACGTCTCCCATGTCCACGTGATCGTCAATTGTACGTGACCCAAACTATAAAGGAAGTATAGATGCACAGACAGAGCGTCAAATCGCAGTCAACCTTTAAAACCCACTACACCTGCAATGATGGTTCAGTTGTATGAAGAACATAAAAGCAAGGATTGAGATCCTGCAAAGAGGTTGCCAATTCTAATATGAGTGTTCATACACCTCTCCAATCTGTGGCCCTGTCGTGCCATACAAATTCACGACGCCTCTGGGAAATGGTCAGGAAGGACATTGCCAATTGCATACGCCAACAAATTCACGACAAATTCACTGAGCTTAGAGTAGGTAAAAAAAGCTACTATTTTAAATTCTAATTGAATACTTTTCACATCTGATTTCATTGGATAATTTAAACAACTAATTAACTCATGAATATGTTTACATCACAATTTTAAGACTTCAATTAATCGACAGGGTGTGTTTGTTTACTAAAATTTTAGGCCTTCCAAAATTTTAACACAATAAAATAATTACAATATAATTTCTCTCTTCCCATCAAAGTATTACTTTTCATTATAATAAATATAAAAAATTTATTTAAACTATCTCTCTTTTTACTTTTTCACCAATTTCAATACTCTAAAATTTTAACCTCAAAATTTTAACACTCAATCACAACCAAAGTACCAAAGTACCCCAAGAGTATGTAAGAGGAACACATCATATGTAATTAAGAAAAGTCTAATAAGCAAAATGTTACAGTAAGTCCTCCTTAGAGCTCAAAGGCAGGTTCAGAAACCTCAGACGACAACACTCATCCGGAAGCAAACTTTGCTAAAGATTCATGAAGAAATCTCAACTGGTTTGATGTACTGAGAAAATGAACAACATAACAGAAAACTTTTCAAAAGAATCATGAAGAAATCTCCAACGGTTTGATGTACTGGGAGAATGAACATCATAACAAACCAGACCAGGAATGTATAATGACTATATACCAACTCCAATTGAATCAAGAAAACAAGAAATAGAAGCCCACGCCATCCAAAGGAAGAAAACAAGACGTATAATCCTGAATTGGCGACTAGAAAAAGTTCTAATTACCCTCCGGAGTGAGTGACGGGAGTAGTTTCAAAGTGGCCATCTTTAAACACATGAATGAACTGTTCTGGTAATGAATGCTCCCCCTGCAACAGAAGTACATAACACAGGGTAAGTCATCCAATGCAAACCCATAATCTACAAACTTAATTCTACTTCCCTCCTGGTTTTATTGAGCTGCTTTAATTAGCATAGACTAGGCATTAAATAGTGGCAAGGTTCAGATTCATTTCATTTATTATAGTCGTTCTATTTTTTCATCCTAAAATAGTTAGGCCAATAAAGCACTTATACATGGCATAAATAGAGATAGGATTTGAGTCCCTTGTGAAAATCATTAAATAAAACATGAGTCTAAAATGCCTTGAATCTCAGAAATTGTAGGCATCAAATTAAAATTATAAGCACCAGGAGGAATGTTTTTTCTATAATGCCAGTTGAACCCTTACAAAGATGACCATGGCTACTCTATACACTATATAGCTTAATTTTTTTCCTGGGCCACAATATACTCTAATTTTAGAGGATGTTCGGTTAGAGGGTTTTTTCGAGAATTTTTAGTATTTTGAAAATTTTTAGGTGGTGTTAACTTTATTGGTATGCGTGCTGAAGTTGTTTTTAGGTGATAGTAAAAAACATGTTCGGTTTTAGAATTCTAGGATTCAAAAGAATCCTAGAAAAACAAAAAAAACGAACAAGCTCTTAAACTCAGTATTCACCCCTTATTGCATATTAGAGGGAAGGACAACAGACCATTTATGGCCTTTAACGTAGTCAAGACACCAGTGTTGCTCACACCACCTGTGGCTAGCATCAAGTCAGCATGTATAGTAAGACCACTAGTTACAGGACCATTTCAAGCAATTTACTAAGACTACCGTTTGCCGGCTATTTCGAGATGTAAATATTACCAGTAGCTGGGACAGACAACTAAAGGCCTTAACATGAAGCATGTACCAATGACAAATGCACCCAAGTGTCAGTTGACCACCAGACAGTCTTTGACAGAACATACCCGATTTTCAGATTTTTAATCCTGTTCTAACTTTTCAAAATGTAAATTTGTAGTCAGAACAACGAGTGTTGGCATTTGCCTTCATATTCCAAAGCCCATACAGGGCAGGCACTACTCTTGTAGGGCCATTCACGCTTATGTTCGATTTCATCAGTCAATTTCTATCAAACTATGATAAAAGTGATAATGAATCCTCAGTTGTCCAACCACCCAACAAACATCCCACATTTCAAACTAAATATCACAATTACCCAACAACAAGCCAGGTGCACGAAATTTCAGTCAGAATGTAACTATAACAGTATAGTCAAAAGTTAAGAAGTTTATTTTTGGGCCAAGTATTCAGGTAAAAGATCATGAACACTACCTCCCTCATTTAAAATCCAATGTACAAAGAAGAAAGAAGAGGAGGATAAAGACTAACCAAGAATATGTTTAAGCAGTGTCTCTCACACACATACACGAGAAAAGAAAGAAGACAACGTACCCAGTCACCATCAGGCTCAGCACCAGGTACTAACACATTGATCTCACTCGACTTAGCTGTTGTTATGGATGCCCCAAGAGATTCTTTGCCTAGATATAGTTGGCAGCCTGCCGTATTGTCCACAGAAATTGTTGGAGCTGAACCCTATAATGACCGCAAAGTAGTCAATAACTTGGAATCAAAGCTGGGACGCTAACATCATATGGTTCCAAACCGGATAGCATATAGAATCCTTAAATGTTTCATCGCGGCAGGATTGGGGGGGGGGGGGGGGTGGAGGAGAGAGAATACATACCTGGCATTGCACTTCAACCCCGTTGCAATTTACAATCTCACAAGCAGCCACAACATCCTGCATTTTCAAGCAGCCATTGTAAGCTGTTCAATGTACTCCAATATGTATTGCTCTCATTAACATAAAGTTCTCTCTTCTCTCTCTTTCTTTTTTTTTTTTTTTAATTTTATACTAACCACTAACCGTCGTCATATCACTTGTCAATCGTTATATTGTTGACTTTCCCTGCACATTGCTCAAGTAAAAATAAGTCTTCATGGCTTTTGAAACAGGTAACCTATTTTTTCACAAGTCTGTAAAAGTCTAAAATACCTTGAATCTGCAAGACAGAGTCCTTGCATCCAAAAACATATACAGACTGTTTTGCATCACAATCATCGATAACCAACTGTTTTTTTCCAATTTGGTTCTCAACAACCCACCTGGCAGGAGATACTGAGTTGGTGAAAACACAGGAATTGCATACGGGTATCAATACCTTAGATAGAGTGAATTATAAAGATATACAATACGAATTATGCATAAGTATAATGAAGATCAGCATACTCACTTGCGACCCATTTGCAGCTCCAACTTTGGTGGTCCGGCTTTGGAAAAGGAAGGTGAACTTGTACGACCTTTTTCACCAGCACCAACAACGCCAGTTCTATCCGCACGGTTCTTTGTTTTCATATCAGCTGTGACCTTTCTCAGACCTACAATGTAAGTAACCCAGATTACACTTGCCCAAAATGCCCACAAAAAGGAAAAGCGCAAAAACTGTGTGGTAAAAGGACGCACCTGCAGTCACAGAGTTCCCTGAATTAATTTCTTGGAAAACAGCAGCCATTCCTTCTTTTGGCCGTGATGATGAAGCCTGAGAAGATTCTGTACTGAAGAGCGAAGCTGGTGGAGGAGGTGGAGGGGCAGGGGCTCCTGGTGCAGGAGCTTTTGGTGGATCAGCAGCAGGTTTTCCAGTTGGGCTCCAAACAGGGCCCAGAGGATAGTTTCTCTTGACATAATCTCTCAAGCCAGGTAAATATAGTTCCTTCATGGCTTTGGCCCACTCAACGTGATTTGGGTCTTTGCTTTTGTACTCTACAAGAACCTTACTTTCAAAATGGAAAGTGTCACTTCCTAGCTACTTTCAACTTCAGCTCACAAATCAATTACAAAACTTGGCATTTAATAATTCAGGGAAGAATGCGTGCAATTCAGTCATGTAATTTAGACTCTGGCAAATTATCCACAGTGCAATAGAAGTATCAGATATCAAGCAAATGAAATACAATGACCCTACACATTGAGTTTTCATTAATTAATTATTTTCCTTTTTAACGAATGTGTTTTCATAAGCTACAGTAAAGATTGTGTGAAAGTAAAGCAGTATGGACTAACAACTTTTTCTTCTTATCCTTCTTTTGCTTATAAAGCACTTTATTACCCAATTCCATCTATTTCTAGTAACAAATGGCATAGTAAGTAGTTCATGGAACATTAGATTACCTTGTTGTTATAAAATTCAGCCATTTGCCAACTTTCTTCCACATGTGCAATAGGCATGCTCATACCTTAACAAAAGGTGGGGACATAAGAGTCAATGAAGATGAAATTAAAATCATTTGCTTCTGGCATACAAAAGCAGTGAAAAAATTTCCAATACCGCATTCCTTCCCAGTGTATGCGATCCATGCCAAAGCTGAGAGACTGTCTACAGCAGACTTTAAGTGGTTGAAGAAATCAGATCGCCTTCCTTCTGTCAATGCATTTGCTTTCATTATCACCTCATTCAATGGCTTAAGAAATTCAGCTAATCCAGCAAGATCAGGTTTCTGCAAAACAAGATGAAACCCATAAAATCACTGCTGTTAAGTCATCAGCAGTAAAACTGCAAAAGATGTAAAAAAATTGGACAGCACCTAAACAATCTATCACTTTCTCCCACTATTGTGAGGATTTATTAGCTGAATATCAAGATGGTATTGGAGCGCACATCACTATAAGGTTTCCTGTTGAATTATCAGAAGAAAATAACCCCTAAATCATGCTACAAAGCAAGATGGTAATGTTACGCAGTTACAAATCTTAGGACCACCACCCTCGAATTTCTCTTTTCGAAATTAATAAAAATGATCGATACATTAAATTTTCGCCATCTTTGCTTTATGCTCAACTGGCTATTCTCAATGATGTCTGTCCAAGTCACCGGCATTCTAAATCCAATCGCAGTTTCAGCTACAGTGAATCTATTTTATTATTCGACGGCTTAAGGATGAGAAATGAACGTTCAGCAGAGTCAGATCCAAATATGAAATATAAAAAAATGCAATCGGCGGATAATATCAAAATCAAGTTCGCTCAAATTGATGTTTCTCAGCATCAAAGCCTAGTGACTCAGCCTTAAATTGCATTAATGTCACAAGCTAGAAGATGCAATTTGCACAACACCGCCGTTTCTTTTGACGAAATTACGCACATCCGGTCCAAATATTAAGCACCAGAAGCAATTGATCCAGATAGAAAATTTCAGTCTCATCTAACTTCAAAGAATAGAATGTACGAATAAACTTCTAGTTTTTGTTAGAAAAAAAGAATGACGGACACGGACCTGAGTTTGTTTGGCCTTGATGAGAAGCTCCTTCTGAATATTGAAAGCTTCTTGCACTATCTTAGTGACCTCCAATACCTGTCCTCCAATCTTCTCAGCAGCACCCAAAACCCTCCCCAAGTACTGCCCCGTCAGATCGTCGAAGGCCAAGATCGACGGATCCAACACCGCTTCTCCGCCTACTCCCGACGCACCTCCTGACCTGAACCCGGTCGACAGGGACTCCAGCCGAGCCACCGCGGACTCCAGCCGTGCTATCAGCTTCTCCTCCATCTCTCTCTCTCTCTCTCTCAACCTCCCAGATTTCTGCGTCTAAACTACACACACTGTCTCTATGAGGTGGTGCAAATCTGGAGCCTGCAGTGGCCGTTCATTATGCTCCTTTTTTTTCTTTTTTAATATATATATATATATATATATATATATATGAGACGCCGAAAGGCGAAAAAGGAATTGATTTGTGCGGTACTGATCTGAGACTTCGGCGCGGGTTTGTGTTGAAAGGGAGAGCGATTAAGGCAACGTTGGAACACGTGTCAGTCCGAGAGGGAATCTAGGAGGTTCGTGCGCTTAGAGAATGACCGTGGCATAAAAAGGAAAAAGACGGGTGAGAGAGTGGGTTAGGGCCTGGCTGATTTGCTGTGGAACCTAAGCCAAAAATAGTTCCATGTCCATGGATATGGCGAGGCGTTTGGCTACGAATATTGGTTGTTATCGTTATCCATAACATTTTTATCATTTATCGTGATAATTAAACCCCATTAAAGTTAACAAATTTACTGTTGAAACGGTGCGTATGGTGTGCGCTACTTGTCAGGCAGGTGTCATATTTTCTGTACCAATCCATATATGATCAAAATAGGCAATCTTATAGGCGTATGATCTTGAATGTTGTCACGCAAAATACAGACGATTTTACAATGTAACAATTTGTTGCGTATAGCAAAAGCTATGTTTGAACAATTGAGATCAGTATCCCACCAGAGGAAAACAGAAAATTTAGGATTTTATTTTTTTTGCAGGGCAGGAAAAAATAATTCTATCTACTGTTTTTGCTTACAACTCAACGAATTGTCACCGTCATGCATGCAGTCCCCTAAGGGAGGAGTTGCACGTGGCATTCCACAAATATGCCACAAATTATTTCATTACAAATATGTTTAAATTGGGATCAAGATTTATGTAATTTACTATCAAATTCTTGCAATTTATTGTCTAAATTGCATGGTAAAATTAGGAGAAAGACAAATACAATAAATAGATCTATTGTAAGATCTATAATGTTTGAGACTTTATATTGATATATAATTTTAAGAGATAAATAGATATAATCCACTTATTATGTTTATCTCTTTTTAAATTTTACTATATAATTTGGACACAGAATTACAAATATCAATCCCGTAAATTGAATGCTGTAAAAGGTATTATCAGTGATCAGTAATCCCTTGTGAGATAAGGTTTTAACAGCATTGAACTCGTCACTCTCGTGACTCGTCACTAAGCAGCCTTGCCGGCGTGCTGCTTTGTTGAGGCTTCGCCAGCGATAGTCTGAGCCGATGGGTTTAGACTCCTGACTCGTCATGATTGAAATCCAGCATGTCATCCTTTTGAGCCATGAGATTGTCCCGGGGCATGCGACTTCTTAATCATGAGGCATTAACGAGGGTCCAATAACGAGGTGGCCCAAAGTTGTTACCACTTCATGGGCGTCACTAAACTACTAGCCAGGCTCGTGGCCGTGTTAAGACTTTACCACGAATGGCCCAGTCAGACCCGGTTCGACCAAAAGTATAATTCTAGAGTATGCGTCGTATATTTGACTTCAGGGATATGTTACAGACTTACAGGCTTAAACCCAGCGCAATCACTTGCTCTCCATGACTGGCTCAGTTTTTATTGGTTCACTATTTCTATGACTGGCTCAGTTTTTATCCCAGCCCATGAACAGCTGTAACAATGGGTCGTTTTTATTGGTTCACCTACGCAGTTGTATTTGGCATTTAAAGTCGTACATTGATTTTTAAGGGCGAGATGTCAAATAGTTAATGGACGACGATATATATCATTGTCTACCATTAATCCCAGTGTCTCCCATGTGCGAGGCTCATTTCTATTACATATCTTTCAGGCTACAGCAACCTAGCAGCCCAGTACGACGCCGTCCTAATAAAGAAAGGCAAATAGTTAATGGACGAAGATATATGATGGTTGCGTTTGTTTATCGAAATTTTGAGGAATATTTTTAAAATTTTGAGAATCTTTTGAATGGTGAAGTTTATTGGGGTTTATAAAAAATGTGAAGTTTATTGAGATTTGTGAAATGTGTTTGATGTGGTAGAAATTTTAAACCCTAAAAAATTGTACAAACAAACACTCCCGATATATCATTCTCTACCGTGAATCCCAATGTGTCCCATGTTCGAGGCTCGTTTCTATTACATATCTTTCAGCAGCATAACAGCCCAGTACGACGTCGTCCTAGTAAAGAGAGACAAATAGTTAATGGACAACGATACATCATTGTCTACCATTATTCCCAGTGTCTCCCATGTGCGAGGCCCGTTTCTATTACAAATCTTACGGCAACCTAACAGCCCTGTACGATGTCGTCCTAGTAAAGAGAGAATCTCACCGTTGCCCTCATGGCACTGGCGCACATGTGTGAACGAACAGAGAGAGCATTAAGAATTTCGTTGCCAGAGAAGCGCACTGCGTGGGGTACGGCCACACATGCGGTTACCTATCTACTTTTACGCTTTAAGGTATGGTGATGCCGGTTGCTGCAGCAAGACGACTGGGGCCTGTTGCAACGAACAGTGACGTAAAGAACAGCCATGACGACACCGACGGTTGGATCAGAACGTTAGTGGAAGCTACAGAAGACTGCGTTGCTTCGTCTTGTTAAGGTAGAAGAGGGAGTAACCAGCAAGTGTTTGGAGCTCGTGAAAAATAAAAATTTTAAAAATTCAACACCAGAAAAATAATAAGATAATGCGTTTCATTACTTTTCAAATTAATTTGTACAAAAGGGGAGCAAGAAAATTTCGTTGAGCATGAGTTTTCCAATTTCCACTGAAAGTCCGTCCATCTTTTGACCGACACCAAGCTTAATAAAAGCCTACCCACCAATTAACTAGATAAAATATAAGGGAATAATATTGAATTTCCGAGAGAATTATAACAAAGTACTGCAGTACATATTTACAATACCTGTCTGTTCCAATATAAGATTTCCAACCATACATCATTTAATGCAATATCAAGAGAATATATATGCACATAAAAGCTCATAAGGTCCTCGCTGTGGACTATTTTAAAATTTGTATATGATACAAGAGAATCTGGCCTCAGGGACTACCATGTCTTTATATAGACACCTATCATCTCCGTCTCGATCTCCCTATATCATCGCCACCTCCATTCTTGGACGAATGTGTAATTTTTGTGGACACATCTGCACGGGAGGGTGGGGGATCTTTCTCACGTGTTGATCGGAGTTCCTGCAGGACATGAGATAAATAACTATTAGAGGAGCTGAAGAGAAAAAGGATTTACAGTTGATGTAAAGAAATATATTATCAAGTATTCACTTTGCACATGTGATCATATTGAGAACGAAATTCATCAATTTAACTAGCTTGCGCTGCAGCGCCTCCAAATATTAAGTGATAATCCTTGGTACATCTCCACCCCAAACTCTGTGATCTAATACATAGGGGCTAAGGCTAAGCTGGCAAATCGGCATCAGACATAGGCTATTAAACAAAGTGTTCTGAATGTCGTAACCCAGTGATATTAAGTGCACTAGGCATAACGTAGTGAAAGCTAGTCAAACATTATTGGTCTAGCTCAAGACTTACCGAACGAAAAGGGAAGTCATCTGCCTCAAGCATATGAACAATTTGCCCCATCTTTGGACGCTTATTGATATCCAAGTCTATACAGCGAAGACAAACCAGCAATGCCCGCTTTAAAGCTCTGGGAGGGGGTTGGATCTCAATCAGGGGGTCCACAAGCTCTTCTCCACGACGACTTGCCACCATCCCTTTAAACCAATCAACCAAGTTCATCTGAAATACATTTAGTGGAAACAGCGTTATGATCTTTGACAGTGATGAATTCTTAGACATCGTGCTCTATAGGATAAACTTGGTTCACCTCTGCAGCTGGTCTGGAATAATCAATTGGGCTTCTTCCTGTAATGATCTCCATCAGCAAAACCCCAAAACTGTACACATCACTCCCCTCGTTAAGCATACCCGTGCTTGCATACTCAGGAGAGACGTATCTGCAATAAATGATGACAACTAAGCAAGTACGACAGAGTAATGTCATCAAGCTAATTCATGTCAAACGGTAATTTAGGAAGCTGATGGAGAACAAACCCAAAGGTCCCCATAACACGAGTAGTCACATAGCTTGCCTCTGCCCTCAAAAGCTTAGCCAGTCCAAAGTCTGACACTTTTGGGTTCCATTTTCGATCTAGAAGAATGTTACTGGATTTTACATCACGGTGCACAACTTTAGGTTCTAGTCCTTCATGCAAATAGGCTAGCCTGAGCAGATGAAAAAAATGACAAATAAGTTGATCTCGTAGTGAAAGAAACGAAACAAGCAAAAAACCTATTGAACCAACGTGCACCACAGAAGTAGCATTATGACAGGAAATTCCATCACATGTATCTTTCTGTTGTGGAGGGAAGGGGACAATGCCATGAGCATTATTACACGAAAAGTAAAAACCAACAAATTTTGACCGATCTAATGAAATCCATAAGGGGATTGGAACATCTCACCCTTTTGCTGTCCCGATGGCAATCCTCATCCGAATATCCCAGGTCAGAGGGCTAACAGGGCCTACATCACCGTGCAACCACTGCTCCAAATTACCATTGTCCACGTATTCATACACAAGCATCCTGAAATGAAAATGACAAGTTCCAACAGATGACTTAGTAGGCAAAGGAATTTTAACCACCTTTTAATTTGAAAGAGGCGATTGAATCAAGTGGGCACAAGGAAAGCACCTTTGAGCACCTTCAGCGCAATAGCCAAGTAGACCCACCAAGTTCTTATGCTTTACTTTCCCAATGGCTTCAACTTCTACCTTGAACTCTTTCTCTGCCTGACCTCTAGAAACGCGAAGACGACAGCGTGTGAAAATATAGCCTCCTAAGGATTCCTCCCACTCAATGAATGAAACAGAATGATTGAGCGGAAAATAATTTCATACTATTATTCGACATATAAGAATCTTAACCATAGTAGCGCAAGAGATCATGTTCTCAATTCTCTTCCAACCAGTGATTACCTCGAGGTCGCCGCTGTATACCGAATTCAGTCTCGTTTATACAAAATCTCGAAATTTTTGAACCAGCAAAGCTAATTGTTTATCAAAATATAGTGGTTTCCTCGAGAGTTTGATAACATCAGTTCCCAGCATCTTGATTAATGTGTAACACGTGTCAACCAAAAACGAAGTCCAATTCCTCCGAGGACCACCGACCATAATCATTAAAATTGGGGAGCTTTAAGAAAGTAGCAATTGTGGATAATATAATACGGATATAAAGAACAAACCGAATAAAGCTTAGAAGAAAAAAAACCGAATAAAGCTATAAAAAGCACAAAGTAACCTGACCATTGGCTTTTTTCTACTAGTCCGCAACAAAGGCAGTCTAGCACCGACACAGAAAAACACTGTCCAGACAGGGCACTGTCGAACTTCCACTTGTTCTTAATACAAGTGGAAATATTTAACTTCCTTCTTTAAATATTTAACTTCCACGAAGGAAAAAATTATACAACAAAAGAGCCAAACTTGGGTAAGAGCAAAACAAAATCTGCAGTAGGATCTGACCATAAATCCTATAATAAAAAAAACACAGAAAGTCAAAACCATAGTTCGCTGGAAGCTTATCCACATAACGCGGATCTACCAATCATAATAAACCACAGAGACGTGTAATTTTTTCACGGAAAATTTGATGTCGAGAAAAATATGAAGTCATGTAAAAGGAAACATCCCCTATCCATCGAAACAAACAGACCCTAAAGATTTCAAACTCTACATACTTGTTGTTCAGAAGGTTCTTCACCGCCACCACCGACCCGTCCTGCATGACTCCTCTGTAAACGACGCCGTAACCTCCCTCGCCGATCATGTTCTCCTCTGCAAATCCACGAGTCGCAATCTCCAGCTCCTTCAAGCTGTACCAACGGCCCCACCCGATGTTCTCAGGATCCACCGACGCGTCGCTCCGGCTGCCAGCGGACATCTCACTGTCTCCGCTCCATTTCCCTCTTTTCTTTTCGACCTCCGCCTCAACCACCGCCTCTTTTAACTCCTCATTTCCAATTTTGATCCCCGGTTTCTCAGAACCAACGTCAAGCTCCAAGGCCTTGATCTCCACGATCTCCTTGGATACCAGCGGAATTAGCCCCGAGCTATGCTTAACACGCATTCTACGCTTCCGAGAGCTTCTGCTCCAACAAATGCAGACACAGATCGCGAGGGAAACTGCAATCGCACATAGCAGGAGGATCCCGATCACGACGTAGAATTTTAGGCCGAGAAATGAGGTTTTGGAGGTGAGCTTGTGGGAGAGAGAGCTGTCGGAGGCTTGCACTTCGCCGGACTTGCCGGAAACCGACATTGTTTCCCGGCGAGGTGAACCGAGCGAGTGTGGGCCGTGTAATTTTACTCCGGAACGTCTGTCTATGAGCTAAGCGAGAGACGTTGAGGTCGATGAGTGTTTGGTCAAAGGAGAAGAACACTATCAAAAGGCCACCGCTTTGGAAATATTAGTAGAAGTTTTTGCTTGAAGGAAGTCTTGCGCCGAAAACAAAAAACAAAAAACAAAGAGTGAGAGACAAAAAAGTCTTAACGGATACAAAAATGGTGAAAAAGACTCATAAAAAGAAGGCAACAGAGAAATGGAAAGAAGTGAGCGAGATGTTGTAATCTTTTGGGTTGAGTCTGGATGTCTATTACGCAAATGCCACTGTGTAGTGGGTGACAGACAATAGGTGAGTTTAAGCTCAAAATGACCAAAATGACCTGCAAATATTTATGGGAATGTTAACGTCAGACTTGTCAGTGATAGGAAGTCAAGTTGTACATGTTAAGCAAAAGATTAATGACATTAAAAGCTACGAAAGATTAACTGCTCCTTTCATTAAACATGTTAATGTAAATATAATATTTTTCCATAACACAATGAGTGACGTTAAATTAGTGAGATATATATATGTATATATATATATATTGATTTTAAAGATAATATCTAAAAAATTAGCATTTTTTAGTTTGTTAACGGGCACTATCTGCAACTTGGTTTTAAAACAAAATTCTCTCTTGAGGGGAGGGAGGGAGGTGGTGAGAATATCGGGATACAACTTGGGTCTAAACTACGTATTGGATGATTGATTCTCTTTGTTTTTTATTTTTTTCTTCCCTCTCTTTCTCTATTGATTGGGTGGCTGGAGACCGGAGAGAATATCAACTTGGTGAGAACGTGGGGCTCTGATTAAAATTACGTGTACTTGCTGCATGACCCATCTCTGATCTGAGAAAATTGCATATCCCATTCGGCATCAAGACAAAGGGATACCTGCTGCCAAGTCCGACTGTATACCGGCAACAAATATCTAATTGTCATCAAGTTTCCTAATCCAGAAGAAAGATTCCTTGCTAATTCCGACGAGCATTGAGGGATAATTTAAGGTTCAAGTTTTCAACCACTTCTTCTTGTCACCCTCGTTTTGTTTCGGGGTTGGAAGCAGCCAATGAACCCTCTTCCTTAGAACACAATCTCTCCCGATAAATCCTCTCAGACTTGAATGAAATCCCCAGTGTCATCTGTCTGGACTCTGGACCAGGTCGCCCGTGATTATCCAACGTGACTTTTTACCTAATGCATCGTTACGTAACTTACGTTATGTGCCTCTCAGACAACACTAATTTGACAACTACGTGCCTTCCTTCGGCATTCGTTACCGTATCGGGAAACAGTGCTATTGACGACAAATACTTAACCAACAAGAAAGGAGGAAGAAGACGAAACAAAGCAGAGTCCAAAGATTGGATTATAGGTGCCGGCCCGTCGCCGGGCGCTGTTTCTAGTATATGAGCTACAGTGAAATGCATGGAAAACAATAAGATCAGTTGTAAATTACGACTACGAGCAGCTCTTTTTCTGAAAGCCCGAACTAGTGGCTGAATGGAAACAAGGAGATCATACGCTTTTTCAGGAAATTAAAAGTACTCTGTACACGTCCAAATATACAACTAGAAAACTTTAAAAGACCGCTTTCTAATCCGGAGTAAACATAATTAAATAAAATAAAAAAATTCCAGTCAAAAATGGTGGACAAAAACTATATTGGATTCTCCCCAACCAAAATAGTGGAAAATGTTAAAATGGGTAATCGCGCAGAAAACACAGCAACAAAAAAAATCACCGGCAGCAAAGAAGTAAAACTTTTATATAATTTGAGAGAGATTCAACTATCTACACACATGACCAGAGAAAAAGAAACCAAATAAGAGGTACGAAATGCTACAAAAGCAATTCAGTAAGGATAGCACCTCTACCCCCGACTTGAATAATACTTCACTTAAGAATCTCTCTTGTCTAATCAATATGTTTTCAATCAGTGGCGAACCAGAATTAATATTCAAGGGTGACGAACTTTAAAGGCGAAATGACCATCTTCATTGTAAGACCTCCAATATTTCGAAGCTCAATAAGGGTCTCCCCAAGTTGGCCCGGGCTTATGGGTATCGGCCCAGGCCATCTTCTATTTTTTTTTCTTTTTTAAAAAAAACTACATATAAATTTTTTTTTTTCTGGGGGAGCAATGGGTGTCGGCCGCCACCCTTCGCACCCCTCTGGTTCCGCCCCTGTTTTCAATCAAACCAAATTCATTACAACGTAAGTGCAAAATTGAGTACAAAAAAGATTTCGCTACTCAAAACAAAATAACAATGAGCACCTTTATTTTATAGAGAACCTGAGCCTTTTACATCTCTCATTTATTTATCTTCTCCCATTTTAAGTGGGAGTTAAGATATCATAATCTCTCCCTTAAATCCTGGACGTCTTTACTAAAGTTTACTAAACTCACGTAGTTACTGAGATAACTTTGTATGATTGCTCTGATACATTTGTAACTATCTAAGGACAACACTAATCACATTTGCATTTTAACTTTAAAAGGACTATTCTCGAAACTCTTTAGGTCATTATAAAACATAATTCAACTTAACAAAATCCGTCATATCTCATTTCAAGTTAAATTTGGAGTATCACAGTCTAATTCAAAAAAAGAAAAAGAAAAAAATATTATATCATTCATTGCCCGTCAAGTAATACAGAGCATTCTGAATGTTGTATGGCTTATGTCTATCTCGGAATTTGAGAGCACATTATAGAAGATGTTGTTACTATTTCAGCCAAGAGAGATACTGAGAAAAAAAAAAAACAAGAGAGATAATAATGGAGCAAGTTCTTTTTAATGTTCTTGATTGGCCGTTCGGAATTGGAAGGGGCTTTTTGTAATTGTGACATCTTGTTTGTTGCTGCTTGCAGAAGGACAGCGAGTGGGAACCTACCTTCGACATTTATCGTTTAAATTTGAAGATCTGCCTGGAAGAATCGTTGAAGTTATTGAAAGAAACATGCTGATCTTCTTAAAGAAGGAGCGTCTTTCATGCAAATGCACCCGGTGGGTTCAGAAATGCTAGCAATGGTCGTGTACACGCGTGTCTGTTTGCAATGGACACGTGAAAAGGCGCAAAGGAACGGGTTTTGTACACGAACCCGACGAATATTAATTAGATGATAAGGTTGATTGCAGTTTCTCTTTTTTTTTTTTTTTTTTTTTTTTTTTTTTTTTTACGGGTCACATTAGTGTGTTAGGTACTTAAAATTTTCACTTTTAAAATTTTAATTTCAATAAAATAATTCTTTAAAATTTTTTTTCTCTTCATCAAATTATCATTTTTTACTCTAAATAAATATAAAAAATTAATTTCAATAATTTCTCTTCACTTTTTTATTAATTCTAAAATTTTCAATACTTCAAAATTTATACAGCTGAACACTACCATTATTGTTAAAATTTTAAAATATTATTAGTTGATTCTTTAGCATTTCTTTAAATCAACAGTAACTTCTTTTTGAGGTAGGTTTTTCGAACAAGAGTAAATTTTGGGACATCTTTAATTACTGCAGTTTATTTGATTTCCAAACATTCAACGACAAGTACGGGCTACTTTTTTTTGTTTTGTTTGTGAGAAGGCACAGTAACTAAAAGGACTTGCCAACGAATTTGGGCTCATAGTCATAGCTACAAAGAAATAATACCCGATGCTGCGATGCAGATTTTGCTGCGGCCGAAAGCCACCCTGAAATAAACTTTTAATAAAAGAACCTAGATTTTTTTATAATTCTCACGGTAGCAATTCGAAGAGAGGGGGATTCAAACTCGCTTTTTAGAGTGAAACGTTTGGCATTGGGAGTTGGGCCTCGAACGGTGGTTTTTGGGGACCACCGACCATGCCCAAATGTCTGTGGCACTGTGCTATGGTGCAATGATACGCTGCTGCAACATGGGAAAACATCTTGATGCCCACCCGTCGGAGAGAGAAGGGTGTGGGTCCTGCCGTGGGACCTACTGTAGGGCCCACATCTCTCTCTTTCCTCTTTATGAATTGCAGTGATTTCATTATTCACGAGGAGATATTCATTTTTGATAAAATTTTAAGAATTTTAAATATAATATAAATATTTAAATAATATTAAAATTTTATTAGTATTTATGTAAAAATAAGTACTACTGATATTTATAAAAAAAAAAATATTAAATTATATTAATATTTATGAAGAAATAATATTAAAATTGTGATTTTAAAGAATTAAATTTAAATTTTAAAAATTTTACTAAAATAAAGATAACTTATATTTCCTATTTACTTTTCGATTCATACCTTTTTTTTTTTTTGGTTCGGCAGGCCCACAACGAGTTCTCATTATTCCACGTTGATTTTCTTGTTTCAACGCTAGATTTGTTCTTCTTGACGTAATCGCGGCAAGCTCCCCCTCTCCCCTCACCCCCCACAAAAAAAAAAAAAAAACTCCTACTTAAATGATTAAGGGGTCGATATTCCCTAAATCATGCCACTGTTCTTGGATTTGCACGTGAAAAAAAATTGCTTGTTACATAAAAAGATGAGATTTGCCATCTTTTTGGGTCCAAGAAGGAGGATTTGTCCTTTCCTTTCACCTCTAGTTCTTGTCACGGAGAGATATAATTCAACCCTTTTTATTATGCCATGATTATACTTAATGGTTGGTGAAAGACCTCTTCTTGGCACAGCCAGGCCTTTTTTCTGATTTATCGCCCCACTGTCAGGCCCGCCTACAAGTAGGTCTCTGTTCCCTTCTAACCCAGCTAGTTTCTTATTTCATACAATAATAACGCTTTGTCGATGTGACTTGGATTTTGCTGTCATTCAAGAAAAGAAAAGAAAAGAAAAGAAGGAAAAAGACTCGAATTTTGCTGTTTTTTATTTTTGCTTTAGTTCTGCTACTAAAGTCAAGCCCATTATTTTCATAGAAGTCGGCTCTGCATGTTATGGACTTCCAGGCCCACCCAGAAGCGTTATCCGGCCTATGAAGGGCCCGAAAATTCCTGCCACGATTGTCGGAACATGAGCTAGACTAGCCTAGGCAGTGTGGAGGCCCATCTGTGTTACATTCTTCCAGGTGACAAACTACAAAGACGATGGCACTCGTAGCATAAACCTCCGCGTGATGGGCGGCTGAAGACAATCGCCTCAAAATTCAACCAATTCATGCATCCCAGGGCAACACTTGTCGTTCGCATATGGAGCGTAGATTTCACCCGGCCTGGGATACTCGAGCCGCCCCTCGGGCCTCGATACAGATAAGATTGTCCTTTTTTTTTTTAATAATCAGATAAGATTGTGCTGCAATGATTAACAGAAAAAGTCCTAATAAAGCACTGCGAGTGTCTAACTATCCACTGTTAAATCTAGACCTTATCCGCTTCGTTGAGACCTTATCCGAAAAGTAAACAAGAGAGATCACGCGCGTATCATGTGGACGCAATTCATTTGTCCAGCTCTGCCATACATTTTGGACGTTGTAATGCAGGCGTGGCTGGTCCTACTGCACGCTGAATTGGAATACCACCACAACGTAGGTGAATCTAGAAAAATACAATAAGAAGAAGATGGAAGTGAGTGCTTAGAAAAATTTAGGAAAACAAAAAGAAAAATGCAATTCAGTGTCACTATCAGTGCTCTAATTGTCTAGATATAAATTTGGAAGAATTAACTATTAAATTTTTAGTTTTATTTTCGAAGTAAAAAAAAAAAAACAGGTGATTCCTTCATGAATTACTATTCGAACCCCCAAATTAATATTCAACGAATAACTGCGTTTGCTACTTATAAGCAATGTAAATACAGACTTTTGTCGTAAAGTTTTTGGAAATAAGTTTCACTGGCTCACAAGCGCCTGTCCACCTGTCCACTCCACCACGTTCATACAAATACTGTTCCCTGATTTCTTCCCATCCTCCCTTATCCTCCCGTTAAAATCTTCACACCCAGAATTAAAAAGAAAGCTCTTCCTTCCTTCTTCTCTTCTATCCTATCCCCGCAGAAATTGCAAATCCTCTGCAGAAATGACAATCGGTGGCCCCAGAAAACGGCAGCGCGTGTCTCCCACTTCCGCTGCATTTGCCACAACCACCAGCGCTGGCGTTTTCTTCAACGACCCGTCCACTGCGGACGTTATCCTCCGCCTCTTCGTCGAGCCCTCCCCTCTCGACCCGAACGCCACGGCGGCCAGTCCAGACGCCCTCGACTCCGCCTCCTCTACCACCAGCGACGAATACGAAGACGTTGAGATATACCTTCACTCGCACGTCCTTCGCCGCTCCAAATATTTCTCCGCCCTCTTATCCGATCGATGGCAACACCGCAGCCACGGCAACAAAAAAAATATTTCTGATCTCAAACCCTTGCAACTCAAACTCGGCGTCCCACCCACCCCTGGGTCCCTGGAGTCCCACATCACGGTCCTCCAACTGCTCTACAGTTCCGATCTCTCCAATTCCATCGGCAGTGCCTCCATCGCTCTCGATATCCTCCCCGTCGCCCTCGAGCTTCTCTTCGAGGACTGCGTCAAGTCCTGCGTCCATTTCCTCGAGGCCGTGCCCTGGACCGAGGACGAAGAGAAACGAGTGTTGAGTCTGATCCCATTTCTGAAAGAGGAAGAGAGTAAGGATCTCCTCGCTCGGGTTTTGCCCGGCCAAAACGAATCGTGCGAGGAAATGCTGCACGGGCTTGTCCTCTCCGCCATTAACAACTACCCAAACATGGCATTCGTGAAGGCCTTCGTGGCGAAACTTCTTAGGGATTTCTCGTCCAGGGAATCGGCCAAGAGGGTATTGGAGAGGGCGTTCGAGACGAGCTTGAAGGTGGTGAAGGAGTCGCTGGAGGAGTATTCCAGCCCAAACTTCAGAGGGGATCATAACGAGACCGAGGCGATTCAGAGGCTAAATCTGCACACGGCGATGACCAACGGCAGGCATTTGCTGTGGTTGGTAGAGCGGATGATTGAGCTGAGGGTGGCGGATACGGCGGTTAAGGAGTGGAGCGACCAGGCAGCGTTCACAGCCGATTTGCAGAGGGCGTTTCGGGACGATGCGTGGAGGAATATTGTGCCGGGGTTGCCCGCTGTTGTGCTGAGGTGCACCTCTAAGCTCGCCAACGCCGTTGCTGCGGGCACTATTTTGGCCACCAGACAGGTGTTGCTTACGGACTTACTTCTTTTTATTATAATTGTTTTACATACTGATGTAGCAATTTCGCACGGATTGTTTGTGCAAGTTTCTGTATTCGAATTGGTCAATAGCTACACGAGGCACTGCTTTTTGACTGCTATCATCTATAATTTACTAGTCCTATGATTTATTCAAACGGTAAATGTGGGTTAGGTTAAGCTTGAGCTTGTTAATGCCCTTAGTGAATCTTGAATGCATGCTGTCGCTGCCTACGTGAAATGTGGAAGTACTTGTAGGTTTAATGCATCTGAGTTTTCCCACATGGTTCGAGGAAGTGAAAATTTATGTTTATGTTATGGAGCCTGCGCTCTTAGATTTGGGGGAGTGAGTGGCTGCTTGAGTCCGACATCCAATTGTTTCGATTTGAACCGCTCGAGTCCTGTTAAATGCTGGCAAGCATTTTGGTCTGGAATATAGATATTGGTGGGTGCCACGCCAGATTAGATGGGGGTCATTTTCTGTTATATCCCTGGTCTCATGCATCCTACTATTAGTGACTGATCAGAGCTTTCAGTGTCGTACTTTCTGGTGATACTTTCATGTTGTCTTGACTGTAAGTTTTAATTTTGGCACCCTTGATTGGCTTTGTAGGCTTTTTTTAATTTTCCTTTTCAGTTGACGAATTAAGGGAGGCATTGAGAGCACCAATTCCAGTCCAATTTACACACCATTGTTCATCCAAAGCCAGGATAAAACACTGCACTTGATTCTTTAGTTGCATTGCTTATAGCTTCCTTTTCGATGTGGATTTGGTTCCTCTCTCTGCCCTTGTGTTTTTGCAAGGGAAAGAAATTTACCAAATAATAAGAGGCTAAAACTAAATTCTGAAGAGTTCAGATTGAATTAACCAATTTATCAATGAAAAATGTTTGAGGAGCTAGTTCCCTATTTTCATTAGGTCATATGTAGACGTGAAATTTATTTAATTGAGTAGCCTGTGCCTGTAAGGTTTGTCTACTTCAAGCCCATTTCCCTCCTGGCCTTCGATAGGGTTATTGGACGTTTTGGTTAAAGTCATCAGAACGGGACTTCTCTATAGCCTTGGTGATCAGTGGACTTGTAGTCACTCTCATGGCAGAGGTGTTTTGATTTTCGGAACAGAATGGTTGTGCGCGCCGAACATCACTAAGACCTTTGATGTAATGTTATTTAGCTCTTAGGCCACTTTCATTACTTGATTCAAAATGACAGGCCTTTTTTCGATAAAAACTCTACAATGGCAGATGGATGAATTAAACTAATTAATGAATATCGTTGTTCTGCTGATTTCAGGTTAGAAAGAAGCTTGTGAAGGATTGGCTTCCAGTTCTTCTCGTGTGCAAGGACAATGCATCGCCCATGTCGTTTAGTAACAAATCATTATACCTGGAACTGGAAGATACATTTTTGAGAATAATCTCCACCCTGCCCATGTCAGATGCGCAGGAGCTGTTGCAGCAGTGCCTCAGCTTTTCAACTCGGAATGTTGAAGATTGTCCTCACTTATTCACAGCATTCAACACCTGGTTCCGCCGTGCTGCTCGACCTCCGCAAACTGACAACCTCAGTTGAAAGAAGTGGTGCTTAGGTTATGGTTAGAGCTAACCTTGCGCCATTGTGCTGTAGTCATTGCAGAGATTCGGCCTTTCCTGTCAAATATTGTGCATATGAAAGAGTGTCGAGATTGTCAGAACCTTATGTAGACTGTAGTCTGTGCATAGAAACTGGATCTTTCCCACATCTGCAACAGAAGCAAAGCTTGAATGGTTTATTTGCATTGGGAGAAAAAAAAAACAAGCTTGAATGCTTCTGGTAGTATCTTTTTGTCTGTCTTCCTCAACTTTTGAGTTGAGTTGTTTGGACATTTGTATATCGAAAAATACTGTTTTTCTTCTTTTCCTATTTTTACTTTTTTGAGTAAATCAGAGCGTTCTTTCCTCTTGAAAATAGAAAAATTTCACCTTTCAAGTTTCTCAAGTGATGAGCACAAATAAGCCTAATAAGCTGCAGGAGAAAACTATTTTTTTTGCATAAATCTAACTCTTGATGTCGTACTACTGTTTAAGAAAAAAAGATTTAGTAGTTTTTGACCATTTTGAACTGAATCGTCTTTTTATTATAGAAGTCCTTAAGTTTTTAATTTTTGTCAAAGTTCTTTTCTTAAAATTTTATTATCAAAATTAATAATTCACACGTAAGTTCTAATTATAAGTTTAAATGTGTTACCTAAAAATTAAAATAAAATAATGTGATTTATAATAAATAATTTTTTTGTTTTAACAAAAATTAATTTATTTTGTTTTATTTCTCAAAGAAAAAAGAGAAGTTACAGTTACAATTTTTGTTACATATGCATTGAATCTGGTGTGTAAATTATTAACTTTAGATAAAAATTTAACCAAAGAACTTGTTTGATAAAAATTACAAAATTAAGGACATTTATAATCAATTTGAAAACTTAAGCACGATTAATTAAAATAGTCAAAATTCAAAACCAAATAAATATAACTCTAAGAAAAATGCTCAAAGGTTTTAAATTCTATCAGTGCCGAATTCAGAAGTATCTTTCTAATTTGACAATCACACCATTTCTTTTATTCTTGCCTTAAACAAAAGAAGAGGAATAATATTAAAATTTAATATCGCTGAATGAAGAGAATCTACCGTTCCGACCTCCGTCCAGTTTTGGCCTTTTGGGTGGAGTGCTTCGGAGTTCGGAGAGAGTGCAACCTACAGCACAGTGCATAATGCCCCTTTAATATGCAAACCAAAACAAGAGTATATATAGACATAATGTTACGCCCCTCAGAAAAAGAGTTCCTTTCTGTGCCACAGTTTATCCAGAGCCAAACACTTGAACCATTACAGGCTTACAGCACAGTCATCAAGCAAAGATGACAAAAATGCATCAAGTAGTAAGACAACAGGAGAGTTATTAGCCGTCAAAGGGATCTACACTTCAATCTCCAAAACTTCATTACCATCAACACCTTACAAAACAAAAGCAAAAACTTCACAGATAAAGAAGCTTGCTACAGGCAACACTAGCTACATGAGGGTCTCTACACACACAACAAGGCCTTTCCTAGAAGATCAAGCGCCGGAGATGCCGAGAGGTTTCCTGCTTCCGTGGTCATACATTTCATATCATATAAATGCTTAGCCCCAAGAGATCAAGATGGCTTGAAATCATGCATTCCCCGCACTAAATTGCACAAGACATGACCCTCCTCATCAGAAACAGGGACATGCCAGAAGTACCACCAAGTTGGCCGCCTTTGAATCATTTGAAGAGTGGAATCCCCATGGAAGTAGCGAGAAGGGCAACAGGGAATGCCTGGACTATGGTCGCCGCCTTCTAACGTTGTGGGTGGTGCCTTGGTAGGTTCGGACAAGCAAGCCCACTCCAAGTCCAACTCCAATACAAATGCTCAGGCCAATTCCAACCCCCATCCTTACGCCAGCATTGAACCATGAAAGTTCTCCATCGTCACCTTCGAAATATGCTGTTCCAGAATGGCTAGTGTAGTCATCCTCATTTTCTGATCTGTGTTTCGAGAAGTCTGACAGCTGCAAAGTGGGAATAAAATAAAAAGCAGGACACTAGGTTATTAGAATTGAAAAGAAGGATGCTAACAACCTAGAATATAACCAAATTTCAAGTTGTTTGTTTGTTCCCCAACGAAATTACTAATCAAATGAGAAAAATTTACCTGTATGCTAACCAAATTATGAAAGCCACATTAAAAGAAATCAATTGCTGCAATTAATTATCGTCACCTTTGGGCTATTGCACCAACTAGGCACTAAAAAGGTCTTGTAGTTAAATTCATCTAATCAGGATAAGCACAGAAATTGCATAGCCGGTAATCACTGAGACGATACAGTTCCTATGTGGTTAAAAGATTTTGTATGTAATCAAGTGTTGGAGTACTTTTGAGCCATGAGGTGCCCCAAAGAAGTGCAAGTGAGTTTAAGAGGCAAAATATATCTCAACAGAGACGGGCAGTTCAGCGCAGAGGGGCCAAAAGATACTGGATTCAGCATGTATTACAACATTCTAGCAACACAGGCAGTTCACCATAGAGGGGTCAACAAGATATTGAATTCAGCAGATAAAGGAAAAACTTAGTGGGATCCATCCACATCACTATAAATAAACGTTCTAATTATGGGCATAAATGCAGTATGACCCAAAAGAGAAGTTCACTAGAGAAAGTTCCCGAGACTTATTAAAACTTCTTGCAGGGGACTGCGCCATTTCACACCTTAACAAGGTAGGTGGCCTCTTTATAAAACAACGCAAAGGATATTGTATAAGTGGGTACGATTTGCATGACTGTCTGTGTCAGAACACATTAGAAAAACCAAGATACAGGATAAGAAACATTTGTATTATACAGATCTTCCAATACTGGTACGCAACTGAAATAATGTAACAGAACAAAAAAGGCAGCATGCTATTAATTCTTAGCCACAGATCATGTGACAGCACCCATTTTTCTTAACAGTTTAGCCAAAAAATTTAGGTGCCAGTCCTGACATTCCCTACTTCATACAACAAGAAATACTGAAACTGAGTCTAAAATTTAGGCAGCAAACATGGGTAGTGATAATGCAACAATCACATTGACGATGAATAGACAACAAAAAGGTGAAGAAAAGGAATCTATGGAACACTTAAACTTACAGCATTAGATGGCAAAAGAGGTTGCAAAGCAAGCCTGGAAGAAACATCTTTCTGGTCTCCAGTTGGCTCATGCTCAGGTATTGAATCCAACATGCCCTTCTTCATAGGCTTTTTTCGACGAATAAGTTGCAAAGTCTTTGTCAAGATTATTGGAGTGCCCGAAAAGGACCCCGCAATGTAGACCTCAATTTCAGGTGAAGACAACTCGGGCCCCAACACCTGCTTTTCCTTAAAGAAGCCGCTACCCACGGTTACATGAGATTTACACTTCATTCTCCATCCCTGACCTTGATTATTTGATTCCCTGAAACCGTTACTATTAGACACTTCTAGAACCCCAGATAACACGCGAACATTCTTATCAAAGACCTCAAACTTCACACTTCCTGATATCCTCGTACTATTAGTACTCACAAAAGTAGCTTCTTCAGACTTCTTATCCAATCGATCCCTTCTAAGACAAGTTGACACCCAATCAGAATGAATGCTAGTTCTAACACCATTGACTTCAAGAAGCGTATCGCGGTTGAGCGGAACATGGTTTAGTGTGAGGTATTCAGGAGTGGAATCATCAATCACACATTTGCTAACTCGGACATAAAAAACTCTCAAATCAAGCCAAGGAAGCCAAACCTTGACGGAGGGTTGATAAGAAGAGTTCCTCATAACCATGTGGCCATTGTCGGTCGGACCATTTCCATCAGACATTTCGTAAAAATTCTCCTTGGCACTGAAGCCTTTTACTTCTTAGAGAAATGAGCCCCCTTCAATTGAGTTGATGATACGGGGTAATTGAGACAAATGAAACTCGAGCAAGCAAAGAAAAGCCACAGCATAATTTGGATACTGGAAAACCTACAACCAGCAGAAAGGAGAAGGATAATCAGTACGCAAGAAGGGACCTTTTTTATTTATTGGAGGATTAGTGTGCATGAAGAAAAAAAAAATCCTCAAATAAAAATGGCAGACACCCAGTTCGGAGAGGCAGCAACCTAACAGAATGAAGAATGGAGGAGAGAGAGAGAGAGTCTAAATCCCTTATTTTGATTTTGGCTGAATATAGAGAGTCTAAACTCAGTCGATAAAACAATATTCAAGATAGAGACAGTTTGGGCAGAAGAACAGACCCTTCTCGAAAGAACAGACCCTTCTCGACGAGAACCATTTAACTTCAGTAGGAATTGCACATAGACACTAAACAGCAACCAATTAAACAGGGTAGAGGCAAACAGGAAACGACCACCAAACCAGAAGCAGAACGATAAAGAAGGGATAAGAAGATGCCCAACTACTAGGAGGCAAATCCATTCATATCAAAAGCTGAACAAAGTGGCCTATTTCCAAACTCATTCACCCCATTAAGATGATTTAAATGACATTAACCTCAGCTCATAAAAGAAAAACACAACATAAACAAAGAGAAACAAAAATAATGCATTAGTAAAGACCTACGAATTCCACATAGAAACATTCCATCACTACCAGAGCAACCAAATGCTAGAGAATGAATTCGTTATCGCCGAATTGCAATCCACTGAAGATCAAACCAAACAGATTTTACTCCCAACCATCCGATCAGACATGAGAAAAACAAAATAAAACCCTACAGATTCCAACAACATTGCCGTCGACTGACGACAAATAACCCACGTCATATAAACAGACAAATTTCTCTCTCCCAAACTGCCATAGAAACAAACAAAACCACAGAAATTTATTCAATTTCCAGGAAAACTCACCACAAATATCTTGTATCCTCATTGCAGCCTCTATTTTCTCAGTAATCGAATTTGAGCCCTTCTCGTGAGTAGTGACCCCTCCAATAGAGGAAAACAGAGCTCCTGATCTCCTATAGAGAATAGTAGCCGCGGACACTTGTATAATTTACCAAATAACGACCAACCCAATTGTCTGAATTTATCAAGCAGTAGTGGGTTGCCTTGAATTAATTGAAAATGAATCAAATGAAAACAGTTTAAGAACAACGCACAAGTCGTTAAATTTTTGTTCTCAAATTTCTCATTAATAACTACGGGTTGCTCTTTTGTTTTTTATTTCAATTAGCAGCTAGGGGATGATCTCGATTTGCTTTAGTTTAGCGTTTTTGTCGTATTGGCAAGTCCTGAATATTATGTTATTATATCGAAGAAGTGGGGCCCCTCTGTATCCGATATTCTTTAGATCTTATCCAAGACAGGGGAAAGGGCAAGAAGGCAGGTCCACAAGGCCGATGTATTGAAAACGATGGGCTAGTTTTTACGAATCTACGGATACTCCCTCTTTCTAGAACCAAATTGCCAATTGGTGAGCAAAACCAAAACGCCTGCAGACAGATTGAGGGGGCTACTAGGGTAGCTCCGTAGCTATATGTGATTTCTATTGGCTGTTTAAGAGGAAGGTAGATTTTCACTACTACAATTCGTTCCTAGTTCAATCAGAAAGTTGGGTTATGTTAAGATTGATCAGATTATTTTCCCCTTTAATTTTCTAAGATTTTTCTTCTACCTGTGATCCCAAATACAAATTGCAACTTTCAGTATATATTTCAAAGGTACAGTATTTGTAGTTTAATAATTTCTCCTTTTTGTATCTATTTAAAGTCATAACTTTGTAATTGCTGAGATTTATGTACCAAATCATCTGTATTTCTCCAAACAACTAGCGATATCAATTAGTTAAGTTGATGGGTCAATAATATCAGATTATTATCTTAAAGTGGGAAATTAAATGGAGTGAAAAACTTCCTGTATTGTTATATATTTATCAAAATCAATTGGTCGCCTTATTTTTTATTTTTTATTTTTTAAAAAAGTAAAATTCTGCAGACTAATATTAGCATTAATTTTTGTTTATCAATCGTGACCATACCTGCCTTTGTAAAAAAAAATAAAAATTCTGCAGACTAATATTAGCATTAATTTTTGTTTATCAGTCGTGACCATCCCTGGCTTTGAGAGTATATATATATAAAAGCAGAATGCTTTTGTATCTTCTGTACTTAAATGTAGGCCGTGCAACACGTAAAATTTAACCCAACAAATTATCTTGTATCTACCTATTTCCTTCCTTATTTTAATCGAGTGAATCCTTAATCGAGAAGGCAAGTTATGGTGTCTCCTCCATATGCTCATACAATATTTTGACCAATAAAAAAAATAATAGTTTAATAGAGGGTGGCTTTTATGGCATCTTGGCGAGTTGGCGTAAAGAAGTAGCCAAAGCTCATTGGGATTGGATAAGTTCGTGCTCGCACATCTTTATTTTGGTTTGATCGGGGGGCAATTATTTTAGACCTTTCTTGAAATCATCTGGATCAGAACTCCGTGAAGACAAGTTCATGAAAAAATGGAAGAAAAATAAATGTGCTTTATACTATTGACCCGAAGTTAACGTGACAATCACATTCGTACCGACCACTTATGTGAGGTTATGTCTCAATGTCTGACTTGTCCTAAAAACGTGATTAATTATAGACCTAACACCGTATTGTTCTTTAGCAAACGATGGTACGAAACTACGTCGTCTTTCTCTTCTTCTTGTCAGGTCAATACCTTTGTTTGTTCCTGCATTAGATAAAGACATCATTCTCAAACAGATAACTATTACTTGAATCACATATCTACCTTCTTTTATTTTTTGGAAGTCTATTAAGTCTACATTATTGATAACTTGAGGCACGTATTAGATTGATTGTCTTTTTCTCTTTTTTAGTGGAAGTCTATTTGTATGGATCCAGATTGTTCATAACGTGGCGAAAAGTAATCCTTTTAAATTCTATACCATCTCCATTTATAGATATAGTTATATATAAGAAATATATGAGGATTTTTTTTTTGAAGAATATTATTTGTCTTTATCAGCTAAATCAATTGACAACTCGATTTAGCATTCTTTTTTTAGGAGCCACATAAAGCGTGGAATAAAGAAGAGTCCATACTCCATTCTATTGATCACACACGTTACCAAAAGCACATTTTTTCTGTTCCCCCCATCTGAACACGAGAAGAGTCAAGAGTCGAGAGGTGATGCACTTGTTCAACCATGTTTAATGTTTATAGCAATTTCCGATTCATTTCAGGCAGTGGATTTACGATCTGTGGCCTTCCAACAGCCAAAAGTAAGATAATTCTTTGTATCCGTATTACCACGTGGAGTTGACCGGCACATTCCAGACCTTTCAAGAGTATCATAACCTTTTTTTTTGGAAAATTTCCTGCTAGTATCTATCTCTCACGCGGCCTGTATGCCCTTAGAAAAATCTCAACCATCGAAGGACGTATGAAGTTGGTATGTGACGAACGACTAGCACGTGACGTGACGTGACCTTTTGGTCCGGCTGTACGAGGGCTTTATAGTCAATAGAAATCATGCCTTTAGATATATGACCCTTTGGACCTGACTGATGCTAGTTTGCTGCCCATTATATTTGTAACCGCCATAGAGTCTAGAGGTCCTATATTGCTTTGTTGTACCTCTTCTTATCAAATGAAATTCACGATTGCATAGAAAAACACAAAAAACTCGCACGCATTGGATGGGCATTTTAGTGTGGGATTACTATTGATGTTAGGTTTAAAGTACATTAGGTGGACCGTCATTTTGCAGACCTCATTAACCTTAACCATAGAAAATATCTATTTCTTTGGCTGCTTTGTACCAACCAACGAACTTGTTATACTAATAACTCCCTATTAAAGCAATTGATTGCAAGCCTAAAATAGAGGCTGGTTAAACGATAGGCAACCAAAAAGTCTAGAGATAGGTCTACCTTTATCTCTAGACTTTTTTCCCTCCCCTTTTTTTTGCGCTACACACCTCCCCCTTCATCATAAACTTGGAGGTAGGCTTGATCACCAGTACCGGCGGTGTGCTGGTTAACTGTCACCGTTCACTGTTTACTAGCGCCTAACGGCTTTGATGACGGTGAGCAAAATCTCCTATTAACAAGGAATTTTACCAGTGGCGATGAAACCACTACCGTTGAACGGTTTCACCACTTCACCGCTCTTTTTTTTTTTAAAAAAAAATATGCATATCAAAACTGCACCGTTTCTTTTAGTGATTTTAAATCTAACATAACCCTACTTCTTTCTCTTTCTCCTTCTCTCGATCACTCAGCAGTCAACTCTGCCTCTCTCCTTCAGTTGCACGACACACAGTACGCACTCTCCCTTTGCAACAGCCAGCAAGCAAAGGCCACAACTCTCTTTAGCTCTCTCTTCCCTAGCAACTCTATCAACTATCGCTCTCTCTCTCTTTCTCTCTCCCAATTTTCTTGCGATTTGATATTATATTTGCGTTTTGATTGAGATTTATTGGGTTTGTAGAAATTTTTTATTTAGGTTTTTTTCAATTTGATTGATATTTGGAAAGCTTTTCAAATATATGGAGATTTTCTTGCAAATGTCAAGATTTTCTTGCGATTTTGTATTGATTATAGGAGTTGCCATTTTATAATTTTTTTTTTGGCTATTTATGAGATTTTAGATTTGGAAAAAAAATTTGAAAGCTTTTCAAATATGTGGCGATTTTCAAGCGAATGTCAATGTGTAGAATCTGTAGATTTGGTTGCGAAATAAGGGGTTGCAATTTTAGAAAAAAAATTTAGGCTGGTATTGATTACAGATTGGATTTCCATTTGGTATTGATTACAGATTTGGATTTCGATTTGGTATTAATTATAGATCTGAATTTCGATTTGGTATCAATTTTTTTGTGATCTCCGGTGTAGAGGCAGTAACTGCTACCGCCATTGTCAAAACCGTCACCCTTAAGTGCCGGTTTCCTCCCTTCACGGTGGCAGGGGTGGTGTCCATTTTTGGACAACTGCCCATAGTGGTGGCGGTGGCAGTGGAGGGCATAACTACCACCGCCACCGCTTATGCACAGCCCTACTTGGAGGAGGCAGAGCTCATTCCCCCTCCACAGCAGCCAACCCCCACTGCTTCCGCGCAAAAGAAGAGCAGCGAGCATTGACTAAAACCTTGAAAAAGGATATACAAAGAGTATATGGGGGCAAGAACCTGTTTGTCCAAAACCTATGAATTTACTCTCTCACAGAAACTACCAACAAAAATAGGGCACTCTTGGAGGACACTTCACATCACATAAATTCTACACCGTCATAAAGCACTTAAACTACTATTCCTGCAAACCTAATAGCATGATTAGCATCAATAGCGCAGTGAGGAATAATCTTCTTATTGCATTAGCACACAAAGCAAACTAGCAAAGCATCTAGAAAGGTGGATTCCAAAAATCTATGAACGTCCAAGACATAGGGTGTTGGATTACGAAGCCCAAGCTCAAAGTTAGGCTTAGCCAAATGCAACATAAAGACACAGCAGCCACATCCAAGGATTAAGTTATTGCTCACTGGCTCCTCTGGGGAAGAGGAGAGTAGCCAAATTATTGTGCTTGGGGAAAAGAAAGAGAAATAGTAGCAGAGCATACTATGTAAGTTGACAGCTATTTTTAATCAAATCCTTCATATTATCATATAGCAAATGCTCTTTGTGGAAATATGAGGATTTACACCATGCAAAAAGCATAACGGGATGGAAAATCAAAGAAGAGGACCCAACATGCGAGCATAGAAACCATCTCAATGCAGGCCAGTACAGTTAAGGTTGAATGACTGAAGTCTTTACTCTGTCACCGAGGAACTGCAAATTCTAGGAAATGCCAATGGAAAAAAAGAAGTATGGGAGACTATCAGCAGAGAAGACAAAAACAATCACATATATGTATAATGAAACTTTGTTGAGAGGACACAAAGGATAAAACGTCTTCAAGAAGAAAGGCATTTCATACTAGAAAACCAATTAATCAGCCAAACTCTGAGGATAAGTGACCATATGAATGAATCATATGCTGCAAAGAAAACAAACAAAAGTAATCCTACAATTGGGTGAGGGAATTGAGATGGATTTTTACTTCAAGGTTTAATTCAGTATTCCCAGGGATAACTTATCTTGCTAGGGTTTACGACACACCAGTTTCTACAATTTTGTAAACTATATCAATCGCCCAAAGTCTAAGGAAAATGTGCCTTTGGAAAACGAAGCTGAGATTAAACCATTACTGAACAAAACTAAGATGACATCACAAGTGTCTTGCTACGTCCCAAGACTGATTGGTTGGAATAGCAACAACGCAATCAGGTTCCCTAGAGAAAAACAAATTCAGAGATTAATTGCTGGTCCTTTTAAATGGATCACATTGCGCAGTGAACTGAAGGGATATTAGTCTGATATCCAATTGAACCACAGTAGCATATCTTCCTTATTGTTCTCTCCAAAAAGTTCAAAATCAGAAAAGAACAAACATAACAGAACTTAGTAGGTAGGTTAAACAAAATTGTGTTTGCTGCACAATACAAAGACCAGAAATTCAACATTCCAAGATTTTTCTTCCCACAGGGTGATTCAGAAATAAATCCTAGCATTTATTGTCCCACAAGATCCAGCAAGCCCCTGTCACAATGGCATTGCAAGTCCTATACGATGAAGTAGAAGACCAAGTCAGAATACAAATAATTACGTGAATCAAGAGGCAATCATCCTTGCATGGCTTACATAGTAACCTTTACAAAACAAGCCTTTAAATTTTTCAATATTAATGAGATATTATACCCTTGACCGAACAAAACTAGATTCTACACAGATGTAGATCTTTCCACCTTAATCAACATTATCCTGATTTAGATTCTCGAAAAATATAAAAATGAGAAAAGAAGGCTTAAGAAATTTTAAGCTTGTAACTTTCATTTCCATTGCTTCCTCACAATCATATCAAGAACCATATAGTGCAATAAGAAGAGTACTACACTAATAAATACATAATCTAACAAAACGCACTTTGAACTTGATGATTAAAACTCATTAACCGCCATTGTTTTCACAAACATTAGTTTCAAATATACACTGATGGCACTGGGTTCATATCACCTTCTAAAAATCCGGAGAAACCTGCAAATTATCATCACGAAAAGTGATACGAAAAAGTAACTAACGGGAGAGTGGAGTACCTTGAGAAAGCCAGCTCCAGCAGGAGGAGTCGACGGCGATGCTGGATTTGAGCCGAGCAGAAGCAATGGCGCTGTGAAGTGGCAACATTGATTCAATGCTCCCTAATGCCGAAACAATCCTACATGAAGTAGATTATCGAAATAATATAATACGAAATAGAAGTATCAGATAGGCAGAGGTCCTAGAAAATTTTGTACCTTGAAGAGCGAGGAATGGCTCTCGTCAATGAAGAAAACTCATGAAGGGTAGCGGCTTTTGGGCCTAGGGAGTTCTGCATTAGGGTTTTGGAACGAGCGGCCAGGGACCTGGAACCCGCCGATAGAGCTGATCTACAGAACGAAGCCATTCCCGGTTCAGAGGTGAATGGATCGGGGGGCCGGAGGAAAGTCGCTTAAACCCTACCCACGCAAGCCCAGTTTTGATAGCGTTAAACGACGCCGTAAAAGGTCCCCAAGAGCTTCGCCGTTTTGACAGTCCCCTCGGTACTCAAGTCTTTCACAACTGTCGCGTCAAGAGGCGTATGGATTAATAGCTGATGTTATTACTGGATCTTTAAAAATCACCACCAGATTTTAGGAAAATAATTCAATCAGGCGGGTTAAATTAATGACAAACGAGCGTATCATCTCAATTAATAAGAAAAATTCAATATCATCTCATTTAATAAGAATAATCCTATTCAACCCGAATCACAATCTGATTTGCTGAATCAATTGAGGTGGTATATTCATGTACCTTTAAATGTATTGTAATTTAATTTTAACCACCCATCTAAACTTGTTTGGATTTAACTCGTTTGAATAAAATCCTTATCCCTAAATTCTATGCCTTGGTCCATTCATAATGTCCTACATTATACCAAGTACATAAAAGATTAATAAAGAAAGTCCTCTACTATTATTATTCTAAGAATATCTGTGGTATGATATGCGAGTCTTAAAAATAATTATAATGGATTGACTTGATGTATATAGAAAATTCGAAATCATACTCGGAAAATATTTTTATTGGGACCATACTCAGAGTGCAATTAACTTGGTAATCACTTTTTTGTGGTTAGATGTGAGTTGATGAAATGTACCAAAAGAATAGTCGGGACAAAAAATGTATACTTGTCAATTAGAAAATGTTAAATATTATATATTAAAAATAAACTTTTCTTTAACTTACTAAAAAATCAAACATAAATGCTGCATCTCGAAATGATATCAAAACTTACTCATTTACAATGGTTACATCTACACTGTTACAAAGCACTTTGACAAAAAGGGCGGCACTTCCAGATTCTAAAAGATTGATTACTGAATTTGTATAACATTAGAAACGACGTAAATGGAAAAAACTACCTCAAAGATGCAAAGTTGAACTCTTAAGGTTGTAGTCCATTACAACGGTAAAAAGTATCATCGGCCTTTTACTATTTCCCAAGTCGTCTTAAAAGTTGTTTCCGTAACGTTGCTGCTTGTAACTTGTCAGACTAGCAAACAAGATTCTGTAAATATTCCGTACAAAATAAGCCGACTCGATAACATATTTTGGTAACGGTATTGTAAGAGGGCGTCACTGAAGGTATTGGAAAGTGACTTCGACGACGTCCCGAAATGTACGGTTTCCAAGAAAACGCACCGTCTTTCTTAGACGCTGCGTTTAAGGACTGCCTCTGGCATCTACAGTACTACAGACTGATCTCAAGGATTCCAGTCTCCTCCCGTTGAACAGGAGGCCTCAGTTGCTGTTCCTCTCGTCTCCACCCCAATCGCGCGCTTAGAAAGCAGAAGTTATTTGACTTGGGTATCTCTTGCAATGGCCGCCATCTTAGCTCGCAAATCGATTCAGGCTCTTCGGGCTCGACAGCTCGTAAGAACTCTTCTGCCCTAATCATTGCCGGTAGCTCCGAAAATGTCAAAAAATAAAATCAATCCGTGTGTTTGCATCTCACTTTATCCATTGCTTGACTCCATGGAAGCAAAACCTTTCTTTAACTGAGAACAATACGACTTTTTATTTTAGTTTATTTTTTGGTTTCTCCTTGCGAATCGGGAGACTAGTACAGTCAGTTGTCTTGAACAATGGTGATCTTCATTTCTTTTTGCTTCAATAACAGCATCAAAAGCTACATCTGAAGCTCGGGTTATAATTTCATTCTCCACAGTATTATCGGAGACCAATTTAAGTATTTTTTGGTCTGTATTTTGTTTTGATGCCGTATCTTTTAATCTTTATGGAATCGCATGGTTTCCCTTATTTGTTTTCCAGGGGCTCTGAGTGATGGTTTGTTTTGGTCTTGATTCTCTCTGTGTGTAACAATATTAGTTCCATACACTAGTTCTTTGTGAAATTGTTGAAAGAAGGTAGCTCGGAAAAGCCTAGTAATTTAATTAGTTTAGCAACAAATCCATATGATGAGTGATTAGATATGCTGGGTCTTTGAATACAGATGACAGTTACCTAATCTTTTGCCCTAAGGAGATGGATTCTGAGATTTGAGTGGGGCATTCGTGTAAAGATATTGGAGCGCCACACTAGTCAATTGGTGCACCATGATTGATAGTAGTATACTGTGGTAAGCTAAAAATTATGTAAACTGAATCAAGGATAAAAACATCTTGGAGAGGAACATGTAGTGATTTAAGGTAAATCGTTATGGTTATTGAGGAACTATGCAGGATAGTATTTATTTGGATATTTCTCCGTACTTCGGCCACATTCTGTAGGATTTTGTTCTGGACTCTTGGTCGAAGCTTTAAGTTAGGTTTGTATTGATTTAACTGAAGATATAGTTATTTCTTTGTCATTCAGTTTGTCAGATGGCAATTTTATTATGGGTTCTTCTGTCAACTCAGATGATACTGTGTGCTAATTTGCACCTCCAAAAATCTTGATTTATTCATATAGGGTCAAAATTATTTGTTGTCTCTGTTATTACCTTCAATACCCTCTCATCAATTTTTTTTGTTACCCTCTATTAGTTTAAGGACTTTGTACTTATGCATCCTTGGTGGATACCTTTAGCTGTTGGGTATTGCATACTCTAATGCGTTTTCCTTTTATGGTCCATTGTTTAGGCTGTTCCTGGACAAGCAGTACTGGGTTCATACAACTATGGGCTGCGGTTTGGTGCTCACCCATACAGCACCCAAAAAGGTTTGTTTTGCTCTTTCTGTCACGTGTTGTATAGTAAGTCAAATATATATATATATTTTTTTTGTTAGCATTTATGTCATGACCGGTTCAGATAGTGGGAAGGAGTTTTCCTGTTGGTTTTCAATTTTAAAAGAACTTTCCTAAGTGGGGTTTGAGGAATTTTTTTTGGTCAGGACTTAATTATTTATCATAAAGACTCTTCACAACCTACCTTGAACAATATTATCATTTGTAATTTGCTTACTACGTTGTCTGAGGAAATTTCATCTGTTGCCATACTGCATTATGCTCTTTTCTTTGATATTTATGGTTCCTATATGGTTTTGCTGCAACAACCGCAGAGGATGAAGAAAGAGAGCAACTTGCAAAGGAGATTTCAAAGGACTGGAGTTCGAGTACGTAGAATACTTAATGGGGACTTTTATTTTTCTCCTCAATGAGTAGTTACTGATACTTTCTGAGTGATTGCAGTTTTTGAGCGAAGTATAAACACCTTGTTTCTTACCGAAATGGTTCGGGGTCTGATGCTGACACTCAAATACTTTTTTGAAAAAAAAGTTACTGTAAGTATCTTCCCTACACCTATCTTCCAGCTTGAATTGCATGAGCTATGATGTAAAATTTATAATTTTCTTCTGCAGATCAATTATCCGTTTGAGAAGGGCCCTCTGAGTCCTCGTTTCCGAGGTGAACATGCCCTTCGTCGTTACCCAACTGGAGAGGAACGTTGCATTGCATGCAAACTCTGTGAAGCAGTAAGAAATAATATTTTTCAGTTACTATTCTAGGTTAAATTGATGCTTTTGGAACCAAACTTGGAGAAGTGCTATCATGGTTATCTAAGATAGTGCCTCGAGGCTGGTTGCTCTGGTTGCAAATCACTATTGCTGTTTAATATTCGAAACCTGCATGGATTTTTGGCCAGTTTGTCAAATGGCCTCATTCAAATTTGCTGGCTTGATTGTGTCATACACATCAATTTGCATGCTGCATCTCAGCATGTTTATGTTCCATTAAATTGAAAACTTTAGAGGTTGGAGAGTTAGATCTAATTATTGATTTTTGGGATCTTAATTCTAACATGCCGATTTGTATTGCTACGTGCATCCAAAAACTTGTTCAAATCATTTCATTTTGATGGCATCGCTTACCTTTATAGATATTGACAAAATGAACTAGCTATGACAATTTTCTGGATGTGGGTGGATAATGTTCTTGTTAATCCGATAGCCTACATATGATCTCTGTGGCATTTTAACCTCACAAGTGAATTGTTGTTTATTAGATATGTCCTGCTCAAGCAATCACCATTGAGGCGGAAGAGCGAGAAGATGGTAGTCGCAGGACTACTAGGTGAAGGATCTTGCCAGTCTCTTCCCCATGATCTCTCTCTCTCTCTCTCTCTCTCTCTCATATTTGTGGTCTCGCGTGGTTTTCCAGGTATGATATTGACATGACAAAGTGCATCTATTGCGGTTTCTGCCAAGAGGCATGCCCTGTTGATGCCATTGTTGAAGGACCCAACTTTGAGTTTGCAACAGAAACTCATGAGGTTAGTATGCAATCTTTTTGCGGAATCATAGACAGTTAATCCACTAATGAATGAAAGAGATTCTCATATTCCTCCACTGTGGCAGGAGCTTCTGTATGACAAAGAGAAGCTGCTTGAGAATGGGGACCGTTGGGAAACCGAGATTGCAGAGAACCTCAGATCTGAGAGCCTTTATCGCTGAATGTTCCGTGCAATGTTTCTCCCTATCTCTGATACTCCCATTTTCCTTACTTTTTGACAATGTGAAAAATAAATAGATCTGTGTATGGGTCTTGAATTTTATGTATGTATCCTGCGTTTGCATTTTTTATTTGAGTTAATACATTACTGATGTGATGAATTGACTACTTAAATGCATGAGATACTCTTTCCTTCTGTAAAGTGCTTATCTTCCGGAGATGTTTCTTGATGAGCATGGAAAAGAAAAAGAGGTCAGACAGAATCATATTTAAATCGACTAGGTTTTCAGTACTTCTTTATGGGCTTTAGATTCTCGGAGAACTCGTAGGAATGAAGCTAAAGCAGCTCTTTCGGTTTGGCTCGAGTTAAAGGAGACAGTTGTCGCGAATCTGGTTCTTGAAGGCGACTCTCTCTTAAAATGCTGGACCAGATTGAAAATTATGAAAAAGTAGCTGATTCTGATTTTTCCAAATGCTGAGCAGATCTCTCACATTTATGTTTTCGGAAGATTTCGCTTGGGAGAAGTAGATTTGTTTCCATCTGGTTGCAAGATTTTGACTACGTTTGGTTTGTTCTGGTTTTGAAAATATTTTTTATATTTATTTTTATTAGAAATAGTATAGATTTTTTTGAAATCAGTAAAAAATTTATTAAAATTTATAAAAAATTATGTTAAAAGTTATTAAAATTTATAAAAAAATATTAGAGTTTGTAAAAAAATATTTAAATTGATAAAAAATGTAATTGTGAAAAATTTTGGAAATTTTTTTTAGAGTTAACTAACACAACCTTTGATTCTGTATAGATCAAAAGCAATGCTTTAAGGACTTGATATAAGTTGTGGTGCTCTATCAACAAACTGAGTGGCCAAATTTCACCTCCCATCGTCTTCCTGCGTTAAGATGCTTTGCCCAACGCAACATTTAGAGGACGCACGATGCGACGCTTTATTTAATGTTAGATGCTGCCAAGGAGAATTTCTTCTTTTGTAAAGCTGTCATAATTCATTCTCACCGTTAGTTAAAAATTTCTTGCCAAAAAAGTCACTGGAGTTTGGATGGAGGTATTGGAATCTGTAAACAGTAGTTGGAATATGTAAAAAATGTGTTGAAAATTATGAAAAAGTAGCTGTGGAAAAATTTTGAATTTTTTTTTGCTGCATCCAAATAAGAGTTTAATCTACGAATTCTTTGGTTTATTGGAGGCATTTGTCGGAAAAAACCCTCCTTAAACCTTTCCCAAGTTTAAGTGAGTGAATTTCAGTAGGTTGTCGGAAGACAAAAAAAAAAAAACAAGTAAATACTCATTTCGGGTCGGGCCCATTTATGAACTTGCCCTACCTTCATCTCCATTCTCCATTGCATACTCGCGTAACCAATCAACAGTCGTCTTTACTCCACAGTGCTTACTGCTGAAAGCGAAATAAATTTCACGTATATATAGGGCAAAGAGCAGCCAAGCAGAAACGCAGAGGGTCGAGGAGCAGAAATGGCGGAAGAAAAGATACTCGGGTACCTAGCGAAGAACGACGAAATCGTTGACTCCGGTGGGTTCGCAGCCCAACATGCACTCGACCACGATGAAGTTGTCAATGTCATCAAAAGCCTGCACGGTTTCAGATATGTTGATGCTCAGGTTCCAATACTCCTCCTTTCCAGTTCTTCTTCTTCGCCGTTATCTATGTATTTTGCTACTGATAGTAATGTGTATGTCTATATGATTCATGCGTCCTATGGATCGAAGTATGTTTTATTTATTGAGGGGAGAGGATGAATGTAACTTTCGTTGATGTCTGGGTCTAGTTTTGGTAAGTTACGAAAACCTAAATTTGTGCATTAGACAGGGCTTCGGGTTTATGTTTATGTTTTTTTTTCGGTGTTCTATTGAATCATGTAGACTATGAGGTCTAATTCATTTTTTTTTTCTCTAGTTTTACGTCTGGAGCATTATGGAATCTATGTTTGGGGCTCTTTTCGACTATAGGATGGCGTTCCCAAATTAAGCAGTTTCTTCTATGGGGTTGTCAATTTCATATATGTAGTCCTGAATATATATGAATTCCTGACCCTTTTTTTTAACTTAGGAATTTGTGGGTTCAATAATTCAACTTTATGTTACACCATGTCATAGAAAAAAAAATTCTGATAAATTAATTTCGCGAGCAAGGGGTGGAGGATTTATTTGTTTTGGGAGTACTTTAAGCTAGTGTGAGTAGCTGGGACGCTGAGACGAGATAATTGGTTTACAATGGTTACTTGTTTTAGTCCCACATCATCAGCTGAAAGGTTTTTCTGTAAGGTATGATGCATATAATAAGCATTGCCTGCTTCTTTGATGCAGGACATTAAGAGGGAGACGTGGGTGTTAACTGATGAGGGAATGGCGTATGCCACTGCAGGATCACCTGAAGTGCAACTATTCTTGGCCATACCTCCAGAGGGTATCCCAAGAGAAGAATTGCAAGTGCGTACTTTCTTCATCTGTACTGAGAAGTTCTTTGGCAATTGTAATGTATAGTCTGGCAGGTGGTCGCATCTAAATTGTTTATTGTGTGTACGCACAATGTAAAAGTTTATTCATTGTAGTGAAGTTTTAAAGAAGACTCTCCTAAGATTGAAAACCACACTATTTCCTTGAAATTTATTTTTTTATCGGCTATATAAGTTGTCTCTGAACATTGATGTGATTTTTGGTGCAAAACTCATTTGTGGATGCAGAAAAAACTTGACCCGTTGCTTTTCAAAATAGGTTGTGCCCAGGCGGCAAAGAATAAATGGATAGAAATGGGAAAGCAGCTAGTATCCAGAAAGGTACTACACTCAGAATTTTTGAGTCATTTAAATTTGGAAATATCTCTGGTCTTTGATTGGTCTTATCAATTCCAGCACAAGTGATTGTAATTTAAAGAACTGCCTCATTTTGGTCGAATAAATGTGCAAAGTATACAACCATGTCATGCCCAAATCTCCTTGCTGTTACTTTTATAGATCTACCTTCTTATTCCCCCCCCCCCCCCCCCCCCCCCCCCCCCGTCCATCATAAAGTATGAGTAACTTATTGTAATTTATTGTTGTTTACTGTTTCCCTCATATCGACGATCTATAGTTAATCGTATTAAAGAACTAGTGATAGAGACACAAGTGACTGAACACAGCTAAAAGCTAATAACTCTGTGAAAATCCAAATCTTAAAAGGACAGAGAAAGATGACAGTACAAGAGACTGTACTGAAAAAAGCTACAGCATACACGCTAAGAAACTCAAAAAATCCGGAAAATCCACAAAAGGACAGCCAAGAACCGAATTAGCCCACAAAAAAAGAGAGTGCAACACAAAACCCCCCAGTCTAGCCAATGACACAGCCTGTCTTTGAAACATCTCCCATTTCTCTCCCTCCATAAACACCACCAGATGCAAGCTGGTATCATCTTCCAAATGGCCAAAGCAAGTGGATCCTCAAACTTCCTCCGCCAACAACGCAAAAACTCCACCACCTTCCTAGGCATAACCCAATCATAGTTAAGGATGCTCAGCACATGCCCCCACAATCCTCTAGCCATCGAACAATGAATAAGGATATGATCAACTGTTTCGCCGTCGCTCTTACATAAGTAGCACCACTCGGTCACACAAACACCCCTCCTCCTTAAGTTGTCAATGGTTAAAACTTTCCCATGAGTGGCCTCCCAAACAAAGAAAGCTACTCTAGGGGGAACCCAAGTCCTCCAACAAAGACGCCAAGGAAAATCCACATTGGGTCCCTCCAAAAGCAAAGCATACATAGATATATGATTTATACTCCACTTATGCGTCATGGCCAAATAAGTTGTGTGGTGGGGGACTTCGGGCTTCCTTTTGTATTATACTCATAAAATCTGTAATTACTTGAGGCCTCCATCTAGTTTTCTGACAAAATCAACCAAGCCTAACCGGTCACAACATTTAGGAAGTGCATTTATTTATGGTGCTCACTCATGTTTTTGTTATTCTCAAACGTATTGTGTTATATTCTTTTGCTTCCCTTATAAGAATCACTTTTAGATTATTTACTTCCTGTAGGTCCAACATGTGGATGATAGGGTCAAAGATTTGCTTCTACAGATAAAAGATGGGCAGGTGAATGATATTCATACTGATTGATCTATCCTTCATACCATTTATTTCACGGCTGGGATTTTATTGATATATTTTCTAGTTTTGGCCCGAGCTCTTGAAGTTTATCTATCTTTTTTAGATGAAGCAAATTAGATTTCTTGTTGTGGTGTGGGCACCGACCGAGCTAGTTGTATGGTAGAATGGTCTGGTGTAATGCTTGCTTTTCACCATTAGTTGCCAAATGTTGCAAATTAGATATGGCAGAGTACTGTTTTTCAATTATGGCTACAGCAATTTGAGATATTCATATAACTATAAATGTGCCTCTCATGTTAATCCTCTATGGTTTTAATTCTCATACACAGTATATGTTCTTTTTAATTCTTGTAGCTGAGCATATATCATCCCTTTACTTCTTTTTTGAAGATTATACAATTAGTGAGGGTGGTGGCAAAGGGAAATCAAGTAATTCTCTATTGAGAGATCGTTTGAGAATGCGGAGATGGGGTAGAGGTGGAGGTGGGATTTTGTGTATGTTACAAAGCGTTCAAGTTGTGTTGGGTCCTAATCTGAAGTGAGAGGGTCATGGGTCTAAAATTAGTGGAAGGTAGTGAGGTACTTGTATGTGTGTATTGCGGAGCTTGATTGTAATGGAATTTAACCATTGGCATCATATTTAACAATAAAAAGACGGCTGGAGGTGGGTGTTTTGGATTGGCAAATCCCTCCTATTTTTTTGTTATGCAGGATTGAGCTAAAAGGTTAAAAAAAAATTGAACATCTCCCGACCGTTACCAGTTCATGTTTGTGGTTATTTGGTGAGAGTTTTTTCCTTCCCAAGGTGGGGTCTTGGTTGGGCTGCCACTTCTTTTCTCACCCTATTTCATGATTGTTCGTATAAATTCTATTTCCTGTCTCATTGGAAAACCACTCTCAGCAAACTTACCCTTTATGTTATTCCAGGTTGTTGATCAAGATGATATCAAGGCTCTGAAAGGAAGAAAGCTTATTGCTCCACAGTAATAATCATATTTTTTCCTTTGTGTATTAAATCTTCTTTTTTCTGTGGGCTTTGCTTTATCCCCTTCATTACCTCGTTTTTTTCTTGGGTGCTTGTTTGATCATTTGATGTCTATGATAGCAAGCTTTAATCTTTTTTTGGGTTGCTGTTGCTTGCTTTTTACTGTTGTAACACCCCCTTCCCTTCGGGTTAGGAAGGAAAAATGACCAGAATGCCCCTGCTGCCAGATCTGGATGTTAACTATCATGTTTGAAAAGTTTGCACTTATTGCTTCCATTTGTCAATTATGTTTCAGGACATGGAACGGCTACTCAGTGAAGAAGGGTCCTGATTATGCTCCTCAGAGAAAGAAGTTTGTTGCTGATCTTACTCGTGAGATGCTTCAGAGGTACACTATGTGCTTTATCATTTTAGAATGAAATAAGTGTTAGTTGTGAAGGAAAATTAGATATTGATGGTAGTAATAATGTTTACTGAGTTTAGGAGTTGCATTCCTGTTGCCTACATCATAAGTTGTGATTCCTTTTGACGGGAAAGCTGTTAACAAGCAGCAAGCAAAAAAGCATTGAAAGCGGAAAGAGAAGTTTTTTCAAATAAAGCAAGAAGAAAATAATTTATTTCTCTCTGCTGAAATAGAAGTTTGACCTTGTCTACTGGTTCAGTTGACTGCGAGAGATTATGAATTTTAGTTATTAACAGCTTTGGCATATAAAGTCTGATGGATCTTTGTTGCTTGTGTGTGCAATTCATCCATGATACCCCTCTTTTTCTCTTCAGGAATATATAGAATTTGTTACTTCTTAACAGAAATGCAAAAAAATTTAGTATGTGTCTGTTCTTTCTGTCTTCTTGGTCTGGCCACTTGTATACACTCTTTATTGGAGAATAGCATTTTGGAATACGTGTATGCATGTGAATGTGAATATATTGATATATGCAGTGTTATATGATTATCATGAGATCTCAGATGTTATGCAGACCTTTACTTAGTGTTCAGCCTATTATCTCACTACTTCTAAGATGGGTGTATCTTGTAGCCATATTCATTTGATCTTGGTGATGCCTTGTTGTGGTGTTTTTGGTGACGTAGTGGTGAATGGAAGAACTTAGAGTTCAAAGAGTACAACTTCAACGCAAAAGGTCAGCCTATTGAAGGTGGTCATCTTCATCCACTGAACAAGGCGAGCATATGCTTCACTTTCAATATATATTTTTTTCTCATCCTTTCATTCAATTCTAACAAACATGAAAGTGGTAATAGCATACATTTCTGCAAGGTAAAAATGACAATTTTTGTGCAACTATATCAGAGTTCAAGAGGACATCAATGTTGTGAAACAAAGTGATTAAGATAGCTACATCCTTACATTGTGTAATTGATTGATAAGTTGAGACATTTCTCGTTTTTTCTCGCCAAAAGCAGCAGTTTTGATCTTGTCATAGACCAATTCAATGGCATCGGTGATGCCAATCACTTGGTGCATGGAAATTCTTTCATATAGTATGGAGAAAGAAATAGCACAATTTTTTTAAAATTCAAGTATGGTTGGCAATTAATCACTTAGAAATAAACATTCTTATGTATGTATTAATGTGTGGGTTAAAAGATAAATAACAAGTATCAAGAGGTTTAAAATGTATCTAAAACTGGAAGCAAGGATAGATAATGATGGAACTCATTCATACTCCACAAAATGATGTTTGGAGCACGGATTTAATGCTAGCTACCATGCTTATAATCCCTGATATCATCAATATACCATGCATGTCTCAATTAACTGTCTATCCCTGAAAGAAAAGCAAAACAAGAACATTGTTTTTTTATGCTTTCTCAACTTTCAAAATAACATGTTGTAAGACTTGTTTTAACCTCAAACATGTCCTAGCTATATGCCTCATGAACAGAATTTCCTGCCATGGTCCATTTCTTAATTTGCAATCATATTTTTCACATATAACTTATTGGATCCAAGCTGTGACTCTGTCCAATATGTATCATACATGGACGCTTTGGCACTTCTGAAGTATCTGTGCTTCATAGTAAGTAGTGGACCTCTCCTGGTTGACTACCCTTCTAATTATCTCAAGCTTATGGACTCTGGTCATGGAGGTATTGAGAAAATATTTCACAGAGATATTTGTGCTGAAATCAGGTTTTTCTGAAAAAGGTGTTGGACGTCATATTAATAGTGATATCAATTACCCAAAAATTATTTCATTATCCCCTCCCCCCTCTCCAAAAAAAAAAAAAAATAGATATCACTTTGGCACCAGATTCTGTATTATATTGTTCATATCATACTGCTTCTGAAATGGCTCACAATTTTCAGGTTCGACACCAATTGAGGATGATCTTTCTTCAGATGGGGTATAACCTTGATCTTTATCAGACACATTAGTATTTTGGCTTCTTAATTCTCTTTTCAAATTTTTCTTCTTTTTTTGGGCTTCTACCGGCAACAGGTTTGAGGAGATGCCAACCGACAGATATGTTGAGAGCAGGTAAGCTGTGTTACCTTCTCTTATTGCAAAATTAGTTATCTTGAGTTATCCATTAACCTGGACTAGTAATAAGAGGTTGCTTCCACCTTTCTCTGGGCAGTCCCCTAGGACTAGGATGGTGAGTGGACGCCTTTGACAAACGTACTTGAATTTGTTCTAAAGGTATATGTTAAATGGGAAACATGAGCTGCTTTATGATGCATTCCTAAGTCTAAAGAATGATTTCTACTCAACCCTAATTTTGAAGAGCTGTCAAAAGCGTCGTCTTGAAGTACTCTTTTAGGAAACAAGATCCTGTAGAATATCTAATTTTATTGCGGGTCTTCACTTCAAAGGCTCCAATGCAATTACAGTTTGACAGAGAAATGAATCAGATGATTAAATTGGCATCCTTGTTTTTTTTTTCTTTTTCTTTTTTTGTAATCTTTTATGCTTCTGGGGAAATTTTTTGTATGTTTTCCCAAATATCTCTTCTTGTATTTTCTTCCTTGGGTTTCTAGTTATTACATTCCTTTTCTTTAGATGTCCATTTTTTGCAAAGCCACTCTTTCACCCCTTTCTGTGTCATTTTCAGCTTCTGGAACTTCGATGCCCTGTTCCAGCCGCAACAACATCCTGCCCGTGATTCACATGATACATTCTACCTGAAAGGTGTGTTTCACTTGATTGCTTGAACTGCTCCATCTGGTTGCCTTCTGATATTAACTCATCGTTCATACACAGTTCCCTCCACCACAAAGGAGCTGCCTGAGGATTATGTTGAGCGGGTGAAGCGTGTTCATGAGTCTGGTGGTTATGGGTCCAGGGGGTACGACATGTTCTTTTACATATTAACTCAGGTTATTAGTTTTGGATCTCACTTCATTATTTACTCCAGCCTAAGTGAAGCTGTTATTACTTCACCCTTGCAGATATGAATATGATTGGAGCAGGGAGGAAGCAAACAAAAACCTTCTGCGAACACATACGACCGCCGTTTCAGCCAGAATGCTTTACACGCTAGCCCAGGTGTAAAACTGTTTAAATGTTTGATTGTCTAAGTTCTCTTTGTTTACTTTTCATTTTGATCATAAATTAGTCGCTGTCCCTTATTTTCTGCTTTACTTATTTTGGAATTGTTTGTTTCCATGATCATGTATGCAGAAACCTTTTACTCCCAAAAGGTACTTCTCTATCGATCGTGTTTTCAGAAATGAAGCGGTAGATCGTACTCATCTTGCAGAGTTCCACCAGATAGAAGGTAATTGGCAAGCTAACAAATATGAGATGGGGTGGTTTATCCCAATTCAAAGAGTGTTGGGGTTAGAATTCATGGGGTAGTAGTCGCTAGGACTGTAACTTCTTCCATGTTAGGGGTCTGACATTATACTAGTTTGTAGCATCTGTACAAGATGTGACAATTTTTCCCTGGAAATGTTTCTATTTTCCAAATTCGGATCTTAGCTACACCCAGGTTTCTATTTCAAGTCAGACTGGGTCTTATAGTTAGTTCTGTTGCAAAAAGTGCTAGGTATCCATATATGCTCTGGTCAAATTGATACCCATCTTTGCTGAGCACAAGTCGACTTTCACCTTAACTTCAAACCAACTTAACATTACTTCCGCAATAGAAGGGTGATGAGAGTGGCCCGTGTTCAGATCAGTCTGAAAACTCTAGATTGGATTTAGGGTTTGAATTATCTGAATAAGTGACCATACTTGTGCCCCAGCATCTGGATTCTGGCTTGGTCCAACCAAACTTTCTAGTTCATGTTTGGCCAGAATTACTTGCGGCGATTTACATCAAAAGAAAAGCATACTGGGCCTAGCTAGATTGTCAGGATGTGTTTCTACTCAACTTGCTAAAGTTTCCAGGCTGAGCAGCACTAGTTGGTTCTCATGTTGACCAGATGAACAGCCTATGTTTAGGTTAAGACTGCTGGATCTCAGTCTGGATTCAGTTGCACTGTTGACATGAGCTTCAGTTAGAGCCCAGTGAAAGTTCTGGTATTCCGTTTTCATTAATTAATCACTTACCTGGATTCCTGCCTCTGATTTCAGGCGTGATATGTGATCGAGGCCTTACCCTTGGTGACTTAATAGGAGTCCTGCATGACTTCTTTTCTCGTCTGGGTAATATACTTGCATTCTGCTGGAAATTCAATTTATGGACTGCATCAAAGAGCTTGGCATTTTGTTTTTCTACTTAAAACGAAGCTTGCTGGTTCTGTTGTGTATAAAAGGCTTGAGCTCGTGAATTAGTGACCGATTAGGATATTGTAATGTTGGAGCTCTATTTGATATTCATCTGCTGCTTCCAGGCATGACCAAACTGCGTTTCAAGCCTGCTTATAACCCGTACACAGAACCTAGCATGGAGATTTTCAGGTACTGAATCATCATAAGTTTCTCTATCCAAAGTTGTTTCATGTAGGGCTATCAGAAAGTTGATGTGTTGTCCTTCGTGTTTTCAGTTATCATGAAGGTTTTGGGAAATGGGTAGAGGTGGGAAATTCTGGAATGTTTAGACCTGAAATGTTGCTTCCTATGGGATTGCCGGAAGATGTTCGTGTTATTGCATGGGGCCTTTCCCTTGAAAGGTACGAAAAAATTTTGTTTTTAGCTTGAATCTTGTGGTTTCATATGCATGTCCATGCAAATTCAATAGAAAAGTAGGAAACGTAAAATACGATTCTTTTACACAATAACAAACAATATTGACCTTTTTTTTTTTGTATGATCCTCGGGATATACTTTATGAGATCTATGGATCATTATGATTATTATTGATCCGTAGGATTACTTTCTCTTTTGAAGCCTTTTAGTGAACTGCTTGCAGCAGGTGGCTTGCTCATCAAGGCAAACCCTATATGTTCGGGGTTTGAAGGATGGCCTATTTTACCTTTTTTTTTTTTGAACAGTTATTTGTTATGACTTAACTAGACAAGTAAAAGAAATTATGGAAGACTTAAGAATCTTAAATACTTGTTCAGGTTTTGGTATTTCACTTTTCTCTTTTCAAGGTTTTATTGTTTTGGTACTGGGATGTTGATTGAACCCCTGAGATATTTACCCTTGTTGTAAATCCATATAAAAATCCGTGATTGATTCTGGCCTTGATATGGCATTAACGCATATTACCATCAATCTCTATTATATAGCTTATTCAGTATATACCTGTCTTTTATATAAATCAAAGATTTCAAGATCTCTTTTTTATTATTTTACTCGTACCCAGGTTATTGTTTGAAGTGGCGATATTTGTCGAAGTGTATGATTATAGTGAGATAGATACCTTGTTGTAATGGCATGAAAATCTTTGAAGATTCTGCCTTCTTTTCGCATTACCATCCGCTATTCTATTTGGGGACTTTTCAAGTTTTCATAACCTTCTTGGTACGCCTTTTGCTTTCGAAAAAAGGTTAACGATTTATTTGAAAGAAAATGGACTACATATAAAAGTAAAAACCCATTTAATCCATTTCTATGGATTTATTAAACACTTTTCATTTGTAATGAATCTCGTCAGCTATCAGTATATATAATATATAGGCAATAAAAAAGAACATTAAATACCAATGAAATCAATCATAATTTTTGGCTCTACACCTTTGTTTTCCAATAGCTATTGAAGACCTGAAGGATTTTTGTGAAACTATCCCGAAACATGTTTTGGTCATTTTGTCTCGGTTGAAAAAAAAAAAAAACTCAAAATCTCAAAAAGTCAGTCAAACACTGTTACTTTTTACATAAACTTCAACAAATTTTCATAAAAATTCTATTACCTTTAAAACAAAAAATTCTTACAAATTATCTCCTTACTTTTTTAATTGAACTTCAATAATTTTTTTATTAAAAAATTACATTAAATCATCTCTCTCCATCTTTTTAAAAATTTCAATAAAATCAAATATCTTTAAAAAATTTCACTAACTTGTATAAAAACTTATAAAACTCCAAATATTCACGTGATTGTCAAAAATCCTAAAGACTGTTGTAATTATTAATGGTATTTGAGTGCCAAAATTTTAAGCCTAATTAAAAAATTTTGGTGGCATTTGTTTCCCGAAATTTTAGAAAATATTCTCGAAATTTAAGAATCTTTTAAATATTAAAATTTATAAAACTTTTAGAATGTGTATAGATGTTGAAAATTTTGAAATGTATTTAGCTTGCTTGAAATTTTGAGACTCTAAAATATCAAGCAACTGAATTTATAATAATTTCTTTCCCATTAAATTATTATTTTTATTATAATATTAATTTTATTTTTTTCTCACTTCACTCACTCACAGATACCTTAAATTTATCTTCATTTTTTCAGCTATGATCATAATTCAAAATTTTTGATCTCCCATCAATTTACTATTTTTCATTATACTGTTGGATTTGGGCCGTTTTTCTGTTCGAAAAGATCTGTGGGTCCTCTCTCCATAATACAGAAGAACAAAAGAGTAACCCTCGAGAGCTACAGAGAAACACGCACAACCGGGAGCAAGAAATCGTGGGTTCCCTACCTCGCCGTACAAACCCGCCACAGGTAATCCTCTATCAGTCTCTGTCTGTCTCTGAACGTCTTTTTGTGTGCGAGATTCATCCCTGGGTTCTATCCATTCTTTTAACCATGCTGCTTTAGCCTCTTAGGGGTCTTTAAAATGTTTTTCTTCGAAAAATTTCTATCCCTGGAAACCATAATCGCCGACCCCTTCTCCCATTTCCTCGAAAGCTAATCTAACAAAAAGAGGTAAAAAGAAGGAGAAGAGTCTTTAACACCAGAATTCTCCAAACACTGACGGTGAACAACAATCATTTGGTACATGTTATTTTGCTTTCCAATATTATTAGGCGAGTTGTAGCTGGCGAGTGAATGTAATCTGCAGTTCTTCACAAATTTCAACTTCATAATTTCATAAACCTTATTAGTGGTTTAAGAAGATTCAGTATCATGCTTATTTTGTGCATTTCATTCCTGTTTCCGCATTCGCAGAAAGCTATATCTGATTCTAGAGTAGTGTATGTACATATAATTCAAAATGGTATTTGGGGACAATATTACATTATTCAGGCACTAATTTGGCCAGAGTTGGAGATCGAATTGTAGATGGTCTAGAAGGGTTTGGTTCTGACTTCTGGTAACTGTTCTGGCTGTCTAGTTCAACCATATATGTAGCTAAAGAAGGATGTATCCTCGAAATATATGCAAGTTTGAGAAATGAAGAAAACAACCCAAGCAAAAAGGAAAAAACCAAAAATTTGGTGGCAGGAAAAAAGTCATTCAGTGTAGAGAAGATGTGAATGCAAAGTATTAACCATGGATAATTTTATGTAAGTGAAATGGAGATTGGTTTTCTTGGTGGCTCCGGCCTTCTGTGTTCTCCAATGTTCCTCTTTTCATTGTTCAACATTGTCAGTGCTGTTTGTTATGTGGTCATTTTGGCTTCAGATTTGGGCTTTGTCTCATTCTAGAATCCACAGGATGAATTTTGCAGCATCTTTATGCGGAAGACTGAATCTTAGGGAGCTGGTTGCTAATGTTCCTATTTACAGCAGTGCTAGGGGTACAACTCATATTACTTTGCTTGTCTGACTACTTGTTTCATATATATGTTAAGAGAATGCTAGTTCTAATGGTTACATTGCTACCCTGAATATAGAGGTTTCTGGAGATAAATTAAGTTTGATGTTTAGGCGCTGGGCTTCCAAGAAGACTGCAGGATCTACGAAGAATGGGAGGGACTCGAAGCCTAAGAATCTGGGGGTGAAGAAATTTGGTGGAGAGGTAACTGACTGCTTCTTTAGGTAAAGTTACGACGGATAGAAACAACAACAGTAGTAGGAATCTAACCACAAGATAAACATTGTAAGAACCATCAGGCGTGCTACATCGTTCTTGTTATGTAGTTATGGTTGTTCTCTTTTGTTATGTTTGCAGAGAGTAATACCGGGAAATATCATTGTACGTCAGCGTGGCACCCGTTTCCATCCAGGAAACTATGTTGGCATGGGGAAGGATCACACCCTTTTTGCTTTGAAAGAAGGCTTGGTCAAGTTTGAACAAAGCAAACTGACTGGACGAAAATGGATACATGTCGAGCCTAAGGATGGTCATGTGCTTCATCCTGTGTATGCAGAAGCTGCGGCTCAACAGCCGCAGGCAACTGCTTAATTCTCATTGTCCACACTATGTACTGGAGTTTGCAACTCTTATGCCCCCAAGTTCATAAGTTTTGAGTATCAAATGAAAACTTGTTGGTAGTGATTGTAGTGATACGTGCTCTGTCCTTGCTTTGATTACTGTCTTTTGGTGCAATTAAGTGCAACATAAATATTTTTTATTGATATTTTCAAATGCCACGCAATTATGAAAGACTCGTTCAGAGCGTACTAGTGAATTTCATGGTCTTTGTGACTGCGTATGGCCAAATTCTGTCATGTTTTCCTCTGTTGTCTCGTAAATTGCATCTGCTGTTTCAGTTTTATCACTTTTATGTCTGTGTGAACTGCCTAGGGTGTAAATTGTGGTTTATAGGCTGTCTTTAGAGCCTAATGTCGGTGTTCCCATGAAGGATCACCTGGTTTTCTTTCGTCCTTTAAGCTAGCTGTGGTTGTTATTTAAGGTACGTTTGTCTTTTTTTTTGTCTGCGTTGGACGTTTGTTTCTATTTGGCACACACGATTTTTTTCCCTTTTCTTTTGCGTATTTGTTTTAAATCCTACATGTGGGATTGGGTCTTTTTTTCTTTCCCTTGTTAACGTAAGTTTAGTAATCAAAACTGGAGCCGCATCAAAATTTCAGATCAGTTCGGTGCTCTTAGCTTCTGGCTCGTGCAAAGTGCAAGGAGAAGTACTTTTTACTCATAGGAATAGCCCAGGCTGATTGTGAAGCGAATGAGTGTCTGTATCCCGAGTCCGGTTTGGCTCTCATTGCGTGTAAAAGCCCTCCTGAACATTTGTTCAAAGGAATGTTGTTAAAAGGAACCGGGTTTCCATGAATAATTCGAGGACGAGGATAGTGAGAGACTTCTTTTTGTCTTAGCAGAGACACTGGCAGTTATGAATCAAAAGACCATGTCGTTCAGCTTAGCCCATTGAGTGAGTTAAAACGATACCATTATGTTTGTTTCTCTTTTGACTGATCCGTGTCTCGCTTACTGGCGGCCTAATCCGATTTAACCTCAAATCCCACTCCGAACCCTCGAAACCTTGAAAGGAAGCGATAAAAATTAAAGGTGAAAGCGAAAACACAATCAAAACAAATAATGATTTTATTCTCACTTATCTGATAGTATTTTTTGCTACTTCGAGAGGGATCTCACAAAGTATATTCTGGCTTACAATAAGCGTGGGATCATTAGTATTTACCTGGATCACTCATCAGCTAAACATGTGCTGATCCCTGGGAAGGTAACTAAAGCCTTGGAGGAAATTGAACTGGCATCAGTGTTGATAAGCACAAGGAAGCCATGATCACTTCCGATTTAGAGGACCAGCTGGTGCTGATCTTCAGTAAAAGGTTTTTTTTTTTTTTTTTCACTTGGGAAGATGCTTGCCCCCCGTTGTTTTCAAGGGCATATCGGTACCGTGTCACGAAGGAATGCTGCCTTTCCAACGGAAGAAGTCATTTATTCCCCTATATGCACGTCGTTTCCACCGTCCCATTTGTGAAATGTGTCATCTGTCTTCTGATATCCCCGTCATTTTTCATCAATGCATTCCGCTTTTCGAATAGAAAAGACATGCCATTTTGTCCAATCGCAAAATTCATTTGCTTCGGCATTCCCGAAAGCACATATCTGTTGCCTCCAAGAAGGCTGGTCATCCAAGTATTCGTGAACCCCAGTTCGTTTTGACCTGGGAACACTAATGCATAGTGCACCACTCCTTCCACGATTCTCTAAGACGATTTTAATTTGGAGATCACTGCCCTGCTGCACTTCAACAAAGGTTTAAATTCTCTACAGCGTCATCAATTGCTTGGGAACCAGAGAGATTGACATCCACAAGACCAGCTTCAAATCTTCGACGCCTTTCCAGTATAGCCTCAACCTTTTTCTCGAACTCTTTGTCAGTGCAAGCCAACATGTAGCGAAGCTTTAAATTTACCTGCTTCTCCACCAAAACCTTGTGCCTTGGAATTATTCGGCCATCAAGAGAATAGCTAAAAAACCTGCAGGAAATTTCATCATGGAGAGTGTGTACAGCTAACATTAAGAGCAAGAGGGCAATGGCTTGTAAGAAAAACGAATCAATAAATGCAAAAGACAAGATCCAAAGTTCATTCCGTCACTCAAAAGCAAAGACTACAAATGGATTACACAAACTGACCATGACTGCTGTAGCATGTTTCTGAGCCAAACAAGGATATTCACCTCAAACCCTTAAAGATTCATTCAATTATGACAAACATTTGATGATGAATACATTTAGGTAATGTTTGCAAACTAAAATTCTGGTTAAAAAAATAATAATAAAATAACTTCAAAATGATCTTTTTTTCCCCCCTCAAATCATCTTTTTTTACTACAATAAACATCAAAATTCACTCAAATCATCTTTTTCTTCACTTTTTCACCGACTTCCATAAAATTTTATGTTTTTACTACTTTCTCTTAAAATCTAATAAAATTTCAATCCACGTAAATTTTTACAACATTCCCAAAATTTCCATAAAATTTTGGATTGCAAACATGGCAACTAATTATATTGAAATAAACCCGAGGTCAACACAGCTCTCTTTGATGAGGGTCACCTGGGAAACTCGATGAGATCTTGCAGAGGGCGCACCATAATTCTCCGCAAGTAACGATACTTTGGACGCAGGACATCAATGTTGTACCGAAGCAGCATGGGAAAATCGGCAATCATCTCGCCCAGTTGTCGAAGATGTATGCCAAGCGACAGAAAATATTTCACATTAACCTCTAGCTTTTTCACCATGCTGCATCCTAAGAGCTCTGGTCCCAGCGCAATAACCTTCCCAATATCCCTTTCATTGACTCCAGCTTTAGTTATCAAGAATATGACCTGTATTATATTCGAATTTCAGTAGGTCGCTACAGGTAGATATTGGACTTAATTCGGCTGGATAGAAAAGCCGTGGTTAAAATATTCAGACCAATAAACAGCTTACTGTTTTTTTTTTCTTCTAAGCAACATAACCTACTAGCGTTTTCATCCAAGCAATACTTACGCGAAGTCATAAGAGTTCCCCAACCTTCTTAAGTGGTATTTTTTCCAAATAACAATGCTTGACAAGATATCAGACACATTTGTTATTTTTATTCTTTTTATTCTATTTCCTTTTTGGGGAAGGGGGGAGGTCATACAAAAAGGAACAAACCACTGGCCGGATCTTCTTGTAGAGGCTGTATGTTAGTAATGGCGGAAACTTTACAAGCATGTTGCCTATGGCATCATCTCGAACGCCAATGTCCTGAAAAAATTGTACCTTCACAATGAAAGAAATATGTATATTAGTACGATTAGTATAAACCATAACAATGGTATCAAAACTTGATCTATTATAAATGGTTTATGCTCATACTCAAAGGACTATTCACAGACAGAATCCCAGACGTATTACAGGAAATTGATACTAGGTAGACAACTCAGGACTGAGACCAAAGGTGCAAGATGAAATCCTTCAAAACGAAAGAATCCAGCCAGCTTGCAGAAGTTGACCTCTGTAACCATATTGCATTTACAATAATAAACCAAGCACATACACCATAAAACAGCAAGGGCATACCTTTGGTACAATGGTTGTCTCCATATCAAAGCAAAAAATGATTGGTTTCACCATAAGCATTCTCTTCATACCATCTTTGGAAATCCCGTGGTAGTACAGATACTTTACAAGAGGCTTCCATCTTTCCTCAATGCTACAGCCCATCAAATGTGGTCTAAATGCTAGTAATTTGCCAGCCTCTTCTGTACAAAGGCCAAATTCCTTTAAATAACTAACCTGGTGAACACAAACATCAATTCACTTAATGTCCATACAAATTGGTCATCATTTAGGAGCACATTTTATTGAAGCAAAACCGTACCACAGAATCAGGACAAGGTAATGATTTCCTAAAATTTTTACTTCCAAACCATGTTTAAATTGTTCTTAATACTACAATTGCACAAGTATAAAATGGGATGCAAAGGGACTCCAAAATTATGAAAGCGCACAGAGGGGATTCAGGTACCTTTTCGCTCATCTCTTCCAAAGTGAAGTAGCCAAGTATCCTGGGATAATCGAAGACCATTGTACCAAAATCGTTCTCACTCATTCCCAAATCCAAGTAGAAATGGACACGAGCTCTCAGTTCTTCCATACTGTAAGACAGCAACTGGGGACACCGGCTCATGACATAACCTATCCAATCCCTCCGAACTCCATTGCTCTCTAGATACTCCACGATTTCATCCAATTCATAATTGCTGCGTTCCAAAATATTCTTTCCGGCTTTTGTAAGGGTAACACCAAGAAATTCCCCCTTCACATGAATCGACTTCAACCAGTCAACAACACGCCTTATGGACTCAATTTTCCCCTTTGACATGGAAATCAGCTTCCCTATTTTGGGATAGGACACTGAATTATGTTTTAACCACCTACACACAATTCAGGAAGCACAAACAACATAATGAGCCTTTAACAAACTCAAATCGAAACAAATGACAAATCGGTGTATCAAGTCGAAGCAAATCATTTTCACTTAAAACAAAATCAGCCAGTCAAGAACTATAAAAAATTCAACAATTTTTATGCTGCAACACCTCAAACAACACAAGATAAACAAGATTACGCAAACAAAAGATCCAAAAGCGCCTTTTTTTTTTTTTTTTTGGGTTCCTACCTTATGAGTGGCACTACGTGTGAGTCCTGAATAACGGTCTTGGCCCGAAAATTGAACGTGGATTGCGAAAACTCAGGCAAGCGCTTCAAGTTCGCAGCTTCAACCATAACATAATCAATGAAAGCAGCGAGCCTTTTAGTCAAATTGGTGGCGTACGTAATTCCAAACTTGCCCTCTCGCATGGCTTCCTTGAAGATCTCCCCGGTGACCTTCCGGCGAATCTCGAGCGCCCGCATTATCATCTTGTGCTCGTCGTCCTCTTCCTCTTCATTCCCAGCTTTGTCATGCAATAGGGTGCTCAGAGGCGGTAGCGAGGTATGGACGTCGGGGTCGCTCGGGGACTGGACGTAGATGGAGCCAGGAAATTGTGGGGTACGTTTGGGTGCGAGAGAGAGTTGTAGAATCTTGAGTTGCTCTTCTTCGTCAGGAATAGAGTGTTCATGGTCCTGGAGTTCATGCTGGGATTGTGGCCGCTCGGGAATAGAGTCGTGGGATTGGGAGAGGTGGTGGATGAGGTGGGCGGTGGATTTGGAGTTGTGTCTGCGGAGGACGACGTGGTCTGGGTTTTGGCTGGGCTGGTGGAGAGAGGAGGAGACGGTGATAGACTTAGGTTTCGGTCGGAGGAGGTAAGGGCGTGGGGATTGGCAGGGATGTGGTGGACATGAAAGCATTTTGTCCGTCGAACGAGCAAAATGTTCAAGCGGGATGGGGTGGAACTGGATAGAGTGACTGGCACTGCCGCCATTTTAGGAAGATATTATTGCCATCTTCGGAGGCCCAGAAAGAAAGCGTTGTTATCCTTTGGCCCTTCGAAATTCGGACGAGTACGTGCACGCACTCACCGTGCACAGGCGGAAACGCACTTGTAACGGCAAAGAATTAAAATTGCGGGTTCATTATTCTACCATTACCAGCCGATATTTTGAGACACCAAATTGATTTTCATTTTAAAATGATTACTGAGGTAAATTTTGCGCATTAACTTAATTAGTCTGCTTGACTAACAGAAGCCATGTCACCTATGACAAATAGTTGAAACATGTTTAAAATTAATAACTATAATTTATAAGTCATTAATTATAATACAAATATATAAAATAATAATTAAAGAATTAATATTGAATTTATTATTTTTGGAAAAGTGTCAGCCATTTGTCGCTAGTAAGTGACATAGCTTAGGAAAAAAAAAAACAAAAGTGACATGGTTTAGTGGTAGCTAATTTGACTTTTAGATTAAATCTAATTTCATTAAGTTGTTAATAGTGAGATTATATAATGTAATAGAAAACTTGCTAAGCATCGAGGTCCCATGGTCTAGTGGTCAGGACATTGGACTCTGAATCCAGTAACCCGAGTTCAAATCTCGGTGGGACCTTCTTCCAAGTCCAAACTTTTATAAGTTTGCGTAATACATTAATGGTTTTTTTTTCTTTTTTTGGTGCTGATTAAATCGAGATTTGGGCCTTTGGGCCCCCGGCCATTTCCTTAGTCTTTTTTTTTTGGGCGAAAATGTTGACTACCTGTTTAACTCCTTGGTGCTATCACTATGCGGGTTGTAGTTTTGTTTGGGGCCCATCCCCACCCTACTGTAAACAAGTTCGTTTTTCGTCCATCATCTTTCGTCTTTAGACTTTTACCTCTACATTTTTTACCAGAACCAAATTGGATAGTCTCGCAAAACCGAACAAGCCGAAATGAAAATTTAAAATTCTTATTAAAAAAAGATGAAAGCTTAAATTCGAAGTTCGAGTCGAGGACCTGAAATGGCAATAGCCCCTTTTATTTGTAACCACTAATGACCAAGGGAATTACTTTCCACAAATTCAAAGATTATAAGAGCCATTATTCCAATTATGATACCCATTACATAACTGAAAATGAGTATAATCTTTCTTCCGTCTCCATTTGTTCTCGTCTCTCGATCCTTTCCTCTGCGCGATCAAAAATAAGAATCTGGATTGAATGAAGCAACTTGACAATTACAATTTACATTCCACATGAGGCCCAGAGACCAACAAAAAAAATTAATCAACTACAGCTAAAATTTGTAGCTTGTTCGAGAACAAGCTATCGAACAAATAAGAAACCATATATATATATATAGTGGCACCCAAGAACCCTCTTTCAGAAACTCAATGTAACCAGATCCAATCCAACCAATGAATTCACCCTCCGAAGGCAATAATCTCATGAAACCTCCGTATCAGTCGCCCTTTAGATTCAGAAGTCCTGCAAAAACCAGGAGTACTAAAAGGGACTGAAGTGTCAGTTAGCCCCACCACAAGAAGGAACGGAGGGTACCTGCAAACAAGCACTCGAATGGGAAGCCTGTTGTATTATTGACAAAGAATCAAGAACACTCAACCACTGTGCTAGTCCTGATCTGGTCATTCTAGAACATCAGATGGCTCAGGGAAAATCTCTTTCGAATACCGTCTGTTTGAGGATGAAAGTTCACCCCCACCATTCGGGCCACTTCCTTGTGAACCAGTGGTTCCTGACTGTTTCAAGCTACTCGCTCCTTCTGCTCTATAAGCGGAGCCAGCTGGAATAATCGTTACATCAGAGGAGCTTTGGCGCCAGCTACCAAACAAAGCAGCATTCCACGACCCTCTAGAAGAGGTAGTTCTAAGCCTTGCAGAGCCGGAATTTTCCTCCCTGACTACCTTTAAAGGATTTTCCAAAGCCTTGAGAATGTATCTCATTAGGGGCCGTCTTGAAGGCTTCGGATTGAGGCAAGACTTGGCAACAACAGCCATGGCCCAAACTTCCTCTAAGAGATCCTCATCTATGATCAGAGATGGATCCACAATTTTTGTCACAAGCTCCTTATCATATATACTGATGAACGGCAGTGTTTTTTCCAACCATTCTTTCAATTGCACATCACCAGAGGCACTGATACCAAGCTTACCAGTAACAAGTTCGAGTAATACCTTGCCAAAGCAGTAAACGTCATAAGAACATATTGCTGTCAGCGAACCTGAACATTAAAGAACAAGCAATTTTAGCCATGATTCAAATCCAGGGCAATTTAAACTGCACATTACAAAGCCCACAGGAAATATATGTAACTCTACACATTTAAGAATTTCAATTCTGAATCCAAACATTTGATTTGGTTCAAAAACTCCCAACAGTGACAATGAAATAAAAACAAGATAGCCCCATCCAAAATTTGGATGACCAATCACCACTTGATCATGATTCAGGTTCTCCCTCTCTATTGAACAAGGCGCACAGAAAAAACTTTATATCAAAAGGTCATCCAAGTTCTTGCATATTGATCGTGATTAAAAATGACCAGGACTACAAAACTTTTAACAAAAATATGCACGGGATACCTTCCTTACTCAAGGACTAAAAGGATCATCCTTAATGTAAGGAATCCGATTTTGAATATCCAAGCCTCAAGCTTGAATGGTACAGGCTGATAAATAGCCATAATCTGGATAACAGGCTATACAAAGTTAAGAGGCAAGCAAAAGGCTATTTCTGCATAAATAGATCCAAGACAATAGAGAAGCAACCATGAAACACAAGCGATTTAGACAATCAATATGGAATTTCACACCTAAATGTGTACTTACCAGATGGATTTTGTTCAGAAGACCTGCACAAAACAATGAGAAAAGATCATGACAACATCATGTAGACCTTGTAATCAGAAAAAAAAAAATGGCAATAGCCACGCTATAAGCATGCAATATAGTAAATTTCATTGCAAAAAGAAAAAACCAAAAGAAACAGGGACTTAAATAAGTTGTCAGGTCATTACTGTTTTCTGTTTGGCTATTAAGGCTAATGTCAAAGGATCACTGATAATGTCTAATCTTACTCCAAGTTTAGCAAAAACCAATTCATACAATGCGTAACAGCTGGACCAGCATTTAGGGTGTTGTCGCAAAATATAAGATTTTACTTCCAAGAGTCAGCACGTCACTACTTCTCAGCCATAACCATCACAGACAGATACCATTTCAAATATCAGTTTTGCATCTAGTGAATAGGTGAAAAACAAGGGTCACGTGACCTGTCATAAATGTATGCATTCTAAAGGCAAAAGACTGCTTTCTTGAGACTTGAGAGCAAGGTATGGGACACAACATAAAATGGATGGAAGGACCAACAACAGGATAATTCCTCTTTAGAGACCAATAGATTATAAAGTCAAACAAAATGAGGAAGTTTACAAGTGAGTGAACTAAAAAAAGCATTATATTCACATCTAAGGTTTCTTAAATGTGATAGAAGGGCCAGTACCCCTTAGACCCACAACTTCACCCTCCAATTCATATATACACGGGAAGGAGGTGCTGTATTTGAGCACATCCAGGTAGTTTCAGCGATTATACTTGGCCAAAAAAAAGAAAAGAAAAGAAATACTACCATTCATCCAGCTATAATCAGAGTTCCCAAAAATTGTATCAACTATCAAAATATGGAACTGTAAATGGGATGCTTACTGTGGCAATCGCAGCAATCTGGTAATTCTGCTTTGATGAGTATCACCTTCTTGAGCACAGACCTCGCTCAGGCTCCCTAGCCGCACTTCAAATTTATCATCAAGAAGTATGCTGCTGGCTTGAACATCTCTTTAACACCAAAAAAAAGCCATGTAATTAATTGCACCAGTAGGCACAAAGTATCCTATAGTCAAAATTAGTCGAGTCTATTTTCATTTCGACCTACATTCAAGAATGAGCATGCCACGAGATAGACCCCAGCATTCAACAAAATTTAGAAGACACATTACTTTTAGTTAAGATTTATACTGTACACGGAATATGATACTGATGTGAGAACCTATAGATAAATACAGTCAATTAGCAAAAAATCAAAGTGCTACTTATATGAATGAAAGGGAGGAGTGGCTTTAGATTATAAAGGACCAAATTCCACCAGAACAAATTACTTACATAAAAAAACAGGAACTGACAAAAGCAAAAAGTGATTGTATGGAAAAAGATAAGAGAATAACAGAAGGGAAGAAACAAAACGTAACAATAGGAGAGTCTTGAAGTACCTGTGCACAACCGGTGGCGTACATTCATGATGCAGATAGCATAGACCCTCCGCAGCTCCTATGGCAATTTTCAGTCTTGTTATCCAGTCTAACGACTGTAAACTATCATCCTCTGTATCGGTTTTCCTGTACAAGGAATTTGACAAGTCTCTATTTGGCATATACTTGTAAACCAGGAATTTCTCGTGCTCATTCTCCAGGTAGTGTCCCAGAAAGGGGACCAATCTTGTATGTGAAGTCTTACCAAAGAAGTCCAACTCCGAAAGGTAAGTCTCCTTTTTAATTGTCCGCAAGTCAATCCTTTTGATGACCACAGGGATCCCATTCTCCAGAACACCCCGGAACAGGTCCCCTGAATGGCCATGTTTGATGAGGTTTGTATCACTAAAGTCACCTGCGGCTTGAAGCAGTTGATGATATGAAAATGCATCCCCTATACTGGAAAAGTCAATCACTAATCCAGGAGGTGGTGCACCTCCCTCGGAAGGAACTGGCCCTACACCAACCCCTCTGTGGTTTGTATTACCCTTCCTCCGTGTGCATACTAGCAGCAGTACCAACAAAATGACCAAAAGCACAAGACCTAGTCCCCCAAAAACTGCTGCCAATATGATTTTGGTTCTATTGCTCTTCCCGGAATTTCCAGCAGCAGGAGGTTGAGTCGAATTTGGAAGTCCAAAATTATCAAAAGTCAGACCCTTCTCTGCATAAAATGATGAGCATTCTGCCAAATTCCGTTGATTCGTCAGATTTTGGAGGCAATTGCTGTCAAGAGTCGCGTTACCACGAGCATAGGTTGGAACAGTGCCTTCAAAGTAATTTCCTGAGAGATCAATGAAACTGAATCTTCTTAGTAAGGGCGTCAGACCTCCATAAAACATATTTCGAGAAATGTTGAGTACTGCATCAGTGGCATTTGAGCTAGAATTGGGAAGGATGCCTGTGAAATTGTTGCCAGAGACATCAAGTAAACGCAATTCAGGCATTGACCAAACTGCATCAGGCAAATCACCAGTAAAATCATTGCCTCTCAGAACTATGGACTGCAACTGTGTCAGAGTAGCAAACAAATCAGCCGGTAAAGAACCACCAAGCAAATTATTCCCAATTATCATATTCTGCAAATTCCTTAACCCTTTCAAATCGTCAGGCACCGACCCGGATAAATTATTGAAGCTGAGATCAAGGTCAACCAAGTTTTGAAGGTCACCGAGTTGAGGAGGTACTGAAGACAACAAATTATTGCTCGAAAGATTCAAATACAGCAGCTTTACTAAGGTCCCAATTCCCGGGGGGATTGACCCGGATAAGGAATTGGAAGATATATCAAGAAATGAAAGATTTCCAAGCGAAGTAGTAGACGTCGGTATTGATCCAGTAAGCAAATTTTTCGAAAGATCAAGAACGGAAAGGCGTAACTGTTGACCCAAACTATCGGGAATTTGCCCCGTGAGCTTATTGTTAGATAGGTACAGACTAGTTAAATTGGTCAAATTCCCAAGACTCGAAGGGAGCGCACCACTAACTGAACAAGACCGAAGATCAAGCACTTGGAGGGCCGCCATTCGAAACCCGAACCAATCCGGAATCGGACCGGGGAGCAAGAAATTCGAAGCATTAAACGACGACAAGAGCGTCAAATTGGCCAAGGCATTAACAGAGAACTGAGGATTTTGCCGGCCAACTCTGGTTCTTCGAAACCCAGAAATGTTTAACCCAGTGACTCTACCATTCTGGCACGTCACGCCGTTCCATAGTAAGCAAGGGTCAGCCTTTATGGGCCAGTCCTTGCTCCTCAACCCTAATGTCGACCTGAGTTCGAGCAGAGCAGCTCGCTCAGTGTGTGAACTCAGTGGCTCGGACTGTTCTAATGTAGACTGGAACAGCAACAATAACAAGAACCCAAACGATGTTATGCTGCGCCGATCCACCATGGCTTATGAACAATGACCCAAAGATCCAAACATGCCCATCTTGCTCCCTCTCTCTCTCTCTCACTCTTTCACATATGTATGTATAACAAGTGTATGTATCTCTGACTATCAGAATCAATCCAAGATACCCAATACACCAACATGCATTTTTAATCTTTCTCTCTCCCCAAAAAATAGAAAAACAAAAACACTTACCTTAAACTTTGGTTCTTGCAATACAGTTGGTGAATGGTGACAAATCAGAAATACTTTTCCTCGGTATTCTTTTGGTTTCTTAATCCTTTACCCTTCTCTTCTTCTTTCTATCCCTCTGTCTCGCTCTTTCTCTTTCTCTCTCTACCCACTGTTTGAATTGTTCAGTTTCTTCGGTTGACAAAAGACTCGAGAGACAGAGAGAGAGAGAGAGCGGAGGGGGGGGGGAGAGGGGAGAGAGAATTTTCCTTTTTTAAAATGAGAAACTAAAATAAGAGACAATAATTTTAGAGAGAGATAAGTTTTGTTTCAAAAAAAAAAAGCTGGGTCAAGATTCAGCAACTGCTTTGGACTATCACACTTCTCTCCCTCTAATCTACCACAGATGCCAGAGCTAAGCTTATTTCGGTGCTAAGCCAAAAGGGCAAAAGAAAAGAAAAGCGACAGTGATTAGAGAAAATGGTGGCTTAAAGGTTCTTTATAAATAAACTGTAAAAGGTCAAGTCTGGAGGCCAGAGAGCTGCAAAATTTAAAGTGATCGACGGGCGCGAGCCAGGGATGAGGCAGTGCTGGACCGATGGCTCAGTGGAGAGTGGTTGGGGGGGGGGAGTCCCAGTAACTGACACTGAACCAGGTCCGGTGCCGGGTGTGTGCCAACAGTGGTTTGACCACCGAAAATCCCGCCCAGTCCAGCTAAGCCCAATGAAAACCTGCTGCTAATATCACGGTTTAAACTGTTTTCAAATTCTTGTGTTTGTTTTTTCATTATTATTATTAGTTTTTTGGGTTTTTGGAGGGAGGAAGGAAGGAGGAACTGTAGCTGAATTAATCTATCAACAGTTTAAGAAAGTTTAGTAAAGAGACCTTTTTAGTAGGTATCTAATCTGGAAACTAATTGACAAAAAACTTTCTTAAGATCCCTACGCAAAGGGTTTCTATGAAACAGTAGCTTACTCAGGACTCGAGAGAGTACCTAAACTCTAGCTACTCGCCACCTTTACGCGGACTTCCTGTTATTTTAAAACTTCAAATGGGGGTCCATTTTTTTAAGAAAAGTTTCACTTTACCCGCGAACAAAACCCAAAATCGTACTTTGTCCCCAAAACATACTTAACAGTACTAGTTGCAAAGGATGGTGGTATTTTTATTTATTTATTATTTTACAATAATTGTCCAAGGAATTTATTAAGATCTTAACTGGTAGACAAGCTAGATAACGGCTTCCATGGGGTCGGCAGTAGATCCGAATTTACAAGGACGACATTTATGTCCATCGACTGTGTGGAAGCTTGATTAATATGGTAGGACTTAATAGTCTCGGTAGTATTGAGCTGGCATTACAGCCTCTCTCATTGGTCAAATGTATTAACTGTAAGATCTGCTTTTATTTTAAGTGGAGTGAATATGTCCCTTAAAAAACATGTCTTTCTATATTCATCCATTGAAAGAAAAAAAAAAAAAGAAAATTCACTAATTAAAGGGTTGTTAGCTAGTATTTTACCATTAATGTTAGGGGAGATCAATTATCGTTTACATTCCCTAAATTGTCCCTCATTTTTTAATGTATCCATGAAATACCAAGTTTGATATATTGCACCTCTAAATTATTTCTAAGTTTCAATTTACACCTTCCTTCAATTTAATTTTCGAAATTGGCCTAGAAAAGACTTCGAAATTGAATATAAATAAATAATGTGGCTTAGCTTTAACAATTAGATTTTGACAGTAATGCACATAACTATTGATTACAACATGGGTAGGTTACATTTGGGGTGCAAGATATGGTTTATTTAGATATTATTAAATAGCACTTAAGACAGCTATAAAAATTTGCAATTATTACGGGGAACTGTATTTCGTATAATATAACAGTAAATAATGCAAGAAGAACTGTACTTCGCTGTTTCTTTCAGAAAGTCTTAGAAGAACTTCAAGCAAAACGGTGCAGCCTCTGGCGGCGTCGCAAAGACTTGTCATGCAGACGGAAAAAAGGTTTGCAGTGGGAGGACGTTTGACCAGCGGAAGAACAAGAAGAATGGGCCACCAACTATTACCAAATCACTTTTCCCGTGTCGAAGCTACTTAGACAGGGACATTTTATAATTTTCGATATAGTATAATTTTGAGAGGTATAAATATAATAAATAGATCTATTTTTTAGAAATTTTATATGAATAAAATTAAAAAAATTATAGTTCATTTATTATAGCAATCTTTTTTCAAATTGTACCGTATAATTAGTAGACTATCTATCTAAATTTTCATCTAAGAGTTCACACATTATAAACATTACTTTTCTTGCTTGCAAGTCCTCCGTTTATAGTTTCGTATGTAATTAAGTCAAACTCTCACATCACGTTAATTTCAAACCTTGCTCGATTAAACAACAAACAATCCCCAAAAGTGTCCTTTACACGTTGTTGAAAAAGAACAAAAAAAAAAAATCACATATTTGTATTGCAACATTTAATGTACCTGATTTTAGGAAAAGAAATCAAACGGCAACCTAACATTATTGTACGTTTATTAATATGAGGCATTTTCACACGTCTCGTCCCTTTGTAATTTGTCACTATCAAAACATTGCCATTGAAGATTCGCAATATCCATGATGTTTCTCTCCATTCACATTTAATGTGTTATCTCATTAAGAAGAACAAGGAAACAAGCAAACGAGGTTCCAATGAAGGTTTTTAACTTTCGCTTACACACGGAAAGGGTTGAAAATGTGACCACATAAGCCGGCGGAGAAACTAGTTGGAGTGATTCTTTTCACGTTCCATAACAAATGCAGAGAACAAGAGTTAGGTCAAACAATCAAAACCCAAGCAGATATTTCACTTTATGAAGGCGGTCCTGGTTCTCCCCGTCTTTTTTTGAGAAGTGTCTGAGCCCTGAGGACAAATTTATGGTTGGTAAAAACCTTGGACAACATTGGATGTTAAGGTTGAATTTGGAATGCTGACAAAATAATTAATATCCCAAAAGAAAAAAGGGGCCGGGGACGGGGGATGGCTGAAGTTCGACTGAGATTTAGCCTGGATTATATATTCTAAAAACTAATTAGGGTGTTTTTAAGGTACCAGACACAGAAAACACATTGGCCCAGAAGAAAACAAGAACAGCAAACAGAATATAGAAACCATACATATTGCACAGGGGGCCGGAGAAGCGGGGGAGTGGAGAATCAACTACGTACATTCAGTGGTCAAAACGCTGTCCTTGTGTCTGGAACAGTGGATCACTCCTCCCTTCGACGGTCCCAACGACATTCATAAATGACAGCCACGACATTAATGGAAAGGTGCGACATAGTGTTCAAGAAAGCAAGTGGTCACTGTTGTTATTACTAAAAAGAAAGCAAGTGGTCACTGTTGTTATTACTAAAAAGAAAACAAGTGGCCATTACTATTGCCACATGTTTTCTCCTTTTTCTATTGGGAACAGTTGTTAAACAAGTACATTTATTTATTTAATCTAACAGCTCGGGCTCAAATTAATTAGAACACTTTGCATCCTCGTCGGCAGAATTTGTTCCTCTTAATTGAAGTTAAGTTGTCCTTAAAAGGACAATTAATAGTTTTTGGTTCTTAGAGTTTGCTTTATAACCTTTTCCTTGTCCTATAGAGTCCATTCGTTCGGCTCTATTTAATGTGCTGCATGTCGTCTTAATTAGAGCAGAGTTTTTTTTCACAATTTCACAAAAAAAAAAAAAAAACAAAAAAAAAAAAGTCCTAGAACGGCTTTTCTTAACTCTCCATGGAGCAAAAGGAAGCAGATCTTTCACGAAAACCACGTAGACTTCTTTATTTGTAGCGTGAAGCCTTGTTGGCAAAATTTTACTCACCAGATTCAGTCAACGTCAACTTTCAATGGCCGAGATTAAATCGACATGACCCGGTCTTGTTTTTGGCTTACATATATTGTAACAAGAGAGGATCGGGCCACCTTTTATTCTACTTAATGCCTAAGGAATCTGCTAAAAAAAAAAAGAGTGCCCAGGTAGTCTAAACAAATACCGATAATATATATATAGGAACGAAGTCAATATTTTAAAAAAAAAAAAAAAAAAAAAAAGTTACAAAAAGGAAAAAAAACCTTTGGGCCCGGGGCTGGCCCCCTAACTCCTCTTATATATATATCATAACATCCTACCTTGCATTATTTGGTTTATTTTTATTTTCCAACCTTGCAAAGCAGCGTTTATTTAACTATTATAAAAAATTGAGAATGAAAGAGATAGTGAATGAAAACGAGTAAAATATTATGACTTCCAAAGATGATATGAAATGAGTAACTGAACTTCCCGAAAATTTCGCATTATATGATGTGGACCAAGTCCTTTTCCCGTAGCTTTCTTACTAGTCTAAATTAAATTATTAAGTCAGTCAACCACCACTTGCAGCGTTGGTGCACCACTTGGTTCCCCCCTCTCTCTCTCTCTCTCTCTCCTGTCATGTCATCGATTCGCAAGAATGTCACGTATGCTGAGATGTCATTTTTAGGAAATCACTTCCGCAGAAAAGTTTAACCTATTTGTTTCCCTCAGTTGAAAGGATAATGCAAGGTGTGTTTTACCACATGTCAGGCCGTACCAGAAACGTCCTTCCCTTTTCCTTTGCCTTGTCTTTGTCAGGTAATTTATATCTTATTTGAGGACTTCATATCTGATCCAATAAATTAGACAATTATCAGGCCAAAGATTGAGGGTGGATTCAAAAGAATTTTCTCACTTGTTTTGTTATTTATAAGATCATGCACTATAAATGGGGGATAGGAACTTCTTTAGTTATGATAGTTGAACAAAAATTACTATGGAGTTTACGAGTTGATTCTCAGCTTTAGATAATTTTAAGGAATTATTGTTACTTCTTTTCCATCGGTTGTTTTGCCTTACTTTATTTAGAGGTGTTATAACGACTTAACTATTAAAGAAGAATGAGAGGACGATGCATCATCATAAGAAAGAATGTGTTTTTTATCTCAAAAAATAAAGAAAAAAAAACTTTTAGGGTCCATCCCTTCTAAAAGATCTCCCTTAGGGGCTGCACTAAAAACGTGAGCTGGCACGAAGCCAGGGCAAATGCAAGTTTAAGATTAAAAAAAAAAGAAGTATTTAAAAGGTACCGGAGTGAAGTACAACGTCAATTAAAAGTACCAGATCTATGATCTGCTTTCCTGCTCTCTTAAACATGCTAATGATTTTCATATCCCAGATACTATCTATAGAAAAAAGTGTCCTACGGCATTTATTCCGGTTCAAACTGAAACATCCGGTTATGAGCACCTCCGCTGCCGAAATCGGATCTCATTTTAGAAAAAATTCTGAAATTAGAAATTTTGGTGAAAATGTAAGAATTCCCGATTATGGTATAATTTTTTTAAAAAAATTTCAAGACTCAAACAGTAATGTTTAAAAAATAATGATAATAAAATAGTGACCTGGGTCGTTTTGACATAGGTCACTTAACCTAACAAAAGACCCAAGTCTTTCGAAACTACTTGAAAGCTCCAGCCCCTTGCCCTCAACCCCAAGGGTGAAACCAAGCCATGGCAAACCATGAGGCCGCTATGGTTGGCTCCGTCCAAAATAAATTTTTACATGTAAATATTTTTATTTTTATTTTATTTTTTATAAATAGGTTGGCCTGGGCCTGCCATGGTTGAGCCTAGGGCCCAGGCCAAAATAAATTTTTACAGCTGTTTGCTGTTTTTTCATGGCCTGCATGCACGACGCACCCTTTTTTTTTCTCTCTCTCAGCCCTCTCTCTCAATTCTTCTCTCACGCTGCTGAAGCCTTCTAACGCACCATTTCAATTTTTTTTTAAGTCTCAGCGCCTCTCTCAAGTTTCAGCGCCTCTTTCTCAGATTTTTCTCTCTTACAAACACACAACAACAGCTTACTCGTTAGTGTACTAGTACCAGTGCAACAGTGCCTCTCTCGCTCTCTCTCAAGTCTCAGCGCCACCAGCTACCGCCTACTGCCGCCGCACCGCGCCACCCAGGTATGGCTTTTGCCTTTCAGTCTTTCCTTCCTTTCTTCTCACTTCTCTAAATCTGATTCTCTCTATCCCTCAGGCCTCACTTCTCAAATTTTCTCCGCCCCACCGTGCAGCCACCGTCGTCTGCCACGCCACAGACCTCTTGGCTTTTGTCCACTCCTAAAAGGTAATCAAATTATAAATTATGTTGGATTTGATATTTTTGATTTTGAAAGGTTGATCAATGTCTAATTCCAAATGATTTTTTTTTTTGGTGAAATTGTGAATTTAAGTGCATTTTTTTGTGAATTAATTTATACTTATATTTTGAAATTGTTTATTTTATGATTATCTTGTCCCGTGAAATTAATTTGTAGGAATGTATGATTGAGATTTGAGAATTTGAGATTGAGAATTTGTAATTATCTTGAAATATGTTTTGATTCCAAATTAGGGCACGTTAGGTAGAATTAATTATATATAAAATAGAATTATTGCATTTTAATTTTTCACCAGCATCTTTCTTTTTGTCAATGTCTAGGAATAGTTGTAGGTTCTCTCTTTAATTTTAGATGGTTGGGTATACTTGATTGATTTAGCTATATATCTTAGACAGTTAATAATTTGGGAGAAATTATTTGATTACTAGGTAAGAACTGATTCCATTGCGTTTTGTTTTGAGTTTTTGTTTCCATATTAAGGTAGCCTTTCCATATACAAATAGTGGCTTCTTATATCAGAGTCATTAATTGCATCACAAATATTTATTTTGGTCAACGTCTAAGAATAAGTCCTACTTTTAATTTTTTTAACGCCAATTTTATAATATCATTGATAGAAAGGTTAATTACAAAAGATTTCATCACAAACAACCTAAAATATGCCACAAATCTATAAATTTGTTTAATTTGTATGAATTTTGTTTTGTTTTGTTTTGTTTAGATAATGGAAAGTTTTTCACAAAAAAAGCCACGAAGCGTGGAGTCTTCTAATACTCCTAATGTGGCTACTAGTTCTGAAATGGATACTAGTTTGAAAAGACCTCGTATTGAGTTTAGTCCGGATGATATTGTTGTTGACCCAGGGTTACGTAAACCATTGAAGAATATGATGTAGGATTATTGATCAAGTTCGTAGGGAGTACTTGATCAAAGGTCCTTTCAACTGCGTAGCCATGATTTTCCCAAGAAGAAATATGGGAGTGATATGAGGGGTTTTAGGGAGCATGGTTTAAAGATTATTGGTTGAAATATAGTGTATCAAAGAATGTTGCATATTGCTTGTGTGTTATTTGTTTAGGCGATCTAAAGGGGCAAGGTCCGGGGAGATGTGTTTACTTTTGTGGGATTTAACACTTGAAAAAATGCAGTGAAGGTTTTTGGTGAACATGTTGGTGCACATGATAGTGCTCACAATGAAGTTAGAATACAATGTAAAGCACTCCAAAAGCAACGACAAAGTGTGTCGCATGCGCTATTCGCACAAGGGCATGATATAGAGAATGCTTATCGCATTCGTTTAACAGCGGTTTTAGAATGCATTCGGTTTCTTTTGATGCAAGGATTGGCTTTTCGTGGTCATGACGAGTCCGAGGGTTCATTGAAGAAAGGACAATTTTCTTGAACTTTTGAATGGTATGGTAAGCTTGATGAAAATGTTGGTAAGACAATTAAGAGTAATGCTCCTGGAAACAACCAAATGACTTCTCCAAAAACTTAAAGAATTGGTGAATGCTTGTGCAGCGGAGACCACAATTGCCATTATTAAAGATATTGGGACAATTTTTTTTCTCTTATGGTTGATGAGTCTCGAGATAATTCAGTGAAGGAGCAAATGACAGTGGTTTTGAGATATGTGAACAAACGTGGACAGGTGATTGAAAGGTTTCTTGGTGTGGAACATGTTCCTGATACTTGCTCTCAATCTTTGAAAATGTTATAGATAAATTGTTTGCAAGCATGGGTTGTCAATATCCAAATTGAGAGGTCAAGGGTATGATGGGGCATCAAACATGCGAGGCGAGTTCAATGGGTTGAAGTCGCTCATTTTGAGGGATAATCCTTCTGCTACCTATATCCATTGTTTTGCTCATCAACTTCAACTGGCAGTTGTAGCTATTGTAAAGAATAACTTTCAAGTTGGTGATTTTTTTAATTACACTTCTTTGATTGTGACTATGGTCGGAGCTTCTTGTAAAAGGAAAGATAATCTTCGGCAAAGTCAACATGAGAAGATAGTGGAGAGATTGGAAAATAGAGAGATTTCTAGTGGAAGGGCAAAAATCAAGAAACCAGTCTCGCACGACCAGGTAATACTTGTTGATTATTATATTCATTACAATACTTTAGACCATTTATTTTTTTTCTTTGTTTATAGGTTTTTAATTCCCATAATATTGTAGGTGACACTCGTTGGGGTTCATACTACACCACAATAACGCATCTCTTTGCTATGTGGTCATCAGTGTTGGAAGTTCTTGAAAACATAAAAGAGGATGGTACTCTCCCAGAACAAAGATCATGGCTATGAGTTTAATGGATAAGATGCAAAGCTTTGAGTTTGTATTCACTATGCATTTGTTGAGGAATATAATGGAATTACAAATGAATTGTCACAAGCTTTACAACGAAAGGATCAAGACATTGTTAATGCTATGGTTTGGTTAAAGTTGTAAGGAACGGTTGCAAGATTGAGGGAGATAGAATGGGATGAATTTTTGGAAGAAGTGAAAACTTTTGTGTGAATAATTCCATCGTTGTGCCCAATATGGAAGACATTATACCAACTCGTCGTTCGAGGCGTGGAGGGCAAACAATTACTTATTTGCATCATTTTCGTGTGGAAGTGTTTTGCCAAGTTATTGATTTGATTTCTCAAGAGATGGATAATCGTTTCACAGAAGCAAGTACGGAATTACTTCTTTGCATAGCATGTCTTGATCCAAGGAACTCATTCTCAACATTTGATCATGTAAGTTATGTCGTCTTGCTAAGTTTTATCCAAAGATTTCTCAACAATGAGAATTATTACTTAGAGATCAGCTTAAACCTACATTAGAGATGTTAGAAGCAATGATGCTTTTTCTGGGCTTCAAGATATTGGAGGTCTTGCTGTGAAGATGGTTGAGACAAAAGAAAATTTTGTTTCCATTAGTTTATCGCTTATTGAGTTAGCATTGGTCTTACCAGTTGCGACTGCAACTGTTGAGAGAGTGTTTCTGCATGAAGATTATCAAGACTGATTTGCGTAATAGGATGGGAGATGAATGGATGAATGATTGCATGATAGTGTACATTGAGAGGAAATTTTTGAAACTATTGAGAACGAAGTCGTTTTGCAACATTTTCAAAAGATGCAAAACCAGGATCCAATTGCCCCTTCTCAGTCATAGTACATAGTACGGTATGTGTATTTTAATATTTTTAGTCTTCATTTTTGATATTGTAATTCTAAGACAATTTTTAGAATTATGTATGAAAAAAAATTTCAGTCATTTTGCTTTAAAAGTTCGCCATGGTTGACTTCTAATCCTGGTTCCGCCACTGCTCACCTTCTTGCCGTGAGCCCAAGTCGTCAGTCAACTGATGAGCGAAGAGTTCTGGAGTAAAGCAATTTCCGTTCATCAGCAGTGCCGGAATCTATAAGCCGACTGATGAGCCTCCTCATGTGGAAGGGGTATGTGGTATATGGTATATTTTGAATCCCAATAACATATAGAATAAGGTGGGTTTTCGCTATTGAATGAGAGAACTTTACCTATAATAGGATGTCGTTAAAGCTGATGCTGGTCATGTTGGAGTGGAGAAATACATTGCAGAGGTTTTTGGTGTTTGGACAGTATTTTGTCCACAGTACGTGAGTGGATCTGGAAACAACAAAGATTGTGAGGAATGGTTCTTTGATCGTAAGTGTGTATCCTCAAGCACTTTTTTCAATTATTACATATTTCATGATGTTCTTTAAGCCATCCGTTTGGGTGCCCACTTTACCTACCCACAACAGTAATTCTGGTTCCATGGACTACAAAACGACGGATCACTGATTTGCTCTTTCTCTCTCTGGAACTTAAAAAGTTTAACGGCATCTGGACTAGTTTAATATTCCAGAGTGTTGGACCCAATGACTTGTATGATTAGGAGATAATCAATTCGAGTGTGCGCCCACTGCTGATTTATATTATTTATAGTCGCCTTGATTTCCTCCTCCAGACTGTACAATAGATCTGTCTGGACATAAAAATTTCCTCACTCAATAATTTATAAATAAAATAAAACAAAATAGTTAGTCATTATACATTAATGACGCTTCGACCCCTACCTAGTGACCTCCGCTGATATACGTGTCCACCCAATCTTCAAGTAAAAACTATATTCCTTCCTGCCGCTCGGAAGTAGGGTTTCCTCAAACTGTACAGTGTACAGTATCTTTAGTGGTTGCCAAAACAAAACAGGATTATTAGGTAATTTGACAGCTAATCGTGGACTATAAATATATCGATTCTTTAAATCTGAAAATTTCGATTATTTTTTTATTATTCTATCTTAATCACTAATAAAATAAGCAAACGCCACATCAACATCACGTTCACGATCTTGACGCACTTTTTCCCTTTCAGTGATTGGCACGTACGGACATGCGGACACGAGGGAGCCCCGGGTGTGCGCTGTGTGAGGGAGGAGAAATGCGATGAGCTAAGGCAGGAAGGGAAGAAGCCTTTCCATATTTTATTTTTTAGATTTTTATTTTACATGATTAATGCAGGAACTGATCATTACACATCCAAGGCAATTAGTGCAGAAGCAATACAAAAGCAAGTCTTAAACTTTCTATAATTTAAATTTTTTAAATAAATAATAATTTCACATGATTAATTTGAGAACTTACTTTACACTTTACCACATTTTAATTAAATATTAAAAGTGTTTAGATTTACCGGTCTTTTTATCCCGAATAAACAACAAATTTCTATCCCGGGTGAAGATAATTGTTGTCATCTGTGCACACATGACAGAACTATGCTCAGAATGGAGCAAATTGGCAGTCGATTATGTTCCCAAATCGTTCCCTACATAAATAAACGTGAGAGGCTAAAGAGAGATAAGGACAACGCACCAGTAACAACTGGCAAATGGGCTCGACATTGATAAAAGGGAAGGCGTAGGTTGGGCGTACGTAGAAGGTCTGCAATTTTAGCTTGAATCACGTGACTGAACAGCATGACTCTTATGTATAGGGCAATTTATTCGTGGTCGAATAATGTAGCAACAGTGACATGCAACTGAGGCACAATGACGACAAAAATTTCCAAAAAAAGAAAAAAGAAAGGAACATTTCGCAGGGTATCAAGAAATTAGATAATTAGATTATAGCTGCCCCTACTAACATCCATTTTGATTTAACCTAATTATATGTTGTTAATTAATTTTTGGGAAAAATATACTTTTTACCCACAAACTATCGGGTAGTGACACATTACACCTCAAACTACCATCTTTTAAGACTTGCACCCTCAAACTACCAATGTTAAACACTTTGCATCCTAAACTACCCACTTTGACACATTACATCCTCCAACTACTAATATTAAACATTTTGCACTCTCCATTTGACAGTAATACCCTTAAGAAATTAATGAATTGACAACAATATCTTCAATATATGCAAAATGGTCAAGGGCATTATCGTCATTTTAGTATTAAAAAATTGATAAAAAGTGCAAAGTGTCAAAAATTGGTAGTTAAGGGTGCAATGTGTCAAAATTGGTAGTTTAGGGTGTAAAGTGTAAAACCTATAATAATTTATGGGTGAAAAATATATTTTTCCCTTGATTTTTTGAATTATTATTTAAAATAAATCGCAACAAGATAAGTCTTGGTTCAAAAGAAGTTTCCCGAGGGCAAACACTTTACTCTGAAATGGAGGTATTATTAAGGGAAATATCTTCAAGCAATGCAGATTCTTTGTTTTTTTGTTCTTCCCTTTTAAACTAATACATTCACCGTACTGAAGCCACAATCTAATGGAATTTATTTATTTGTTTTTATGGCATTCTTTTTCCAAATGGGAATATATTTAAAAGGTGTAGCTAAGAAAATCCTAAAGGTCGTTATCTTGATCTTGGGCAGTCATTTTCATGTTTTTTGTGAAGAAGATATTTTTAAAGACTAAAATATTAATATTTTTGCTTTCGGATATTAATATCAGGGATGAATACTCATGTGCCCTCTCAATCAAGTATTAAGAACAATTCAAACAAATAAGGGAGAGAGAGAGAGAGAGGAAACAGACATTAACGACAAAAAAGAGTTTGGTATTCTCAGTTGCGTAACTTGTATTGAGATAACTTCTAAAAGATTATATCCCACGAATCAAATTGCATACAAATTTTGATCTAAAATCGGCTTTTCAGCAGACGAATATAGATTGTTCTATCCGATCAATTTCTTATAAAAAAAAAAGAAAGAAGGAAAAGTCAAAAAAAGGAGTTTCAATTCAAAACCTGGCAGTTCTCCGAACAATATAAAATAAAATAAAAACAGGACAGATTTTTGTAATTTGCGAAAATTTTCAAATAATGTCGGCAATATTGCCAAACACCTGGTGGGCAGAATGTTAGTCTATCTAAAAAGGTCGATCTAGGAGTTTTTTTTATTTTATTTTACTTTTTTTGTCAATGAAAGAAGGCAACAGTGATGCGCCACCATTCCTGTGAACTGGTCTAAACACGATGAGATCCGGTTCTTATTAGGTTTAGTCAGAGTGGTTCAACATCCAAACCCATGGAAAGTTGACACTTGCGTTTTTGGTTCATGCCCTATTGCAATCACTTTCAAAGACAATTATAAATTATATTACTATTTCTCGAGGGCTTATATCAATAATATGAGTTGACTTTTGATCAGATTAAATCGGCACGCCAGCATATGGGTGATGGAGGCAAAGGGAAACAGGATTAGACATGTGAACGCAGCCTTTTAACGTTTGACCACAAAGCATGTACAAGGTAAGCGAGTGTATCACGGCGTTTCGAATTTTGAAGCCCAAATAGACATACAGCCCATCGCCCGCTTTATTTCTGAACCGAGGATTGACTCCACACTACAGTTTAGTTTCCCAAGGTCCACAGCCAGCAATCCCGTTAATTGGGCCAAGGCCTAGTCCAATCTACAGTGACTAATTTGGGGGAGGGGTTTTTATTTTTATTTTTTTTGATCTCCTGCTAATGTTGTATGTTAACTAGCATTTGCCACTTGGGCGCATTTTGGATGGGAGTGAAAACAAGTTGTCCGACGCTCCGGCTGACAGCACGATATCTTCTCAAAGATTGAGGCTTACCATCGCATTTTAAGACTTTCTCTAAGTTCTAATGATGTTTAGAAAACGAGTTTCCCAATTGTTTTGACGTCTTTCCCATTTATAAGTCATTTCCCAAAACTACAATTGCAAGAGAGACATCGTTTGTCGAGGGATTCAACCAGTTCGACTGTATCAATCATATCCACTGAGCAATTTATTGTGACTGGGTCTGCATCCAAATATTTTTCTCAGATGCTTCATGCGGTAATAATCCCACAAAAAGAAGAAAAAGGAAAAATACAGAGTCAGTCATCCAAGTTAAATCAAATTTATCAAATAGCAACGCACGAGAATTCCGGGACACCTCCACATTTGCCAAGTAGTAAGGTTAAAAAGCATTTTCAGCAAGCAAGCCCGGATGACCTGAACTCCAACTTCAGAAAATAACGAATCAGCCAACGATAAAAACAAGAACAAACTCTTGAGCCTGCCACCCATTCGGTACTAGATGGGACTAAGATAGTTCACGAATCTACCTGCCATCAACAGGGGAGAAAACGAACGTTATGAATTTGCTTGTTCACAGTAATAATCATTAACTTCATAACAAACCTGAAACTACAAAATGAACAGGTTAGACAAGTTTCATGCTGCATGTCAGTAACACATCGTACTGGCTTCCTTCTTAAGACTTCATCAGGAATTTTTAATCACTTCTGTTTCTTTCCCTCATATCAACAGAGGATCGAATGAGGGAAAAACAAAGACTCATGGATCTAAAGTTAATATAGGATCCAATACAACAAATTTCCCCTCGACTGCTACTTAGACAGTAATTCAATATGCGCACGCATAATTTTTAATTCACCGCTGGGAATTCACATGAAAGGGTACGAGAAATTCGCAACGAAAAAAGTGCTCTCTGAAAGTAGTTTTCCACCACAAAACCGAATCACGCTATCTATTGATTACACTTCCATGGCATAAGGTCTCACCCACTATTGTTTTATTTCCAAGTGAAGCATCCTAGGTTTACATCTGTTCATATTAGTTGGTAGATAAAATTGATGTCTTCGATGTATTCGCACACCATCTCCTCAACTCTACAAATTACAATACCAGTCTCGACAGACCAACCAGGTTGCTTTTGGTTTACGTTCAACTTCTACCAGGAACAACTCAAACCCTTCACCATACAGAGGTAGTCACAAGTATAGCTGATGAACAGTAATCTGGATTTGACACAACCAATTTGTACAGCTGCTCTTCTTACAGCTTTGATGCAATAAAGTCTCGAATCCCCCAATAATCAATTGAAGGTTTCTTCATACATCATTTTGACACCGTCCTTCTCAAACATCAGTCCTAGAATACACAACACGACTGCTGATGATCCCTTAAGGATGCCCTTCCCTAAGCTTTTACTACCTTCCTAGCCCAACCAAAAATTAAAGCAATTTTGCTTCTCAAACATCACTAGTAGAATACACAACATGGCAGCTGAAATGATGAGAGATAACCGTAGATTTCAACAGTATTATCTAGCTATAACCAACAGAAAATAAAGCCATATAGCTATATGCCTATTGCAACTAACTACATTAACAATACATTACTTTCCACTCGAAAGATTGATATTATTAACTATCATAATTGCCCACTAACTAACTTGGTTAAAGCATTAGTGCTGGTGCATCATTAAATTATGAAAAACATTTCGTATAATTACGAGAAGAAAAACCGAAGCGAAATGCAACCTCCTTCAGACATTTCATGTAACTACGATATACAAAACACACATACAAGCATATATGTTTATTACAGAGAGGGGGGCGAGGTACCCTCGGTGGAGGTGCTGGCATCGCTGGGGAGCTTCGAGACAAGGCAAGCCGAAGCTATTGCAGAGTGGACGGGTTGAAGAGAGCTCAGTTCACGTCGCACCAGCCTTATAGCCAATAGAAATTCAAAAAGGGAATAGTTATTAGCATCGGCTCACAGAGGCAGAGAAGAAGAAGAAGAATAATAAGAAGATGCAGAAGCAAGAGTAGTACCTCAGAGAAGGAGGGGAAATTGGAGTCCGATGAGGCAAGAAATTGGAAGGACGCAGCGGTACTGAGAATCTTTTAGTACCGAAAGAAGAAGAGGAAGAAGAATTCTTAGATGCTCTGCACATCGCACGCACTAACGTGGATCTCCCAGTGGCCACGGAAGTTGCCATTTTTCTTCTACAGTTTCTCTCTTACTTCGAATCGAACCCTAAAACCTCTGTAAAACCCACCATCAAATCTGAACGCTAACATGAGATGGTGGTCTTATTGGACCAGACCCGACTCAGCATGTCTAGGCCCATCGTATTCTGTGGGTTCCAGCTTTGAATCTTCCACCACCGCCTTTAGTTTATTCGGGCCTTATCTTCTAAAAGGCCCCGTTTATCTAAATCCGACATAGAGCCCGTCTTGTCTACTCTCATAGGATCTGCTGATGTCATTTATCCTATTGCGCTATAGTAGTCTCAACATATTTTCCAATGAAGTGAGAACGTCGAGGCAATGCACGTTGACGTGCGGCCACGTTCTTATCTTGTCGTGTCTTGAAGCGTTTGTTTACGGAAATTTTTAAAAATATTTTAAAAAAAAAAAAATAAATTTTTAAAATTTAAAATAAAATAAAAATAAAAATGTTAAAAATAAAATAAATATATTTGATATGATAAAAATAGACTCTCAACAAATTAGACAACAAACGCCCCTTTAACTAATCTGTTTCTATTGTGCATCGACGGCCCCGGAAAGTACGAGATTCCGCTGAAAAATAGATCTGAGGGGCAAATCTGTACTTAAACGAGTAAGATATTTTTGACAAGTATGTATAAGATATTTTTCGAGACAGCAAAATATCTGTCCCGGTAAAATGATTCAATAATCGCAGCGCCATGTGACTGCGGTGGACCCTACTACCTAACCTTCTTGGTCGCTTTTTTCCTAACCAGAGTTAACCGATGCCAACTTTGCAGTACCAACTTGACTCATTGACTCTCTCACAGCGTGTTTGGTTACGGTTGCAGGCTTATTCCGAACCTGCTCTTGCTTCAATTATAGCCCCATCCCCCATGGGTGACGCTTTCCTTCAGAGATTAAAAAGTAAGTTTACTATATCTAGGTCTTCTAAGTTTGTTGTTAACGTTAAACACGGGGAGAGGGAGATCGGCATAACAACCAAACCCAAGTTCAAAGGGAAGTTCATAGTTTGTCAAACCTCAGCTACCAAATCTTGAGCTTTACACAGTAAAAAGAGAGTTGTTGACTGAAGCAAAAAGAAACTTCATACAATCGTCCTTAAAAGTCCATGCAACTACCTCTAAATGAGCTGCCTATCGATCTGATCTAATAAAGAGACAGGGGTGATCATAGGTTTACAAGCACATAGTGCCTCGCCACTGAGCTTCGAATAGCTCATCTAGCCAATCAAAGCATAACCGTGCATGTCCAAAAAAATATTACATACTTTTAAGTTTTTAAATTTTTTTTAGATAGCGTTTATTTGTCAAAATTTTAAAGAATACTTTTAAAATTTTAAATTTTTTTTAAATATTAAAATTTATAAAAAATTGTGAAAATTTTAAAATGTATCCATATAAATGTTTAAAATTTTAAAATATATTTATTTTACTTGAAATTTTTATATTCCACAACGTTGAGTAAATAATCGCCACCTTTAGAATCCTTTCATTTCTTCGTCATGGGACGTGTGTTTGGAAGAGCTCCTTTGTTAAGCTTCTCCCCATTTTTCCTATACATCAAGCCCGGGCCTTTAGCTTCAGAGGCCATCGGCTCATATAAGGATGACAGACCTTTCTTGCATTTCACTCGGCAAAAAAATTAGTTTAAAATATTTTTCTTATCAATGAATTGTTTGTATTTAAATATAGTCACATAATTTTTTTTTTGTGTGTTTTATAGAGGTTGTATTTTTAAAATAATTTATAAAAAGCACATAAAATAAAGTCAACCAAATAAATAATTGTTCGTCTAGGTTGCGTTAATCGTCATTCTACAATTTTAGGTCTTAATAAACTTTTTTGCACCCCGTCGAGCTATGTTTGTCATACTTTTTTTTTGTGAAAATTGAGAGAAATTTATGTGTAATAATATCATTAATTAATGTTACTATTTATCTTACCCGAAAAGGTATATTATCTAAATTATTGAGGAAAAAGTAAGGCAAGTATTGTTACTGTTGTTACTCTAGCGGGTCCTGTTATTATTTTACGAGTACATACAGTTTGAAACTTTGACGTAACCAAAAAAAAAATAGAGTTTGACGCAGGCACAAATAGGCAGCTCCCTATCTCAGACAATTTGTAACTGAAGGGAGACAGACTGGTATCTGTAGCCAAACAGGCCGGCACAATCACCGCTCTGCATTTAACCAGAGTTAGCAAAGACACGGCAAAAGGTGAGCAGCGCCTACGGCCCAAACTAACCGTAGTTACAACCCACAGATCTATATAACCTAGGGTAAGGCTCCCTTCAACTCTCGTGCTCTCCCACTCGGCCTAATTTCTCCTCCTTTATTACCTAGGTTTCCTTCTCAGCAATGGCGTCCGCAGAAATCGAATACCGATGCTTCGTCGGTGGGCTCGCCTGGGCCACCGATGACCAGTCACTGGAGCGAGCCTTCTCTCCCTACGGGGAGATTCTGGAATCGAAGGTCCGTTTGACGTCGCAGAGATTTCGGATCTGACCCGATTCGGCTTTGCGATCCAAATCTGATCCGATCTGCTCTGTTTGTGTTACTTGATTCTCTCTGTGTTACTATCTCTATGAAATGATTCTTTTATTACTCACACAAATCGGTACGTTCATCTTCCGCTTTGTTACAATAAGGCGAAGATCGATCGGTTTCTGTAAATTGTTTTTGTTTCTCCGTGATAGATTCGGTAGATCTAACCAGATCTGATTGTTTGGTTTCATAGATTATCAACGACCGTGAGACCGGGAGATCCAGGGGTTTCGGATTTGTCACCTTTAGAGACGAGAAGTCGATGAGGGACGCCATCGAGGCGATGAACGGCCAGAACCTTGACGGCCGTAACATCACAGTTAACGAGGCCCAGTCCCGCGGAAACAGCGGTGGAGGCGGCGGTGGCGGTTACAGCCGCGGAGGTGGCGGTTATGGAGGCGGTGGACGCCGTGAAGGTGGAGGCGGATACAGCCGCGGAGGCGGTGGCGGCGGTTACGGTGGCGGCGGATATGGTGGCGGTGGCGGCGGTTACGGTGGTAGCCGCGACCGTGGGTACGGGGACGGTGGATCCAGGTACTCGCGGGGTGGCGGTGGCGGTGATGGTGGTAGCTGGAGGAGCTAAGTGGATAGCGCTTAGTTTGGGTTCTATGTCGTTTGTTTTGAGTGGCTCTTTAGATAGTAGTGTCGTTATGGTTCCGATCATGGTTATGTTATGGCTTTCTGTTTGGTGCTCTCTTTTTTGACCGATGGTTCTCTTGTTCCGACGTTACCCAAAAAAAATTGAAAATACTCCATGAATGAAGTATAGATCTTCTTTCACGTATTATGTCTGGGATTTCATTTTGATTTATTGCGTACTCTTGTTACATGCATGTTTTATATCCAAATCTGGCAAAACGAAGAAGTTCATTGAGGAGGTCCCTTAAATGTTCGTGTGAAGTCCTACTTCCCGTAGGACTTCTACAGATCTAAAATTCGGTGGTGGTAATGAAATGACTAAGTCGGTTTTTCCTACTTTATGGGCCAAGACAAGTAACCGAGCACCGATGGTTAGAATTACGAACTTTGGTCACACAGTGGTGGCCCATGTGGGATGATTTTATTGGGAAAATTGGTGTATTGGATATTCTCTTTCCGGGTGTTTGTGTATGTGGAGTTAGGGTTAGGAAGCAGCAGTCGCAGGAGACTGGTTAACATATGCCGAAAAAGCCAAAAGTAGAGTCGGTTTCCGCTTTAGATATTCCTTTTGGTGGTGATTTGTATTTGTTGCTTAAGAAGCATCCTAGTAGGATACAATAATTGTGTGTTTTTTTAAAAAAGAATTCACAATTATTTCCGTGCCTTCTCAGACACATAGTGTTAGATTTAGAATTTTGAAAAGTTATTTTATCTATTAAAAGTTTTGAGAGTTAATTACAAAATAAATTTTATTTTTTTAAAAAATGAAAAAGGAATTTTACATTTCAAGTAACTTAAGGGTTCGAAGTAAATTTTATATTGAATTAAATTCTTAGAAAACTTGACAATAATCACCTCTTTTAGTCCAAAATTTGGTCAATTGACTCAAATCGGATTCAATTATTATTTTTGGTGCCCTTCGCTCTCTTTAACCGGATAAATTAGTAAATATTTAGAGACATTGTAAAAGGTATCAGTCGCTTTAGCTTCCGTCTTTGATCTCTTTTGTCTTTTCCTTTACTGGATCCGAGATTGAAATTACGTAATTCGTTTGGTTTAGTGTTCTACATTTTCTCGGTTAAACCGCGACAATAATTCATTCAGTATTACCACTTTCTTGAAAAATCAGTTCCCGTTTTCTAGATTGATTTTTTATTTTTGTCCAATCCACACTTCATAGAATGAGTCGTTCTTTTCCGAAATCCAAATCTCTTGGCCATCTTCGTTTTGAGATAAGTATGATAAGTATGATGTAAATATTTAAATAATATTTGAATTTTATTAATATATTTATAAAAATTATCGAATTATATTAATATTTATAAAAATATTAATATTAAATTATATTAATATATTTATAAAAATATAAATATTAAATTATATTGATATCCATATAAGAATAATATTAATATTATAAGTTTAAAAAATTATATTTAAATTTTAAATTTTGTAGCCAAACGAACGTTTATTTCTTTTTTTTAGCTTCAAAGACCTGAAAGCTGACCGGTGACTGTTCGCTTAGTTGTCAGTATCCTCTTTTGATTCCTGTTGAGCACGAAGTATATCTTCCCAAGTACCATGTCGTTCAGATCTAGGTTTGAACAGAATAAAGCTTTCTAGTCGTCCATTTTTGCTCAAATTGTCACCCTCCAAAAATCAACATAAATAAATAATAAAAATAACCGAAATTTATTTCTTTATTTTGGAATCAAAACATATTATAACTAAAATGTTTCAAAATATAAACTTAATCAAATTCTCTTAACAGTCTAAAATTCATAATGATGCTTTTATCTATCTTTTCCGCGTGCTTTCTAAATTTGATCCTAAACAATCTTTGAAAATAAGAAAATAATAACGGAGTAAGTAAAGAATAAAATAAACAAATAAAAATATAATTATTTTTCAAAATCAGAAATTCACAGATATAGATAGTTTTACCAGTAATACAAAAAAATCCTTTTGACATTAACAATAAGTCACACTTACCCCTGTAGCAAGGTAGTGCAATGATTTATCCGGCAGCCAATCAAAATAAGTCAATAATACGCGGAGTTCACTCTACCAAGGCTTAGCGAAAACGCCAAGCGTACACTAGGGAGAAACCCACATACAAATCACTTCATAGAATGGGTGCACTTAGCATTAATAAGTTGGTACCAATAGCAGCAGTAAGTCATATTTACCCTTGTAGTAGGGTTGCACAATAACTTATCCGGCAGCCAACCAAAATAAGTCAACAGTACGCGTAGTTCACCCTACCAAGGCTTAGCGAAAATGTCAAGTGTGCATTAGGGAGAAATCTACATAGAGACCACTTCATAGAATGGGTGCACTTAGCATTAATAAGTTGGTACCAATAACAGCAGTAACAACATTGCCTTGGGGTTTGAAGAAAGTATAATCAATAATCAGAAACATAAATATAATTTAGCATCAAATAGTATCCAATTTCAGAACAGTAAATATGAATTAGACAGTTTTCAATATACTTTTAAAATTCTACACTTGTTTTCAGAATAATATAACATTGCAACAAAACTATATTTTCACAAAATATGTTTCACGGAACCAAAAATTTAATTTTGCATAGTTCATCATTTTTTCGAAGAAAATAATGTAATAGCTCCACTTACCTGTCTTGTTTCAATAATTGAACCACCCTAAAATCCCCATATCGCAACAATCCAAAAGAACCAAAGAAAATTACAAAACCTCAAACATGATTGAATTGAGAGAGAGAGAGAGAGATCTAAAAAATGATAGATAATGCACGTTTGAAAGGTGTGATCAACCTCTGAGCGAAAATGTCCCTTTTATAGGCAAATTCTAATAAACCAATTCGTATAATGGGTGCACTTAGTATAAGTCAGTTGGTACCAATAGCAGCAATAACAACATTGCCCCGGGGTTTGAAGAAAGTATAATAAATAATAACAGAAAATCAGAATCAAAAATAGAAATATTATTTAACAGAAAGCAGAATCCAATTTCAGAATAGTAAATATGAATTAGACAATTTTCAATATACTTTTAAAATTCCACACTTGTTTTCAGAATAATATAACATTGCAACGAAACTGTATTTTCGCAAAACATGTTTCACGGAACCAAAAATTTGATTTTGCATAGTTCGTCATCTTTCAAAGAAAATAACATAATAGCTCCGCTTATCCAACTTGTTTCGATAATCAAACCACCCTAAAATCATCATATCCCAACAATCCAAAAGAACCAAAGAAAATTACAAAACTTTAAAAATGACCGACTTGAGAGTGAGAGAGAGAGAGAGAGAGAGATCTCAAAAATAATAGATAATTCATGTTTGAGAGGTGTGATTAACCTCTGAGCGGAATGTCCCTTTTATAGGCAAATTTTGACCAAAAAATCATTGAATAACGTTCCAAACCGCTGCCTTTTCGAAATCCCCCATTAAACACGTTAAATAACATGATTTACTGAGAAGCTTCGAGATCTACACGATGGAGTTGAAAGGTCACGAAATCAGATGAAAGGTGTTAAAGCGGATGAGAAATCGAAGAGAGGGAGAGTATATGGTCGTTGAATGGCTAACTGAAACAAAAGAAGTCGAAAATTTAAAGGTTTAGGAAGAAGAAGATCAAAACGTACCGATGTACCATTTCACTTAAAAATCCAATTCGAACAAAACGGGTTTAAATAAAATAAAACCTTAGCAACGCTAACCAACCTCGTGAAGTGTCTTAGCGGTTAACCTACAAATCTCTTTTCTTTTAGTAAGTGGGTTCGAATCCTCACGTTCCATCATTTTTCAAAATAAAATTGTTGATCATTTAAGGAAAATTGGCATTTTAGTCCCTGAGTTTTGAACACTTCTTCAATTTAGTCCACTTTCATATTTTCAAATTTTAGTCCTTGAGTATACTTTTTTTTGACAAAAACATCCATCTGTCAGTTTGTCGTCCATCTCCTTAACGGCAGAGCCATGTCAACAGCCAAGTAAGCACCCTATTCAAATGATGTCTTGTTGCTAGGCCAAAGCATACATTTTGCTTAAGAAACCTGAAGCGCACCGTTTTGTTTAAGAAGCCTTCTGTCCCCTTTTTCAGTTCTCACCCTCGATAGTCAAATCATTTCATCCCCGTTCTCAATCGAGCTCTAGAACGCCTAAGCAACAAAGGAGGTTCGAATCAATGTAACTTTTAGTGGAGCCCTAGTTCTGCTCAAACAAACACCAGAAGTCCAAACTGCGATATCTTTGCTATGTCTTTGAGGATTCTTCAATGGCTCAGCCTTGTGGGCATCATATGGCTTCAGTCCATAAATGGAACAAACTCCAACTTTCCTACTTATTCTTCCCAGCTCAATAAACTAAACCGCGTAAAAATCAATAAATATGCGCCTGACCCAGTGGTCTTCCTTTTTAATCCACATGACTGGAGTTCTTCGACTCCAGCCAGTTACAAAATCTTTTTTTTTTTTTTTTTTTTTTTTTACCGGGATATCACACAAATACATTGAGGGAAGCACATAAACGTTATGTTTTCCGTATAGCCTTAGGGCTCCGAACTGGTTTCCGACACTGCGAATATGACATCTCTAGCAGTGAAAATAATAACTTTATTTTTACGGGGCCTTTATTCTAGATCAGAAGAAAATAAGGGAAAAAGACACTTTCACATCCATCCACAGTCCATTCTCTTCTCACAACCAGCAGCCTGCACTGGCTTTAGGTTTTAAGTTTCATAACGGCGCCCCCTCCCCCTGTTCAAGCGCATTGCTAACTTCGGGCTGCATCTGGGCCATTTGCACAAGCGTTCATCCTTATACCTTTCTTTGAGTTCGAGCGTGGTATCGTTAACCCATCTTATGCCCCTTTATGATCTGAGTTTCACATCCATCCACAGTCCATACAACCAGCAGCCTGCACTGGCTTTATTTTACGGCGCCCCCTTGTTCAAGCGCATTGAACTCGGGCTGCACTGGGCTTTGCACAAGCTGAGTTCGAGCGTGGATCGTTAACCCATTTCGGCCCATGCTGAGTTCAATAGCCTAATTCATACCGTTTTGGACGCAATGGGAGGCTCTTGGGCTAGTTTAGCCCAATAGGCCCAACTCCTTGGAAATCTTGAACTTCCTTCTCAAGTGAAAGTAATCAGGAAATCGCTTAGAAAAAAAAGAGAGTAATCAGGAAATCGGACATGCCGCAAGAGTAATGTCTTGAATGATTATCTATCTTGACCGTGTAGGAAAAATCTTGCGATACGATTCATCTAAATCTAACAACAGCTACTGTCCAAAACCCCCGATAAATCTACCACCACTACTGTCCAAAAACCTAGGATTTTGTTTCGAACATGTCCAAGAAATGAAGGACCTTACACAGAATTGACATGACTGGCAATTGGAACACCAGTCGGTTTTGTGGTCACTGCCCGCTGGCTAGCTACCTAAGACGTCAAGTTCCTTCTAGGATTGAGCATTCCATTTCTTGGACATAAAATCATTGCCAAGAAGAAGATTCTAAAGCCTTGCTAACCTCATATAAGAATCATGCACGCATATTTTAAATGACTTTATCATGCAGGTGGAGACTGGAGTAACTACTCCTGGATCGAAAGGATAAGCTTCTACTGACTCCAAAACTATAAATTGACAAGGTCTGCAGGAAAGCAAGTGTTAAAATGAGAAATATTTTTTTTTGGGCAAGTTAAAATGGGAAATATTTCCAGAACGCACATATCCTGTATTTAGCACTGCTCATTTAATTGGAACAAGTTCCAATTGAAATAGATATGTGCTTCTAGACTAGGCTTATTATCCGAAATCAAGACCCAAATACCTGAATCTCAGACAAATGAATGGCATTTGGAAAAACACTGAGCACTGCTTTACCATATCGCAAGCAGATCACATAGGAGACACAGGACAAAAGGCAGCGATCGACTTTGCAGTGCACTTTATGAGAATGACAAGATAAGATCGGTATGAGTATACGAGAATACGTGTCCCACCATATCTTGGTCTGTTCCAACTGAATCTTGTAACATACAAGAATCAGTGTACGGGTGAATCCATGTAAGATCTGAATTATTCAGTTCTGAGAAATAAGTTTCGCTCCTTAAACGCAAGCCAAGTTCTTTCTAATATGTCCTATTCATGATCTTTCAACAGCTATATAAAAGAACATCATTGGTGTATTCTATATGGACGGATGGATGCTGACCACCAGCATGGCAGCCTAAGTGGTATGAGGGTATGAAATAAGGCGCCTAAGAGAGGGTGTGGGGGAGGAGATCCTTAGATCGAACCCTCCTGCCTTCATTATCACTTGCATATTGGTAGGATTGTGGTGACGGTCCTTCCTTCCTGAGACAAGTAGTTGCAGTGAGTGAAAGTTTCTATGATCATGCTCAAGAAGAGTTAGCTACACTGGTCGTCCCCTTCCACTCCTTTATGAAAAAAAAAAGGCATATGCTAATTGGTGATAATCATGAGGTGTTCAATTTGCTTTTATCCGAGCTTTCTTTTTTGCCAATTTTTTTGCATGGCTCGTGTTTTATAAGTGCATCATATCTTGTCAAACCCATGTAGTCCACACGCTTATTATCGACTTATAATGTGTGATTGTGTTCTACGTGGGTCTCGGTCTTTCTCATATAGAATCATATGTAAAATAAACACATCCAAATCCGCATGCAAACAAATGCTTACCGACACTGCAGGAGTATTTTTGTTCACTGAAGTGGAATTCCCTGCGCATATTCCCCTCGATGACGACATTTTGAATTAAGTTCCTTCCCATCCTTCCTACAGCTATATCTCCCAATTAGAACTTCTGTTTTACAAAATTCCTCCCTTTGTTCAAAGATTCGCCCCCCCTCTAAAAGACAACCTTCATGCCTTTGCGGCCAGTGTACCCTGTAGGACCGGTCGGCCAAGTCCGGTTGGTGGACCTTTTCCCCTCACCATTAGGTTGGAGATTCCAGGTCCCCTAGGCCCTAGTCAGTAAAATTAAAAAGGCCTAATTGGGATCTCCCAATTCGAACTTCTGTTTTCCAATGCTCCACCTTTGTTCAAAGATTCCGCCCAAAAAGGCAACCGTTATGCTTTTGCGGCCAGTGTAGGACCGGTCGGCCAATTCCGGTGGTGGACTTGTTCCGCTCACCATTAGGTTGGAGATTCCAGGTAACCTTGTTAGTAAAATTAAAAAGGCCTAAACTGGATCAAGAAAGTAATCAGATAAACACGTCTAACCTCTGTTGATCAATCCTTTTGAATTCATCTAAACACTTTCTCAGCAAAACTACACTCCTGGACCATCACGAGTCCAACGTAACTCAATTTCACCCACTTGTAAGGAAGGACCACAAGTGGAAGAAAAGTCCTGAGGTAGAGGACGATTCCATAGATATTACTTTCGATTGAAGATAGACTGCGTGATAAGGATTCCAAATCTCAGTAGGAGGGTGTATCTCAAAGAGCATCGCTTTTTTTCTTTGTATTATTTTGGAAAGATTCCTGGAGAATTGCTCAAGTAGTTTTCAACTAATGATCAGTACTAGCCCCGTTAGCATGTGGCCAGAATCCCCTGACCATGACCCATGCAACTTGACAACAGGGGGCCACGTTGGCTTCCAATGTTGTGCAGACTTGCTGTAGTGAAATTAATCAAGAATAACTGGTGTATTTAGGAATATGATATGCTAAAGAAGTTCTGAAGTTCCAAGGAAGTTGGCAATAGGGAACCAATATGACCTGAAAATCTGTGGACAGCACAGTACTGTTTCATCCTCTAACGTGAAAACAGAACAAATGGAGAAGTACAAGCAGGTATATGTGCAATTACTATGGCAAACAATATGCTTTTTGAGAAACTAGAATATATATTACTAAGGTTCCTAGATATATGTCTAGAAGTGCCTTGATCTTTTTTTTTAAACCATATTCTACAAGCACAGAATCATCAAGATCTTAAGGAATCATATACCACGCATTTCTCTTACTGAAAGTTCACTGTTTCAGCCATTGTACTCCTACTTACCTCCCAATATCAGGAAAGGGTGTGATAGATTCTACTAGCGAATAGACTCAACTGAAGTCTACTTGCAAGATCTTCACCGTCATAGGACCATAGGTTGGGCCATATACCAACTTGCAGCCTAAAGCCATGGTATCACACCGCCAGGCTCCTGTAGAGGATGCTCTCTTAGGATTTTACTTTTTATTCCAAACAGATATTTAGTTTCACCCAATAAATTGTCACTCGCGATTGAGATACTCCGCAACTGAGCATATTACGGAATATTAATATGCCCACCTCAAAACTACATCTAGAAACCAAATCTGGAAATGTGCTGAGATCAGCCTTCCTGCATGCAGTTAAGCTCACAATCCTGAACTAGCTAAGCAAGCATTGTTTAGTAAAAACCATATTGATGACTGCATTTATAAGATACAGTATTAGCTAGGCATGAAAAATCGCTCTAACAAAAAATAGAAATGATAAGGGCTTGTCTGCAATCTGCATCTATTAGTACAGAAGCGTTGTTTCCAAAATCTAGGAAATCTAAGCATGTAGCTATTCATCTCATGAAAACAAAGTACTGGTTAAAAACAGGGTATCATTATGCTGCCAAAACAAGATGCCGCGTAGTAAGGAAATCTTTCCTAGTTGGGTCTCTGTTAGGCACAACAAGTGGAAATAAGGGAAATTCAGAACAAATTGGAAATAAGAGAGATTGGGGATGGTGGAAAACCTGAAAATCTTAAGGGTTAAATACACTTTGCCATCTTTATTTTTGGAGATATTTACACATTGCATTTTGATGTATTATTATTGAGACATTGGCCGTATAAAATTACACATTTTTTTTTTTTTCGATTTGAACCTTGTACTATAATTGGGCATCAATTTAAACGGATTTCGTCAAAACGTGCCTCTCACGTGGCTACCACCTAAGTGAGATATGTAAATATCCCCAAAGATAAGGGAGACAATGTGTAACTAAATTGACGAAATCCGTCCAAATTGATGTCCAATTACGGTACATGATTCAAATTGAAAAAATATTTAACTTTATAGATCCAATGTCTCAAAATAATACATTGAGATGCAATGTATAAATAATCCAAAAATAAGAGAGACAAAGTGTATTTAACTCAAACTTTAATATTTATGGATTTTTTTTATTGTGAAATGGAGGAAAAGTGAGAAGCGCTCAAATTCGTCCTCGGCCACTAAGGGCTCTTTGCGTCCAGGGCACCAAAAGATCTTCCCACATTATTGCATTTCAGGCGCCCGTCTAACCTGATATCAGCTGGGGTATGATTGGGGATCTTTACAGGTGAAACTCAGACATGGCCAGCCGAGCTCAAAGCACGGGTTCATCCAAGAGAGGTAAAACTTCAAATCACTTTCCCTTTTACTCGAGGAATGGACAAAAATAAAGCAGAAATATTATTTCGAGATTATAATGAGTTAAAATCCAAGACCAAGTGGGCGCTACGAGATTCCAGCAAAACATGGAGATGTACCCACAAACACAAAGCAAACAGATCATATGCGGGTCTCCTTGTGATTTCCGTAAAGTACCTTGTATTACTTGCTATTTTTCAAATGTCGGCCACAAGAAAGGACTGAACAAACTTCAGCATCCAAAAATAATTTATCTACTTTTACATCCATTCTGCTGGAGTCCGGATATACGCCAGACTAAGTGCTTAAATCCTACAACAGGTGATAGTCACGAGGATAAATCCCTAATAATAACACATAAGTGGACCAAACTGACGAGCTTAAGCCTTTGAGTTAAGGTAACGTCTGAATTATGTTATATCAGGTCTAAGTCTCCAACACATAGTTTATCAGGTATGTTTCAAATTTATTTGCTTGATTACTTGGAAGCCCTTGAAAGATTCTCACATTAAGTTAAGATAATGCATATAAAAATCATGATTACATGTTAGATATTGATAGTATAGTTTTGTGTCGGAATTGACATCCAACTAATCAATGTCAACTACGCATCCATAATTACATGTTATGCTTAGGGTTTAAGACTAAGTCAAACAACCATTAAACCTCGTTTTCCACTAACTTGATGGACAGTGAAGAGAGGAAACCGGACCCTCAATCTTTCATTTAACTCTTGTGATATAAAATTAGGGAACTTTTTGTCTGACGGACAAAGAAATATACAAAGATCAAGTACGTTTGGTGAGAGCAGGGAGTCTTTTCATTCTTGAACAGTGGATGGAACATTATCTTCGTGGAACCGAGTAGCCAAAAACCAATTGAAACCAATTATGCCTGCTAATTAGACACCCCGCACTGAGTAAACCAACATTCAGAAAAGTCCTCAACTACTGAAAGAGTTGGTAACATATGTTCACCTCTTCTCAGCTTAAAAACAAAGGATAGAGAGGGGGAGAATCGTTGTACGGACTCATCTGGCCAGTAGAGCGATTGGTATGTTGTTCAGCACATGCCACATAGTACACTCGTAAGATTAACTGCAATGACTAAAATTAAAAAGCTTTTAGTGCAGCAGATCTCCTTCGAGCTGGAAAATACGGATTGTGGTGCACACGTGAAAGTCTTGGTACAACTGGTTTTGGTTTGAGGTTGGGCCTACCTATGACCCTAAACTGGGAGTAGTACAATAAAAAAGTGGGGTAATCTAAATAAAATCTAAACAGACGGAGAAGCTTTGCCGTGGGATTCCTACTTTGCTTGTCTCCCTTCGCATTCTTATCTCCCACCCGATAAACTTACCCCCTTGTCCCGGAGGTGAGGCGACTTCCACCGTCCCACAAACCAACGCCCGTGAATTTTGATAGCCTAGTTTTTCTACAAAACATGAAAGGGCTCTTTGGGGTTCATGGGTTCTACTATTTTCAGAACTTCTTGTGTCTTTTGGCCTAGATGATCCACATGCTTATAACTTAAAAAGGAATTCACCGTATAAAATTTGTTTTGCTTTATGTTCTTTATCATAGCTTCTTGGAGATACTGATTCTCCCATATTGTTGTTCTTCTTCTTTGTCCTGCTTCATTTTGTGGTTCCTAAATAGACAAATCATAAAAATTCGACTGGAATTTTGCAAGATTTCTATGCCAACTGGCACTGCCCCACCTCACCCGTTAACCCCCTCCACCCCTGCTTATAAAGAGAAGATGTTGCCACCTCTCTGCACATATCACCCTTGACTAAGTCTTCTCTCTTGACTCTCCTCAAACCTTTCTCACTATCTCCGGCCTTTCAACTTTTCCCACTTATTTCCTTAACACTCATTCTTGCAATCACCATAGTGTTCCTTCTTTTCCATTGCCAGCAAACTCATCCTAGGCAAACAAATGGCATCCAGCTCCATGTCCTCCAAAAGCTCTGACTCGTGGTCTGCCAAGGACAACAAGGCCTTTGAGAGGGCTCTGGCTGTTTATGATAAGGACACTCCCGACCGTTGGTACAATGTCGCAAAGGCTGTTGGTGGGAAAACTGAAGAAGAAGTGAAAAGGCGCTATGAAGAACTCGTGGAGGATGTCCAGCGTATTGAGTCTGGGCGAGTGCCCTTCCCTAAGTACAAGACTACTGGAGGGAGTAGCCAGGGAACCTTGACCGATGAGGAAAAGAGGTAGTAATTTAAGTTAAATCTTTTCATCTAAGCGAAGTTACCGGGTATATAGATAATAGATGTACTTCTACCTTATTCTTGATTGGTTTTAAACCAACATACACAGAAACCCTGCGTCTAAGCAAGACTCACTTCCTTTGAGCGGAAAGCAATAAATAAATAAGTGAAGCACTGAAGCTCTTGACCTTTTCATGCCTCTTTCAAACCTGTTTGGATTCTCCTAGACTCCTACGCTAATTGCTAAGAAACACTAAAGTATTATTTCGTCCCTATATTGGTAGTACTTTTCTTGCTTGTGAAAAGCCAAAATTGTTTAGATTATGCCCCCTCCCTCCCTCCTAAAAGCATGTATTTCCACGACCTGAACCAAGCAGGGCCTCTATTGGCAGTATGATGTCCATGTTTACGCCAAATCTGCATATATTCAAACGCAGACTGAATCTATATAAAAATTCTATCAAACATGTAGTTTCTATATTCTATGAGATGTCCCGTACTTCAAACAAAGGTGTGGCTAATAATTAAGTATGCAATTACTACTTAATTCCTCGTTTCTTTAGCTAATCTAATGACTAAACTCCACTTTTCTGAAATTGTATTACATGTCGTGCCATCAACAGGGAGACACGTAAAGTAATCAAACAAATAAGGATAAGATTCCTCGTCACTAAGCCTAATCTCATCGAATCTTCCTCGTGTTTGCAGGATGAGAAACCTGAGGCTCCATTGAAGCACAATCACCGTGTCGGTGACAATAAAGATTCAATTGCTCTGGCTGTTGTAATGGCATTAGTAACTAGCTTAAGAATCACACACCAGCGATTCTATCTTCAATTTCGTGCCCCTCTAGTTCCAGTCTATGATCTATTTTGTCCCTGAATTGATGTAACATAATATATGAAGTATTTTATGTTCTGTCTAGCACAGCGTATTTCTTCCTCTTCATTATCAGTTCAGTGAAGCATAAAATCAGAATTCGAAGTGGAAAAATATAAAGAAACACGCCATGGTTTGGGATCTGAAAAATCTGACCTCGGCCTTTGGAAATCGGTGATCGGATCTATCATCCTTTTTGATCCAAATTCTCGAAAACGGAATAGATTCAGAGCTAGACGGATGGAAGAGAACGAGAGAGAATTAGGCACAGCCTCCGAACGGGGAAGTGGAGAGGCGGGAAGAAAATGTGGCTTTGAAAACTTCCTGCTCTGTTGCCGATAGCATTTCAATGACTTGGAGACTTTTCACGCAATCAAACTCTGCCACGTGGCAAAAGATTGAAAGACCGACTACTACCAAATCGTTTGGGATGAGAACCCCTCCTAAAGGATGTAACTTAAAATCTTTGATACCCAGAAAGAAAACTTTTGAATCTAGGAAACATCAAGGGAAAAGCTTGGGGTGATTACTTATCTTAGTTTCTCCTTTTTTTTCTCCTATTTTGTTTTCTAATTTATTTTCTCTTTTCTTGCTATTCAAAATTTCAAGGTGAATAACGAATACTCATCAGAAACTATCAAAACGTTTTAAGGAGTTTCATTTTCATATATAAACGAGTACAATGAGCTTCAATTGGGTTAACTGTATTATCATTCAAAGATTCTTCTAGTTTCTTATTAAGTTAAGATTGAAACGCGATATTAGAGATGTCAAGTGGACCTTATTATAATTTATTTGTTATATAAGAATAAATGATGTCACTTACTTCGAAAATTACAAAAATTTTCCCGCTCATTTTATATAGTAATTTAAAAGTTTGAATCATTTAAAAATAAGCAAAGTGATATGTCTGAATAATAAAAAAAGAGTAGTATACGATAAGAATACAAAAAAATATTATAAATAATTATATAGTTCCAGAGATGATCTATGCATCGTTTGGTTATACATATATATACATGACAAATGAGAAAGAAGTCTGAATTCAAAGACAAGTTTTGAACAATCGATGGTGGTTTAGAGTTAAGTATCCTGACACTAACACTGGTATTACCTATATGTCGCAAGTCCAACTTGAGCACTGTGCAAATACCGGGAGATACCAAAATAACCAATTATCTTCGCCGGGAGTTGGCTAAAGAATAGAACAAAACAGGAGCTACTCCCTCTAGTTGTCTCTCCATATATATAAATCGCTCATGATAGCTCGTGCAAGATGGCCAGGTATTTAATTTAAAAAAAATAAAAGCCTTCGTCCTCCATAGCCTAGATTCGTGTAGTATAGGCAATCATTTGGACCAAGAAAACAAAAACCTTGCAATTCGTAAAAGCGCTGGATCCTAACTGGTTTAGCGGAAAAAGAAAGGGCAACTTGCCTCTCGGTATAGGTTTCCATAAATTCAACTTTTAGTCAAACAAATTTAAAGGGTAAAGGGAGGATGGTTCTAGCAACTCAGAAGAAAGTGAGCAAATCATACTTGCTTATCAAAGTTAGGTTGGTTGTTCAACAACCACCCTCAGTATACGAGACGCATGTGCCTCGGGCACTAATCTCACACTCTTATCTTCCGGAGACCCAATTGGCATTCATCCCGGTAAGTAAATATCTCCCCCGAAAAAGAAACCAAATGTTGACAGGGCAGGTTACTCGCACAACAAATGATATACATCAAGTGTTCGACTGGGCCAGCCTTCGTGCCCTCTTTGCAGGCTCCGAGTGAGCTTTCATTCCTGGCAGTCTCATTCAGTAGAACGGATTGGGCTGAGCGAAGTCCTCATGAATACACAGACTTGACTCCAAGCCCATGCACCGCTATTTTTAACCGAAGGCTTAAACTGAGTCGGGCTTCCTAAGTCCTAATCCTTGATCCAGCAACATTCACATTATAACCATGAACTAATTCGTCATCATCTACATATACTGAAGGCAAGGCATGCAAACATGACTCGGAGCCCATCAAGTAATCTGATTTCCAATTGCAGAACACAAACTGCGTAGCAGATAGATCCAACCACAAAAATATCTATTTTAGAATGCGAGCCCTTAGGTTATTTACTGAATCGGACCATAGTAACGAAGCTGCAAAACACATGACATAGTCAATGCCTTCATCTGAAATTCAATTTGAGAGTCGTGCAAATTTATTCATTTCATTTAAGAACACCGGTGCAAAAACTGTACTCAGTTACTGGTCTTATTGTTATTGAGAAAACAAGGGTCCGAAAATTGGAAACAAGGCCTTATCACAGGGAGAGACATTCTAGTCTGACACTATTGTTCGAAGGGGCAGAGAGCTTTCCACTCCGGGAGTTTCAGAACTCCTTTCCGCAACAATCTTCGACATTCCGAACATCTGGCATTGAATTTGAACTACACATTAGCAACAAGTACAAATAGGTGACAGAATTGAAAAAAAAAAAATGGAAGGGAAGAAAAGCACACAATTGAAAGAGAGAACAACCTTCTTAATGGTCTTCTTGAAGCAACTTTTGTGTTCATCCATAGATGCGTGGATGAACTCATCAATGTGATCCTTCACATCCTCCAAGAAAGTGGCTTCCTCATTCTTCTTCTTTCGACATGAAGGGATGGGTGGGGTTGTAGCAACAGGTGGATACTGCTTTTCAGGTTGACTCTTCTGTGCTTCCATTCTCAGTTACCTGACACAGAAATTAATCCACTTAAAACAAGAATCTCATTACAAGCGTTTGATTGGATGAAACTAGTAGTTATTTTTTTTTTCGATAACCATTTGTCACTTTCAACTACATTCATATCCACAGCTACCAACTTTTTTTTAGACGTTTCAATCAAAAAACAGCGTGAAAAACTAAGAAAACCCAATAGGCAACATGTTGCTCCATAATTCCGACTCCGAAACCATTTAAAGCGACGGAGGCAAACCAGTGAAGTGGAAGGCCCCTCTACTCTCTAGAATCCTCCGAGTTAGAAGAGGAAGAAATCCCTAGAGAGAGAGTGGAAGAGATGAAGATTGCTATGCTGGAGGGAGATGAAGAGGAAGAAATGACCATCAACAAGACCAATAATTGCTTGACCCAAAAATACGAGACCCAGAAGTTCCGAATCCAGAAGCACAAAAACCCAATGTGGAATCAAAGAAACCCGTGTCAAATAGCTTTCCAAAAGCCGAATGAAACTTTAGCACAAACCAGACAATCCTTATATCACAACTCTCTTTCTCCCCTCGCTGTTTTCCAGTTAGAAAATTCTAGAAAAGGAAATAAAACATTTTCAATCCCCTCAACTTCTTCCCCAATCACCGAATCAACAAACAAAGATCGTAAAAAGCATCAACTAAAACAATAGAATAAAGAATACTACGATGATTATTGGTCCTAGTTCATTGAGATCAAATGGATAAAATAAAAGTGGTTTAGAAAAAAATGGATAAAATAAAAGTGGGTGAACCTGTTTGGCTTGACAGAGACAATAGTATCTATTCCTTGGATGAAATCTTTTTGGTACTTGACGAACTTACAGGGGTCTTGCAGCAGTTTCTGTCGTGGTGGTGGTGACGGGGGTTCTTTGGATTTTAAGGTTGGTCGCTTAGGTCCCCAAGGTCGGTTTCCCTTTCCTGATTTTGTTGCTCTTCCGTAAAAGACACGGCTCAAGGAGAGAGAGGGAGAGAGAGCACCGAATGGAAGCAAGTATACCGGATACCCTTCGTTCGAGCAAGAGAGAGAGGTGACTTGGCTGTTTTCTAGCCCTTAGATACCATCTTGTACAGGTGGCACCCTCCCGCTTAAAAAGGGGAAGAACTGTAGGCTCTCCAACTGGAGTGGAGGTGAGTCTCTCTCAGGAAAATTTGGGTGGGCTGCCGGAAGCAAAGATGTCAGTTCCGGATTTAGGCTTAAGCCCAAGTGAGCTCCTTTTCACGTTATTTTGGTTTGGGCTTCGAGTACCAGCCTTTCACCCTTCCACCGCCGCTCAGCGCTCTCTGATTTCTGAGCTTTTAAGAAGTTTGAGCTCTGAAGCCCACCAAACACAAGCAGTTACTTCATGTAGAGACTCTTTCTAATTTTATTAAGAGCTCAAAACTTGTACATTTTTTTTTTCTGATCAACCCGTTTCAACTTGTTCTTTATTTTGTCCGTTTCATATGGTTGCTCAATATTTATATTCCTGCTCATATTTTGTTAAGATGGATTTTTTTTTGGTTAATTACACTGTAGGTTCCTGTGATATCACCTTTTTACAAATTAGTCCCTGTGATATCACTTTTCACAAACAGGTCCCTGTGGTCACCCTTCTAGGTAAAGTTAGTCCCTCCGTCCATCAAGAGTTAACACACTAACGGAATGAGATGCACGACGAGCCGGTCGACCGCTACATGAGGGTCGCCACTACATGAACGGTCGACCGTTGAAAGTTACCGCTGTAAGTTACCTTTGTAGCGGTCGACCGGCTCGTCGTGCATCTCATTCCGTTAGTGTGTTAACGCCTTGATGGACGGAGGGACTAACTTTTACTAGAAGGGTGACCATAGGGATCTGTTTGTAGAAAGTGAAACTGCAGGGACTAATTTGTAAAAAAATGATACCACAAGGACCTACAGTGCAATTAATCCTTTTTTTTTTTTCAACTGGTTAATTTGCAATTATAAAAGGAAAACTCGTAAAAACAAAATCTGATGTCGAAATTGGATTATTAAAATGCTTCCTTAATGATGTTTTTTTAATTCTAATGTACCAAATTGAAACAACTGCAAATACGAAAGTGGTACTTTCGACTCTTGCGAGGTAGTATTCTAAGTTCAATTAGTATGCAAATTCTCCTTGAAGAGCCTATCAAATATTTGAGGAGTGTCACAGACTCGCATTCAACTAATCTGTGACAGATTTTCTCGCCGACAAAAAAAAATCCATAGGAGTATTTTCTCATTTCAATGGGAGGAAATCCACCCCCCCCCCAATTAATTCCCTCCCGAGCGGCGGAGTCGGATCATAATAGCTTACAGAGCACAGCACGTGGAGAGGGGTTATTGGTTAGAACTGTCTATCAGACAAGCACACCCAGATCATGAACGCGACCGTGTGAACGAGGCCAATAAATACCAACACGATCATCTGTCTAAATCTACGGTCAAAACAAACAAGTTGGCCTCGGTGATGAGTATCGAATAATAATGATTTTATGGAGGGGTTGATTTTCTTTGCTCTTGTCACTCCCCAACGTCCCATACTACGACACCTCCCAACATTTATTGGCTCCATCACGGTTAGTCAGTTCTCAGCACCTTCTTTAAAGCTCAACTTCGTCAACTGTTAAACTTCGTCAACTGTTTTCCCTTTCGGGGGATCTCTGCGACTTGACGCGTGCGTAACCATGCTTTGTACAGTTGTACTCCAACACCCATCACGTTCGCATTGATTGATGTGCTCCGAAAACGAACATGCAAAGAAAAATAATAATAAGATTATTATTTGAAGTATGAAATACTTCACAAAAGTCGAAGTACCCCAAAGAAAATCTTATTTTGTAGGCACGGACAGTTAGGAAGTTGGATTTCTGCGCAGTTGGACTTTGGAGTTCGCTATTGTCTATGAGTCCTCCAATTCGTATGTGGTATCATGAATTTAAGGCCATTGCACTGTCATCTCAGCATGTGTCTCGGCATAGGTTTTTCTTTTAGTCTTCACTCTTCTCCCCATAGGAACTTGATTAGAAAAATACTAAATAAAGAACGTCACTGATTGGAGCTAGAAAGAAATTTCAAATTTTCAGTTGGTATCAATGAATGCTAAATACGATGAGCTATTGGTGTTTTTTTTTTTTTTCTAGGCAAGCAACAGCGTAACAGTAAGAAAAGAGAATAGCACAAACCGGAAGGAGAGGGAACCCTGCAAACAGCCCAAACAACCACCAAAAACGAAAACAAAATAAAAGAAAAGCAAAAAACCTTGGACATAACAAGATGGCCAAGGAAGGGCCTTCGCAACTGGCGGTTAACACTACTCCAAGAAACAAAGTTTTGGGAGTCATCCGCAGCGGGATGCAACCGAGGGGCAAAATTGCTACAGGGAAGGGGAGGTGGCAGATTTGGAGGTGGTGTAGCTAGGCACCACTACAACTTCTGGCAACTGAAAAGTAAGCTCCCAACAAAAGCGGGTAGAGACCCCAGACGATGCTAGATACAAGCAGGCATAAAATAGCCATGCGCCACCAACGCGTGGCAGGAAAAGCATTAGAGCCAGATTGGAGGTTTGCGAAGCCGGAGGGAGGAGGCGTGAACAAAGGTCGACCACCTGGAGGGGTAGATTTGAACAGCTCCTAACAAAACAGCAAACCCACAAAACCAGAGAGAAAAAGAGGAGAGAGGGAAAGGGAGACAGGAGAGGGAGCCAAGAGAATAGAAAGGGAAAGAGGAGGAGAGGGAAAGGGGGAAAGGAGCTGAAGCTCCTATGAGCTATTGGTGTTTGTTTGTTAAAATTTTGGAAAAATTCTGAAATATGGGGGTGTGAAAATGAAGATAATTTATAAGAGTTAGTGAAAAAATAAAAAGAAAAAATTTGAATGAATATTATAATAAAAAAACTTATTTAATAAGAACATAGCTATTGTTTTATAATTTTTTAATCAGTAACGGAATTTTAGATGCTAATATTTTGGCAAACAAACCATCAGATTGGCACTTTTTTTTTTTTTTCTAAGTACCAGGTTGGCACTTGGAAGAGGTACGAGCCCAACAACGCAGACAAGCTACCTTTGAACCGTCCGCTTTCTTCTCTTTAACTTCACTCCACCGAATCCCCACTAGACTTTAAAAAGCTGCCTGTTTCCTTTGCTCGAAACACAACCTTTTGTTTGTTTCCAAGAGAAACATGGCAATAAGCCAGACGTCAGTCTCTTCAGCAACAAGATTCCATATATTATTTCCTTTTCTACGCCGTACTCCTCTCTCAAATAAAAATAAGAGAAACGGGTAGCAGAAGTGAGTCGTTATCAAGGGTGAAACTCAGACATGGCATATTTATCTAAGAGAAACCGGTAGCAGCCCAACCTCCCGACTCCAAATTCTCTCACTCGTCTCGGTCGCATATTTATCTACGTGGTCGTTGCTGTAGTTGTATCAACCCTTTTTAAAGTTCTAAACCCACCCAACACCTCCTCCTTTCATTTTATTTCTTCCTCTCAAATATACGTAGGCTCCGTATCCTCTACGTAAATCTTTGATATTTCTTTCTCAGCCAGTCAGCCTTGTACTTATATAAACTTGTCACACTTCCTCGCCCCTCCAAACCCACCTCAGAAGTCAGATGCGAAGCCCCGATAAAAAAATCCAAGAAGAGAGGAAAAAGTAAAACCACCATCATGAGCACCGAACTCACCAACACCGATGGCGGCGTTCAGGTACACCTGACCCAGAGGTTGCCAGACTTCCTTCAGAGAGTGAATCTCAAGTACGTGAAACTGGGCTACCATTACTTGGTGTCTCACATTTCGACCCTCTTTTTGGTCCCTCTCATGGCCGTCATTATCGTCCAAGCCTCGCAGCTCAACTCGGACGATATCCACCAACTCTGGCTCCATCTCCATTATAACCTCGTCAGCCTCGTAGTATTCTCCGTTGTTTTCGTACTCGGATCCACCGTCTACATCATGACCCGTCCGAGATCCGTCTACCTAGTCGACTACTCGTGCTATCGGCCACCGTCGCATCTCCAGGCCAAGTTCCACAAGTTCATGGAGCACTCCAAGCTCATCGGGGACTTCGACGACTCGGCGTTGGAGTTCCAACGTAAGATTCTTGAACGATCTGGTCTCGGCGAGGAGACCTACATCCCCGAAGCTTTGCACCGCATTCCTCCTAGGATCTCCATGGTGGCGGCGAGAGAAGAGGCGGAGCAAGCCATGTTTGGAGCCTTGGATAAATTATTCGCAAGCACCAATGTCAAGCCCAGTGATATCGGTATTCTCGTCGTGAATTGTAGCTTGTTTAATCCAACCCCATCGCTTTCGGCTATGATTGTCAACAAGTATAAGCTCAGGGGCAACATCAGGAGCTTCAATTTGGGTGGTATGGGGTGCAGTGCTAGTGTTATAGCCGTTGATCTTGCTAAGGACATGTTGCAAGTTCATAGGAACACTTGTGCTGTTGTTGTTAGCACTGAGAACATTACTCAGAACTGGTACTTCGGAAAGAAGAAATCAATGTTGATTCCCAATTGCTTGTTTAGAGTTGGCGGTGCTGCAGTTTTGCTATCGAACAAACCAGCCGATAGACGGCGAGCTAAATATAAGCTCGTTCACGTGGTGAGGACTCATCGTGGGGCGGACGATACGGCCTATAGGTGCGTTTACCAGGAGCAGGATGAGGCTGGGATAACCGGGGTTTCCTTATCTAAGGATCTCATGGCAATTGCTGGTGGAGCTCTTAAGACTAATATCACAACTTTGGGTCCCCTCGTGCTTCCCATAAGCGAGCAGCTTATTTTCTTCGCTACATTGGTGGCCAAGAAATTGCTCAACGCCAAAGTGAAGCCTTATATACCGGATTTCAAGCTCGCTTTTGATCATTTTTGCATACACGCTGGTGGGAGGGCTGTGATTGATGAGCTTGAGAAGAACTTGCAGCTTCTCCCGGTCCATGTCGAAGCGTCTAGGATGACTCTGCACCGGTTTGGTAACATTTCATCCAGTTCGATTTGGTATGAGCTGGCTTACATAGAAGCGAAGGGAAGGATGAGAAAGAGAAACCGTGTGTGGCAGATTGCATTTGGCAGTGGTTTCAAATGTAACAGTGCAGTTTGGGTGGCCCTCCGGAATGTGAAACCCTCTCCTAATAGTCCCTGGGAAGATTGTATCGATAGGTATCCAGTGGAGATAGTTGCATAGGCTCGGCTATGGTTAGAGCCTCTTAATTTAGAAGAAGAAGGGGATACCTTGAATAGTTTGAACGAGGAAATTATCTAGTTCTTATGTCCTCTCTTTTCACTTTCTATGTTTAAATTTAAGACCGTGGTATGTGTTAATTGGGCTTGGAAACTACTGTGTGTCTGGTTATGTTTATACTGTGATATATATTCTACTTCTTAATTTCGTGAACGTTTTCTATTTGTATTTTCACGTTTTGTGAAACTGGATGCTGAGTGCGGTAGTCTTTTGATTCATATGGAGTGTGCACTCCTTGAAGCCATATTTCAAATCCAGATATCAATGGAACTTATTTCGTTTTGTTTTTAATATGATTTGAATGCATAAATTTCCAATTCAACTGCAAAGCATGTCAGTAACTCTCATCTGTTCATTGCATCTTTTTCAGCAAGTTAAATCTGTTCTATTCTGTCCTTGCTAAACGTTTTTCCGTCCTAGCGGAAACCCGGTCCCCCCGCCCGCCCGCCCGTCCCCCCCCCCTTTCTTTTTTTTTTTAACTGACGAGGAACTCATCCTTGTTGGGTAAACCCCTGGCGAGTGGGGCGCACCTAACCCTACTGCGTCAGTTGAGACGGAGTTTAATCCCAGACTGGTTTGGAACTTGGAATGAGTTTGGTTATTATTGTACTTAGCATGCTGAGTAACGACTGAAATTAAAAACTGGAAATCAAAAACTGGAAATCTGACTGTTGTAGTTAAACATATCATTTAAAATATTCAAAATATTTTAATTGATGTAGCGCGATCTGGACCATTGAATTTTAAAGATTTTAATCTTAGTCATCGCTCAGCATGCTTAACACAATAACCAGACTCACCTGGAATCAGAACACATTTCTCAGGCCGAAACCCAGCTGGGCTACCCGTGGGGGTGAGTGGCGAAAACTTTATGCATGAAGATTGCTCGGAATCTATGCAGCATCAAGTGTGCTATTTTAACCAATTAGTTGATTGCTTGATCGGCCTGCCTAAAAACTATGCACGAAAATTGGCCGCTTTGTCGTGGCCAAACATTATGCAGGAGAATTGCTTGGGAATCCGCATCAACATGATGATGTTTGGTCTTGCCCAGTATGTTGATTCCGTGAACAACTCGGCCAAACACTATGCACGAGAATTTCCTACTTACTCTGTCCGGATATAACATTATGCAGGAGAATTGCTTGGGAATCCTCATCAACATGATGATGTTTGGTCTTGCCCAGTATGTTGATTCCGTGAACAACTCGGCCAAACATTATGCACGAGAATCTCCTACTTACTCTGTCCTGATATGACATTGCGCGCAAGATTTGCTTGGGAAATCCACCTATCCGGTATTGTCTACGGTATTGCCTTATATGTTAATTACTTTAACCTATGGATCCGGTACGCATCTGAAGAAACTTTCTTTCTTTTTACTTGCCTCGGTCACCATTAAGGCTTTAGTCTTCAGGGAACCTGCAAAGTCGTTTGCCATCTCGCTGCGTGTCATAATTTCCCACACAAACAGTACTTGACAAAATCAATAGAAGAACCCCCAGCTAGCTGCTTGCTGCAATCAATAATAACAGATGTTTCTGATTTGTTATTTATCGAATGGGTTGACAATTTGTCTGAAATATTCCTCCACTGCTTCTAGTTGATGTGGAATTAATTGGTCTCTGTCATCTGCCTATAACTAGGCATGTTTGTTTTCACAATTTTTCTAAAATATAAATGTATTCACAAAATTAACATTCAAAATCTTAAAAATAAACACCAATACATTTTACATAATCTCCAACAAATTTTCATACAAACTTTGATTACTTTTTTTTAAAATATTGTAACAAATCTTCTCTCTACTTTTTAACCTAACTCCAATACTTTTTTATTAAAAATTGCACCAAAACCATATCTCTTTACACTTTTTTACAAACTTCAATAAAAATTAAATATCTTTAAAAACTTTTCACTAACTTTTTACAAAAATCTATAAAACTCTAATCTACGTAAATATTCGTAATCCAACCAAAATTCTACAGCTTTTTACAAAACGAACGCCCCTTAAATTAGGTTTTCTGGATGTAGCAAGTGCATGCGTCGGCTCTATAGCTTCTGCGCCTTCAACTTTTAATAGCCTCTGCATTTCTTGCATACAGTTTCAGGCTTTCTTGCATCCATATGTTCTTTCTCTGGAAGGTTGGGTGTCTCTGTTTCTGCAGACTAAATCTATTCGCTGTATGCCTAAATTTAGGCATATGGTTGGTATCTTAGGTGTGACTCATGTGAATTAATTAATGCTATCTCCACCTTAAAACCTTTGATCAGAGTCAACTTGGATTAAAAGAAGAAAAACCTTTCCCTTATTAGCAGGAGGACAAGTTAACTTACTCCTTGATATCTGGGAAAAGATGGGTCCCGAGACCTATTAGGGGTGGTTTAACGTCACTTCAACCCAAAAACTTAACAAAGCACAGCAATATCTAAAAGGAAACTAATGGCCTGTTGTCCATTTCAACCCCGATGCTCCTCCTGCATAATACTTTTTTTCTCTCGTCGCTCCTGCATAATACTTGCTTGAAAAGAAATCGACCTTGAATTCGAAAGACGGACAAGCGTCGGCTTCCTGATGGTATGCACTTTGAGAAACTTCCTATTACCCCGAAGTTGATGGGGAAGGCCCGCTAACCGCACATGCTTTCTTTCCGTGATGTGTCTGTTCATCTTGTCGCAGTACGCATCCATCGTTTGCAAAACATTTATTGGACGCAATTGCTTTTTTTACTTTTCATGTTCCGAGAAAAAGTTACTGCCGGTGCAAGTTCTGCATTTAAACCATCCTTTAGCTCTATGGCTAGTGAGTATATTTTTCAGTTGGGTCAAATTTTTCCTCGTAACCTAAAAAAAAGAACTAAAATTGAAATTTATTTAGAAGTTAATCGGTAGAAAGAACACTCTTGTACTAGTTCTGCAATTGCCCCCTTTTGTTTCCTGAAAATAAAATTCGCCAAGGGTCTCTTTTGCTGAATAACCCACCAAAAACTTCTGTCGATCGAGTAGATATCAAAATTGATGGCCATCAATTTCAAGAAATCGACATCTTAATTTAATATATCCAAAAGAAGTTGGTTGCCTTTGGTCAATCCCATAATACCCTCGATCGGCAGCGACTGTCACAGCGATTTCTACGTCTTCCATCTATACGAAGCATTTTATCTTCCATCCTTATTGGTATGCTTCAACAAGGTGACTGAATTCTATCATCATGGGTAGCTTATTATTTATTTCATAATTGCTGTAGGTTTTTCCCGCTCTTGGTTATTTCTGAGGACAAAAACAGATGCATTCGTGAAAGAAAACTTGATTGATAATATTTCCTTTACAGAACGGGAAAAAGACCCAATTATATATCTAGAATATCAATCCTTTTCAAGTTTCTCCACTTTTTGAGATTTCCCTCTTGTTTGTATCTCTCACTTTCCCCGTACGATCTCTTTTGCAGAAGTTTCGCTCAACCCAGAAGGAATAAGGAAAGAGAGAAATTTTTGTTTCTTCTCTCCCAATCCCTCACCTTTTTTACATACAATAGACCAAGAAATTTGTCGTAATCATGTACTTACTGAGCTTCTTGTAGGGGTTTTCTTCATATTATTGGAAGTTCTTATGTGGTATCATCAGAACTGAAAATTAACCGTGTTTGGAACTTCTCAATTTTACACAAGGAAGATTACGAATAAAATTTTGCTGGATCATGTCTTGTATGACATATATAGGCAGTGAAATTAGGCCCATCCTAGCATATCAATCTGAAACCTGTATAACTTGCCTGATAAATTCGTCCTCGATCGATTCCAAGTCCAAGCAAAATTAGATAAATAAATTGCTTGACTTCGAATGGTAAGACTGTTCCTTCACCCACCAGCCCAGTGATTAGATGATGCCTACTCAGCTACTCTCTAGCCTCTTCGTGTCTTGCGCAGGGGACCACAAAATTTGAGTTTTATATACATTTTTTTATTTTGCAAGAAAGATAATTGAGTTTTTATATGTGAAGGCAGATGCGATGAGCTGTAAGTTCCAACTCGCATATGATCAGCTGGCACCTTCGTGTATTGGTCGAAGACCCGAAGCCCAGCTAAGATTTAACTAAAAAAAAAAAAATCTTCTTAGCAAACAGTCGGTGGAAATGCCCAGAATTTGAAGAGTGAAATTGGGGCCTCGATTATGTTCTTTGAGGATCAAGCTTGGTTGGGCCTGATGCTGGGTACTAGAATCTCGATCCTAATAAGATCGGAGTGTCCAAATATTTTGGCGCCTCAGCCCTCAGCATTACGGGACCAAACTGTTTTGGGCAGAGCGGGCCCAGCCGACAGGTCCATATGCTTCGCTAAAGTCGATCTACGTATGGTTCAAGTAAGCAATTGGGTATGGAGCTGCGAAAAAAAGAAAAAGCAATTGCGTATGGAAAACGCATAAAAAAAAGTCTCCTGAGTGGCCAAAATGCCTTCCGCCACCAAAAAGCAAAAGTAAAACAGTGCTGTGCTTTTGCTACAGAAACACCTCGGGGTTTTTATTTTTAAGATTAGTATGATTTTGATTATATTGTAGATATTTATGTAGATGAGAGTTTTATAGATTTTTAGGGTAAAAGTTAGTAAATTTTTTTAAAGATACTTAATTTTTTTGGAGTTTTATAAAAATATGTAGAGAAAAATGATTTAATATAATTATTTAATAAAAAAGTTTATAATTATAGTAAAAATTTATCGAGAAAAGATTTGTTATAATTTTTTTTTGAAAGATATTAAAATTTATGTGAAAAGTTGTTGAAGATTATATAAAAAGTTATTGATATTTGTGTATGAATTTTTAAAATTTTAAGATAATTAACTTTTAATATTAATTATTTATATTTTAAAATATTTTTACAAGCGAAGATATCTTGTTGTTAATTATTTTGTGGATAAAACCTCGAAAGAGTAAGAAGATTAAAGAGCTTAGAGCAGACAAGACAAGACAAGAGTCACAAGACAATTTCAATTTCTAAGTTTGACCGGGCCAGAAAATGTGGTGAGACTTCTTTATTATTAAAGTTCAATGGAATAAAGACACAGCTGAGTTGTAACATAACTGATTTTGAATATCTTAATTAATAAGCGAAAGGGATAAACAACAGCATATCAAAACCTAACGAATAGAAAACACAGCACGTGGAATAAGTAGACCATGGTGATATTTAGAAAAAAAAGAAAGAAATAGACCATGGTGATGGCATACATAGCCATTGGCCACTGTGATATGATGATATGATCTTCGTATGTCCCTTGGACTAGTCAGACTCGTTGAATTCGCGAAGTGAGGGACAAATTGGAGATCATGACCATTTCTCTTTCCGGCTGAAGAGGTAACTGGTAAGCCGTCCCATCAATGCCCCGCCCTCACTGTTGACTTTATTCTTTTATTCTTAATCCCCCGGTATTATCAATTTATTATAGGGTTTTAAGGTCTGAACACCGAAATAACAAAACAAGAGTAAGTACACGTTTGTTTCGGTAAAATTTGAAGAGTAGTAAGTATAATATAAATATTTAAGTGATGTCAGAATTTTATTAATAATTATGTAAAAGTTATTGAATAATATTGATGTTTGTAAAAAATAATATTAAATTTATTGATTGTATTGATATTTGTATAAAATAATATTGAGATTGTAATTTTAGAGGATTCTGAAAATTTAGCCAAAAGGGACGTGCGTTTTTTTTGTTTTTGTTTTAATTACTCGTTAGTTAAGACATAAAGGAAGCTCATGAATCAGATCGTACGGAGAGAGAGAGACCTCTGACTTTGGGACATTCTCTCGCTGTTGGGTAGGTTGAAAATTTTTCATTCTTTGGTAAGGAGGACACAGAGATATAGAGATAGAGATAGAGATAGAGAGAGATGGTGAACATTTTTGCAGTATACAGGCCATTGTCGCGTGCGCTTATGAGAGTAGCTGGGGTGAAGCCACAAACAGTGGAAATTGAGCCAGGAACAAATTGAATTTCTGGGTCCCTAATGAAACTCCAAGCGGATTCGAAAACAGCATTTACGCCAATAAGGAACTGAAGAAGACGAGGCCAGCTGTAGTATTCTTCATGGTTTTGCAGCGGACGGTATTATCACATGGCAGTTCCAAGTCTCTGCTCTAGCGAGAAGTACAGAGTTTATGTGCCGGATTTTCTGTTCTTTGGCGGTTCACTCACGGACAGATCTGAGCGGTCGCCGGAGTTTCAAGCCGAGTGTGTGGCAAAGGGTCTGAGAAAGCTGGGGGTGGAGAGGTGCACCTTGGTCGGGTTGAGCTATGGAGGGATGGTTGGGTTCAAATGGCTGAGATGTACCCGAACTTGGTCGAGTCCATGGTTGTGACTTGCTCTGTCATGGCGTTGACGGAGTCGATCAGTGGTGCGGGACTCGAGAGAATCGGGTTTAATTCCTGGCAAGAGTATTTGCTCCCGGACTCGATCAAGGGGATCGAAGTGCTTTTTGAGATTGCTACCTACAAGTTGCCCCGGATTCCAAATTTCATGTACAAACACTATTTGGAGGTACGCGTTGCTTTCCATATCAAGACCGTTGAGGTCCTATTCCAACTGTCAAAAAATACGATTACTCACACGATGAATTCTACTGGTTCCATGACCACTGGCAGGCAATGTTTGACTACCGGAGGGAAAGGGCAGAACTACTCAAGGCTTTGGTCATTGATGACAAGAACTTCAACCCAGCTCATTACCCACAGGTTCGAAATTGCTGTCTAGCTAGCATCTCTACAAGAATTATCGGACAGTAGTAAATTTTATATAATTTATATATTCTCTTTCACCATTCAATTCAAAAAATAAATTAGAGAGAGTCATGATTTAATTTCGAGCCAATAGGCCTCAAAGATTGATTAAAATTTTATGGTGTTAGAGTTAATAAAAAAGTGAATAGAGATAATTTAAATAAATTTTTATATTTATTTAAAATAAAAAAATAATAATACAAGAAAAAAGAGATAACATTTTAGAGAGTTATAATTTATTAGAGTGAAAATTATGGGTTCGGCTCCCAAACATCTCCGGTTTTAATTCCTCTCCCACCTAAAGTTTACCGGCCATTAACAGCGTTGGCTTCTGTTACATCTTTCATAATTTTGGGGCCTTTTGACTTTCAAGTTCCCAACAGTCCAACACGTACAAATTTTCCTAAAATATCAGGAAAGTTAGACTCGCTACCGAAAAAATCCTGAACAAGACATTATTCTATTTGTTTGAAAAAATAAAATAATTTGCCGTCATCCAGCATCAGTAGATTCAGTACCCCTGTTTTCCTTTTCTTCTCCTACCCTTTCTCTTTGTTCGCTCAAGAGTTTGCACTAAAAACATGACGAAGGAAAACATACACGGAACAGATATAATGATATACAAATCTTAGACATTTCTTATACAGATTGATGTATATTGTCTTGCAGCGGGTACATCTATTGTGGGGAGAAAATGACATCATTTTCACCAAGGATGTTGCCGATAACTTGAAGAGGTGAGCTTCCTATGTTTTTACTCCCTACTCGGTCCGTATGATTGCACGCTAATATAATTAAATGAGCATTGATTAGTTTGTTTTTTGAAAATCATTGTATACTAATTAGACTCTGACTGCGATCACAGACAATTGGGCGATAGAGCGACGCTAGAATACATAGAGAAAGCAGGTCACCTTCCACAAATGGAACGACCATGCGTTTACAATCGGCGTCTAAAAGAAATTCTTGCTATTCTATTAGAGGTGAGCAGCAAAAAAAGTGAAGCTTGTATTTCTGTAGCTTGTGGGCTCTATCATTAGGAGATAATAAGCATAATAATTTTTTTCTTTCTAATATTGAGAATTGTGATATAATTGATGACGGTTTCGATTTTGTGTGCACACAAACTTAACGTGGTATCTTTGTATTGAAAATGATATTTGTATACGTGTTTGTTCAAAATTCCATGCTTACAAAATCTTGTTACTTTCAAAAATACATATAATGGTCTTCAAGAGTCCGCGTAAAAGGACGATTGGAATTTAGGGATCATTTTTATTATTATTATTATTATTTTTTTAATTTTTATCGAGTGTGACAAATGTTAGGATGTGGATCACCATCAATTTCTTTAAAATGTAAGATCGGCCCAAGTTTGTTTGACCCTCACTCGGTTCAGGTATTGAACAGCCCAAGTCACTGGCCCTGAACAAGACTTGTGGGCTCTATTATGTTTATTAGTGACGTTTAGTTATGAAATATTTTTTAATATTTAAAAAAAATTCAAAAACTCAAAATTTTTACACGAAACATCAAAATATCAAAATTTTCACAAAGATTTCAACAATTTTTAAAAATTAACTTCAATGCTTTTTCATTAAAAATAAATAAATGGAATATTTCTCTTCTTACCATTTTAAAAAATTATATTATTTCTTGTTAAAAAATAATCTAATCTTCTTTCTTACTTTTTAACAAATTCTAATAAAAATTATTTAGAATCCAACATTCTTCAATTTTTTCACAACCCTTTTATAAACCTCAAAAAAAGTCAAACTAAACAATTTTCTCTTACAAACTCAAAATTCTTAAAAAAATTTCTTGCAAAACATCACATTAATCCCCATATATTATTATCGGATAAGATATCATAACTAATTGCGAGCCTCTAATTTCTAAGATAAACACACAGCTATGCCTCCCATAATAGGGTCCACACGGTTCGAATTGGACCATTATTATCAGAGTCTTAAAGTTGACCACGGAAAGAACAAAAGAAGAGTAAGTTAAAGATAGAAATCGTCAAGATCTCTAATTGGGACAGATCTCTCACAATGTATACGTTTAAATTGCTTCATTCTTTGTGGTAAGGAGGAGAGAGAGAGAGAAATTAAGAGATAGAAAGCCAGAGAGAGATGGTGAACATTTTTGCAGTATACAAGCCATTGTTGAGTGCCAAACAGTGGAAATTGAGCCAGGAACAACCTTGAATTTCTGGGTTCCTAATGAAACCCCAAGCGGATTCAAAAACAGCATTTCCGCCAAATAAGGAACTAAAGAAAACGAAGCCAGCTGTGGTACTCCTTCATGGATTATCACATGGCAATACAAGTCTTTGCTCTAGCGAGAAAGTATAGAGTTATATGTGCCGGATTTTCTGTTCTTTGGCGGTTCACTCACGGACAGATCTGAGCGGTCGCCGGAGTTTCAAGCCGAGTGTGTGGCAAAGGTGTTGAGAGAATATCGACAAACAAACAGCGGAATAAATCTTCTCTCTAGATGAAAGCAAATAGAGCGTAATCTCAACAATTATACGTACTGAAGAATAATCCAATCACACCAAGCAAGAACAACACAAGCAATTTTTACGTGGAAAACTTCCCCGGTGTGAGGAAGAAAAAATCACGGGACCTAGTCCAGTCAAATCTCCACTATAAACCAAATAATGGGTACACAAAGTCTTCTCTAGTCACAACTAGAGGCTACAACTCAGATCTTCAAGATGATATCAATCTTGGCAAATACAACGGAAAAACAACGTAGAGAAATACCAACAATCCGGTTACTGTTCACGTATACGAACAACTGTGCTCAAAATCTGATCTTCACCGTTCAGATTATAGCCCCTTGTGTCGTGAACGTCTCCTCCAAATTTCAGCTCGATCGGACCACAGACGAAGCGGGATCTAGCCTTTGATGAAACCTGGGCGTGAAAGAGAAAAACTGCCTCTTTCTTTTCTTTTCTTTCTCTTTTTTAATCCGTACGTCTTAAAGAATTCTCCTTAGGGTTATAAGTTAAAACCCTAATGGGCTTTGGGCCTTATTAAAGACCCCCATTGGGCTTTCCTCCACATAGAAGGAATAAACCCAACAAATCTCCCCCTTCCGATTATGTGGAGGAAATCGCCATCCCGGCGATCGAACAACAATCTTCAATCTTCTGCCTTGGTAGTGCTTTTGTCAACATATCAGAACCATTATCATCAGTGTGAACTTTCTCAAGTTCCAGTAATTTATCATTCAACACATCTCTGATCCAATGGTATCGAATATCAATATGCTTCGATCTTGCATGGAAACTGGAATTCTTAGCAAGATGAATAGCACTCTGACTATCACAAAACAACACATACCTTTCTTGCTTGAAACCAAGTTCTCTCATGAACTTCTTTGTCCATAGCAACTCTTTAGCAGCTTCTGTTGCTGCAATTAGTTCTGCCTCTGTCGTAGAAAGGGCAATACACTTTTGAAGTCTTGATTGCCAAGCAACAGCCCCACCTGCAAAAGTAATTAGATAACCCGAAGTAGACTTTCGAGTATCCACATCTCCTGCCATGTCTGCATCTGTGTAGCCAACTAGTAATGGTTGTCCAATTCCAAAACCAAGTCTCACACTGGAAGTGCCTCGAAGATACCTCATGATCCACTTAACTGCATTCCAATGCTCCCTTCCTGGATTTGACATGAATCGGCTAACTACACCCACTGCATGGGCTATATCTGGTCTTGTGCAAATCATTGCATACATCAAACTTCCTACTGCTGAGGCGTAAGGAACTCTTGCCATGTCTTCCTTTTCTTCATCTGTAGAAGGACATTGCTCAGTGCTCAATCTGAAGTGGGTAGCAATAGGAGAACTAACCACTTTAGCATTGTCCATATTAAACCTCTGAAGCACTTTCTCAATGTACTCCTCTTGTGACAAATACAACTTCTTAGCATTCCTGTCACGACTGATTCTTATGCCAAGAATTTTCTTCGCTGGTCCCAAGTCTTTCATGGCAAAGGACTTATCCAACTGCTTCTTCAGTTTGTCAATCCTTAAAGCATTCCTGCCAACAATCAACATGTCATCCACATAAAGCAGTAAAATGATAAAATCATCATCAGCGAATTTTTGAACAAATACACAGTGATCAGAAGTTGTCTTCTTGTAGCCTTGCTCTACCATAACAGACTCAAACTTCTTATACCACTGTCTCGGTGCTTGCTTCAGCCCATATAGACTTTTCTTCAGCTTGCACACGTAATCCTCTTTACCTTTTACTCTGAAACCCTCTGGTTGCTCCATATAAATCTCTTCTCCAAATCACCATGAAGGAAGGCAGTTTTCACATCCATCTGCTCAACTTCTAAGTCAAGAGTAGCTGTTAGGCCAGAACAGTACGAATTGATGACATCTTTACAACTGGAGAGAAGATCTCATCAAAGTCAATACCTCTTCTCTGATCGAAACCTTTGACAACCAATCTAGCCTTGTACCGTGGCCGTGAAGTGAACTCACTTTGCTTCACCTTGTAAATCCACTTGTTCTTCAAAGCTCTTTTACCTTTAGGTAGTTTCACCAACTCAAAGGTGTGGTTATCGTATAGTGACTGCATCTCTTCTTGCATGGCCTCAACCCAGTCTGTCTTATGTTCATCTTCCATAACTTCTGCAAAACACTCGGGCTCTCCCCCGTCAGTCAATAACACATACTGTTCTGCAGAATATCTAGTGGAAGGATGTCGGTCTCTGGTAGACCTCCTGGATGGAACCTCTGGTGGAATCTCTGGCACTGTTAACTGCTCATCAGTCTGAACATCTGCTTGAACTTGTAAGGGAACACCACCTCACTTGTACCATGGTGGTTATGCTGAATATCATTTCAACCTGAGTTGGCAAATTCTTCAAAATCCACAATATCATCATTCTGAGACATAGATTTCTCTGCTTTCTGAATATCCTGAATTGTCTGTTCTTCTACGAACACGGCATCTCTGCTTCTCAAAACTTTCTTCTCAACTGGATCATAAAATCTGTATCCAAACTCATCTTGACCGTACCCAAGGAATATGCACTGTCGTGTCTTCACATCAAGTTTGGACCTTTCATCTTTGGGAATATGCACAAATGCTAGACACCCAAATACACGTAAATGATCGTAGGAAACATCTTTACCTGTCCAAACTCGGTCTGGTACATCGAACTGTAGAGGAACACAAGGTGTAAGATTCAACACATGAACAACTGTGCTTAACGCCTCACCCCAAAAGGATCTTGACAAATTTGCTTGTGAAAGCAAACATCTCACTCTTTCAACCAAAGTTCTTTATCCTTTCAGCTATGCCATTCAACTGAGGAGTTTTCGGAGTAGTCTTTTGATGCCGAATTCCCTGTTGTCTGCAATACTCATCAAAAGGACCAGAATACTCTCCCCCGTTATCTGTACGGATGCACTTCAGCTTTTTCCCAGTCTGTCTCTCAACTAGGGCTTGAAATTGTTTGAACACAGCTAACACTTGATCTTTTGTCTTCAAGAAATATACCAATAACTTTCTTGAATGATCATCTATGAAGGTTACAAAATAGCTCGAGTCACAAAGTGTTTTCGTCTTCATAGGCCCACATACATCTGAATGCACCAAATCCAGTATCTTTGTCTTTCTCAAATGAGAGGAATTCTTGAAGGAGACTCTGTTCTGCTTCCCTGACAAACAATGACTGCACCTTTTCAGATGTGTACTTTTCAACCCTGATAGTAGACTTTTCTTTCCCAGTACGGCTAATCCTTTCTCACTCATGTGAGCAAGCCTCTTGTGCCATAGTTCTACTGTACCACCTACTTCCATCGCATTAACAAGGTCGTTGAAGATCTTTGCCTGCATAATGTACAATGCAGAGAGCTTCTTACCTCGAGCCACAACCATAGCACCCTTAGTAAGCTTCCACTGGCCATCATTGAAAGTGCTACAATACCCATCATCATCAAGTTGACCTGCAGAAATCAAGTTCAAACGAATGTCAGGAATATGTTTCACATTTCTGAGAACCAATCTCGTGCCATTATTCGTCTCCAGATACACATCTCCAATGCCAATGACTTTAACCAAGCCATCATTGCCCATCTTTACAGTTCCATAATCACCAGATCTATAGGATGTAAAGAAATCCTTTCGAGATGTAGCATGAATGGAGGCACCACTATCAATCACCCAACTGGTCTCATGGCATGCAACATTTATCATCTCATCTTCATAAATAATGAGGAAGTCTGCAGGAGTGGTGGTAGCAACTCTATCATCACCATCTTTGTCAGTCTCGTTCTTCATTCATTTCCTTTCTCATTCTTGTACTCCTTTTTCAATTGCCTGCAATATTTCTGATGTGTCCCTTTTTCCCGCAATGATAGCACTCGACATTAGAGAACCTGTTGGACTTGCTTCTGCCTTTATCTCTGTTCTTCGGACCTCTGCTCTTGCTTCTCCCCCTCTTTTCTGTAACCAAGACTTCTGACTGTGAAGAGGATCCCTGTGATTTTCTTCTCATCTCTTCGTTTAACAGACAACTCTTGGTCATATCCATTGTAATTACACCATCTGGAGCAGAGTTGGACAAAGAAGTTCTGAGCGTCTCCCACGAGTCCGGTAATGAACCAAGCAACCATAACCCCTGTATCTCATCATCAAACTTAATACCCATTCCAGCTAACTGATTAATAATTCTTGGAATGTATTCAAGTGATCAGATAAGGGAGTCCCATCCTGGTATCTCAAAGCCATCATCTGCTTAATTAGAAACATCTTATTATTTCCAGTTTTTCTAGCATATAACTGTTCAAGCTTACTCCACAGAGTACGTGCATGTGTCTCCCACTAATATGGTTCAAAACATTGTCATCTACCCACTGCCTGATATACCCACACACCTGTCGATGTAACAAAGTCCATTCTGCATCGGACTTGTTAGCCGGTTTTTCAGTAGCACCGGTAGATAATAATCTTTTACATAAAGAAGATCTTCCATTTTTCCCTTCCATATGTGATAATTTGAACCATTTAGGTTAACCATTCTACTCACATTTGCTTCCATAACTCAAATTGTCAACCAAACAACTTGGCAACCTAGCTCTGATACCACTTTGTTGAGAGAAATATCGACAAACAAACAGCGGAATAAATCTTCTCTCTAGATGAAAGCAAATAGAGCGTAATCTCAACAATTATACGTACTGAAAAATAATCAATCACACCAAGCAAGAACAACACAAGCAATTTTTACGTGGAAAACTTCCCCGTGTGAGGAAGAAAAAACCACGGGACCTAGTCCAGTCAAATCTCCACTATAAACCAAATAATGGGTACACAAAGTCTTCTCTAGTCACAACTAGAGGCTACAACTCAGATCTTCAAGATGATATCAATCTTGGCAAATACTACGGAAAAACAACGTAGAGAAAATACCAACAATCCGAGGTTACTGTTTACGTGTACGAACAACTGTTACCGAGCTCAAAATCTGATCTTCACCGTTCAGATGATAGCCCCTTGTGTCGTGAACGTCTCCTCCAAATTTCAGCTCGATCGGACCACAGACGAAGCGGGATCTAGCCTTTGATGAAACCTGGGCGTGAAAGAGAAAAACTGCCTCTTTCTTTTCTTTCTCTTCTTTTAATCCGTACGTCTTAAAGAATTCTCCTTAGGGTTATGAGTTAAAACCCTAATGGGCTTTGGGCCTTATTAAAGACCCCCATTGGGCTTTCCTCCACATAGAAGGAATAAACCCAACAAAAGGGTCTGAGAAAGCTGGGGGTGGAGAGGTGCACCTTGGTCGGGTTGAGCTATGGAGGGATGGTTGGGTTCAAGATGGCTGAGATGTACCCGAACTTGGTCGAGTCCATGGTTGTGACTTGCTCTGTCATGGCCTTGACGGAGTCCATCAGTGGTGCGGGACTTGAGAGAATCGGGTTGAATTCCTGGCCAGAGTTTTTGCTCCCGGACTCGATCAAGGGGATCAAAGTGTTTTTTGAGATTGCTACCTACAAGTTGCCCTGGATTCCACATTTCATTTACAAACACTATTTGGAGGTACGCGTTGCTTTCCATATCAAGACCGTTGAGGTCCTATTCCTACTGTCAAAAAATACGATTACTCACACGATGAATTCTACTGGTTCCATGACCACTGGCAGGCAATGTTTGACTACCAGAGGGAAAAGGCAGAACTACTCAAGGCTTTGGTCATTGATGACAAGAACTTCAACCCAGCTCATTATCCATAGGTTTGCTAGCAAGCCATCTCGATAAGGGTCTAGTTTGCACGAGAAAAAAAAGAAAAAAGAAAAAAAGGAAGAAGAAGAAGAAGATGAAGGAAAAAGAAACACTGAAGTACAGATATATACACACACACACAAAACTTAAGACATTTCTTATACAGACTGATGTACATTGTTTGCAGCGGGTATATCTACTGTGGGGAGAAAGTGACATCATTTTCACCAAGGACGTTGCCAATAACTTGAAGAGGCAGGCTTCCTATGCTTTTTCTCCCTAGATTATCAAACTGAATACAAATAGTACTCGGTCCATCTGATTGCACGCTGATATAATTAAATGTGCACTAATTAGTTTGTTTTTTGAAAATCATTTAATACTAATTGGACTTTGACTACGATCACAGGCAATTGGGAGACAGAGCGACGCTGGTATGCATAAAGAAAACAGGTCACCTCCCTCAAATTGAACGACCATTCGTTTGCAACCGACGTCTAAAAGAAATTCTCGTAACTCTATGGGAAGACGAGCAACCAAAAAAGTGAAGTTTATATTTCTTTAGCTTGTGACCCCAATCATTAGGAGGTAACAAGTATATAGTATTTTTTTTTTCTTCTAATATTGGGAATTGAGATATAATTGATGACGGTTTCGATTTTGTGTGCATACAAACTTAATGTAGTATCTTTGTATTGAAAATGATATCCGGCCGGGATACCGTGTTTGTTCAAAGCTGCATGCTTACAAAATCTTGTTACTTTCCATAGTACACTTGCTTAAAAAAACAGAAGGAAAATTCAATTTTTGGTAACTAAGTTTTGACCTATTTTACGAATTAGTCACTAGGAAAAAAATTTAGAAATTTTAATTGTTGAGTTTATGGTCATGTAAATTTTTAGTCAGTTGACCATTACTTTGTTAATGGGAGCCATGTCCATGCCAGCGTTGCCCTGTCACCCATCATTTTTCCATGTCACTTCCCCTTAGCCTAAAACTCTTCAAAACGACAACTGTTGCACAGTATTCCTAATGTCCAAATCGCACTTTTTACTATTCCAAAAACTAACACTCTAACATATACTTGACGCTCCTCTCTTCTCCACACACTACAAAAAAACAGGCTTATAAAACGCTGCTATCAAACCTATAGCAGCGTTTTTTTAGCGCGGTCGCGACATAAATAGGTTTTAGCGATCGAGACCGTTGATGAAAATCTTGACTTATAGCGGCGGTCATAGAGACCCAAAACACATTTTTGCAACGTTTTAGAAAACACCGCTATAGACCTATCGTTTTTTTTTTAAGAAAAATGTAGCAACATATATTTATAAAAACATCTTCATTTTTAATTTGTAATACAAATTTATTTTAATAACCATAATTCATTGATGTAAAAACCTAAGAACAAGGATAATAAAGCAAATATAATTAATCATTGATTAAATAATCAAGTCTTACAAGTTTTTACACAAGAGTCAAGTTTCTAACATAAAATAAAAATAAGTTTAATCCTAGCATTAGCAAAAGAGCTCAGTAAACCATTAGCACCAACACTATCTTCACCAAGTGGTAACTTTGCATTGAAAAACGGGATAAGAAAAAATGTACAATATGGAACAGATGCACAGAGAGAGATATAGAATAATAGACATTTTAGAGGCACTCCAAAATTCAGAGACAAGCCACCCTGGGTTGTCCTCTACAGCCTAGAACACCACCTCCTACATCTACAAAACTTCTTGGAATTGTGAAAGAAAGATTGACGAACAAGGAGGCAGCCCCTGAAAAAGAAACAAATGGCTTCTCTGGAATAAGCTAAAACTACAGAGAAGATACACAACCAAAGGCAGAAAAATGAAACCACTAAACAACATAATTCCCTCACTATTTAGCACATGCTGCCTCAATATGATATCCAGCACTCTTAGGGCTTCTTGGGACTCCGACTCCTGTCACTTTCATTTGGACTTCCATCGCCATCAGGGCTAAGTTTCCATGATTTCTACGGAGAACAGAAGCTTTCTAGGACGGCCGTATCGATCTAAGAGTGCAACAGTAAACTCAAGCTTTTTGTGGGGAAGTGGGTAACAGGACTTTGAAATATGTGTGATGAAGAGTACTAACAATATATCCTCCATACAAAGAGAAAATAAAATAATTCAAAAGAAAGAACCGAAAAATGACAACACAAACAGTAACTAAAATTACAAAAAATGGAGAGATGAATACCCAGAATCAGGTTCATTGAACTGCTTTGGTTTCAGAACTTCAAACATAAAATGATGTTTGGTTACCTTTAAAGGCAAATGAATCTCCCTGAATGTCGAACTTGAATAAGAGAAAAGCAAAACTAAAGGCAAAAAAAAGCATCGTCCTGATATACAGATATTAAATCTTAACAGTTACCAATTTCCAATCTTTCTAAACCTAAACCAATTGGGAAAAAAACTTACCATTAATCGTACTATAATCCCTAAATCTTGGCTATCAACCTCAGGTTTCGATTTTGTGTGCATACAAGACTTAGATTTCGTAGTCTGGAGCCTTTGTTCCATTGAAAATGATGATCCGGCCGGGATACCGTGTTTGTTCAAAGCTCTTGCAAATGCATTACGACTGATTCTTATGCCAAGAATTTTCTTCGCTGGTCCCAAGTCTTTCATGGCAAAGGACTTATCCAACTGCTTCTTCAGTTTGTCAATCCTTAAAGCATTCCTGCCAACAATCAACATGTCATCCACATAAAGCAGTAAAATGATAAAATCATCATCAGCGAATTTTTGAACAAATACACAGTGATCAGAAGTTGTCTTCTTGTAGCCTTGCTCTACCATAACAGACTCAAACTTCTTATACCACTGTCTCGGTGCTTGCTTCAGCCATATAGACTTTTCTTCAGCTTGCACACGTAATCCTCTTTACCTTTTACTCTGAAACCCTCTGGTTGCTCCATATAAATCTCTTCCTCCAAATCACCATGAAGGAAGGCAGTTTTCACATCCATCTGCTCAACTTCTAAGTCAAGAGTAGCTGTTAGGCCAAGAACAGTACGAATTGATGACATCTTTACAACTGGAGAGAAGATCTCATCAAAGTCAATACCTCTTCTCTGATCGAAACCTTTGACAACCAATCTAGCCTTGTACCGTGGCCGTGAAGTGAACTCACTTTGCTTCACCTTGTAAATCCACTTGTTCTTCAAAGCTCTTTTACCTTTAGGTAGTTTCACCAACTCAAAGGTGTGGTTATCGTATAGTGACTGCATCTCTTCTTGCATGGCCTCAACCCAGTCTGTCTTATGTTCATCTTCCATAACTTCTGCAAAACACTCGGGCTCTCCCCCGTCAGTCAATAACACATACTGTTCTGCAGAATATCTAGTGGAAGGATGTCGGTCTCTGGTAGACCTCCTGGATGGAACCTCTGGTGGAATCTCTGGCACTGTTAACTGCTCATCAGTCTGAACATCTGCTTGAACTTGTAAGGGAACACCACCTCACTTGTACCATGGTGGTTATGCTGAATATCATTATCAACCTGAGTTGGCAAATTCTTCAATCCATCATTCTGAGACATAGATTTCTCTGCTTTCTGAATATCCTGAATTGTCTGTTCTTCTACGAACACGGCATCTCTGCTTCTCAAAACTTTCTTCTCAACTGGATCATAAAATCTGTATCCAAACTCATCTTGACCGTACCCAAGGAATATGCACTGTCGTGTCTTCACATCAAGTTTGGACCTTTCATCTTTGGGAATATGCACAAATGCTAGACACCCAAATACACGTAAATGATCGTAGGAAACATCTTTACCTGTCCAAACTCGGTCTGGTACATCGAACTGTAGAGGAACACAAGGTGTAAGATTCAACACATGAACAACTGTGCTCAACGCCTCACCCCAAAAGGATCTTGACAAATTTGCTTGTGAAAGCAAACATCTCACTCTTTCAACCAAAGTTCTGTTTATCCTTTCAGCTATGCCATTCAACTGAGGAGTTTTCGGAGTAGTCTTTTGAAGTCCCATGGTATCTTAAAGCCATCATCTGCTTAATTAGAAACATCTTATTATTTCCAGTTTTTCTAGCATATAACTGTTCAAGCTTACTCCACAAAGTACGTGCATGTGTCTCCCCACTAATATGGTTCAAAACATTGTCATCTACCCACTGCCTGATATACCCACACACCTGTCGATGTAACAAAGTCCATTCTGCATCGGACTTGTTAGCCGGTTTTTCAGTAGCAAACACCGTAGATAATAATCTTTTACATAAAGAAGATCTTCCATTTTTTCCTTCCATATGTGATAATTTGAACCATTTAGGTTAACCATTCTACTCACATTTGCTTCCATAACTCAAATTGTCAACCAAACAACTTGGCAACCTAGCTCTGATACCACTTTGTTGAGAGAAATATCGACAAACAAACAGCGGAATAATCTTCTCTCTAGATGAAAGCAAATAGAGCGTAATCTCAACAATTATACGTACTGAAGAATAATCAATCACACCAAGCAAGAACAACACAAGCAATTTTTACGTGGAAAACTTCCCCGGTGTGAGGAAGAAAAAACCACGGGACCTAGTCCAGTCAAATCTCCACTATAAACCAAATAATGGGTACACAAAGTCTTCTCTAGTCACAACTAGAGGCTACAACTCAGATCTTCAAGATGATATCAATTTTGGCAAATACTACGGAAAAACAACGTAGAGAAAATACCAACAATCCGAGGTTACTGTTTACGTGTACGAACAACTGTTACCGAGCTCAAAATCTGATCTTCACCGTTCAGATTATAGCCCCTTGTGTCGTGAACGTCTCCTCCAAATTTCAGCTCGATCGGACCACAGACGAAGCGGGATCTAGCCTTTGATGAAACCTGGGCGTGAAAGAGAAAAACTGCCTCTTTCTTTTCTTTCTCTTCTTTTAATCCGTACGTCTTAAAGAATTCTCCTTAGGGTTATGAGTTAAAACCCTAATGGGCTTTGGGCCTTATTAAAGACCCCCATTGGGCTTTCCTCCACATAGAAGGAATAAACCCAACAAAAGGGTCTGAGAAAGCTGGGGGTGGAGAGGTGCACCTTGGTCGGGTTGAGCTATGGAGGGATGGTTGGGTTCAAGATGGCTGAGATGTACCCGAACTTGGTCGAGTCCATGGTTGTGACTTGCTCTGTCATGGCCTTGACGGAGTCCATCAGTGGTGCGGGACTTGAGAGAATCGGGTTGAATTCCTGGCCAGAGTTTTTGCTCCCGGACTCGATCAAGGGGATCAAAGTGTTTTTTGAGATTGCTACCTACAAGTTGCCCTGGATTCCACATTTCATTTACAAACACTATTTGGAGGTACGCGTTGCTTTCCATATCAAGACCGTTGAGGTCCTATTCCTACTGTCAAAAAATACGATTACTCACACGATGAATTCTACTGGTTCCATGACCACTGGCAGGCAATGTTTGACTACCAGAGGGAAAAGGCAGAACTACTCAAGGCTTTGGTCATTGATGACAAGAACTTCAACCCAGCTCATTATCCATAGGTTTGCTAGCAAGCCATCTCGATAAGGGTCTAGTTTGCACGAGAAAAAAAAGAAAAAAGAAAAAAGGAAGAAGAAGAAGAAGATGAAGGAAAAAGAAACACTGAAGTACAGATATATACACACACACACAAAACTTAAGACATTTCTTATACAGACTGATGTACATTGTTTGCAGCGGGTATATCTACTGTGGGGAGAAAGTGACATCATTTTCACCAAGGACGTTGCCAATAACTTGAAGAGGCAGGCTTCCTATGCTTTTTCTCCCTAGATTATCAAACTGAATACAAATAGTACTCGGTCCATCTGATTGCACGCTGATATAATTAAATGTGCACTAATTAGTTTGTTTTTTGAAAATCATTTAATACTAATTGGACTTTGACTACGATCACAGGCAATTGGGAGACAGAGCGACGCTGGTATGCATAAAGAAAACAGGTCACCTCCCTCAAATTGAACGACCATTCGTTTGCAACCGACGTCTAAAAGAAATTCTCGTAACTCTATGGGAAGACGAGCAACCAAAAAAGTGAAGTTTATATTTCTTTAGCTTGTGACCCCAATCATTAGGAGGTAACAAGTATATAGTATTTTTTTTTTCTTCTAATATTGGGAATTGAGATATAATTGATGACGGTTTCGATTTTGTGTGCATACAAACTTAATGTAGTATCTTTGTATTGAAAATGATATCCGGCCGGGATACCGTGTTTGTTCAAAGCTGCATGCTTACAAAATCTTGTTACTTTCCATAGTACACTTGCTTAAAAAAACAGAAGGAAAATTCAATTTTTGGTAACTAAGTTTTGACCTATTTTACGAATTAGTCACTAGGAAAAAAATTTAGAAATTTTAATTGTTGAGTTTATGGTCATGTAAATTTTTAGTCCTTTTGTCAGTTGACCATTACTTTGTCTAATGGGAGCCATGTCCATGTCAACAGCGTTGCCCTGTCACCCATCATTTTTCCATGTCACTTCCCCTTAGCCTAAAACTCTTCAAAACGACAACTGTTGCCACAGTATTCCTAATGTCCAAATCGCACTGTTTTACTATTCCAAAAACTAACACTCTAACATATACTTGACGCTCCTCTCTTCTCGCACACACTACAAAAAAACAGGCTTATAAAACGCTGCTATAGGCCAAAAAGACCTATAGCAGCGTTTTTTTAGCAGCGGTCGCGACCGCTGTTATATGTCCGTCAGGATAGGTTTTAGCGATGATTTTCGAGACCGTTGATGAAAAATCTTGACTTATAGCGGCTGTCACAACCGCCGCTAAAGACCCAAAACACATTTTTGAATTTTTTTAGCAACGTTTTAGAAAACGCCGCTATAGACCTATCGTTTTTTTTTTAAGAAAAAAGTAGTAACAGCTATATTTATAAAACACCTGCATTTTTAATTTGTAATACAAATTTATTTTAATAACCATAATTCATTGATGTAAAAACCTAAGAACAAGGATAATAAAAGCAAATATAATTAATCATTTATTAAATAACCAAGTCTTACAAGTCTTTTAACACAAGAGTGTATACAAGTTTCTAACATAAAATAAAAATAAGTTTAATCCTAGCATTAGCAAAAGCAGCTCAGTAAACCATTAGCACCAACACTATCTTCACCAAGTGGTAACTTTGCCATTGAAAAACGGGATAAGAAAAAATGTACAATATGACAATAACTTGAACAGATGCAACAGAGAGAGATATAGAATACATAGAGGCATTTTAGAGGCACTCCAAAATTCAGAGACAAGCCACCCTGGGTTGTCCTCTACAGCCTAGAACACCACCTCCTACATCTACAAAACTTCTTGGATCATTGTGAAAGAAAGATTGACGAACAAGGAGGCAGCCCCTGAAAAAGAAACAAATGGCTTTAGACAATCTGGAATAAGCTAAAACTACAGAGAAGATACACAACCAAAGGCAGAAAAATGAAACCACTAAACAACATAATTCCCTCACTATTTAGCAGCATGCTGCCTCAATATGATATCCAGCACTCTTAGGGCTTCTTGGGAATTCTCCGACTCCTGTCACTTTCATTTGGACTTCCATCGCCATCAGGGCTATAGTTTCCATGATTTCTACGGAGAACAGAAGCTTTCTAGGACGGCCGTATCGATCTAAGAGTGCAACAGTAAACTCAAGCTTTTTGTGGGGAAGTGGGTAACAGGACTTTGAAATATGTGTGATGAAGAGTACTAACAATATATCCTCCATACACGCAAGAGAAAATAAAATAATTCAAAAGACAAGAACCGAAAAATGACAACACAAACAGTAACTAAAATTACAAAAAATGGAGAGATGAATACCCAGAATCAGGTTCATTGAACTGCTTTGGTTTCAGAACTTCAAACATAAAATGATGTTTGGTTACCTTTAAAGGCATGAATGAATACTCCCTGAATGTCGAACTTGAATAAGAGAAAAGCAAAACTAAAGGCAAAAAAAAGCATCGTCCTGAGGTAAACCAAACATACAGATTATGTACAATCTGACCAGATAACAGTTACCAAATTTCCAATCTTTCTAAACCCTAAACCAATCTACACCAACAACAACAATAAAACGAAATCAAACAAAATCAAACAAAAACTATAAAACAAAATCAAACAGGAAAAAAATGCTTACCGTTAATCGTACTACAGCAACTCAAATCCCTAAATCTTGGCTAGAAAATCAGAACCTAACAGAAAACAAAATCAAACAAAAAAATGTTAGTAAATCGAAACCTAATCGAGACAAAAGCAGCAAGCTCATAAGAGGCCATAGAGAGAGAGAGACAGAGATAGAGACCCAGCGTGACTAAGAGAGAAAGCTTGAGATTTCGAGGGAGAGGGAGCTTGAGGGAGATTTGGAGCTTCGACGTAGAAGGGAGGGGCTTGAGCTTCGAGGAAGAGGGGAGGGGCTGGAGCTTCGACGAAGAGGAAGGGCCGGAGATTTCGATGAAGAGGGAGGGGCTGTCGATAGAGAGAGCAGCAATCGAAGGGGCTGTCGACAGAGAGGGCAGTGATCAGGAAAGGGGGAATTTGGGGCTAGGCGGGAAAGGGAAAATTTGGTGCTGTTTGGGAAAGGAAAGGAAAAAGGAGGAGGGGGGGGGGGGGGGGGGGAGGTTTTTTTTTTTTTTTTTTTTTTTTTTTTTCAAATTTTTTTAATAATAAGTTATATTTTGTAGTGATGTGTTTTTAGTAAATTAAAATCAGTTGTAAATTGTAATAGCATTTAAAAATCTTTATACTTAGTATTAAATACATAGCAATGTACATTCTTTATACTCTTTTTTATAATTAGTATAATAATCTTAATTAAAATAGGTTGGGAGTAATAATATATAATACTTATAATTTAAAAGTATGTGTTTTATCATATATTTGATATGTGCTAATTAACCTAAGTACTTTTATATATATGAACCTACCTAATGACTAAATCATAGCGTCTAAGACCATATAACAACTTCAATTTTCACAACACTCTCTCTAATTTCATATTTTATTAAGTAGTTCTCTTAAAATAAAAATTTTCAAATACATGACAAATAAAATTATATATTAAAAAGAATATAATAATATATAAAATAATTATTGACATTAAATAACTTATATTAATAAATACATTTTTTTTTTTTTTTTTGCATTTATACCTATAACAGCATTTTTTTTTCAAAAACGCTAAAAAATGCTACTAAAAATTAGGTATTTAGTGGCGTTTTTTTCAAAATGCCGCTAAAGGGGGTCTATAGCGGTGGTCACGGACTGCCGCTACCAAGACCACCGCTATAGACCCCATTTAGCAGTTTTTTTTGCAAAACGCTGCTAAAAATACTATTTAATGCGTTTTTGGCGACCGCCACTGCAGACCCTTTTTTTTTTTTTTTTTTTGTAGTGACAACACTCCCAAATCAGCGTGTCCTAACCTGTGACATCAAACCTGCGACATCCAAGTTCAGCGTGCACAGAGGGATTGAAGCAAGGTGTTCAACTTCTTGGGAATGCACTCGCAGTTAGTTGTATTGATTGGGCCATGCTCCATGATCATCAACATGGGGATTCTCCTACACTCTTGTGGCGAAAACCGACTGAATTTCTCTCCGATTAGAATCATCCACCAAGAACAGTCAACATCGAGTGGATAATCCTTCTTCAACTGGTTTCCTTCTAATTCCTTCTGAATTTTTTGGTTCCTGTGGCTAGCTTAAGTTGGAAGTCTGCAGCCAGCAAAATGCCGGCTGTGCAGTATATGCACGAATATGAATCGGCCCTCTTTAAAGTAGCTGATGTTGTTGACTATATATATTGTTGTGGATGAGTGATCCAGATTCTCTTTAATTTTGTTGATATATTTATTAATTGCTATATAAGATAAGTTCAAATATATCTTGGTCTTTGTAATAATTTAATTTGCTTGTAGTTAAAGTCTATCTTTTTTTTTTTTTCTAAATAAAAATGGTGGAAGGAGCGACCAAGTTGACCAGCTCTCCCTAGGCGTGACCATAGGGGCTTTCCTACCCGCTGCAGAATGTTCGGTAGTTAAAGTCTATCTTACTTTTTACTCATTCCGTTTTTAGATAATATTGTTGGAATGAATGTGAAATTAATTTGAGAGTTGCCCTCTGCGTAGTTTTGAGGAACCTCGTATTATTATAAGCTTGTTTGGATAGAGTTTCACTTGAACATCTACAGAAAGTAATCCATCAGAACCTTTGATGTGTTTAATTTGCATATTTTGACATTATAATAAATTGACAATAATATATATATATATATATTATAAAAACATGTATCATAAGGTCAAATTTTAATTTATTTAATTTAATAAAAATATATATTATAAAAACATGTATCATAAGGTTATATTTTAAATTTAAGACATAATAATGTTATTAATAAGTTACTTAGAGGTATACTTGCATAATAGTTATTAACAAAGATCATGAATTATAAATAATAGTTTTCTTCTTAAAATTCAAAATTTATAACATTCAATGTTTTCTTCAAGTTACATTTGTAGAGAAAATAGCAAAAATATGGACAAAAATGAGCAAGTGTTTAAAGAGCTCAAGAAAAATAAGAGTAGACCTCAGTTATAAGTTTTATTGTTAAATGTATTGTCACAAGAAAAAAATTGTCTAAAACTTTTGAATTTAAAATTTTTCTTTACAAATTTTTAAGATTCGAACTAAATCTTGAAATTTAATTAACATGTAATTTCAATTATTTAAGGGCCCTAAACATTAATTTTTGCAAAAATTATATAAATAGGGACTAAAGAGTAGTTTTAAAATTTGTTTGTGGGAGGTTGGGGCCGGGGAAAATCTTAATTTTTATTAAAATCCGTGTAAAGAAAACTAAAGGACCAGAGAGTTTTCAAAATTTTGGAGGGCCATGGCCCCGCTTGTCCCTGGCGCCGCCACTGATCGACAGTGGAATAAGTTAGACGATGTGACATGATCTTCGAATGTACGTCAGACTAGACAGATTCATCAAATTCGCGAAGTAAAGGAGACATTGGAGGCCATTTCTCTTTCCGGCCGAAGATGGGGAGACGTCCCCATTAATGCCACTTAACTGTTTACCTCTTCTTTTTATTGTGAAGTGACATTCAGTTAGGTACTTGTTAGCTTTGTGCATAGAAGGAATACGTCTCTAAATGTAACTGTGTATACAACATATATCTTATCGTGAATATACAGAAACTTCACTCGTACTCTCTCTCTGTTTCTGATGAAGCCAAATTTACCTAGTTTATCACAAAAATCTACGGAGCAGGGAGTCCGATGGAAATGAGCCAGATAACCTTTATAAAGAACAGGAAAAAACTTACGAAACTGAGGAAATAGTGAGTTGGACTGCCTTGTGTATGAAACTCAAATTCGTTATCTTTGAGAAATCATGAGAAATGAGAGAAAAAGATATATTTTAGTCCTTCACAGTTCGTCTCTCTGTAAAATGTGTACATGGGGCTCTTTTATAGAAGTGTAAGAATGAGCTGACTGGGTGTCAATGGGAGGAGGTCTCTGTGTAGACTAATGCGGTTTTTGGGTCAATAAGACATGCCCTACAAACGAGGAAATCTTTGGAAATTTACTCATGGACTTATTTTTGCACTTTGTACCGCTTTGCCTCATTTAAGTGTTTAGTGTCTCACCTGGGCTGGGTCTGACAGGTGGGCTGTTCCAATTTTTATAGGACCATTATTGTCCTGGTTTTTCAAGAATGACTACCGAAAGAAGAAAACAAGTGTAAGTTAAGATAGAAATAAGTCAGAGAGATGTATACGTTTATTCTGTCTGGTAAGGAGGAGACAGAGAAAGCGAGAGAAATTGAAGAGATAGAAACCAAGAGAGAGAGAGAGAGAGATGATGGACATTCTTGCAGTATACAAGCCATTGTTGCGTGCGCTAATGGGGGTAGCTGGGGTGAAGCCACAAACAGTGGAAATTGAGCCAGGAACAAATATGAATTTCTGGTTCCAAATGAAACCCCAAGCGGATTCAAAAACATCATTTACGCCAATAAGGAACTAAAGAAAACGAAGCCAGCGGTCGTACTCCTTCATGGTTTTGGAGCGGACGGTATTATCACATGGCAGTTCCAAGTCTTTGCTCTAGCGAGAAAGTACAGAGTTTATGTGCCGGATTTTCTGTTCTTTGGCGGTTCACTCACGGACAGATCTGAGCGGTCGCCGGAGTTTCAAGCCGAGTGTGTGGCAAAGGGTCTGAGAAAGCTGGGGGTGGAGAGGTGCACCTTGGTCGGGTTGAGCTATGGAGGGATGGTTGGGTTCAAGATGGCTGAGATGTACCCGAACTTGGTCGAGCCATGGTTGTGACTTGCTCTGTCGTGGCTTTGACGCAGTCCATCAGTGGTTCGGGACTCGAGAGAATCGGGTTGAATTCCTGGCCAGAGTTTTTCTCCCGGACTCGATCAAGGGGATCAAAGTGTTTTTTGAGATTGCTACCTACAAGTTGCCCTGGATTCCAAATTTCATTTACAAAGACTATTTGGAGGTACGCGTTGCTTTCCATATCAAGACCGTTGAGGTCCTATTCCAACTGTCAAAAAATACGATTACTCACACGATGAATTCTACTGGTTCCATGACCACTGGCAGGCAATGTTTGAATACCGGAGGGAAAGGGCAGAACTACTCAAGGCTCTGGTCATTGATGACAAGAACTTCAACCCAGCTCATTATCCACAGGTTCGCTAGCTAGCATCTCTGTAAGGGAATGCCCATTTTCTACTTGTCGATGATTTAGAAGCTATGTATGTCAGAATCCTAAAAATGTAGTTCTGGGGCCCTGATCAGTGACGTGTTTATTCTTTTACGTATTAGCACTCTGAAATCCTGGTTCCACCATCCAGTTACAGCCGTTGCATCTGGGCCTCAACGATTGATTAAATGGGGAACTCCTATCCCACCGGACCCACCCAAAGTTTACCGGCCATTAACAGCGGTAGCTTCTCTCACATGACATTATTTCCTAACGCCTTGACAATGTCCATTTCTGGATTTGTTTGAAAAAATTAGAGAATAATTTGCCGTCATCCCGATAACTCTGTTTTCCTTTTCTTCTCCTACCCTTTCTCTTTGTTCGCTCAAGAGTCTAGTTTGCATGAGGAAAAAAAAATTAGGAAGAAGAAGAAGATGATGATGAAGGAAAAGAAACACGGTATGTGTATATATATATATATATACACTTAGACATTTCTTGTACAGATTGATATAAATTGTTTTGCAGCGGGTGCATCTACTGTGGGGAGAAAATGACGTCATTTTCACCAAGGACGTTGCCAATAACTTGAAGAGGTAAGCTTCCTATGCTTTTTCTCCCTAGATTATCACGTTGTCGATCAAACTTTGAATACTAAAGTACTCTGTCCGTCTGATTGCACGCTAATATAATTAAATGAGCACTGATTAATTTGTTTTGTGAAAATCATTGTATACTAATTAAACTTTGACCGCGATCACAAGCAATTGGGAGACAGAGTAACACTGGAATGCATAGAAAAAACAGGTCATCTCTTTCAAATCGAACGACCGTTTGTTTACAACCGCCGTCTAAAAGAAATTCTCACAACTCTATTAGAAGGCGAGGAGCAAAAAAAACATGACGCTTATATTTCTTTAGCTTGTGGGCTCTATCATTAGGAGATAATAAGTGAAGTATTTTTTTTGCTTCTAATATTGGGAATTGTGATATAATTGATGACAGTTTCATTTTGTGTGCACACAAGTGTTTGCGAACTAAAATGTTAGGATTGGTGTAGTAATTTTTTTTCTTCTCATTTTGGGAATTGAGATATAAATATTGATGAGATTTTGTATGCCTGTTTGCAAACCAAAATTTTAAGATGACTAAAATTTTGATTTATTAGAGTTAGTAAAAATATGAAGAAATAGATGATTTGAATTTTTTTTTATATATTTATAATAATAAAAAGAGGTGATTTGATGAGTGGAGCGCAATGTGCTCTATGCCATTTGTATTGACTAAGGCCGGTTTTTATTTTTTTTGTTTCCCTCTCTTTAAAATCAGAACTGCATTGCTTAATTGACTTCCGTTGATAGATGCATTTTGTAGAAGAGGCACTTGTACGGTATTAGGAAGTCCATGGCCTTTGGACTCCTTCAGAATGGCAGACCGACCTATCCACCATTGGATTAGGACTACCCTTATGACCCCTACAGATTTTAATGTGATATATATGTGTATTCTTAATTCAGTAGATTAATCGATGCGTTGATAGAGGAGGCTCTTGTACACTGATTATTATTGGAAAGTTTGGAGCCAGTATTTACTCGGCCTATGCCTGGCCTGCAAAGTTTTTGGGGCCTAATGTTCGTGCCCCAATCCTTGTCAATGGATTTATCTTATTTACTCTTCCCATATCTTATCTCGAGTAGGTTGGGCGGGCCAGATGGGTACTCAGGCTCAAGTCCGCCTCCTAATTGGAATGCGAATCAGACATACGTTTTTTTTTTTTAAATAAATAAATTAGGATAAAAGTATCTCCATAAATATTAAGATTTTTAGGTTTATCTGGAGGTTTAGGACACCTTCAATCGCCCTACAATAAGAGGTCGATTGTTTTTTTTTAATTAAACAAAATTAAGAGTTTTGTTGGTTGTGTTGTAAGTTGCTTAGGCCCCCAAAAAAAAAATCAATGATTCCGAAAAATTCTCATCGAATGACACTTTTAGTCGAGGATACAAAATATTTCTTCGTCTGTTGATAACTTTCTTTTATATTCTCAACTATCCACCAGCGGACCAGCCCATTAGGGGAGGGCATTTGGGCTTTGTACATTTTAGTGAAGACATTTGGGCATTATAGCAGTTTTCATTTTTGTGACAACCACCATATAGGAGGAGCATTTGGGCTTTGTACATTGTTTTATTCTGTAGACATCACTCAAATGCGTCTAAGATCGACATTTTATTAGTTTCAAGAGGGTCTAATGATGACTTGCAGTTGCAGACATAGATAGAGAGAGAGAGAGAGGGAGGGAGAGAGAGAGAGAGGTGTTCATTCGTAGATACACAGATTTACTTCTCATAAATCTGCTTTCAAGACTTGACTAAAGTTTGGCCGTGGCGCTCGATCGGACTTCAACGCAACTTAAGATACTTCAGGAGCCTGTTCGGAAAGCAAGAAGTCAAGGAAAAAACAGAGAGAAATTTTAGCTTACGACGGATAAAAAGAGAAGGGAAAAATGTCAAAATTCTTTCAAAATGTTCAGATTATCATGCATGCGTGGATTACTGCAGTTCCTGCATTTTTCCAATTCTCATTGGATAATTTTGGTATCAAGGAGAGAATGACGACGCCCAAAAAGATGCTTCCGTCACTAATTTGACCACTTCGTTTCCTGCTTTTTTATTTATTCTAATGTTTCACTTTATACGCTTCACTGTCGTTTTTCTTCAAAGTGTTGGTGGTCATGACTGGTAGTGACAAGCATTCAGATGACGATGAAGATAATTCAGATCATGCCAAGAGTTATACAAGGGCACGGATCCAACAAGAGCGACAGAAAGGCAATGAAGATAAAGATAAACATGAAAAGGGAGAGGATATATGTATAAACACAACACTCGAACGCACTGCTTAAAAGTTAAGCTGCCAAAATTCATCTTTTACGTTTTTCTTTTCAACGACTCTTCTACAAGCTAATATGGTATTCCACTGATACGAAGAACAAAACTACAGTCATCTGGCATGCAGGAGGCAAAGATATGCACTTTGAATTAGCTATGTATCTGAGAGCCTACATAGTACACGCCCTATTCAACAGTGAGTAGAGTGAAAAGAAGATCAACGTTTAAATACCTATCTATGGGGGAACTATTTCTTGTCACACTCATCACATGGGAATATATCTATGTCGGCTTCAAATCAGTGCCAGGATAAAGAAACTGAGTGGGAATATATAGTCTATATAGATTCCTGTATTGGAGCAAATAAAGAGTTTGCGTACTGTGGAAAGAGTTAGTTCTGATGTCTTCTATTATAAGACATATCAGGAGACGATTTCAGTTGTTTTATTACAGAAGATATTTCGCTTTTACTTCAGCAAGAGCTAGGCAATTTTATGATTTCCGTACTCAAAAGATATATTCAAAAATTGGTAAGAAGTACCTCTCTTCTTCTTCAAGATTGCTCCTGCTTCCATTGGACCGGTACTTAGGAATGGGGACACGACCAGACTCGATGTGCCTGAGATCCTCTAAAAGGATTTCATAGTGTCTTTTCACTTCCTCCGCTGTTTTTTCCCCCACGGCCTTGGCTACATTCTGCCACCGGTCCGGGGTGTCCTTATCATACAAAGCTAGTGCCTTTTCAAATCGTTTGTTCTGCTCCGGTGTCCAAGAGGAGCTGGAGTTTTGTTTAGTGAGAGAGCTTGAAGCCATGAACCTACTGTAAAGTTAGTACTTTGAATTCAAAGGAGACTGATGGCCGGTTCTTATGAAGTGTACTGGAAGTTTGTTTAGATTCGTGAGGAGTAGTAAAGTAGAGAGAATAAAAGAAAATAATCGAAACGAAAAGAAAAGAGATGGCTCTAGTTCAAGGGATGGTTCATGCAAGAGACTGCCATGGCTGCTCTGCTTATAAATGGTAAATAGGGTGGTGGGGTGAAGCCAATTGGCGAATCTGTTTTACGAAAAGGTGGATTGAGGAGTGACCCGTTTCCTTTGGAACCACAAAATGAAGAAGGGCAAGGTATAGCCGGGGGAGGAGGGGAATCGGTTTGAAAGGAAAGGCTTCTTGTTTTTTGTTTTGAAGATTTTGTTTACCCTATTTTCTTTATTTATAATACAAATGGAAAGACATACAAGTCCATGGCTGCAGAGCAAAATTCTGTCAGGATCATATCTGTGGGGTCCAGAAGTTATCTCTTAGTTATTATTCATTATTTTTAATGTTAATTAGTTCCTTTAGGATAAGTATTAATTTGAATTAAAGTTCTATCTGATCAAGTATTTGCACTTTACATTTCTTATATTTTGAGTCTTATAAATGTAAAGTTTATTATCATTCAAAGAATCCATCATGATTATTCAAAATAACAGAGTCTATTGCATTAGAATATTCCTAGCAGCTTATTCAAATTTGACTCTCTATTTTAACTAAAAAGTGCACTTCTCTATTTTAACTATCAACTTTTTAAAAATACCCACAGCAGCTTCTCTATTTTAACCATCTATTTTTACTATTCTATTTAAATATTATTATTTAAAGATTTCTTTATTCTTTCTCTAACATTTATATTTTTAAATATTCGTTTTATTGTAACGGTTATATTTTTGAATATTTGTCTTATCCTAAAAATGACAGATTTTTTAATTTTTGTCTTTTCCTAACGCTTGACATTTTTTAAGAACCTGAGATGGGAGACTAGAGAGGGAGAGCGTGAGAGCTGGGAGGAAGAAAAGAAAAAGAAAGAGGGGGAGAGGGTGAGAACCAGAAGGAAGAAAAGAAAAAAAAGAAAAAGAAAAAAATTAATATTTTAATATGAAGAAGTAAACAGTGGTTATCTAAAAATAGAGAACCACTGTTCACATGTTAAAATTTTTTGTTAAAAATTGTTAGAATGGATAAGCTGCTAAAGGGTGTTTTTTAGTTTTTTTGTTAAATCGGTTCTCTATTCTAACCAAAATGTTAAAATAGAGAACTTGCTATGAATGTTCTTAGCAGGTCTAGCTCCCTCAACCAGCTAAACAAATTCAATTATTTTCCTCTCTCTTTGTCATCAGTTTTAAGAGCTTAGGAAATTAAATTTTTCAGGTTCTTAACGGATTCATAGTATTCTAGCCCAAGTAAAGGTGGCGAAATTTTTGCACTTAGTCTCATATAATCCAACTTATCGGAATCAAAGCGATTTATCAAAAAACAGTCTATATGATCAAATTTGAACTAAACAAATTGAGGTTTGTTTATGCTTTGTACTTCCTTCTTGCAATATTTCACTTTTTGCCCATGGTTCTTTCGACATTTTTGGTTACAGAGGCACTCATTACGATTCGACCATTGGTTTTAGGTTAATAGTACTTCGCACTCGAGATGCATTCCTTAAAACTCTTTCCTTTTCCGGATAGTTCTTTCAAAATTTGGTTTTGGCTGCATTCATTCATATGAGATGAGTGTGTTTTGGCCAAATAATTTGCAGGCTTGAAATCTCTTCGATAACGACAATAGTAATGACACTAATGTCTTGCACCTTTTACGTGTCAGACGCAAAGCTTTGGTCTTAATTAATCAGGTCTCTCGAGGTGGTGGTGATCACTGATCACTGACATAATCTTTTCGACTGGGAACAAACTGCCAAGAAGGGGGTACTGGGGGTTGATGCAGAGTTGTTTTTATTCAGCTGCAGATCTTGGAACTGAGTTTTCGGATCTTTGTTCTGAACAACATTCCAAAGGGTTCTAGCTGGATACCTGTAACCGTACCATGATAACTATGATCTGTTGTCTGCTTCTGCATGTATTTGCAGAGTCAACAGGTGATGTGGTTCTCTACTTGGATATGACTTGTGAGGTTGGTTTGCGTCGGGCGATTGGTGATTGGATGAAATATCATCCAATCACTGACCCTGCATGTCTAGCAAGAATAGGCTTTTCCTTTCAGATTCAGTAGAACAAGATGAGATCGCCAAAGCTTTATCTTTAACCGGTACTTCAAAAAATCTAGAGGGCTTCCACGCCAATCGACAAAAGTAATCTATATTTCATTATGCCATAAGGCAGTCGCGTATCTAGGATATAAAATGAGTGAGTCGAATTTTTAAGATAAAATTATCAAAAAAAAATTCACATAATATAAAAGGTGTCTGAAAATTATAATATTGTAAATTAAGAATTAAAAATATTAAAAATAATGAAATACACTTATTGAATTATTTGCTAATATCGAGAGATGGTAATTGAATCCTATGGGCCTTCATCTTTTGAAAATATTGTAAAATGGCTTCGTTCTCAATAGTGTCAAAAATTTCCCTCTCAATGTATACTACCATGCTATCATTCATTCATTCATCTCCCATCCTATTCCGCAAATCAGTCTTAATAATCTTCATTGCAGAAAACACTCTCTCAATGGTTGCAGTCGCAACCGGTAAGACTAATGCTAACTCAATAAGACGATAAACCAATGGAAATACAATATTCTTGCGACTCTCAACCATCTTCATAGCAAAACCTCCAATATCTTGAATCTCAGAAAAATCATTATTGCTTCTAACATCTTGAATGTAGGTCTGAAGCTAATCTCTAAGTAGTATAAGTTCAATTGCTGAGAAATCATTTGGATAAAATTCAGCAAGACGATATAACTTAGTATGATCAAATGTCTTGAATGAGTTCCTTGGATCAAGACATGCTATGCAAAGAAGTAGTTCCGTATTTGCTTCATTGAAACGATTATCCATTTCTTGAGAAATCAAATCAATAACTTGGCAAAATACTTCACACGAAAATGATGCAATAAGTAATTGTTTGCCCTCCACGCCTCGAACTACGAGTTGGTACAATGTCTTTCATATTGGGCACAACGATGGCATTAGTCTCACAAAAAGTTTTCACTTCTTCCAAAAATTCATCCCATCTCATCTCCCTCAAATCTTGCAACCGCGTCTTTACAACTCTTACCAAAGACATAGCATTAACAATGTCTTGATCCTTTCGTTGTAATGCCAGTGACAATTCACTAGTAATTCCCATTATATTCCTCAACAAATGCATAATGAATACAAACTCAAAGGTTTCCATCTTATCCATTAAACTCATAGCCATGGATCTTTGATCTGAGAGAGTACCATCATCTTTTATGCCTTCAAATACTTCCAACACTGATGACCACATACTGAAGAGACGGAGTATTGTTATGTGGTGTAAACTCCAACGAGTATCACCTACAATATTATGGGAATTAAAAACCTATAAACAAAGAAAAAAAATTAAATAGTCTAAAGTATTATAATGAAATATAGTAATCAAGGAGTATCACCTAGTCGTGCGAGACTAGTTTCTTGATTTTTGCCCCTTCCATTAGATTTCTCTAACTGCTCCACTATCTTCTCATGTTGGGATTGCCGAAGAATATCTTTCCTTTTACAAGAAGCTCCAACCATAGTTACAATCATAGAAACATAGTTAAAAAAATCACCAACTCGTAAATTATTCTTTGCAATAGCTACAACAGCGGCATAAGGCTTCATTGACTTCCTCTGGATTCAGCTGGATTCAGAGGGAGAAGGAAATGAAGAAGAAAAAACAGGGATAAAACAGAGTAAAAGTCTTGCCTGAATCGATTAGTAAGGTAATTGCGGTGCTGATGGTAGCTTACTTTCGACGTTACTCTATTGTAATTGGTACCGTTACACAAGTTTATACGCGACAGTTAGGACAACTTCTTCGGAACCGTAGCTAAAAGTTGCAGTGGTCCCAGTAAAGTTTGCGATATGATAAATGTCCCGGCCAGTAAAGTGCATGCAGGCCAGGGGTCCCCATTTTTCTCATGGTTTGTCTCTGTCAGCATGTCTGCCATGTTATCAAGAAGAACGTCGCTGCTGATGATAATTAGGTCCTAAACTGCTCTATAACTAGTCTGAACAATTTGTGCTTTTCCCCAACCACTTACTCTAAGAAACTTGGACGGTTGCACAAAAACTTCATTTCAACAACATCCTAGGACGTCAATCATTTCAGTACCCTAACCATCAAAAGCTTCATTGTCTCGGGGTAATATCATTTGGCACCATTTGATCTTCTCCAATGTTCGGTATACAGGACGCTAGCATGACTTCATTCGACCTAATGGATTCATTATATCTTGGAAAGTACCTGTTGGAAGTACTAATTACAATAACATTTCTATTGGGAAAAGATGGTGTCAGCTTTAAAAGTAGAGTTTACATAAGAAAGAGGGGGGAGAAAAGGAAGTCGTAGGTATATATGCACGTGAGTACATGGGCTAGGTGGGTGTGCTGCATCAACAGTACCCAGTTCACTAAGTGCTAACTCCAAATTTGCTCTAGCATTTCATCATCTACGGGGACGAAGGAAAAGTCATACAGTGGAACGGAACGGACGACATATTGGTGTTCTGAGAGTGATAAACATTAAAGCACAACTGTACTCTGCGATTATCATTCGACCGATATCTTTATCAATCTACGCAGGAGGTACAATCAAGCAATATGGCCTTTACATGACAAGTTGCGCTAGTAGCTAATTGGTTTCCCTAATTATTTACACATTGATAGGGAAAGATCAGTGATCTAGGTGGTAGATCACTTGCTGAAAAATTGGTCCTGCAACGTCTTTGGACCACCCTTTGAAAAGTTCCCCGCACGGCCTTATTCCCTTTCTAAGAGACCATTTTCCTACTGCTAGTGGTCCTTCCTAACAAGTTGGAAAAGTCTGCAAAAAGATCAAAGTTGGGGATCACCATGGTTGAGTAAGGGAACCGTGACTTATCAAGAGCCTCAGGTGTCCATTCAACGCACCTTGTCCACGCAATCCCTTTGCATATGGTGCCGGATAATAAAGGGAATCTCTGGTTAGAGAAGGAGAGGGAGAGAACGGTTTGCAAACAGGAGAAAGGGTTCTTTCGGTGATGCATATTTGAGGATAAGGAGATAGACGTAAAATTATTCAGTAAGGAATCACACTAGCATGCACTCACTTCATAGGCGATAGCTATTTGTCTGCGTGAAATCTGGTTACGGATCTTACAAATTCGACAACAAAAAGCGATGCATTTTTTTTTTTGGCAGAAAGTATAAAAGGCGCACCGAGCCGATAATGGACCTGTAGGCTGTGGCTGCAGTTCATTTCAAAAGATATGTCTTTCAAAAGATACAACTCGGAACAAAAGCTCCCAAATGCGCGCGCCATGGGGGAAGATACTACAGGAAAGCTAAATCAGAAGGTTGTTTGCTCTAATTTCATCTTTTCATGTTTTTCCGGGAGATTGCCCTGTCTAAATATTAGACTTCAGAATTGCCCGGCAAACTTATGTCTTTCCTTGCAAAGCCAACAAGAAATTTGTTTGATGTGCTTCATGTCTCATAGTACAATATTGGAGTTGGAAACAGTCGGAGAGAGCACAGACAAAGTTTGGAATTAAGGATGGGGAAAAATAACAACAGAACAGTGACCATGATGATTTAAGCAGGTAGTATGCTAAACCAGAAACTGGGCTAAGTCAGCCCAATGAGAACATGGCCCAATTTACTCCAACAACAGTTTCGATAATGCCCAATCATACCTTCAAAACAAACGGTGAAACTTTGAATATCGTTTAATCTAGCCCTCAAAAGATCCATCCTCAAAACCAAACTCGGGCTGGGCTTTATGGGCTCCTTGGTTTTTCACAGGCCCGTCCCAATGAACATCAGGGCATTACGGTCCAGTTCTGGATGTGGCGAAAACTTGAAAATAATTAAAGCACTTCTTTTTTCTTCTTTTAATGGAATATTATCATTAAAGCTATTGACCGTGATTTGGGACCTTGGTTCTCGCGTACTCGATCAGTTGACATTTTTATGGTACAACATTACCAGAGATCGAAGAGCATCAAAGTAACACAATTCTTGTATCAAAAGTCACCAAATTTTCTCATTCTGCCTTTGAAAATTTTGCGAGTGTGATCCTCCCCCTTTGGTCCTTACTGATTTTCAGCTATCCTTTGAAATCATTGCGTGCCATGAAGTCACGTACTTCCCTACACGAATGGCTCTGTGAATCACTATCATACTATGATAATGACTCCCCACAGCTGTCTCTCTCAAAACCATATTGACTTTCCTTGCATCCAACCAAGCCTCATCCTAATCTTCAAGGACTAAATCCCCCCCCCCACCATCTTTACACTTTGAGGTGCCCACATTGAAATGTGTATATAGATATTATCCAATGAAATGCATAGATCGACTTTCTCCGAGATCATACAGAGCACTCAACACTCTTTTTTTCCTTAGTCACAATCGCATCAACTAGAGTGACTGAAGTCCGGAGGCAATTATTAGAGCAGATGATTCGTCGAAAAAAAATATACCGATGACCATTTACATGAGAAGAGCACAAAATTAAGGGATAAATATAAAATCAAATACGTTTTAAACTTCAATTAAAACTCATCAAATAAGTCTATGAGGTTGAAAATCTTTCACATTTGAAGGGTAATGGAGAAATTTAAAGTCTTGATAAATTTTAAACCCTAAGTACTAATTTGATAAGTTTTAAAGCAATTCAGGGACTTAACTTGATCTTCGCGCAAACCACATAGACCAACTTTGTATTTATATCCAAAATTAACTACCTTAATTTCATTGATTATCAAACTAATTTTTCGAAGAGCTCTACTGAACTAATTTATGTTGGTATATATATAGATCTGGACTATGGGACCCTGAGGAAAAAAAAAATTACACAAAGGTTTAAGCACAATAGTAAATACCTATTTTTGTTGGGGGCAGTCGCGTATTTTCATTTTTCATTTTTGATTAAATGATTTTCAGAAGAGGAAAAAGGGAGAAGGGCCTAGGATCCATTCAAAGCAGTCCCCTAATTAAAAGGAGAGGTGGAGCTATATCTTGTGACTATTTCTATCATTAAAGCTTTGAAAAGCTACCATATAATATGGGATAAGTAAATAGGTTCAATGGTCGCTTATAAAAAAAAAAAAAATAATAACAGGTTCAATGTTCAACTAGTCAATCATTTATACAGGCATGCAATAGTACCATCCACCGTCAAGTTGTGCTTATGCATGCCTAAAGATATCTACCAATTAATTTTCAACTAGAAAATTCGGCGATCGATATGTTGCTGATACATGTAACATCAGCTGGTTGCGTGGCCTTGAGGCTTCAATTAAAGTTGTATGACTGATCAGTACTACTGCTCAATGTCGACGATGATTTATTGATCTTATCTATTGTTTATGTCTCAGAGGCATTTTGAACTGGTGTTGGTGTTCTCTAAGGACATGGTTAGTACGGACTATGGCGTCTCAGATATCATTTGTTGTCCACATAAATTAATATGTTTTCAATGGCTACTTCCGTTGCTCATTTCATTGCACCAAGGAAATATTGAAGGAAAATTTATAGATCACCTCGATCGCCTTCATGCATAAAAATGGTAGCTAATATACCAAGACCCAGTATTGATACATCTATCTGGATATTCTATTGCGAGAGGGAGAGGGAATCCAAGTTGGAGCCTATTGTTCATGACTTGTAGCTACAGAAGCGGGTTTGGAGAGGAACACAAGCAAAGAATGCATGAGATTGTGCCGGAAAGTAGACCAAAATGAAATGACGTGGTGATCTGTCTCTAGAAGAAATGGGAACACACCCATATGGCCTTGTGAGGGAGGCAAATTGATATATATCCCCCGAACAGTACTTCTGCAGATACATGGTTTCCTTCCCTCCCCCCAATCACTTTTCCGCCTCACCCGCATGTATCCCTGAAGATGGATCCATGGCCACCCTACAAAAATCTTCCTTTTCAACCACATGATATCACTTAGCCTTTTCGTGTCCTTGTTCTTAATGTTTATCCCAAAACCTTCATGTGATGATGTCTCTTACATTCCTTGATTATTTTAGTACCTCACCGAACTCTGATTAAATTTTAGGAAAGTGGGTTTCCTTCTCTTCGTGTCGATGATTTTGGGAGCATCCATTAAGTTGGTACGCGATTTCTCGTGGGGCCTTTTTCTTAAAAAAAATTCTAATGGGTGAAATTATATTTTACAGATATGAATCTACAGTTTGCAACAGAACCCAGCTGAAACCTAGAAGATGCCTTAAGAATGAAGCGGGTTTCACTATTTATTATGACTAGCATATATATCCTCTTTGCCTTCTCATAATTCTTTTTTCTTAGCCTTTGGCCTTCTCATAATAATTGATCAAACTATAGCTATTAATTTTACAGCTAGAAATGAAGTGGAACCCTAAATAATTAATACTCATGCAGTTTTAGGTCATCGATAAATTTGATTATTTTTCAATACTGATCGATCGAAACATAGAAGAAGACCATTTTTTTTTACCAAGAACTTAACTCGTTAAGTCCATAGACTTCTGTTAACTAAAATAATTTAGAACCTCCGATCAATTAAGTTCCAACTTCTTTGAACGTGTTTCTTTCAAAAAGTTTTTCTTCCCCGTCCCAACCTGTCTGTTTAGACCCCAGGTTTGCTTGTCAACTTATACCGTCTTCTAGTTTCGATTTGAAAGATAGCTATAGACTATAGAGAAGTTTTGTGCCATATTTTTCTCGAGGAATCTTTCAAGTTTCATCTCATGAAGAATTAAGAGAACTGTAGTCTGTAGCCTATAGTACTATTGATACCATTTGTACGAGTGAGATGGTGGGTAGGCCAGGATGGAAGTTGTCTTTACCTCTGTCTTTGACACTGCTGCAGCTGTCATCTGTTGTCTTTGACCAATATGATTTTCAATTTGTTGACCTATATAATGCGCAATGCACGCATCCATTCAAATGGCCTTTAAGAAAAGCAAGGACGGCTTAGCGTTATGTATGTCTCTTCTTATCCTCAAGACTGTTCATGAATTTACTTCTTTTTCATAACGACAGCTTTGATATTACTGCATATGACCGCTAAGTTTGTTTCCCTTCAACTTTCCGAGAACTGCACAAGACTGATCACGAAAGTTTGAGATCTAAAGTTTAGCCACATGACTCGTAATCCCTCTTGGCTCCTCCGTAGTGGAATGTCGACGAGCTTATGCAGTTTGCATGTTCAGGAATCGAAGGCAGATAAACGGGAACCCATAGGGAATATCACCAAACTAGCTTCGTATTTTCTGAAAAATGAGATAGACTGTATATTAGTTTTATCACTCCACCGATCGATCTAAACCCTTATTCTGCTGCATGCATGCATGCTGGGGATAATAAGTACTGACTAAAATGGAAAACTGAAAACGGCAAATTATCAGAAAATTTGTCCATTTTCTTTTTTCCTTTCTTACCAGTATATATCTTGTAGCCATTTAGATAGATTTTACCAAGAAGTTTAGTGAACGATTCAGCGGATTTTATTGTTGTGATTGAATCACAATCACACAATTTGGAAACATGGTCAGAATTGCACTCAACTAAATTAAACAGAAAGAGAAGAAAAAGGTGTATAAATGGTTAGCATTCCAGAACTCGAGACTAATGACAGTAATTCTTCTAGCAGTTGTTTGATTAATCAATTCGAGAGTAGAAGTTGTTTCCGACAAGCTGGGACGTGAGAATAGTATTTCTATTTCAGCACAAATTTCTGAAGGGGACAAAATTCACACAAATTTTGAAAGTTGGACAACAGCTATCAGTACTGCTTTCGGACATAAATATGCCGGGGTTACATCAAGTTTTTGATCCACATTACTTTTTGACATTCTACAGCAGAAAATGGGGCCAACTAAAAGAATCTCAATACAAGCAAGCATTTGATACGTTGCTTTCACTTTGGTTTGCTTAATATTTTGCCACTATAAAAGATACCACAGCTTCTTTTCGCATCGCTGGCACAAATAAATGGGACTTACGTTCAGAGTTTGGACCTTCTTTCTCTTCGCAAAGGACCGATAGGGTAGTGAGACCCACTTCATGGCTTAGTAAGACCCAGCTGTATAGAAAGGGCAGATCAGAGAGGATCCTGTACTGAGAGATAAATACAAAATTGGAGCTGATTAACGATCCCGCTCCTCTCTTAGTGACAAGTTACTCTTCCTCTCTTCCTTATGCATGGGAGCTCCAAAGACAAAGAGGAAGGATAATATAGTTCGTGCTTTCCCTGCTTTGGTAACAGGAGAAAAATGTTTGCATTAATTGAAGTGATATATCCAGGAATGTTCAAATAGCTTCTAGATAATTAAAGACAATCATTTACCTGCTGCTCTACTATAAACTCATATTTTTTTTGTTTTTTATGCTTGTTTGCAATATTGATTAATATATTACACGGAACTACAAGTACTTCATGAATAGTCTGGGAAGCAAACCAAAACCCAGGTTATCCGGAAAGCCGCCTAAATATATATATATATATATACTCCAGGCGTATGACAACCAAAGAAGGGAGGTTTCTGTATAGAGTGGCATCAAAAGTCAGGTGGTTCGACCTTGATACATCAAAACTCACTCATACATAAATGACACATATACCTTCATAGCCTCAATTTTTCCAGATTATTTTTATAGCCTCCTTTCTTAAAGTTGACTAGGTTCGAGACCTTTCCTGCTCATATCTCATGGCTAATTGGAAGCGCCTCTTTTTCTGCCTAATACAGCAACTAGCAACTTGGACCTTGTCACGACATTGAACCCAGTTGCTTGTGGGTTGGCTTGTTTATATTAAGTGCACGCCTATAAATAGATAGACTAATTAAGTTTTGACGAAAGCGAAAAAAACGAAGGAGATATCTGGCCTAATAACCTTCGTTTCATAAGATGTGAGTCCTACCTGAACAGTGCAGTTTTGATAATACTTGAACCACGAACATGAACAGTGCAGTTTTGATACCTTGACCTTAAGATGAAACTTTGGGATACATGTACTGCTGACAGTGATAATAATACGAAAATCAAGTATATATTGTGATTAAAAAAAAAACACTTGGGAGTGATCTATGGCGTCCAATGAATTAGGCTTTGGCAGTAACGATCGAGCATAGGGGTTTTTCCATCTTCGATGGAGTCTATTGCTTTTTCTTTCGCGATAAGTTGTTTATCTTTAATTTCCACGCCATCATTTGCAAATTGCCGCAAGAATCGACTTACTTTTTTCTAGTTCTTTCTTCCTTTCTCCGTCTATATAATTTGTCCCAAGGTGGTTTCTAAATTTCAAGGTTAATTAGTCATCATGATAGAAGAACTAGTGCCCTATTACTGGTATGAAACTAGTCCTGTAAAATAGGAAAAAAAAAAGAAAAAAAAAAAGAAAAGAGAGACTGTCAATGAATACGGGGAGCAGTCGGCCGCTCCTAGGTGCATTAAAGAGAGAAGGAACCCCATAGTATTCATCTGAATATAATTAGAAATAATAGCTGTAACTGGAATGGAGCCAAATACAGAACAGAGTCACCCAAAGACCCCAACTCCTGTGATATTTTTTTTCTCTCACTCTCTGCAATTAATATAATATTAGGGAGTGCCTCCGAGAACTAGGATTCCATTTACATCGGATCTGCTGATATATTTCATTGCCCCCTCACCCATATCTCTTCCTTCTATTATTATATTCGTTCATTTATCCATTAAAGATAAGATAAGAGGATCCTCGACTCAATTTTTTAATATAAAATGTGGTGGGCCTTTTGTTTTCTAGAACGAATTATAATCGGGTGACAAACCTTAGCAATGGATCAAAAAAAAAAAAAAAAAAAAGAAGGAAAGTAGAAAGACCAATCACAAAAAGGCCATCCAGCTGGCTATCAAATTTCGGAGCCTCATTTCGGTTGCAATTGGCATAAAACCTTGGGCATGCAGTTCCTGTTTTGTATGGACCCCGGGGCCGGAGCTTGATTCACTCTGCATACGCATACATTACAGCGTATGACCAACAAATTAACGAGTTTAATTTCTTGTTAAGTCTCATTCCATGTTTGTAATTAGGAGGTGCTGATGGGAAATTAATTCAGATAGCATCAACTTGTTACGTGATCGGTGCAGTTGTTTTTGAAATCATAATCTCCAGAAAAGGGTTGAACTCCAAAAGGGTCAAATTTCCGCTTGTTTACCCATTTTCCAGTTACCAAGATGTCCTCTAATTGGCGTAGAGGGACTATCCGAATACATATATACACACTGTTCTGTACCTCCCAAAAAAGCACTGAAGATAAATACACTGTAGTTTGGGGCTCTAGTTCAATCGAAATATAATAATGGGCAAGCACTTGAGTGGGGAAAAAGAAAAACAAATTACAAGGGGGCTACAGGTTAGTTTAATGCCGATAAAGACCAGAGAGAAAGTGATGGAAGAAAAGGAGAGGTAGACAGGTCCCATTTGCCTTTTCTAATGCTATAAGGTCATGCGTAAGTGTGTACAACTAGGGAGGAGAGAGAGAGAAAGAGAGAGAGGCTTAAACACCATAGAGGCAGATGAAAAGAAGGGGGAGAAGAGGTTGAGAAGGGCCCAGTAGGTGATAAATCGATAATGGAAGTAGCCTTCATCCTCCCTGGACCTGTTCGGCCACCTATCCAAATTATATGTGTCCCCCATATCCTCCATTGCTTCAAGCTTCAAATGGCCGCATATCTTTGCAAGCAAAGGATGATTTTGACAAGAGATTGTAATGTCAAGTGGCCATACACATGATGAATATTCAAGCGATGGTGGAATCACATGCAGAAGATTGAAGAACCTTAATTATGGTAAAAAAAAAAAAAAAAGGATAATATTATAAGTAAGATCTAAGCATGGGACAATCAGCAAATGAACTATATTAATGCCATTCAGGATATTATCTTAAGCTGGGACTCATTTTCTAATTTAGCAGCTACGATTTTCGATTATTGGTCTATATAATTTTCTTGTCCCACATAATCGAATAATTTTTAAGCGAAACATCTTGGGGGTGGTTTCAAAATACTATCAACACTTATGAGATTTTGAACTTGAAACTTTAAAGAGAACATACGGTCAAGATTCAAGCCTTAACTATTAGGCAAATCCCTTGAGATTAACCTAACAACTACGAGTAGTTGTATCTTTAACTACTTTATTCCATGATGCAAATTTATACATTCCATCAATCACTTTCCAAGTGTAAACTCAACTTAAGACCTTGTGTAGCCTTAAACAATCATTATAAGAAGATGGAATAGACTCTTTGCCTTCCCCCACGACAAGAGGGAGACAGGAACTTTGGTCATGTTGAAATCAAAAACCAACAAGGGCCATCAACAAACAAATGATTAGTCTACGTTTTGTTCATTTGACCTAGTTCTTCAGATTAGAGCAAATCAAAACACAAACGGAATTGATTGATGGCTAATTTCTCTCCTACTTTTTTCACATAAAATAAGGTCTACTAAACCATAATTTCGAGGCCTTAATTGGAAAGTTAGCTACATAGGCATACCATTTAAAGACAAAAGATACAAAAGGGGGAAGTCACGTAAGAGGGCCATTACTATATTTAGAAACGTTTCACAAGTCCTTAATATCGGAAGAATCTCCAACTAAACCACGTAATCTTTGTGGCGTAAATACGTCCCTCAATTACCGCAATACGCACGAAACCAATGGGATAAGCGGGTGCGGTTCACGCCACGTACCTGCGAGTGGACGAAGAGATATTTCACTATTCAGCACGTTCTGTGGCGGGTGGCCGTTCGGTCTTTAACCTTCTCGCAAATTCCCAGGTACCGAAGTACCCAACGCGGGGACCAAATGCCCGTTCTCTCCCCCCACGTCACCTTCCACATCACTTGTCTGACATGTCAGATCGAAAACACTGGAATCTGCCACGTGTAGAAATCAACGTGGCTGAAGACATAACTATGGCCGATCTTCCCGCCATCCTTCACGGGGCCCAAAAACCGAAACCGAATTGCCATTAAAAAAACCCAGTGCTATAACCGTCCCAGACGGTCCTTACATAATCCCCCCGAAATAAAAACCTCACCCAGATAGTATGTCAGTCTTCGAGATATGATAAATATATTTATTGATTTTTTTTTTTTAATAGTAAATGAGGTGATCATTTCAAGCCTTAGGATTTTTTTTACTAGACAATGACCAAGAGTTTAGGATTGCTTTAAGTTTTAGCTGTTGAAAAGATGCCCAAAAACAAAACAAAAAATTTCATGCACAATTTGGTCAAATAGACCTCTTCCTATGCCAGATTTATTTTTATTGTAACTATAAATCCTGTCTCTGTATAATAATGAGTAAAATGTTAGAAATTAGTATTTTTATTTTTATTGCTCTCTAATATCCATTTCCAGTTTGATGACTTCTTATAAGCTTCTAAGCGAAGCATCCAGATCAGATGACACAGTAAAGTTATGTGAAATTGTGTTGCGACAACGTCGTATTCTATAATTGGTGACAATAAGCTTCTGCTGCTGTTGCGAAATCCCGCTGACTCCGTTTGAACTATATTTGTCTTTCCGTTTCTCTTCGGACAGTCCCACGTGGCGGTCATGTCAGTGGGGTCCAGCGCCCACGGCCCCCGGTTATGGATACATTCGATGGCTCTCTGCCCCAGTTGCTTCACTACTCTCCCCCTCTCTCTCTTAATAATTCCGGCCAGTTGGTGTCAGATTCCGGCACTTCTTGTCAGACTCCCCCGTCCACGGATTTTCTCCTTTATATATACCCCACCCTCCCTTCCCCTTTACCTTATACACGAGAGTACAACAAAATCATACATACACATATTAAGCGCACGTAATAGGCAATAGTCATCAACACAGTACCTTTGGTCATAAAGCCCTTTGTGTACTGCGTTAGGCATCGGATAGCGCAAGCTTGCCTAATCTTCAGTAGCACTTCCAATACACCTCCTTTTTACTCGCCAAGCGCACTGCGTACTTTACCAGAGCAAAAGCCGGGGCCTTTTTCCTTTTTCCTTCTTTGTTTCTTGAAAGGGTCTTTCGGTTTTTTTGCTTTGGGGAGGTGATGAACAGGGCGTTACCAGAACTGTTGCACTGTCTAAACGGGCGAGGGAACGCTACGGACATGACGGTGCTGGAGAGGCAGAGGGCTCGCGCGAAGTGGCAGCAGCAAGAGCAACAGAGCTACTTTGGAGGCAGTGAGTTTGGTGGTCTGTTTTTGGAGCCAAGTCAGGCGGTTCAAGGTAATTTTCAGGGTCTGGTGGGTGGCGTTGATTCGGTGCTCGGTGAGGTGGCCGCCGTGTTAGTGAAGCCAGACCTGAGTTTGGAAAGTGGGTTGCCTGAGTTTGGCAGGTTTGAGTTGTCCAATATGGGGTTTGGCTCTGATGCGTTGATAAATGGAAGTACTACAGGGTTCCATATAAACTCCCCCACTTCAATGACTTCTGGCTGCCCACCAACGGTGGCGGCAGTGGCGCCCGAAGAGAGAGGAAAAGTGTCAGTGCCGGCGGAGAAGAAGAGTTCTGTGGCTGGCCGAGAAAGTTTCAAGAAGAGGAAGGCTGATAAGGTGCAGAACACCAAGGTTTGTGCGTGTTTGTTTTTGTACGAGAGTTTCCTTAACGTTTACCGTGAACGATGCCAAAAAGAAAATCCCCTTTTAAGTATTCAATGCCTCCATTATTTCCGGTAGTATAATTAATTATCTCGTAATTGTGCAATTTGGAATGGAGTGTAATGAAAAATACCTGGCACTTGATTACTCTGTGTTAAATGAATCCCCTGTTCCTACGAGAACTTTTCTTCAAAGCACAAGCGCCACTACTCTTCTGAAATAATAGTTACGACTCTTGGCTGGCTTACAAATTGTAGACTTTTTAACTACTTAAGAAACGTAAGATCTTTAAAGAATCGCTCTTTGGCTGGTTTTGGTGAAATTGCTAATGATGATCTCTCGTGTTTATGCCTAGGTCGGTGCGGAAGAAGACACCAAAGACAAGAAGAGCAAAGTGAGCGCTGAGGAGGGGGAATCAAAGATCACCACAGAGCAAACCAGCACCAAAAACAACAGCAGCGCTACCAACAATAGAGAGACTTCTGCTGATACATCGAAAGAGAATTCAAAAGCTTCTGAAGTTCAAAAGCCCGATTATATACATGTCCGGGCACGTCGCGGCCAGGCCACAGATAGCCACAGCTTAGCGGAGCGAGTGAGTAGGAATCATGTTATCTTCTTTCTTCAGGCATCTACTTGCCGTCCGATCAGCATTTTTTGCTTTCTTGAACTTCTCTTGAGCAATTTGTGTGGTACTCATGTATAACGTGTTTTGCAGGTGAGAAGGGAAAAGATCAGCGAGAGAATGAAGTATCTTCAAGATCTAGTGCCAGGGTGCAACAAGATCACAGGGAAAGCTGGAATGCTTGATGAAATCATCAATTATGTCCAATCCCTTCAACGACAAGTAGAGGTACCTCCGCCTACAAGTCTTCATAATCTTTATGATTTTTCTATAATTCGTCAATTATGTCTTATTCACGTGTGCTGAATCGTGTCATCTTATCATTACAATACGCAGTTTCTCTCCATGAAACTAGCTGCTGTTAATCCAAGGCTTGACTTTAATATTGAAGATTTCTTCTCAAAAGAGGTATGATTAAAAGAGTTGTTTATATACAATAAACCAAGCATACGTTAACCATCCATTTGGGTCCAATGAAAAATGAATAAAATGACAGAAATTGATTGGCTTGAAAATGCTAGCTAGGAAAGGGTCAATTTTCCGTCCTATTCATTGGGCGGCTTTAGGTGTTCACTATTTCCCATGTTGCTAATTCTCGTTTGCTTCAATATAAACAGCTGTTTCCTGCTTGCTCAACCGGTTTTCCTACAACTGGAATGTCGTCCGAAATGACTAATCCTGCCTATCTTCAGTTTAATCCTGTACAACAATTGGTTTCATGTTGCGGGTTGGAAATGGGGATGAATACACCTGATATGGCATTTCGACGAACCATGAGTGCACCCTTATCACTCCCCGAGACGTATCTTGACACATCCTACATCACTGTAATTGTTCCTATACTTTTGTATTTCCGTGTTCTACTACCCCCTTTAAACTTCTCCTGTTTTCTAATATAAATCAGACTTTCTCTGCAGCAACTCCAGCCTTCTTCAACTTGGGATGCTGATTTACAAAACCTTTTAAATCTGGAGTTCCATCAAGGAAGATCGACTTCCTATGCATCCCAACAACTCACAGGTAGATAGAGCTAGCCTCTCAAAGTTTCTCATTTGCATTCATGTTTCCATCAGTTTGAAGCGGAAATGCGGTAAACTGGATATTCTGACCTGCTGTAAAGACCATGTATTTGCCCTGTCACTGATTTCGCTCGGAAAGTCTGGTTTCCTTTTCTACTGAAAAGGGGAGAGCTGCTTCTAAGTATCTATCTTTTTCTTCCAAAATGGTCAAATCCACATATTTTTTCAGCGACCAAATACACCACCAACTGTTCTAATAGAAAGTAGTAGTAAACAGAGGTGTTGTGCGCTTGGCTGTATTCCAAATAATTGCTATAATCACCATTCAATGGTGAATGCGCTTTATACATGGACTTCTTTTTCTTATGATGCGCTTGCTCAATTAGTCACAGCACCAATCGGGCTTGATATGCTTTTACACTTTCTGCCCACAAACTCCACGAAACACCCTTTTTTCACACCCTACATGCATGTCAAAAAACACATTTGCTTCTCTTGGAAGATGGTTGACCCTAAAGGCACCCAATTTTTTTTGCAGGTTCTATTGAAGCTAGCAACCTAAAGATGGAGATCTGAAGGAAAATATCCATAACAATTCCTTTGATGGGTTCACTATAAATTCCACTATTTTTTGCCCAGTTGAAGTACAGAAAGTATATATTGTTTGTATGTATACTTGAGTCATAGTATGAATAAAATCATTACCTATTAATCTCAAAGATCTTCATTTGTTTGCTCTCTGTAGTCTTCACAAGATACTGTGATTGACAACGATAGAGATACTAAAGAAAAGTAGATGGAGACGGATCGCCGGACCAAGAGTGGGCACAGACGAGTACAGAAAAGGAGTAATCCAAACTAGTTAACATCCTCCCCAATTACCCAACTTTTTGCTATTTTAAACAACAGTGAAGATGTCTAGATAGGAAAGAGTACAAATTGAAATAAACCTGCCTCAACTGTCAGAAAATATCTAGTATATGCAAATGGAATACGTCGCTTTAATCCAGTGGCACAAATTGTCCCTCCTATGGATGAAACCTTGCGACAATGTTAAGCACTCTCGTGAAGGACAGAGGACATGTGCCTACTGGTGGACCGCTCGAGTTCCCTTTTCGAAACTCGAAAGACTAGTACTTTGATTGAGACGCTGATAATTGTGCTGTCGAATGTGGAGTACGGCACCTTTAGTCATACTCATAAGCACGGAGAAGGAGAGAGAAAGAGAGGGCGAACACATTCAATCCTTTCGTATTTAATTTGTTTGAGTGGTCTCGTTGCAATCCCAGTTCGTTCAACATTAAATTCGAGTAATTTGGTTCTGCAAAAATAGGCGACATATGGACTGTCATTGGTGTAATCCGCCGCTTTAGCTATTGACATAGTGGCCCTCATTCATGCGGCAAGTCCTCGTGTACTTCCAATCATACTAGGGATGTGGGCAAGAATTCAGCTGGTTTAAAGTTGTATTGCCCTTTCCAGGAAGCAAAAAATAAATTTGGAAATGAAGAGTTGGTAGGAAACTTGCAAAGTTTTCAAGTACATTTTAATATTTTATTGTAGAAGTCTGATCTGTTTGTGTATACACATACACCAGTCTGCAATTGTCAATTAGGAAACCTTCAGAAGATAGAAGCCATTCCAGTAATCTTTTTATTTAACAGGAAGGACCTTAATCCATAAAGTCTGAATGAATCAATGATAGCCCTCTATTCCCATGGCTTCACTAGCGGAGGCTACAAGGAAAACCCAATATTTTCAGTAACTTCTATTGGGATGTGGGTCGTAGTTTTACCATATGGCGCCATATCGGGAAGGAAGTTTTCAATGTTTTGTTGCAGCAATGTTTTGAGGGACCACTAAAAAGTTCGCCTACACACCCCTTCACCGCATCTCGTTGCTTTTGGAGTAAACAAGAGCCTGAGCTTTCCTTCATTATTAAGCCATACGTAATAGCCAGAGGGGTGGGGCTGGCCTCATCCACAGGCAAGATCTCTTTGATTCTCTTTGTTCCTTTTGGTATCGACCTTTCCCTTTCTTGGGTCCATTTCGTTTTTTCACTAGTAATCTTTTTTTTTTTTTTTAATCAGGTTTTTCCTCTCCACATTGCACTCCGATGATGAGGTTCCATTCCAAGGGATACGAAGCTAAAACCCAGAAAGATTCTCTTGGCAGTGAGCAAATATTAATGCATTTTCCCAAGATCTGCTGGGCATAAGTGAGCTCTCAAGCTGTGTCTCTTTCTCAAAAACTGAAGATATGGAACTCGACGACCTATGGTTCTGAATAGCAGAAGAGGAAGATAAGGATATTTGGAATAACAGAACAGGATGCATGTGATATTTCTTATCTCATACTGATATTTCAAACTTCTTAAGAGTTATGGGGCACCAAAAAGGGCCAGGCCTTACTAATCGTGGGTATAAAGACTTGCTCTTGGACCGAAAGACAATTGTCAAGAGTAGGCCCAGAAAGTCTCAAACAAGATCTTTGGAGGCTAATACCGAGTTTATGTCAAGAGCGGCCCAGAAATCGTTTTTGATTTTTTTTTTTTTTTTTTTTGGCTGAATAAAAACCCATCTTATTAAGCCGAAAGAACTGTATCTGCACATCACAAATCCAGATATGCTCGGGGAGATCGTACAAAGAAAAGAAAGCCACAGATCCCGAAGCCGCAGTCCACGTAGTGAGCTTGTGAGCAAAAGAATTACATCTAGACGGCACCCACGCAATCCTCCAATCTGTCATAGCATCCAACCCGCACCAAATCCGCTCCACCAAAGTCTCAATAGCCCAACTAGGCTGTACTCCAGCCAACACCTCCCTGCAAAGTACCAAAGAGTCACTCTCAAATTCCACTTTGGTTCCACCCCTTCCAACGCGCCAACTCCAGTGCCTCCGCAAGCGCACAAGCTTTCCCAACCAGCGGAGCCATAGCATTAAAACGTTTCATGTAAGTCATACAGAGGAAACTCTGGGAATCTCGAATCGAGATTGTTATGAATGACCCATTCGGACAAATAGCAACGTCTGTGTTCAATTTCAACCACCCCACATCCGGTGGAACCCATCTCAACTTGCCTTGCTTCTCCACACTACTCCAAGCGGTGCAATGCTCCATATAACCCTGCTTGATTGTAGCCAACAGTTTCCCAAGGTCAATCTCCACTCCATCGTGAATAATCTTGTTGCGCAAGAACCACAGACAATCAATTACTATTGCAGCATCCAAAGCAAAAGCCTTCAAGCTCTCCTTGTTAACGTTCAGATCCCTATTAGCAAAAAGAATCACTCTAATCAGCTCCACAGGTGATTCCATCTGAAGCACATCCATCGGAACTGCCCAAGGAGATTCCCTCCAGGCTATTGTTGCCACACTGCAATCCACTAGCAAATGTATTGAGTCCTTAGGAGCAGATTTGCAAAAAGGGCAGAGGAAGACATCTCGATCTTCAGTATGTAGTAAACGAGCTAATACCCCCTAGTTTTGAGAGCTCCTGCGGCCACCTTCCAGGCTTCCACAAAGTGAGCTTGAGTCTATCTTGTAATTTTAATTTTCATAATCTGCCCCAAGCCTGCCCATTTAATCCCATAGCCTCCGGAGATCGCCTACTCTACTCTTTCCTCACAAGGGACTTGATGGAAAAATCCCCACCCTTTTCTAAAGTCCAAATCCACCTATCCGCCAGCGTAGGATCCGGAACCGGCATCCTTAGAATCTCTGCAGTAGATTCTTCCAAAATAGTGATCGAACCAGATTTTCATCCCACAACCTCGCCTCATGCCATACCAAATCAGTAACCATTTGCACCTCAAAATTTTCCAAGCCCGAAGCCCTCCACAGCGGCTTGCAATCGACTCCACTAGGAAGCCAGAGGTCCTCCCTCAACCGAACCAACTCCCCATTTTGAGGCCATAAACACAGACTTGATTGTAGCAAGGGAAAAGCCTGTAGGAAGCCTTTTTAAAAAACGGACAGATTGCCTCCTTGTCTCTGAATGTCGAAAGGAGAGTGATTGCTATATTTAAGCTTCGTAATGTTCACCCATATACTTGCCGGTTCCTTGACAAACAGCCAGCCCAATTTTGCAATAAGGGCTAAATTAACTTCGAACATCTTTCGCAACCCAAGACCTCCCAACTCCTTTGGAAGACATATCGAATCCCACGCCTTTGGAGTAAAGTTTCTCTTCTTTTGAGCTGAGAAGCCCCACCAAAAGTCTTTTAAAACTTGGTCAATTTCCTCGCACCAACCTCTTGGGAGTAAGAAAGTCGACATGCTATAAAAAGGCATAGCAGTCGCCACGGCCTTAATGAGAGTTGTTCTTCCAACAAGAGACAACGCCCGCATCTTCCACCCCGCCACCTTGGATAGAACTTTGTTCTTGACATCCTCGAACACTTTGTGTTTTGATCTCCCAATAAATAATGGAAGACCCAAATACTTGCTGTCCATCCCCATGCACTGCACCTGAAAAATATTGCCCAACTCCTCAATAACTTCCGGATGTGAATTTTTGCTGCAAAACAGGGTAGATTTTGCCTTGTTTACTCTTTGACCCAAAATTGTTGAGTAATTCTCCAAAATAGCAACAATCCGATTAGCCTCCCTCGTATTTGCTCTTCCAAAAATCATTAAGTCATCGGCGAAAAGCAAGTGGGATAAGGGTGGGGCTCCCGGTGCCACTTTGATGCCAAAATACTACACTCATTTTCAGCCCTTGCCAACATCCGAGAGAGAACCTCAGCCCCCAAAATAAATAGGAAAGGAGAGAGAGGATCTCCTTGCCTAAGCCCGCGCTCCGGTTTGAAGAAGCCAAAAGGTGACCCATTGATCATTACCGAGAAAGACACGGCCGAAATGCACTGCTCTATCCATCGCACCCATCTCTCTCCAAAGCCAAAGGCCCTCAGAACCTGCAAAATAAAGCCCCACTCCATCCGGTCGTAGGCTTTTTCCATATCCAACTTCAAAGCAAACATCCCTCTTCGCCCTTTTTTAGTCTTCATAGTGTGCAACACCTCTTGTCCAAGAATAACATTCTCTTGGAGAGAACGCCGGGGAACGAAAGCCGCTTGGAAAGGGGATATCAGCCGAGAAAGAACGCCTTTCAATCTAGTAGATAAAATCTTAGAGATCGCCTTGTAAGCCACGTTACAAAGGCTGATCGGTCTGAATTGATCAATCCGCACTGAATGCTCCACCTTAGGAATAAGCACCAAAAAACTATGGTTGAGCTGTTTGAGCATAAACCTCGATCTGAAAAAATGCAGCACCATATCCGAAAGAGCCACCCCCACGACCTCCCAATAATGTTGAAAAAATAGGGTCGAGAACCCGTCCGGCCCCGGGGCCTTATGAGGCCCAATCTGAAAAACCGCATCACGAATCTCCTTCATAGTCGGTGATCACAGGCTGAATCAGCTCCTCTATCTCTCCATTCCCATTGGCATCAGGGGAAGAATAAAGCTCCTTGAAGAAATTCACTATATGATTGCCGATCTCATCCCGATTGTGCAACCACCCACCTCCACTATTTTTCAAGGTCTCAATATTATTACGACGTCTGCGGATTATCGTGGACAAGTGAAAAAATCTCGTGTTCAAATCCGTAGTAGTAAGCCAATTTATCCGCGATTTTTGCTTCCAAATAATCTCCTCTTTTTTCATAGCCTCCAATAGCTCCACTTGTAGCCTTTGTTCTGCCTCCCAATTCTGATCAGTAGGGGTGATAGATTGCAAATGTTGTAGTTGAGCTCAGAGTTTTGAAATCTGCACCTGCACCACTCCAAAATCTTCTTTATTCTATCTCCGGAAAGCAACCTTCGTAGCCTTTAGACGTTGAGTAAGACGATAGGACGTAGAACCCCCAACCGAGCCTCTCCAAGCCCGAGCCACCACCCCCTTGCTAGACTCCTCCCGAGTCCAACAGCTTTCGAAACGGAAAGGCTTTGGCCCAGCATCCATGGCTCCACACGTGTTGAGAACAATAGATGCATGATCATACGCATACCAGGGAAGTATGCGAATGATTGCACGCGGGAAAAGAGTCATCCAAGCACCATTTGCCAGCCTCTTGTCCAACCTTTCTCTAATCTAATGGAACCCACTACTCCCGTTGCACCAAGTGAAACGTGGTCCCGAGCTCCCCACGTCGACTAATCCTTGCCTCATACGCAATTGGAAAAAGCTGTCCGTAGAGGATGAAGCTACCGGTCGTCCTCCCCATTTTTCGTGTTGGCCTGACACCATATTAAAATCTCCCATCACAAGCCAAGGCCCTCCACCATATTAAAATCTTCCATACGCATGGAAAATTTCCCCCTTGACTCATTCTCTCTTCAGTCTGCTCACGCCACTCTCTGTGTCTCCTCTCTCTAGTCTCTTCTCTTGCCTCTCGCTCTGTCTCTCAGTTCTCACTCTCTCTTCTCTCAAATCTCTCTTCTCTCTTGTATGTTGTTTCTTTTTTGTTCATTGGTATAATTCCAGGAGATGAGCTTCGGGCTGCAAGTGCAACGAAGCAGATCTGTCTTTCTTAAGCTTAGCAAGCGAAAGGGATTTCTTTGGAAAACCGACTTGGCATTTGCTATCGGGATTGCTGAAATTCCGACACTTGCCGGACCGAAACCGGATGCCATATTAGGCATACAGTTCTTAACGATACCAGAGCCGGAATTTCAAATTTCGACTCCGGTAGGACCGTTATCCACCCCTACCACCAATTGATATGAAGAGATGAGATAATACTGACATTTGAGAAGAATAGGAAAGATGAGCTCAGAGAGCGTGAGCGTTCCAAAACAAGGACTTAATTACAATTAAAGCTTTTTCAGTTTTGCCAAATTATTTCTCTGGCAAAATCTCTCATGTTTCCTCATCAATTATAAAAGGGGAGCACACTCGTATTGGCATATGTCACCTTAGACATCTGAAATTCATGCAATATTTTAAAGTCTCGAGTTTCCCAGAATCACTGGAATAGACTATATTGTATACTTCTAGATATGATAAGCTAGATAAATGAGCATTAAATGCGTTCGAGCTTGGTTTGATCCACTGCGAGGGCAGAGCTTTTTCAAAAGATTGCTTTCCCCTTGGTTCTCAAAGAGTGCTGTTCACCTGTTGGTATTAAGCAAGGGTCAACAAAACTTGCAAACGGACCATACATCTCCATGTTTGAGGATTTGAGAGCGACACCCTTGCAGGAATTTCCTTGCGGCTGGTAGTTCCACCAGGCTTGACATTTTTTCAATACTAATTTGAGTTTTGCACTCACTGTCGATTCCACTATTAAAGTTAATTAAATGATAACATTTAACAGAAGACATGGGGTGAAAGTATAAACTATACAAGGAGCTTAATTTGTAACATGGATGCAAAGCTTTAGTACTTTGTGTTGCAATGTCTCTCTTAGTTTGGGGTGTATCAATTACAGTATTGGCATATGTCACCTTAGACATCTGGCAATATTTTAAAGAGGAATCACTGGAATAGACTATATTGTATACTTCTAGATGATAAGCTAGATAAATGAGCATTAAATGCGTTCGAGCTTGGTTTGATCCACTGCGAGGGCAGAGCTTTTTCAAAAGATTGCTTTCCCCTTGGTTCTCAAAGAGTGCTGTTCACCTGTTGGTATTAAGCCCACTAAGCAATGGTAGTCAACAAAATTGAAAAACTAAAGATCATACATCTCCATGTTTGAGAGATTTGAGACATGCCTTCCAAATATTTGCAGGGCATTTCCTTGTTTTCACCTTCTGACTACTGTTTATTTTACAATTTACGCTTCAAACTATCAAACTTGACATATTGCAACCCCAAATCAGACTACTAATAGTTTTGCACTTTGCACTGTCGATAAGATCTCACTATTAAAGTCTAATACAAATGAGACATTTAGCACAAATCTTAACAAGACATGGGGTGCAAAGTATAAACCTATTGGCACAATCTTAATAGTTGTAACATGGATGCAAAGCTATTAGTACTTTGTGGTTGCAATGTGTCAAGTTTTAGTTTGGGGTGTAAATTACAGACAAACAGTGGTTAGAGGGAGTAAAGTGTAATTTCCCAAATTTCGTATGGTGAAAATCAAAGCCATTATTAACTTACCCAACATAAAAAAGCAAATCCATTACCACCCATTGCATCCACATAACAACAGCTAATTTCAATAAATAGATTAATACACTCCATAAATCATGCACACTACCATATAATCTTTCTAATCACACAAAAATCCTGAACTGTCTCCCACATAAAATCTTCAACTATCTACAACCAAGCAAGCTAATATTGAACATCACAACTTCCAAGATTCACAGTTTATTTTATATGCGAGTTTCCCTAGGTCACTGACTCGTCTCCGTGTTCTGCCAATCCAACAATAAACCCTTAAGAATTAGCAATCACTAATACTAAATTTAGAGGAACTCATTTGTAAGAAATAATACCTTTCCCAGGAACAATTATAACAGGCGCTTTACAGTTGTGGAAGCAATGCTCGCTCACACTTCCCTGCAGCACACTGAAGGCCCAACAACAATAAAATCAGACAGAGAGAGACACAAAGTAAAAAACCGTGGGGGCCATTGGGAGAAGAGGGGGGAGAATGAAGTGAAGATGAACCTTTGAATTATGCCTCTGCCTCTAGTACCCATGACCAAAGCTGCAGGCTTCAACCTTTCTGCTTCCTTGCAAATTACCTTACCTGGATCTCCTTCTGCAATCCGGGCCACTGTCCTCACCTATACCATATAGACCCTTTAAATTGGGTGATACTGAAGTAACCAGGATCGTTCCATGTGCAGATTTTTCATATTGCCAAATTCTATATATAAAACCAGCTTCTCTAAGTGTAGGTTATCTTATATTGACTTTTAGCTACAGGATATTCTTCTATGTTAATTAAGCTTAGTGATGACTGCAGCATAAGGGGAGCAATGACTGGAAGGAGTGCCAGAGTAACAGATAAAGCGCAGGGGATGAAAAGTGGTGGAGCACTGTCGATTTACTTATGGCAGTTGCCAAAGGAGTTTGAGTCATGAACTGAGGTTTCTAATTGCAAGATAATTCAGCCATTTGCACTTTTTGTTCGAAGATGAGAAGCCAAAAATGAATGAAAATGTGACAGTTTAGCTTCACTACATAAATTACCTCTTATGCAAGTGTCGTAACATATAGCATTAGTAGACTAGAGTAACAACTGCCACTCCATAATAAATTAACCAAGAAAAGGGGTGTAGTTCATTAAGGCATTAACTACAAACTTTAACTCGAAAGATAAAATTTCTTTTAAATTATCAAAGATATTATCATTTCAGGTGGAATCTCTATGCAAAGGTAGGAATTAGGATCATCAACAGGTACGTGAGATCATAAATGGGCTATGTGAGCACATTTAACACTTCTGTCCCACTGAAAACTCTAGATGGATACTAGAAACTAAACCCAGCTTCAGTTTTGAGTAGCTCTGCATATAAATTTTGTACATAAGATTTTACATTCAGAAGTGAAACTCTCACAAATGTCAAATTGATATTTTTCGCTTTTTTGTTGTGAAATAATAATAAAAACAGTAGCTTCAGATGGGTATTTTTGGTTTCTCTTTTTGTTCAGAGTAATTTCAGGAGAAAAACGAAATTAAGGAGCTTACTCACCATGGCAACTTGAAAAGCCTCAACCGCAAGCTCCTCCATAAGCCTCTGGCTCGTCTCGTAAAGGACCTCGTTTTTAACGCCTAGATGATCCCCAAACGAAACAAGAATCCATAAACGTTATGAATAAAAAATGTACAACACCATAAAACGAGAATCAACAAAAATTCAGAAGATGTAAAATGAATTAACTCGAAACGGCATGGATGAGATGGACAGTGTCAGCGAGCCTGCAGAGGTGGATGAGGGCCCAATCGAAGGCATGCTTGCTGTTGGGCCCGTGATCCACAGCTATCAGTATGTCCCGGCCTCGCCTCCTCTCCCCTGTCTCTCTCTCCAGCTCTGGCTCTGCCACAACCGGAATCAGATTAGCCAGCTTCACCTCTCTCCAGCTGTACTCTTCCTCATCCTCCTTCAACGTCTCCATCATTTGCGGTGCTGAGAGCGTTCTGCTCAACAACGAGAACAGGGATATCGTACCGGATTTAAGAATTCGGATTACTTTTTTCTTTTTTTGCCTTTTTTATTCTTGCTCTTTTATTTATTTATTTCTGGAACCTTTTTAATTCTTGCTCGACTAATGTTTATGAGGCCTTTAGGAATATCGAATGATCGAGGTAGCTCGTGGCTGTTCTCTGGGCCAGCCGCCAATGAACTTCCGTGTTGAAATTGTAAACACTGCTCCGTCCCATAAACGTGTAACGCTCCCGTGTGTGTCTCTCTCTCTCTCTCCTTTTCTTTTTTTTCCTTCTCATTAGATTGTTTTTAACGGCTCCTGGCAAAGGGAAAACGGTGCCTTTTCAATTCCCCCAAAAAATAAAAACGGTGCATTTTCCACCGGGCGCAATCCCGGTTTGGTTTGGGGGCCTAGAACTGCTACTTTCCAAGACATTGGTCCATTGACATCTTAGAGCCAGTGTTCCCAACGACCCAACGAGCCGAAATGAACCTTTCCAAAAAATAGAAAAAGGGCTACATCCATGAGTTTCGGTAGATGGGAGCTGGTGACTTCCGAACGCCGTTACGCCAGTTTTGGGTTTTGATTTTGATTTCACCGGGCAGCAAGGTCAAATGGTATCTCAGAACGCTCCAGTTTCCTCCCGTGGTTTAACGGATGAAAGGAAGATGTAAAAAAAAATCATCCAAAGGCTCCAATTTTGCCAAGCATTCTACCAATTCAACAGGCGGTGACAGCCTCACAAAATTTTAAAATAGTTTACAAGTTTCTGACCGTGGGATTGATCTTTTAACATCGGCTTTCATTCATTATTAAGTTTGCCACACAAAATTTTAATAGTTGGCAAGTTTTTAGTCATGGATTTTTTTAAGCCTATTCAACAGCAAGTGCCCCGCTTAGTAATTGAGATTGAGAGCTTTGGATTTGTAATTTTTGAGATTGAGTGATGTAAAACTCTAATAATTACTTTATTTATTTGTCGTATTTAAGAAAAAATGTATTTAAAAAAAATGTGTCAATCGATAGATCTCATTCTAAGGTCCATATTATAAAAAACAACTCTAGGTAAATTTCATTCTAAAGTCCATACTATAAAAAATAATTTTAATTAAACAACATTTTAAAGTATATAGTCTCACATGAAAAGTGTAGTCAGAGAAACAAGAAATAAAAATATTTTTTTTATTTTTTAATTCGACACGTGTAATGTTTGCGAATCCAAATACGGAGTCTTGATACCTGAATTCAATCCTAATCCCAAGCAAAGCCTAAGAATTGCTACATTAGGAGTCGACACTCCACTTCCTCTACCTTTTTCTTTGGCACTTCCTCTACTTTTTTTTCTTTGGCACTCCTCTCTTCCTACTGCACTATTTCCATTTTTCTCTTTAAAAATGGCCGAATCCATACCACTTATACTCTGTCCCCATCCTTTTGGGTGCGTTATGGACTTTGGAGTCATGGGTAGGACTTCAACCATAAACATAAAGATCCAATAGGAGGTTTAATGGAGCTATTTCCTGGTTTATTATTATTAGTAGGATAAGGATTTTCAGGATGGAGATCGACTCTAGCAACGATCTGCATATCGTATTCCAGAGGCAAAACATAAATTATAAAGGAAGGCCAAGCTGGTTTAGTCATTCCCACTGCAAATACGACTAAAAATATTCAATTTTTGACCAATTTGTGATTTGTAAGGTTATAAACTTCTTTATAGGTTGCCACTCGAGAGATCCAAAACAGAAAAAAAAAAAAAAAAAAAAAAAAAAAAAAAAAAAAACCCCAAAAGTTAGAAGCCCTCACAATTTAGTAGCTAAAATAGGTCCAATGTAAAATAAAAAACAAGAATTAAACAAAGGGACGAAACGTAGCAGGAAAGAAAAAAAATATATATTTTCAGATCGATTACTTTATGCGTCAAAGAAAGAGAAGGTGCTCAGAATCTTATATGAATGGATGAGAGATGTCCTCACGTTAATATCGGATTAACGAGATTTTAATCAGTCAAATCATCATCGCACCTTCTCCTTCATACTTCACCCCTGTACATATTTCAAACAGAGCTCTCTGAGCGTGATTCAGAACGAGAGAGAGAGAGAGAGAGAGAGAGAGAGAGAGAGAGAGAGAGAGATACGAGACACAGAGAGATCTACGATCGACCCGACGAAGCTTGAGATTAGGGTTTGCTGTGTGTAATTTATAGCCAGTAAGCATCCGTAATTACGGAAATGTCCTTGTGAAAAGTTTACGGGGGCGCGAGTTCAAAAGGCTGTCGAGAATGAAATATCCTGAGAGGTATGTACATCTGTCCGAGTCCACGAGTCTGCTCAGTGAAAGCCCATATTTTGGGCCACTAGTATTTCGTCCTGAAAAGCCCAAAGCCAATTTCTCGGCCCAATCTACTCATCGTTCGTGCGCAACTTTTCTCCATCTAATTCTACTCTACCTACCGTCGCTGCCGCGTGTAGTTTGAACCGAAGATTAAGGAATATTAGACCAACTACATCTAAAACGTCGCCGCATCATGCCACCAAAACCTACTTAAAAATGTAGACTTTTACATGGTTCCTTAATTCTTGTTTAGTGGCCCTTATATTCCTTGGATTCCAAAAGCCCATTTTGCACATAGTCTAATGCAGGTTTGTTAAAAGAACAGTAAAATCAATCCCAAACCAGATCCTAAATGCACAATTAGCAAATTGGGTGGATTATTGTTGCCTTTTCTTACGGTCTAGTTTTCTCTTTTCATATAGAAACTTTGTAAGGTACTTGAACTTCGTTGTTTATTGGCGTGCAATGTATAAGAAATTAATCTACATCTCATGTGGTGCGGACCGTAACTGATCAAAGAAAATCACATGCAGCAATAAAACAAAACATAAGAGCCAAAGGCCGACTCAGTTTAAAGTTTAAACCACAGCACGTAACGTAAAGTTTGAGTATCTCTGGGATCATTGACCAAAGTGAACGGTCATGATTCATGAAGGTACTTCAGGTAGATCGAATTAACGTTGACGTAATATGTAATGAAATGCAATTAGTTGGGGGCCGGATAGAATTTGGTTAATTAGGCCACCACCAGGCCGGTAGAGCGCTTTCTCAAACACAGAGATTAATATTCGTGCGTCGGAACCGCAGTCTGCAGGCAGGTTAGATACATTACATGCTTACGTGAAGATGGAGATCTTTGAATTTGTAAGGAATCGGCCGCTGGCTGGCCACCTATGTGTTGACCTTCGATTTGGGATGGCCGTATAAAAAGGACCCCAGGAGTTACTTTTCCAATGAGTATTGCTTCATTCCCTCGCTAAACCATAGTTGACTGAAATTTTTAATTCTCCGCAGCCCCATCGAGACAGGAAATGTGATCACTTGCCCACATGGGTGCTGCAAGAATGAAGGTTTATAATGGTTGTGCAATTTTGTTGTTTGGAATGATTGTTTTTGGGTCTCTCATGGCTGCGGCTTCAACAGGACCCACGGACATGTCAACTGCCATTCTCGTAAGGGTAGATCAGTCGGGCATTAATGGAGATTTTAAGAAGATACAAGATGCCATTGATTCAGTTCCTTCAAATAACTCTGAATTGTATTTCATTTGGGTTAAGCCAGGGACTTACAGGTATGTGCGCGTGTGTATTTGTGGTGTTTACGGGTAGTTCAAGCTCTTGTTTCTTTTCGGAAACAAAAATATACTACGGGTTATTATTTGAATTATATCTCTAACAATGCAGGGAGAAAATTGTGGTTCCTGCCGATAAGCCCTTCATTACATTGAGTGGCACACGGGCCTCTGACACCATTATAACATGGGGTGACACCGGGGAGATAATTGATTCTGCAACACTCTCTGTATTTGCTTCTGACTTTGTTGGACGATACGTCACAATTCAGGTATAAGCCTAGCCTTATGTTTACACCTTTTTTTTGCATATTCTTCTATGATTGCGTATGAGATCCCTGAAAAACGAGGAAGATTAACCGTAACAGCTGAGTAAAAACTTCTGCGGACTGCTTTCTTCATCCTCTAATTAATGTCTTTACTGATTTCTAGAACACTTTTGGGACGTCAGGCAAAGCTGTAGCTCTTAGGGTTGCAGCAGACAGAGCTGCGTTCTATGGGTGCAAGATTCTTTCTTATCAAGATACTCTCCTGGATGACAATGGAAGACATTATTTCAGCAACTGCTATATCGAAGGAGCCACTGATTTCATATGTGGAAACGCTGCTTCCCTCTACGAGGTGAGGTGTATCTATTAGTCGCATAGAAACACCCATACGCATGTATTGATCATTTTTTCAATTTAAAGTTGCAACGTTGCACAAATCGTGATCTGGCTTCTGTGTCCATGCAGAGGTGCCATTTGCATTCGCTTTCCAGAGAAGATGGAGCTATTACTGCTCAACATAGGAATTCCACGTCAGAGGATACTGGCTTTATCTTCTCGGGTTGCAAGATCACCGGTATTGGAACTGCTCTTCTTGGAAGACCGTGGGGTGCTTACTCTAAGGTGGTGTTTTACCTGACTAATATGTCCAGCGTGGTACTGCCACAGGGCTGGGATGACTGGGGAGATCAAAGCAAGCAAAGGTATATCGTGTGTGTATAAAGAGTTAAAGACTTCAAGAACGCAGTTGACCTTATTTAATCTCATAACCTATCTTCTTCCTTCAGAAATCCCCACAACTCAGATTGCCAAATTATGTGAACTTCCTGTTTGTTAGCAGGTATTCTAACATGTTTCATTCTGCTTTTTTTTTTTCTTTTTTTTTTTACTTTCTTTATCTTTTCTTTCTGTGGCGTACGACAGCACTGTGTGTTATGGTGAGTATAAGTGTTATGGTCCTGGTGCCAATAGAACGAAGAGGGTGAAATGGTCAAGCAGTCTATCCAGCGACGAGGCTGCACCCTTCCTGACTATGGACATGATTGGGGGACGAGATTGGCTCAGACCTGTACCAACTCACTTCAAGAGAGGCTCCACTATTCTAACTGAGCAGGCTGATGGAATAACTAGAGACTAAGAAAATGGCTCCCGTGAATTGTTTGGCTCATGCTTGAACATACGAGACTTTTCTGTCATATGCTTCCTTTTTTTTTTGCCCTTTTTCCTTTAATATTCTATTAATCGTTTGTAATAGACATGTAGATGAAACACTACTGGTCTCTACAAAGAGAAAACATACTATTTATTAATGGGAATCATTTGATTTATCGTTGTAACTCACAGGCCAAAGACGGAAAAAAACATTCTACTGGAAAGCCAAGTTGGGGTGCGAACTTATTGAAACAAAGCCAAGGCGGCGCAAACGTAACCCTGTGTCCTTGCCGCAGTTTAAAGAGATCTCTGAATAATCTATTCTTGTCAACTTTATCCCATTGTAGTACAACGGGGTATAACTACCATTCAGACAAAATCGTACAAACATTAATGACGTTCTGTCCTCAGCAAGCAAAACAACCGAACACCCCCACAAAGTTCAACCAAAAAGATTGTAAACAAACAAGAGATCACAAGCTGTTTGGGAACTCCATACCGATAGATAGAACTTTGTAGTAAATCAGAAAACAATGTCTAAATGACTTCGGATTTAAACTGACCGCGTTGCCTAGGAAAAGCAGGCATCTAAATTTCGACCATTCTCTGAACCAAACAAATTCCTCCCAGAAAAATGAAGGCAAAAAGTTTTAGATACATAAAAGTTAAGATTGCTTGAATCCAACCCTTTTCCTTAACCGTAAAGCGGACATGCCATGTTTGGCTTCCTGTAGCTCTCATGCTGTTCCGTAGTCCGTCCTATTTTTTTTTCTTTCATCTAGCTACTATTGTTCTCGCTTCAAGGTGGCACAACACCCATTGTAGTCCCTATCTGTATTTTGCTTACAAGCTAATTTTCTATGCAACCTCTGCAGCCTCTACCTAATTCAACAACATGCATGAGCTCCCCGCTCCTATACCAAACTGATATATAGTCTGTCTTACCTTTTATGCTGCGTTATAAATTCATAAGACCTTGACCCGTCATCTGTTATCCAAACGGAATTTTGCATTGTTCAACAACATCAATGGCAAACCGCGAAGATTTCTCACATGCTCTTCTTCTGTTTTGCTCGCTTGGGATCTTTTTTCTTCAGACAGAAGCTGCTGTAAAGATGTACCAATTCAACGTAAGCAGTTGACATTGTCCATTTATCATGGTGTTTATTGTCTTGACGTTTTGAGTTCGATATACGATGATTTTCTTTTCTGGGCTTTTCAGATTCAATTGAGGAACGTCAGCAGGTTGTGCCACGCCAAGCCCATTGTTACGGTTAATGGGATGTTCCCAGGGCCAACAGTTTATGCTAGAGAAGGAGACAGAGTTCTAGTAAACGTTACCAACTACGCTCAATATAACATGTCAATTCATTGGTAGGAGATGTATAATGCTACTGGGAAAAACTATAACTTCATGAAATACGTGCATGTGGCTATTTTCTTTTCCTTTTCTAATGAAGAATGAGCTGTTATTTTCAGGCATGGACTTAAGCAATATCGAAATGGTTGGGCGGATGGACCAGCTTATATAACACAATGTCCAATAAAGACCGGGAACAGTTATGTCTACGATATTAATATAACAGGGCAAAGAGGAACACTCTGGTGGCATGCACATATTTTTTGGCTAAGGGCCACTGTCTATGGTGCAATTGTCATCATGCCTAAACAAAGGACTCCATTTCCTTTCCCTCAGCCTGACAGAGAAGATAATATCCTCTTAGGTGAGTTAGACAATCTATAATTCTGTCTTTCTAGTTTTATTCATGCAGAAGGAAATGCATTTGCTATATAGTGGTAAACTTTGTAGGAGAATGGTGGAACAATGATGTCGAAGAGGTTGTTAGACAAGGAAACAAGCTGGGACTGCCTCCAAACATGTCCGATGCGCATACCATTAATGGGAAGCCAGGGCCTCTCTTTCCATGTTCTGAGAAACGTAAGCCAAACTGATTTGAAGCCTATTAGAACCCAAACTTCAGGAAGGTAGTTTTAGGTGTCGCTTTGTCAATTTTGCAATTTCCAGTGACAATTTTCTGTCCCCCTCCTCCCCCCTTCTTTTCTCTTTCCCCTTTTGCAGACACCTTTGTAATGGAGGTTGAACAGAGGAAGACGTACCTGTTGAGGATAGTCAATGCTGCACTCAATGACGAGCTTTTCTTTGCCATTGCTGGTCACAACCTGACAGTGGTAGAGATTGATGCAGTCTACACAAAACCTTTCACAACTCATGCAATACTAATAGCTCCAGGGCAGACCACAAATGTTCTTGTTCAAGCTAACCAAGTGCCAAGCAGATATTTTATGGCTGCTAGAGCATTCATGGATGCACCGCTTTCCATTGACAACAAAACTGCTGCTGCAATTCTCCAATACAAAGGCATTCCAAACACAGTAGTCCCCATCCTTCCCCAACTGCCGGCACCCAATGACACAGCTTTTGCTCTAAGCTACAATGCCAAACTAAGAAGTCTAAATTCTCCACAGTTCCCAGCAAATGTCCCCCTTAAAGTTGACCGCCATCTCTTTTACACGGCTGGTCTGGGAATGAACTCATGTCCAACATGTCTAAATGGAACACGACTCACTGCTTCCTTAAACAACATTACTTTTGTAATGCCCCAGGTAGGCCTGCTTCAAGCTCACTACTTCAGCATCAAAGGTGTGTTTACAACAGACTTCCCAGACCGCCCTCCATTGGCTTTCAATTATACCAGTGCACCACTTACTGCCAATCTTGGCACTGTGCTAGGCACCCGACTTAGCAAGATTGCTTTCAATTCAACAGTGGAATTAGTATTACAGGACACAAACCTTCTCACTGTCGAGTCCCATCCGTTCCATCTTCATGGCTACAATTTTTTTGTTGTTGGGACCGGCGTTGGGAACTTTAATACTTCCAAAGATCCAGCTAAATTTAACTTGGTGGATCCTCCTGAAAGAAATACAGTTGGGGTTCCAACAGGCGGTTGGACTGCCATAAGGTTCAGGGCTGATAATCCAGGTATGTCCATAACATTATTGAATACCATACAGCATTGGAAGTTCAATATATAAGCAACAGCGTTCCTTAATCAGCATAGAATGATCTGTACTATTCGGACTAAAACTACCTTTAATATTCTTCCAATATGGTGTTGGTTCATTGTGTAGGCGTGTGGTTCATGCACTGCCATCTTGAGCTTCACACTAGCTGGGGTTTAAAGACAGCGTTTGTGGTGGAGAATGGTAAAGGTGCGGATCAATCTATTCTGCCTCCACCGAAGGACCTTCCTTCTTGTTAGTCTCACGAGATTCCTGAGGATACTAAACGGAAAAATTGATGGAAACAATTTCTTGTGTTGAGTTACTGCAAATGGCTAGGGGATGTAATGAAAATTGTGTATCACATTCTTCAAGCTGTAAATTAAAAAGGTTTCATCTACAATAAATTCATCTGTCAGTAAGGACTGCGTTATTTTAGTCTTCCCATCTATGAAAAACCCTCTTATTGTTCTGTTTGAGACATTGTTTGTACACTCACCTGATCCTGGTAAAAAGTTCAAAAGTACCTGCTATATAATCCCATTGTTGGATATACTGCTGTATCAAGTCTTCAAGTATCACCACCAGTGCTTCGGATTGAAAATTATTAGTTCCCCAAAAATAATTTTCAACTTCGACCAACATGGCTGGACAAGACCATTGCTCAAGCAGCTCAACCCGCCCTGCCTTGGCATCTACCACTTAGTTCCGAAATTCTAACCAACAAGAGGTCCAGAGGAGACAAGAAAAATTATCAATGAATCACTCTAGCAGATTCAGATGTGCTTTCTTTGATAACGAAAAGCAATATAGCGGAAGAAACACACATAAACAATCCTACAAGGCTCAGCAGCAAAGCACTGTCCATAAAATCAAAATCACAGAAAAAAAAAAACAGGCGAAGATGAAGAGAGGTTCATCACAGATAGCCGTCCAAATGACAAGTACAACTGAAATCCAACAGCCAATATACACTCCTTTACGAGAAAGCTCCAGCATATTCACAAACCAAACCTCCTGTACTCCGTGAACGAAGAAACTTCAAGAAGCTATGATAGAAAAAAGGCATGCCAACAACAGAAGCAGCACCAAAGCACCTATCCAATAACCCCATTTTTGTCTACTCTTTTTCATTTGCTTAGCATAGAAGAGTCCATTGGTTCCACCATTTATATACTCCCCACCACGAGCCACATTCTCTTCGATATCATTGATCTTTTCACCTTGTGTTTCCACCAACACGGCCATGTCCAGAAAAACTTGATGGAGCTCTGTCAAGCTTCTCTGTAACTCCTTCAAAGCATCATGCCGTTCCTTATTCTCTGTAATCAAATCTGCCCTCCCATCGAAAACTTCGATCTGCCCACCTTCCGAAATCATCTTTTGAATGTCTTCCTCGCTGGGTTCCTCTCCAGTCGCAGTATAATACCTCCTCTTAAGACCTTCTTTGTGCTCTTTAACAATCTGCTCTCTCAGAGACTGAAAATCATTCATCAGATCCCTCAATTTTACTCTCAAACCATTAGTCACCGAAATCCTGGCCCGATCAACCGGACTTCCTTCTTTGTATCCTACTGCTACCTTACGATTAGCTATATTAGACCGGTCAAGCGACTCTAATATTGTCTTAATATGTTTTACCTTCCGAAGAACAGTGACCATGTCTGAGTTAATCCTATCTCTTAGTCCTCGAAGAACTTTAGCACTGTGAGTACACTTCGTCTCTTCTTTCAGGTCTTGAAGGTTAAGAAGAAGATTGGTGATCTCTTCCATCTCAGCCTTGATTCCGGCCACTTCTTCAAAAAACTGTGAGAGGTTCTGCTCTTCAGCGGGATCAAGTTTTCCCATCTCGATGTCCGGCTCGGCTTCAAGGTCTTTCATTGCCTGTTTTTTGAGATCCACGTAACTGAGAAATGATTTGGTCATAAGATCGTTCATTTTTGCGACGATCAAACACCCACCTGAATCCTGAAAGTACAAAAAAAAAAAAAAAAGGATATTTTTAAGTTACAAAAGAAAAAGAATTACATTTGTCATTGAAATGTATGTCCTCAAGTAAAATGGAAAATTGAAGGTTGATTAGACCAAAAAAGAGAAGAAATAGAAAACAGAGTAACGGAAGGTGTTTCAAAAATAAAGAAAACAAAAAAAAGAGGCAAAATAATCTACAACTAACAAATGTATACGATCCTGCAAATAAAGAAGGATATGATGATGCTTGAATTATCTTTCCCGTGATCCTTGTCCCTTCAACAGGACATCTTAAATGGAATTAAAATGGGTCATAAACAGAGATTACTCTTGCCTACTGTTTGGGTACTGCGGAAACAAAGGAAAATAAAATGTAATGCTCCCTGAAAAATACAAATGTTCATCTCCACTGTAAGCTCAGTGTCGTAACTCTTTTTTTCTACTTTCCCATTTCAAAATTTTTGTCAGACAAAGAAACAAAACTGAGCCTTGAAGAAGACATAGAGGGCCTCAACAATCTAAGACGAACTGCAATTCTACTAGACTATCTAACTCAAGGTGCAACGATATAATAGACGCAATTCAAGAATGATATCGAATTTTTCCAGAAACAGACACAGTAAGCAAAAAACCTTGAAGAAGTCGAAGCTAAGAAAGGAGAGGTTCAACTCCTTGAAACTTTTTCTTCAGGAAAGCTCTTCAGAGTGTTATGAATTAGTTTTCTGTAGGCATTTGAACCCTTTTCAAGTGTCTCATGAGTATATATCATAGAAGAAGGGGAAAAAATTACATGCTTCCGTTATTTTCTACTTTCAAATTTTAAATTGAGAGGCTCTTTCTCAAAGAGCCGTTGAAAGTTTGAAAAGTCGGGATTCCTCATCGCAAGCACCTCAAATGACGTCGTTTCGTAGGAGGCTGTACAAATTTGGGGACGTCTTTTGCAGAATCCTATGGACATGCTCATTTTTTTGTTTTTTAATAGAAAATTTTCCAGGAGTCATTGCATCAGGATGTATCTCACCATGTTAAATTTTTAATTAATTCTCGACAGAAATATTAAAAAGGATGAATTCGAATTTGTAGATTAAGAATCGACTAAATAATTACCCTATACATTGGAAAGTCAAATTAAGCAATAATTGATCAATATACCAACCAGAAAATTATATATTAAGCATAGTAATTTTTCTAGAGATTTTATGATAAATTGAGAGTGACGCGCTTTTAAGGCCAAATAACACAAATTTATTTTCTAATTAACTATAATAGCACGTTGTGAAATGAAACGAGAGTAGAGAAAAAAAAAAAGTAATTTCTAACAAATTTATATCATTCTTCTTAACGAGAAAAATTCTTGTGGAGTAAATTATTTAAGTGAACTCACTTAACACACAGATAAATCTCGGATAATTAAAGTAGATTCATTCGCACCCTTAACACTTCCACTTAAATGAATTACGACATTCACCTAATAAAAAATCGAACATGCGATTTACGTGTCTAGCTCACATAGATAGATATAGGTAATCCGTAATCACTAAGCTAAGCAAGCCCGCGAAATATCATTGTTCTCTTTTGTTAGCTCGGTTAAGAGTATACCCTTGCTGTGTACCAAACCTTCCTGTCCCTGATTGGCCTATCTTAATTCTGGTCAAAACCAACCGACCATCCAGTTCAACCTCTGGGCGTTAGAAATGAAACATTTCTGTGTCAGATACTCAGATGCCATTTCGGGATTTCGTACTTTGTGAGATTAGTCGGAGAGAGATGGGGAAGAGCAGGATACTGATTATCGGAGTGACAGGAAATCTGGGGTACCATTTGGCCAATGCCAGCCTCGAATTCTCCCACCCAACTTTCGCTCTCGTCAGAGACTCCGCCTTCTCTGACCCCCTCAAATCTCAAAAGCTTCAGTCCCTCTCCAATGCTGGAGTCACACTCCTCAAGGTCATTCCTCTCTCACTCACTCTCTCTCTCTCTCTCTCTCGCGCCCGCTCTTACTGGCTGTCTTTTCTAATGTTAAATAGATTTCGAAGAGTTATTCGCTCATTTTCTTGAATTTAGGGTTCGCTGCAAGATGAAGGGAGCCTCGTGGAGGCGATAAAGCAAGTGGATGTGGTTATTTCTGCTGTTTCGAGTGGACAGGTCCTCGACCAGAAGCTTCTTATCAAACTTATTAAACAAGCTGGCACCATCAAGGTCTTCACCTTTCCTATTTTTTTCCCCTGTTTTTGTTCTTTTTTCTTTTTTTGAGTTAGTTTCGTTTTGATACAAGTCTATCTCCGATTACAGCTAATGAAATCAAAAATTTCAGTACTAAGCGTTTTGTGTTTATTTGAAGGCAAAGAATGGATTTTCACAAGATATTCCGAAAGTTCTATATATAATTTATCCATATATTAAAAATAGAGATCAAGATATCAATTTATTTAAGGAATTGAATCAGCATTTTTGTGTTTTTATCTTGATTCTCGTGCATTCTATTCATGGTCGTATCTTACAATCATTCGGAACATGTAAATGTACTTGTAAGCCTGCTGTCCAGAGGTTCATTCCAGCGGAATTTGGAGTAGACCCGGATAAGGTTCAAATATCAGGCCAGGGCTACGGCCTCTACTCAAGGAAAGCTGAAATTCGACGTTTTCTGGAAGCTGAAGGCATACCCTACACTTGCATCTCTTGCAACCTCTTTATGAGCCTTCTGCTTCCTTTTCTTGCTCAACCAGACCTAGATACTCCTCCAAGGGATAAGTTTACCATTTTTGGGGATGGAAATACTAAAGGTATGTTGATTGTGATCTGCTCAGCTTCGTCATATTGATCTGGCTAGATAGGGAATCAGCATAGTTCTATTAGAGCCAATGACATCCAGTAATCTACTGCCTGATTATTTGGCTTTTCTGCAGGTGTCTTTGTGAAGGAGAGTGATGTTGCTGCCTTCACAATAAGTGCAGTGGATGATCCACGCACATTGAATAAGGTGGTGCATTTGCGGCCCCCAGGAAATGTACACTCCATGAGCGAGCTGGTTGAGACTTGGGAGAGTAAGATTGGGAGGAAGCTTGAGAGAACACATGTAACAGAAGAAGAGCTTCTACGGAAAATTAAAGGTAATTTAATGGTATAAGAAAAACCTACAGCTTGAAGACATTCATGAAAACTACTAAACACTATACTAAGTTGAGAATAGAAATGCGTTGAAGAAACTGATTTCATATGTATAAACCATTTCTGTCTGGCATACCCTTGCAAATTAGGAAAATACTAATTTCACATATATATCACCCTTTTCTAATAGGCATATCCTTACAAATCAGAGCTTTATAAAGGTGAAAAAAAAAAAAAGATGTATGAGGATGTAACTGGCTACTGTGTGAGTTCCACCCACAGAACTACTGTGGAATTGCTATAGCTACACGACAGATTATACATCTGCAGACAAGATTCTGTTCTTCTCTGGAGTTGAGCTGTTTTTGCGTGCATTGTGTCCAATCTCAGTGGCATGTCTGGAGATGCCGCACTTAGGTCTTAAACTTCTTTGGTTTGCTTGGTTTCCAAGGGACAAAATGATGGAGCTATTTCTAGGGTGCGATTTGGTTCAAGAATAGTTGTCGCTCATTTACTTGAATTGTTTTTGTGTTTACACTGCTTCTCCTTTAGTTTCTTGTCTGGAGTTTTGGCCATGACTTTATGGTTTACTTTTGCAGAGACTCCATATCCCCTCAACATGAAGATGACTTTCATATATTCTGCTTTCGTAAAGGGAGATCATACATACTTTGACATCGAGTCCTCCGGCGGTGTAGACGGGATAAAACTGTATCCACAAGTGAAATACACCACGATAAGTGAATTTCTAGACACCCTATTGTAAGAACCTCCAAGAATTGTTGTTGAACAAGTAGCAGCTTGAATTTGAATAAAATGTCACTGGTTCAGCTGAAATTTTTACGTCATAAAATTTGGCTCCCGATCCTGAAAGTATGGCAATTATAATCTCATAGAATCATATTTTTGGCAGCCAGCAGTGCTCATATTTCCATCGTGTATAATGCAAAAAACATAGGGTTGTATTGAAACTCAGCATAATTTTCCGAGTGTTTACGGAAAAACCATTGGGTTTGAATGATGCTTATTTTCAAAAGACATTGTGTATTGCCCTCGAGTTCACTGTGATTTGATAGGTAGGGGCAGGAACGAGGACTTTGAGCATCTCTTTAGGATAGAGTAATTTCTTCTTCTTCTTTTATTCTTTTCTTTTGGGATCTGCTGCGTAGTAGTTAGAGATGAAGAGAAGTGACGTGTGTTAGGTTGATTTTGCCATCATGGTCTCTCTCCCGTGTACCACTAAGCGGTAACCTCAGAGCGCATGAATTGGCAAAGTGGGCCATTTGGGAGGTAGATTTCATTCATCGTAGTGGGAACTCTATGTCGCCCGAGTGGGCTAGGAAACGAGCCCGGAATGCTACCAGATCCAGATTAAGGAATTTGTTTACTCCTCTCATAGATGATAGAACAGAACAAAATAGAATTGGCAAATTGAATATGTATTTTCTGGCTTTACTTAAGAAGGGGACCTCATCACAAAATTTTTTTTTTCCTTTTTTGGCTAAACTTTTTGAACACAAAAAATTCACAGCCAAACATTTAAAATGTCAACAAATTCAATACAAATTCTAACACCTTTTCACACAAATTATGATAATGTTTCAAAAAAAAATTATATCAAATATTTTTTCTCTATATTTTATTAAAAAATTACATCAAATCATCTCTACATATTTTTACAAATTCTAATAAAAATTAATTTATAATCAAATATATTTAAAAAATTTCACTAATTATTTACGAATATCAATAAAACTCTAATATTCCTAAATGTTCACATAACTATCAAATTTTCTATAAATTTGAAGGATTTTTTTTAACTAAACATCAACTAAGAAATGCGGTTGGGGTTCTTTATAAAGGGATCTCTATCCACCCTCACTACAGGGTGAGCTCTTAAACTCTCTGTATTGGCTTATCCGTTTTATAATAGGTTCAACCTTATCTTGCCCAAAAAAGGAAAGCACAACCGCCAAATTCGAATGGCATTCCCGTCAATGAGGAGACTGAAAGAGTCGAAATTTATCCCGTAACAAGTGCTCACTGCTCACAGTATCAAACCATCCTCTTTAAATTCGTTAGCTTCCCCTTTAAACCGTCGTTGCTACTGTTCTGCTCAATTCCCTCCGGAAAAAGCCTTTCCAATGGCGGCGAAAAGCAAGATCTTGTTCATTGGAGGAACCGGATACATAGGAAAATTCATCGTGGAAGCGAGCTCTAAGGCCGGTCATCCTACCTTCTCTCTCGTCCGAGAGTCCTCCGTCTCTAACCCCGACAAATCGAAGATCATCGAGAAGTTCAAGAGCCTAGGTGTCAATTTAGTCTATGTACGTAAGACATTCAGTTCCTTTCTTATTCTTTTTCCCGTTTCTGTTACATTCTGGAACGAAAATAATATTTTTTTATCGTTTGGTGGTGTCTTTGGAGAGAACGCAATAGTCGTTATTTTGAGGATGTCGCATCATCGGTGGTTCATTTGCAGGGTGCTGTTGTGCATTCTCTTTTTTGTTGGGTTTCTGTGATGTGGGGGGGTTGTTTTCTTGATTTTCCAGATTTCCTTAGTTTCTTTGTTTGTATGTCCCAAGTGTCTTCATTTGTACTGTGTGAGTATTGCTTATTTATTTATTTCCAGTTCCGGACATTGGTTGTTAAATAATCACGCGTTCCTTCGTTCTTATGATCTTATGCCTCTGGTGCGCAGATTATAGTTTGTGATTCTGAAAAAATCACGCCAATTTGTGTAATAAATCTTTTGTCGTTTTAATGTTGAATTATCAGAATATCACAATGAGATAAGTCGTATCTAAGTCCTCATTCACAATTTGTCTTGAATGACATTTTCAGCAGGTTGGTAATGAAAAAATGAAGAGGCGTCTTTAAATTAAATTGCGTGAGATTCAATGGTAGGTCATTCAATCAGTAGTGCATCTATAAGCTGTTTAGAGCTGAATTGTACTATGAGCAGAGGCAGGTTGTGAGTTGCGTTGGGTTAGTGCAGTCTGAACGATCACGAGAGTTTGAGAAGGCACAGGTGGATCATCTCCACTGGGTTCGGGGCAAAAGTGAAGATCATCGCTGCCATCAAAGAAGCTGGAGTTAAGGTCATGTCATGACTGAAGAAGATGATAGATGATGCATAAGCAACAGAGATAGTACTTGGAAAGGAAATTCACATCTAATTTTCAAAAAGTAAGTCATGTCAGCATGAGTTGGAGTGAGCTTTTATGCAACTTCTATGTGCAGAGACTATCAACTGCTTAAGAAGAATCTGTAATCCTCATTGACATAAAAGGTCTGAAATTGGTACTGTCAGAGTCTTTTATGCAACTTCTATGTGCAGAGAGATATATCAACTGCTTAAGAAGTCCTGTATTATCCTTCTTGACATAAAAGGTAACTGAAAACTATGGACTAATCCATAGATATTAAACAATTGGTATTGTTTTAAAAAAATTTCCTCTCTCAGTGATGGATCTTTAAGGCAGTGAAACTGTTTGTACAAGCAGACACCAAGGTCCATTTTCTCAACCTGTTTCAACATAGTCCGAGGTTATTTTGAAAGTCTGTGGTGCTCTTTTTTATTAGATATTGAAGAAAAAGGGGAAAATGTAATTCATTTATGGAGCAAAATTTTGGTGAACTTATTGTTTTCTCATCTTATATGATATCATTTTGTATAACCTGACTGAATGAATTAAGCTGAAAATCTTAGAATTGCATGGCTTATTTACATTTTCATTGTTCAGAGATTCTTCCCTTCGGAATTTGGAAATGATGTGGATCGCGTGCATGTGGTTGAGCCTTTGAAAAGCGCATATGCCATTAAGGCTAAACTTCGCCGAACCATTGAGGCTGAGAAAATTCCCTACACCATTGTGTCTTCCAACCTTTTTGCTGGCTACTTCCTTCCATCTTTGGCACAGGCTGGAGCCACAGGTCCCCCAAGAGATAAAGTTGTTATCCTAGGGGATGGAAATCCAAAAGGTAAAACCACAAAATGTTAAGGAAAGATTTCTACTTCTGTATGGTTTAAGCACATCTATGGTAAAAGCACATATATCATTCTACACGCACGACTCTAGACATTCAGGCTCTTTATATCACAAGAATTATAGATGTACTTACTAAAGAAGAAGAAGAGTATATCTAATCATGGTACAACCTGCTGGATATTATTTGACACTCCACGCCGACAAAATTGAGCCACCCACACTTTTGAATGCAGACACGAGTTCATATATGGATAAGGTGCAAGTGTCTTGCATATTGAACAAAAGAAACGTGAATGACAAGCTTAGAACTATTTTTTCACTCTGCAGCAATTTTCAACAGCGAGGAGGACATTGGCTCCTATACAATCCGAGCTGTGGATGATAGTAGAACCTTGAATAAAATTCTCTACATCAGACCCCCTGGCAACATCTACTCGTATAATGACCTTGTGTCCTTGTGGGAGAAAAAGATTGGTAAAACCCTTGAAAGGATCTATGTTCCGGAGGAGCAAGTTCTGAAGAACATTCAAGGTTAGTGACAAATATCTCGTCATAAACTGTGCGAATTTAGGGGAAAGAGTCTATGTTAGTTGGAAGTGAATTTAAAATATCTGATGCAAGTATAATTTGGGTTTCCAGAGTGTCAAAATTACCCGTGAGTTTAATTAATGTCTACTACCATTAGTTCCCATTTCAGTTGCTTGAACTTTGAAGCAATTGAATTTTAGTAGGCTCTGAATGCTGGCATGGATGCAAGGGTTTTAACACAGGTTGCTTCTTTCATTGTTCGTGCAGAGTCCTCGGCTCCACTCAATTTGGTCTTAGCAATTCATCACTGTGTTTTTGTGAAGGGAGGTCATACCAACTTTGAGATCGACCCCTCTTTTGGAGTGGAAGCTTATCAGCTTTATCCTGATGTCAAATACCATCCAGTTGATGAGTTTCTCAATCAGTTTGTGTAACTTGTGGTCTTCTAAAATGACTTCCACTCTCTTGATAAATAAATAGGTGGCTACTCTCTGTTAACCTTCGTTTTGAGTTGGAGCTACTATGAAATGGCTGGTAGAGAGAGAGAAAGAATGCAAGTGGTGTGCCAACTTCCACATTGGTTTCTTCAAGGGCTTCTTGGGGACGTCAAAAGCCATTTCTGTTTTCTCAAGTATTGGGTAGATATGGGTACTCCTCCTCGGGTGGCGACAAAATCACTACTATGGACCTATTGTCTCGGGTTGGGTAATTGAAAATAGGCCATTCCCTCTGCGTGTGCCGACTGTGGTGAATAGGTGGGAGTCTGTTGAATCCCTGGGTTACATGTTCCTACATTGCACGACTTGACATTGCCTCCTCCCGCTTCATTTTGGTTTTCTATCTGGTTTGTTCCCCGATCTTGAGGAAGCCTCACCACCAACAAATTTTCATCTATCGGACTCGATGTTTCTTTAGGGTGATCAGACAACTTTGAGATTAACCCATCATGTGGAGTACGGCTTCAGGGCTCGACCCTGACGTCAAGCATACCACTGTGGATGAGTACCACAACCAATTTGTCATTGTTCTTCTGTCAGTGATCCTTCAATGGGAAAATCATATAATACAGAAGCCTGAATTAGATACCAGTACTGTTTCCCAACTCAATACACTAATCGGACTGAGAATACAAAGCATTCGGCTGTTTAGACGTTGGCTAGCGGCGTTCACTGCTCGGTAATTCTCTATAAGCCAAAGATCTTATGCAGTTGCTGATCAAATGAGGAGGAGAAACCACCGAGCATAAAAGCAACAATTATTTGATCATATTCCCCCAATCGCAGCAAACAAAACATGGACTTCAACATCTCAAATAAAACATTGATACTTTGCTGGAACAAGTAACTCGAGATTCAAAACAATTTTACATCATAAGTTATTTTATGTCCCACTGAATCACATTGAAAAAAGAAAATTATATGAAAACAAAAAATGGAACCAAAACCGCAAAGCAACAACATATATGAAAGCTCTGAACCGCATCGAGGCTAAGTTATGAGCAAAGGCCGACTTCTTTATGTAAGTAGAAAAGGCTCAATCATGCATGCCCATCTTTTTTCCTTTGTTCCCCTTTTTGGCTTTCTTTGTAGAAGGTTTCTGAGATCCTTTACCCTTCTGAGCCTTTGCGTTCTTTCCCTTCCCACCTTTCCCTTGCTTACCCATGCCACGGGATCTTGCATCTTTTTTCATCCGTCTATCAACCAGGACTTTCCCCTTGCCGGCCCTCACTTGAACTCCTTTCTTTGCAACCACAACTTCCTTCTTAGGCCTTTGGGGAATAGCTTTCTTATATAGTTGTTCAATTTGCTTCCTCTTCGAGCGATCATTGATGTCTGCTTGGTCTGATATAACGTTCGCCTTCTTACGAACCTTCTCAAGCTTCCTCTGGGCAACGCGCTTCTTTCGGGCTTTCGCCTCAGCCACTTTCTTTGCAGGCCGGGCATCAATCTCTTTGAATTGAGCTCTCATTGCAGCAATCTCCTCCTTGGTCACCGGCTTAATTGGTTGGCGGTGCCTCCTTTCCTCCTCCAAAAACCATTTGGGCAAGCCATCATCATGAAACATGTACTTATTGTAGGCATCATCCAGTATCTGCTCCCTTTGCTTCTTCCGCAGCATCTTCTTCGCACAGGCCAATATCTCAGCCTTTGTATTAACATCTTCATCCTCTGACTCATCAGAGGATGAGTCATCACTTGAATCTGTTGCCGGGGCAGGGACAACTTCAAAATAGTCATCTGCCTTAGAAACTTGAAGTTGAGGGCGATCAGACCCAGCAGTGCGGTTTGCCGACGTTGCCTTAGGCTTGTTTTGGATGGAAAGTTTCTCCTCCTGCCTATCGACCTGCATTTCACTATCACTATCATCCTTCTCCAGATCTCCCTCTTCTACGGCTTCAGCAAAGATATCCTGGCTGAACCACTTGTTTGTAATCTCCTCTTGAGTTGGCACCTCTTCATCAATTGGTACCATGAGAGGATTCTTCTCTTGATGACCCTGATCTCTGTCTGAATCGTAATCGAACTGCAAATTATCATCCCCATCACCATCACCATCCTGCACAGCAAAAATGAGAACCAAACCTGTCAGCGCAAACAATCGTGCAACAGAAGTTCTCTCTTGATCCCACATATTTGCACTTCCATAACAAAACAGGTTTGCACGCATTTGATGGGTCCAAGATCCTTTGCAGGAATCAGAAACTGAAACAAGGTGAAAAATGATGATTTCCATGGATCTCCACACAATACAAGAGCTCTATACCTCTAAAAGTTTTGCATCATCGGAATAGGCTTGTTTTGCACGCTTCCGCTGCTTTGTACTTCCCTCCTTTCTTGCCACAAATCGTTCATAGGCCTGCTCAAGAAACTCTTCCATTTGTTCATCATACCTATATCAGAATACGTCATTTAGTTAAAGATATTACAACACCACTGACTGTCATCAACTTAGAATCAGTTATAGGACAAAGCACCTTCTGCGTTCTTCATCAGTGTCAATATCACTGGATGAATGCTCTTGGGTTACATAACGGGTTTTCTCATTTACAGGATCTCTCTCAACTCCATTTTCATCATCAAATTCAGAGGAGTCCACTGCTGCCAAGTCTTTCTTACCCTGAGAACCATCAAATGGCCACAATGATCTAACTTTCAGAGAGTTAGAGATTTTCACATTCAGTTTTATTTACATCGTGTTCTTTAGTTTTTGATCCCACAAATTTAATGTCAAGACACCAGGAGGATACTAAAACTGTCATAACCATTCATTAAACTCAAAAGAGGAGGAACAAGGTCCTAAGGGTGGCTTCAGACATCATGTCTCGGAGACCAGAAATTCAATTCCCTGCTTCTAAAACCTATGCAAGGAAAGAAGAAAAAGGACGGGGACAGGAGGAACGTAGTCATGTGATCGTATACCTTGATGGACGAAAGAGAAAATAACTCATGATCAACATAACCATCTTCCATTGCATCAATCTGCATACCAGTTGCCTTCCGTGCCTTGTCCTGTACCATTTGAACAAAGTAAAGCAAGAGCTCAGCTAGGTGATTGCCTAGTTGCGAGGCAATGAGCATTTCTTGACTACAATGTACTAAACAATAAACAAATTTTAGTCACCTTTAAAACCAGATTAAAATGCCTTGGTATTGCATATTTAGAGCAGTTTATGAGTTAGGAACAACAAAAAGTGTTAGGGATTTCTGGTTCATGCAGTCCAGAAGATACTACCCAAAAAGAAAAATTAAAACTCCAGAAGCTAAAAGATAAAAGACAATGAATTTATTCTGAAGCAGATAAAAGCCGTTGCAAAACCACCATGGTTAAGATCTTTTATTCTCAACAAGATACAATGGTGTACCATACAAGGTCCCAAATCAAACAAAAGTCCAAATAAAGCTTATTTTCTAATCATTATAGCTTTTCCAAGAACATATTTGTATCTGTAAAATCAACTCTGATTGGCATTTCATCTATTTAATTTGTTTAGCAGAGATTATTGTAAATACTATGTGATAACAAGTTTAAAAGTATAGCTCAACTGCCAAAGCAGTTATCATATCCTAAAACCACACCTTAGCTCGTCTTTTTACGAGAAGCTTTTTTGCTCTTTTCTTCTTACGCTCCATAGCATACGTCAGCTCCTCCATTTCATTAAGTATTCTATCATCTTCATCCTCCTTATTCTCATTTACAACATCTGTGGTAGTAGTTGACTTGGCCTTTTGTGTAGGAGATAGGGCCTTCCTTATGTGCAGCCGCCACCTACATCCGGACAAAAACATGGCAACATACTCAAAATCGAGTTACCATTCTCTTAGAAAGAAAGAAGCAAAAGCAACAGCTGCAAATTTAAAATATAAGCAAGAAACGACATTGTGCCAAACAAACAGATATAAGGGAGTCCGAATTTATTAGAAGAAAAATTAAAGAATGCAGCTTACTTCAACAAATGTTTGAAGTCTTGCTTGCCCAGAACACGCAGATCATCACAAAGAGTTCTGACCTGACAGACAGTTGCACTTTAATTAGTTGAAACTTCTAATAGCATTCTATACTGTCATTGAAACTTCTTACAGCATTACTTGACCATAAAGCTTTTCTAGAATGATGAGACAAGATAAAGATTACCTCTTCCGTTGTTAACGCGTGATCCTTAATGGGCAAGCTAGCTGGATCATCAAAGGCTATAGAAGTAACTGAACCAAGGATCTCAAGAGGAGCATCAGACCAAATGAAATCCGTAGCTGAGGACACTTTTCTTAAAATCGTATCTCCATCCTCGTACCTGTATTAGAGTCTAATTAGCAAAAACACCACCACACTCTGCAATTATATTTCCATTCTTTTTAGACAATAACAACACACATACCTTGACAAACACAGAAAAATAATTCAACCATGTTAAATCGTAATACATGCGGCTTTTTTTCTATACAGAAGAGTTCATGCGCATTATTAATTCTAAACAATATGAAGTATTACACTGATTTCCAAGAAGAAACACATAACATTGTTAATGCGATTGTCTCAGGAAGATGACAAATTGAATCAAACCATAAGTTAAAGAAGGTTTACCCATCACGGTGTCTCTTTTGCTTCGTTCCTCTAAGCACATCCACTACCTACATCAAGAATCATCCAATGAAAACAATGACACGACAGTACTCAATACTAACAAATGAAAATGTAACTAAGAGAATTCATTTTACTGTGAGTTACATAGCGTTTACCTTCCGCTGTGGTTCAGTGGATCCCTGAAATAAATGCTTCACATCAAGAAGACGTGGATCAATCTTTGCAGGGGCTTTGTACTTGAGACCCAAAACATATATTTCTGCAGATGCTGAACGACTAGCTGCTGGTTTATCCACCTCAACCTTTTCAAATAACTGCAAAGCAAATTCCAACATGAGGAAAAAGAAATGCAGCATTGTTTACATAGCGGCAAGATCCCTCGATAAAGAAGCAGAAGATCACCTGCTTGAGGCAGTAGAGGACAGAACTGTAGTCTTGTGACCTGAAAACCTAATACAAGAGAGCAAATAAGCAAACAATCAAAAGCTCAAAAGTTCAAACCAAATCAAACTACTTACTTTGGTGACAAAAGTTCCCTTGGGAGACAAGAACTGCGTGGCCAACTTGACGGCATCGATAACTAGGGCGTTCTGGCTCATGGCCTCCTGGGACCAGGCGCCACCGACATTAGGTGAGCCGTCGTGCAAGACCAAATCGAAGGTGACGCATCCGTGTTGTGCCATGAGGCTCTTGATGCGGGACCTGCACTCCGGCTTGGTAATGTCCTGCTCGATGGCGAGGGCGCCGCGGATGGGTGCGATAGGAACGAGGTCGACGCCGAGGACGAGGCTGCTGACGGGGACACGCTGCACCGCCACCTGCATCCAGCCGCCAGGTGCAGCACAGAGGTCGAGGACCGAGTGGGCGGAACGGAGGAGGCCGAACTTGGAGTCCAGCTGGACCAGCTTCCATGAGGCTCGGGACCGGTAGCCATGCTCTTTGGCTAAGCGGTAGTACTTGTCCAAGCGATGTTTTCCCTTGACCTTTCCCATAGGGTTCCGTTTTTCTGAATTTGGTGTTTTAGGGTTCTGAGAGGGTTTTGAGGTTCAGAGTATATTAATAAATCTTAATTTTTTTGGGTAAGTAATATAATTCATAAATCTCTCCGATGGGAAGTATGAAAATGAGAGATAAGTGGGCCCAAAAAAAAACCCAAAAAGAGTTGAGACTTCAGGGTGGGAGAGTAGGCCGACGAGAGGTGCGGGGTTTTGCCGCCCAAATAAACAAAAAAATATTATTCCAATAAAGTATAATTAAAAATAGCAGACGTTTTTTTCTTTGTAGGCAAAAGCTCAGGCTCTAACTCCTGGGTAGCTCAAGTGGCAGTGGAGTTCTCGAGGGGGTGTGAGTTAGGTGTATACTCAAAGGTTCGAACTATCACTTGTGTAAAAAAATTTTGACTTGAGACTCGATGAATCTCTCCGGAATTTGTAAACAATTAGAAAAAAAAAAAAAAAGAGCAAGGTTTTGCCTTCAAGAGTAAATACTACATTCTGAAGGGTTAGATTAGAATTTTCAGTCCCTTCATTCTCACCATTGTGGTCTGAAATGGAGCTTACATATTTTCAGCAATAACATTTTTTCTGGGGTCTACAAGAAAAAAAAATTCGATTCATTGCAACTGTCGTTTGGTAGCTGTAATTGCACTAAATCATTGATTATAATTTATGAAACAGATGTCAGATTTCATACCTGAAGCCGATCGGAGTACAAAGCTAAAGACGGGACCGACCGACCTAGAGGCTAGTACAAGTGATGAATAGTTGCTGCTGCCAGATCCCTGTTACCGACCACAGCAACGTTATGTAACCCCTGGCAGTTAGTTATGTATGCCATCACGAACTTTTCACTAGCAAAACCTTCTTCTGTTTTTTAGCAGATAAGCATACAAACAAGCATAATAAAACCAAAAGGAGCGGACGAAAAAAGAATTAGGGTGGCTTCCCCGTGGAAATGCTGCAGGAAGTTCATGATTGCTGGAAAGAGGGATACTTCCCGTAGACTGGGAGGAGGCGGAGGCGGCCCAGTGAGCACAGGAGTTCACTCGCCAAACATTCATTAGCACAGGAATCTACTATCAATAATAGAGGAGACCATGCCACTGGAATGTTCTGCATGACGCAGATACATTGAAAGTATTCAAAAGCACAATTGAATCCTAATGTGTATAAACAATAACGTTCCCCTGAAACATCAACATTTCTTCTGGCATCATAAAAAGACAACAGGATTGAACTTTAAATTTGTGACTGCATATTACAATCCATAACATGGTAAATGTCCAAAGTAAAAACTTCTGCTATCCTAAATCTTCCCATTCTTTTTAGCATTTTTTCTGGGCCATCTGGTAAATTCATATTTCCTCTAATTGTAAATTTAGTCGAGCTTCAGTCCCCACGGGAGCCGCTACTACTTGAAGAAGGCTTCTTGCCACCATATCTCTGTCAAAGAAGAAAAGTTAATTTGTCAATCACCAGAATCAATAACTGGAAAGGTTGCTCATTTGGCAATGGAAGCTCGGCATTTGATTTTTTTTAGCAGCAACACCAATTACTGTTGCTTCTACAGATATCTGGCCCAATAGACAAAAACAATTGGAACCATAAGAATCTCACCTGCTTCCCAATGTTGAAAGGAATGTATTTATATTTGATCATGTGTGCGATCTGGCGTCTCATTGTAAGGACAAACAGGACGATCCAGTAACAAAGTAAAATAGGCCAGAAGACAGGAACATCAAACATAGAAAAGAAGGTCATGACAAAAGCGATGCAGAAAGCTTTGGTGAAGGAGTACCTGGAAACAAGACAGCAAACAGTAAAAACCTTAACATTTACACAATCTCGTGTTTTTTATTCTTGTGAAATAACTGGAAAATAAAAATAAAAATTCAGTCTCAGATTTTATAAGATAGTCTCAGATCAAATAGTCATCAATGAAGAAGAGAAAATATTTAAGAACCACAAGATACATCACAAAAGGGTTCCAAAGGAAAATACTATCCTTGAATGCATTAAGAGAAAAGACCAGAAGCCATCCCATGACACTGGGGAAGGCTTTTGTAACTGGAGAATTACAGGAATTACTAATGCATAATTCCCAGCCAGTATACCCTTGTATTATGCTCACTCAGAAGATTGACTTTTTGTACTTGAAATCAAACTGCCAGTTGGGGAGATGAGAGGAGGTGTACTGGACAAAATTGTAAACACATTCATGACTGACTAAGCTTCTACGCGATCTTTACAATGGTAACCGAAAAATAAAAAAGAAATGAATAATTTAACTACCGCACTAAACAAAGCCATTCAGGTGATCAGAGACCATGTGACTAGAGAAGAACAAGCAGGGCATCTGGATGTAAATAGAAAAGAATCATGATCAGCTTGTTAATAACATACCGAACAATTAAATGTAAGGTTTCCCAAAACAAAAGACAGCCCATGACTGACACTTGACAGACCTGACATAAGCCAAAAAGGGCTTGACTAAGGCACTCTAGAAGATCAAATTCCACCACACTCCTTGCATTCTAGGAAATTTGGGAGATCTGAAGGTAAAAAGGATGTACAACCCCTAGTATAGGACTAACCGTCATACGCCTTCCTCTGCTAGACGTTACGTCTTACGAAAAATTCAGAGGATAAGAACCAAGGTCTGAAACAGGAATGTAACTTTTTGTCATGTTTTTTAAAAATTTCCTCCCTTGTAAAGATGTGGGATTGAAAATAAGGCACAAAATATGTTGTCACTTTTTTCTTACGACGACAACTATTAAGTTTACATGCAGTTACAGAAACAATTATTAATGTTTCAAAATAAACAACCATTCAGTGTACATGTTGTAGAACTTTATGCATTTCCTATGCATCTTCCTCGTAAAATCAGAGACTCTGAGGTAGGGCAACTTTGCAGTAGCAAAGACAAACATACTTTCAAAAGGCAAGGAGACCAGTGTACAATGCATAGGAAAAGCATAAAGTTCTACACCCTTATTACGAAAATCAGAGACTGTGAGGTAGGGCAGCTTTGCAGTAGCAAGACAAACATACTTGCAAAAGGCAAGGAGACATATACATGAGTGAAGCACAAGAGCCACCCTCAGGGAATTAATCTGGGTACTAAGAAACCTCAAAGGCAATTCACCAATATTCTGCTTTTTTGTGTCTTGTTAGTTTTAGATCTGTACCCAACAGGCCTAAAACCCATGACCCTACCCCCCCCACCCTTTTTTATTGGGGAGATGTAATGCACTTTGAACTGGAGCTTGTTGGCAATTCCCTCATACTATCACACCTTCAAAAGCTGGTTTCTATAGTGCATCTTGATAATTTTCCAAGGGAAAAAATGGCTGAGCAAAATTAGAGCTTTTAGAAACAGCCATATGTTTATACAATTCCATATTTTTTCAAAACTTTCATACCAGAATCAATGGCCTTTTGTTACTTTGCTCACACTTTCACATTTCTTTACCTTGAATAATGAGAATAAAAACATGCCATCCGCACTATCTGATGAAGAAGAATAAGAAATAAAAGTAGCAATTCAAAAGGCATAGAACCCCAACTAAGAAAAGCAAGCTATAAACAAATACGAGGATGAGAAACAAGCAATCCGCTTTAGAATGTCAGAACCACATCACTTAAAGCGGAAATCACAGAGACATTAAGAAAATATCTCACACCAAACCAACCACAAAAGCAGACAATGAGAAAAATCTTCAGTTACCAGAACTTGAACTCCGGAAGCCGGCGAATGAATGGCTTAAATTCATCGGAACCTTTTGTTGGCAGCAAAGGCCCTGCTGAAACTTCCATCTCTGGATCAACCAAAGGTGACAAGAACCCAATCAACAAATTCAGCAGGTAAATCCCCAGGCCATACGAGATTATGTAAAACCCTTGAACATAATAAACCCGCAAAATGTAAATCAAAACTATGACAACGGTCCCAATCCATCTGTAGACTGTATGAGGAGTCGACTTATCCAGAAAATACTGGTACCGCCTCCAAACATCTTGCCAAAACTGGTTCACAGGTGCTGCCGCGCCCCCCACACTGTCGCCTCCAACTCCCTCCATCCGCTTCAACCTTCACAATACAACAGTAAGCTCCAATCACTCATTAAAAAAAAAAAAGTATGCTCCAATCAAAACTGACCGTACCCCATGAAATACATTGGATTTATAAATCACAAAGCTTATGCCTCGGTGGGTATACATACAAACAAAGATGCATTACATGCATTTCCATTTATGTGTGCTATAACAGGCCCTAAGTGAAGGAATACTTAAACCACATTACAATTTATCTGCATGAAAATGGACAAAAAAAAAAAACTATAATTTGATTAAATTAGTGAACAAATGTAGGAATAGAATGTCCAATTTGAATCTAGATAAACACAGCCCCCAACTATGCCGCCCCCGGGGGAAGGGGGGGCGGGGAATAGAGAGAGAGAGGAAGTTAAGGAGACAAGAATACCAAAACCAAAACTTATCAAAATGGAACACATCAGCAGTAATTATTCCAAAAAATAAGTAAGATCCGATAGTTTATTTCCTTTTCTCTAACTTTTTCTCGGAAACCCAACAGAGAGTTAGGGTTAGGGTTACATACACAAAACAGACAAGTTTCTTTAAGATCTATAAGGTAGATACCACAGCAAACTCAGCCCAGAGATAAAATGCGAGGTTGAAAAAGGATAACAAATAAAATCGACAATTAACGACCATAAAGGAGGCCAAAGATCGAAATCCCAAAATAAATGGAGGTTAATCGGGAAAGAAAATGTTAGTTGGGGAAGTTGGGAAGCTGACCTTGGATGACTGTGTAGTTCCGAGCTTAGGGAGCGAAGACAGAAATTGATGTAAGGAAGCGAAAAGCTAGCAGATCTGCAAGGGGGAAGGCTATCAATTTTTCATTTTCTTTTATTTGTTATATTTTTTCTGCAGTTTTTTTTAAACTTAGGCAGATGTAATTCGTACTATTACGGACAGTGACGCGGTTGAACAGTGGTTGAACCGTAGAAGGCGGAGTCACCGGGCTGTTACACACACATTCTTATTGCAAATTTGCAAGCGGCCCAGCGCCTAGTCCAGCGGGTAAATGATTTCGGTGCCTTGTATATTTTCCATAGACGTCGTGTCGTTTCCTCTTGGCTCGCCTCAGTCCTCAACGCCATTTTTTTTCCCTACATTCAACGCCATGTCATTCATTACGAATTATAGGTAAACGTCACGCCGTGAGTTGAGTCGCTGGTTCTCTAAAAACGTCGTGTCGTTTTTTTTTTTTTTTTTTTTTAACGGATGTGCTTATATGGTGGAATTCGGTGGAATATTCTTCCGGACATCTTCTATTCTCGTTTTGGTTTTATTTGGGTCTCCCAAATCGGCAGTTCGTATTTTCTTCCGGGTAACTGCAAATAGCTAGTTTGATTCTCAAAAATCAATTATTAAAAAGCAAAATATGCTTTCCTAAAATAATCTTTTGTAATTACTCTTCTTCAGTTGGAAATAAAAAAATTTTAAGATGTCGTACGAAAGAGCATTTACTATTGTTTTCTTAGGATCTATATACAGATTATTCTTGCGGGAAAGCGGGAGCACGGCACGAGATTGTGCCGCCAGAAGGTAAGCATGCACCATGCGCGCGCACCTACCCTCCACCGTGACTACTTTCCATCTTTGTTTTTTTTTTTTCTAAACAAAATTTGGAGGAATCAACTTGCATGTAACTTGCGTAGAAACAAAAAAGAGCCTAGAAAAAAAAACTAGCATAGCAACTTTTTTTTGGTATAATTATAAGAGCAATGCAGAATATCCAATTTGAACTATAATTATTGTTTATGGCGAGCAATCACTACAATACTTGCAAGACCACTGATTAGTCACAGCTCATCTATTAGATTTAAGGTCATACTTTATTTTTATAAATAATATTAACTTATGTTCACTCGAACTCTTGATCTTAGAGTTAACGAATTAATAGATGGTACTAATCGAACTACAATCTCGTTGGTTATTTTCCATTTCTATTTGCGCTCGAGGTGGAAGGTAACACCTATCTTCTACTTCTACGCTTTCAAATTCGTCTATAATCATACGGACAATGTTGAATACTTTTCGTAGGCAAAAGGATCTAAAAATAAAGATAAGTGTTATATTAGAATAATGATGTTGTCTTCTTTTAGCAAACAAAGTTTCAAATATGCATTTTGTAAATAAATGAAGACCTCTTAAAGAAAGACAAATGATTTTTGCTTTCATCATTTCGTTTTGTTAGAAAGCTTTTTTGTTTGACGGGTAGAAAGAGATCAGTCATGAATAATGTTGGCAAAAATACTAATGGTAGATAATTTGTGTTAGTATCTGTATTTTGAAATTGGAGAAAATACTTTTAAGTAATCTAGTGGAAGCAATATTGTTATTGATTCACTGTTATGTATAATATAAATTATCCAAAGAAGCACGTGGGAAAAATGAAGAGGTGTGAATTTATTTTTCATCTACATGAACTTGCCTACCAACTTAAACAACAAATAAAAATACTTCTATAACCTTTTCATTTTACTTATTGTTCTCCCTTGACTATTGTCTCCATTATTTCTATCTTCTTGTTGTCCATGATTGACTTTTTAAACATTATTTTTATTATCTCTTGTCATCTTGTTCTCCATAATGAATTTCTTTACTATTATCTCCATTATTCTTGTCTTATTACAATATTTCATTGCTATCTCTATTATCTTTGTCTATTTATAATTTTACTTCAACTTGTTAATTTGTTTTTACTTTTGTTTATTTTATTATGATTTTAACTTAACTTGTATTTTAAAAAATCATCTAAATCATATAAGCCTTGTAGATCTTAAAATTCTGACTATAATTATGAATCGCATTAGTAAGTCTCATGATTTCTTCCCCTACCTTTATCCTGATCTAACTATTATCTAAAAGGTTGGGAAGTAATTTTCATCTGATAGATGCCGATTCGTGTGAAAGATTCAGTTCTGAATTTAATTTTGAGAAATTCTCTGATCAAGCAAGGCTCCAGTGTTATAATCGCACTTGAAAGCAAAAATAGGTGTTTTCATGGGATCTGGTGTCCCTGTCCATAGAGTTCCATTTCATTCATTAAGAACCATTTCGTTTCATTAAGAACCATTTCGTTTGTCGGAGCAATATATTTCATTTGTATATGTTTAACCCCCTCCTTGACTTTGTTTTTTGGTGGGGCTGATTATATATTTGCTTAGAAAAAAAAAATTCAGGAATTAATTTAAGGCATAATTAGCTCACTAGTTTATGGGGTATTACCTAATTCTAAATTGGTCCTTAGGGTAAGTTTTGTCCTAAGTCCCTGTGTATTTTTTTTTTTTTTTTTGTGTTTTAAATAGTCATTTCATCAACCCGAATAATTCCATAAATGGAAAAAATTAAATGTGATTATCGTTTGCACGTATAATCGATCTCCTTTTAATTTTAATGCCACCTCAAATTTTCTATCTTGGTTAGACAACTTAATATTTAAGGGAGAGTTGTTAAGAGAATTTTGTTTTTCTATTAGACATAGAGAATTTGAGGTATAATTAAAATTAATGGGGATCGGTCATACTTGATATATTGAGTGATTTGAAAATTATGGAGGACACGTGGTTATTTGTGCAATTGGTTAATATATGTCCCCGTGAGTCATATAGGATTTTTTTTTTTTCATTTACGGGGTCACTCGAGTTGAAAAAAAGACTACCTCAAACAATAAGAACCAGTTAATTAGAACAAAATTTATCCTATAAACCAGTTCAAGATTAGGCAACATCCTAAAGATTAGTAAACTAATTAAACCTTAATTTAAAGAAACATCCAAACAAAGAAGAATGCATCAAGTCAAATAGCGATAACATGTCGAAACTCTACCACCTAGAAACAATCTGATTATATTTGGCATGCGACCTAAGTTTATGATTCAGTTTCGGATTGAGATTCAGTTTTTTTTTTTTACGCATCAGGATACCAAGCCCACATTTGGTTGGCCTCATAATCTTAGGCCTATCTTGAAATAAAATTAACGTCCTCTTGACATGTTGTCAATTCTGCTAACATCCGTTACATGCTTGCCGCTCAATGTTCATTTTTTTTTTAGATCAAGTAAGCGCTTGGGCCCCACCTTGGGTTGTCGTTTTGCCGACGTGAACATGTCTCGTTGGCATTTTAAGTTGTGGCTTCTGTCGTGCTCTTGAGCTCGCTTGCACGAGAATTTGTAACTATTTTTTCGTTAGCTTTCGCTTCCCTTATCTCCAACTCGTGCGAGCTAGTAAGGTTCATTTTTCTGTAAATATTTTTGTTAACCTTCGTTGCCCTTGTACTCTCCAAGTCGCGAGAGTGAGGATGTAATATTTGTTTTTGTTAACTTTTGCTTCTCTTATGCTTTTTAAATTGTTCTAGCGAAAAGTAAGTAAATTTTATTTTAAGATGTGGCTTCTTTTATATTCTTTAACTTGCCCTAGCGAAAAGTAAATGAATTTTATTTTAAGACGTAGCTTTCCTTATACTTTTTAACTTGCCCTAGAGAAAAATAAATAAATTTTAGGAGTAATTACACTTATCACTCTTAAACTATCATATATTTTTTATTTTGCACCCCAAAGTACCAATTTTGTCATATTTCACCCTCAAACTACCATGCTCCAACAATTTGCACCCTCTGTCTATAATTTCCGTCAATTTATATGGAAAACTAATAACGTGCATCTCACGTGACTTTTCCCCACATAATATTCCCATTTTGCCCTTTGTTTGTTTTACCGTCAACATTCCAACCAAAGGGTGTAAAGTGAAAAAAATATAGTAGTTTGAGGGTGATAAGTGTAAATCAAATGAAGGGCAAAAATGGTAGATCAGGTGGGAAAAAGTCTCGTGAGACGCACGTGATTGATTTCTGTCTAAATTGACAGAAATTATAGATGAAGGGTGCAAATTGTTAGGACATGGTAATTTGAGGGTGAAATGTAACAAAAGTGGTATTTTGGGGTGTAAAGTGAAAAATGTACGGTAGTTTAAAGGTGATAAGTGTAATTTTTTTAAAATTTTATTACAAGACGTGGCTTCCCTATGTCTCTAAGGGAAGAGAGAGAATTGGACAAAGAGACTCGGAGAGAAAAACTATTTTCCTAGCATTGTTAGTGGATCCGAACCATTCAGTCTAGGCCCATCCCAAACATAGATGGGTAGTTTTGTACCCCGATACCGCTTTTGAGACCCGAAAGTGGGATCCAATCCCATTCTTAAACATAGCCTTTAACGAGTTGTGTTATAAGAAAATGGTTTCCGGTATTTTACAAGGCAAATAGTACGTATTCATGTTCTTCTACAGACTAAAATCCAACAATATCGATAATGATTAACCATCTTTTCGTTAAAAAAAAACAAAGACAACGATGCTAATCTTCCGCCTAACGTTTGGAATTAACTCTCCTGTCTATAAATTCCTTCTTCAATCGACGTAAGGAACAGAAAAAGAAAACGAAGTTCGTGGACAAAAAGATGGCCTCTGTTCGTTCAGTACGGAAATGACGTGGACGAAAGACAGCCAGAGCTAAATATGTTTGGTTGCCAAGCCCGGTGCGTGGCGATATTACCATCGGACATTTCCTATGGTTACGTGGCCATACCCGCCGTTCATTTTCCATCCAGCTCGTCCCTAGCCTTTTGCCTCTTCGATCGGCTCGACTCGGTCCCTCCTTAGCCCGCCAGAACCAAGATTTTTATTGGGCACGTCACTCGCGCTGATAATGAAGCAGATCCTTTAACCTCAATCGCACCGAAACTTGATCACAGAGGGGGCCCATGGGACATGACTAAAGTCCTTGGCATATATGTGCTGAAAGGCACGGCAGCATAGACCTGTCGGTGGACGAGGATTATTTATATTTAATTAATTAATTTAAATTATATAACGTAATTTAAAAAGATAGGATGGATCAAGTTTATTATAGAGTTCGAAATTTTTACATAAATATTATTAAATAGCGTGAAGCATATTTATTATGTTTATTTTCTTTGAATTAAAATAATAAAAAATTATAAATATCTCAATCTCAATAATCCTAGCGTCAGACACGGGTCACGAAGTTATTCTCTCTTTTTTTTTTTTAAACGAAGTTATTCTCTTTTGCTTTGGGGAGCATTGGTTATTCTCTCTGGTTTTTTTTTTTTTTTTTTCGGTGAAAACTGTAAGTCACAACCCACACGCACAGCTGGCTGGAGATTCGGGTTCGTCGTATAATATTTGGGAAATTGGCATTTTAGTCCTTGAGTTTTGGACGTTTTTGTAATTTAGCTTTCACTTTTAACTTTTAAAAATTTAGTTTCTGAATATTTATTTTTTAATAAAAATATCCTTCCGTCCAACTAATTAACGGTGCTCTTTATCATGTCAGCAACAATGACACGTGGTATCATTTAGCTCCAGATTAGCGAGACAGCAGACTATACCAATAGACTAGACCATCAGATTATACCAGCAGACATGCAGACCAGACCAGTAGACCAGAAAACCAGCAGACCATACTAGCAGATTAGACCAGACTAGTGAATCGGTGAGTTTTGATTATTTTCAGGTGATATGACTGCTGACGTGTTAAAAAGATGACGTGATAGAGAGCACCGTTAATTATTTAGAAGAATGAGAGACGGAAAGGTGTTTTTGTAAAAAAATGAATATTAAAAAACTAAATTTTTTAAAGTTAAAAGTGAAGGGCTAAATTACAAAAACTCCTAAAACTTAAGGACTAAAATTATAATTTCCCATAATATTTACTATCAGGGCCGGCATCACCCGTCCTTTCCTCGCTGCAGATCTCAGCTGGCAAAGATATTTCCCAGAAGGGAGATATTTATAGAGTTTGATACTGTGCCGACGTCCAGGAAATTCCGGAGAATCTTGTCCGACCAAGAGACACTTTCTAACGTTTAAAATACAGTTCCTATGGTGGGGCTGCTTCCTGGGAGTGGTTCGATTTCTCCTAAATAGAGGAGGAGATTTCATATGAAGTTGACTAAGATAACCTATTGATTTAAAATCATTGACTTTAAACTACCATTTATTACTTAAGAATTGGCAAGTAACATCAAATATTTATTAAGGAAGAAAATATACTTTTCACCTATAAACTATCGAGTTTGTGACACATTATACTCTAAAGTATTATGTTTGTAACAAATTGCACCATCTAACTGTTATTGTTAGACATTTTTCATCCTAAACTACTCACTTTGACACATTGTATCTTTTAACTACCAATGTTATATATTTTACATCATCTTTCGATAATAATACCCTTAAAATTTAATGAATTGACAATAATATCTTCAATATATTTAAAGTGGGTCAAAGACATTATTGTCATTTTAGTTTAAAATTTTAATAAAAGATACAAAGTATTTATAGTTAGAGGGTGCAATGCCTCAAACATTATAATTTAGGTTACAAAGTATAAATATAATTCTTGAGTGGAAAATGTATTTTCTCTTTTATTTATTTACATAATTATATGCATTTTTTCTATTTCTTTGTTTATTTTTTTTGACAATTTTCGTACTACAAATTTTCTTATAATTTAACAGTCTGTTTAAAATTGGAGATATTTCTATCTGAAATTTGCGGAAATTAGTCTTACGTGTTGAAAGAGAAAAAAAAGAAATAGCCTTATAATTTGTTTGATGCTATATGCTTAGTTGTAACCGACTGATTTTAACTAATTTCGACGGAATTATTTATCATTTTTCTTACCGCTTATTTGAAACTTTTCAATATTACGGTAATTTCGGTTCCCTCATCCATGATCCACCATCTCATATTCTCACTTTCACTCCCCCGGCTTAGAGCGTACAACGAATGTGGCTGAGCAGCAGCAGAGCGAAGCTCGGCTCCAAATTCTCTGTTTTCTTTGCCTTCTCTCTTCAATCCAGCTCCTGTTCCTCTTCCGTCAGTCCTATTTATACTTTTGCGAACACCCAAGTAGTTGAATTTTCCATCTTTCTGCTACATTCAAAGCACTCTCTTTTTCTCTCTATCTGTCCTTCCGGTTTCTGTTTCGATCTCTACCTCTGGATCTACGGCCTCTCGCTGGAGTTTGATGCCACTGTCATAAGTCTTTGTCACCGGCGGTGAGTAAGTTATATATTTGGGTGTTTATTTTGTATCTTCTAATCAAACTTTTGAAGAATTGTACCTCTGATCAAAATGACTGGAAATGGAGAGTGAGCGTTTGTAAGAAATTTTATTAGCGTTATAGTTCGTTTGAAAATCTGGCAATCTGCTTCCAGGCTTCACCCCAGAAGTTGCCAATTTGCCGCTTTTTGCAAAAGCATCCGAGTCTGACACTAGCAGTTCTGGTGTATGACTTTTAACGTAATAAAGTGCTTCCATACCTGAGCTCAACAAGTTTTAAGTTTAAGTTTAAGTTTAAATAGGAGATGGAGGGGATTCATGTTTGAAACGCCTATGATCTGCTCTGATCTGATTCAATTATGACTCGTTTGTCCCAAAGGCAAAAGTTGATAGTAATGGTAAACTTCATTATGTTAATCAATACTCGAGAGCATAACAAGTAGTATTTGATATTATTTTTTGCAGTCGAAAAAGTAGTAGTATTTGACAAGGCCCGCAAGCGGCTGTTATAGTATTTCTATGCCAGTTAACTGGGCTTGTGAAATGAAGGTGAGATAAAAAAAGGGGGCATATTGGTTAAGCTTAAGCATATTCTGTCCCATTTCGTTCTTATGAAGAATCTATAAGTTCATGAATGCATCAGTGTATCTACATATTTTCTTGTGTTGCCAATTCTGTTTATACACTTCGTTTTTTTATTCATGGCGTTTCCGGTCTTCAAGAAAAACACTTTTTGTGCAGAGGGAAAATCTCAAAGACAACTGAGGAGCCTCCTTTTCGCCTAAACTTTCTGAAAAGGCAAGAATGTCTGCCTGAGTACTGCAATTGACTGAAGTAATTTTGGGGCTTTACGTGATTATTCTTTTAAGTTGTTGGAAATAACTTGGAGACTGTCATCCCCGAGCTAAATTCAATGGAATCAAAGAACTTTGCAATAGATGCCCGATTTGCATCAGCCAATCAAACCACCCATTGTGCAAAATTTCCCATATTCTTCATGTCCCGTGGATCTTATGTACTAGGCAGATGTGATCTTTTGAGGTTCGATCAGTTTACTAGTGTATCTATACCTGATAAGAAGTGGGGATCTCTAACCCTTTCTTTTTTTTGTGTTTTTGAGTTGTATGTTCAGGTGACTTTGACGAATTGCTGAGTTATAGTTAATGATTGGGAAGATAATCAAGTACCATGTCTAGTAGGGGTACACAATCTTGTCACGCTGGAGACACAATGACTGGTGAATCATTGCAGCGTTACCAATCTGTTTGGATGGCTCATTGGACGAGCGCAAGCTGTAAGTCACCTACTCAGGCTTGTAGTAATTCATCAATTCCTTTCAAGTCCAAGGAAGAAGTTCACGGTAATAAAAAGCACTCTGTACTTGGTGGACCAGGGATAGCAACAGAAATTTATACTGAACAGTATACGGAAGTTACTAAAGCCAAGAAAGTTAATGTTGTCAATGAGAGTCCGACAACAAGTTCAAAAACATTAAGGAGAGAGAGATTAGTTTGCCAGCCCTTTCCTATGTTCAATCTTTCTCAAAAGAAAGAGCTTGGTTTGGCTTCGAAGAGCAAGGAAGCCATGCATCACGGGGAAGTGCTAAGTTCTCGAGATGATCTCAACTCTGGACATACTAATGTTCGTCCCCCCGGAAGCAAGAGTTTTGTACCTTCAATGTCTGCACGGGCTTCTCCTGATACAGACACTCTTGAATGTTGTTTTCGGCCTGGAGGCATCTCACCCCACTCAGAGCAACAGGTGATATCTCATAAAGATCTTGAAATGAGCAGCTTAGCTATTTCAACATCTCTTCAGGATGATTTTACGAGGTCAAGTTTAAAAATTGTGCCACATGGATTTACCAGGGGAAGGACTTCACTGCAGTCCGTAATGACACAAGAAGAAATAAATCAATCTGGGAAGTCATTGCTGAGGCAGAAAGAGGCGACTCTGTTACTGAATGATCCCTCTACAAGCAGTAATCAGCAAGCTCATCTTGTTGGTAAACAGGGCCAGACTCTGCAGAATCATTATGGTATAGGATTTTTTCCGAGCCGGAGTAGCCTCACCGAGGGGACTCAGTCAGAAAAACGATATGGTGGATGTTATTCTTTACGAAGACTGCCATGCTCTGTTCATGATGTGGAGACTATGAGAATATACGCCACTGTCAACTCCATGGAAGGATCACCTAGAACTCCTTCCAAGTTCTCCCAAACAACTCGCCATTTGTTGATCACAAGAGAGACCGATGTTGACGTATGTGATAAACATCAAATAGTTGGGGATTCAACAGTATACACTAAATTCAAAGGGAATACTTTTGGTGAGCTTCACAGTTTATCTCCAGGATTTCATTTCCCTCTTCAGTGCGGAGTGAAACTGCAACCTCTAAAGAGCTCCACAGACAGTCGTGGAAAAGAAAATGTTACAGATTTAAACATTTCAGTTGGATTGAAGAACGAATCATCAGCTGAAACTGATACTATGGACATGGATGCTTTCCAGGAGAACCATCATCCCGGTGTGTATACTCCCAATCTTGGATATTCTGGATTCTATTGGATGGATTGTAAAAAGTTGAATGAATAGTATTCTGGGGTTACAGTATCACACTGAGAACAAGATGCTCATTGTTGAATGGGCAACAAGAATATTTATGATCTTATTGAAGTTTATTGAATAGCTTTGTATGTATCATGTGTACTTTGCACTTATATAGTAAGTTTTTCCGTGCTCTTTTTGGGCTTATGATACTGCCTGTTTGTTGCAGGTGTTGCTCCATCCCTACCAAATAAGGTAACTCTTGCTATACTTTGATCTTTTGGATAATGTTTCCTTTCTTCTGTCATTAAAAAGGACTAGATCAGGCGCCTAGCGTCTTCCAATTAAATTGGGCTTGTAGTAGTCATCCTATGCGAGAATGAATCTGTTAATACTGAAATTTGATGTGGTATTTTATTACCAAAATATTGGTATTTTTAGCACCTCAAGGAGAAGTCATCGATATCTCAAGCTGTAGATGCTTCAGCTGGAGAGGAAATAGGAGGCGGATCGCCACACAGTGATTTGTTTGATATAAATCAAGCACTTCCTGATCTTCCTCTTTTGGCAAGCCCTGTGGGTTGCGGGGAGACAAGCTCATCAAGAACCCATAGTTTGGAAGTGGAAGGCCTCCTTTCTCAAGCTGAGCCCATGACTTCCAAATCCAGTGGTTGTCCTGGTGGCCTTCTGGGACCAGAGCCAAGCGGCAGATGGATCAAACGCCTCAAGTTGAGAGCTTCAGGTTCTTCTTATGGTACCAAGAGCTCAAAAATGCGCGAAGCCTCTTCCCATGAAAAAGTCAATAAATCCTTCAGAAAGTTTTTGAAAGGTGGCATAACCAGTGCAGAACCCACGACGGGTAGAAGTGATGGTAAAGATAAGATCACGGTAGATCAAAATGCAGTTTTGTTCAAGAAGGGTGAGTCCTTTTCTGTTGACCCAGAGAAGAAAAGTCAATATGTAACACTTTCAAATCCTTGGATTCAGAGGTGGTGCCGGAATCGGGCTGCATCTCCCAAAAAGAAGCCTGCAGCGGTGGTATGTGAGCCACAATGTTCAAAGGCAAAATTAGATGAATTTGAGAAGAGGCGATTTCCAAGCATCGCCGCTATGGCACTGATGGTGAAGGCTATTTGTGGTTTCCAGCGGTGTGAATTTAGGAAAAGTGGGTCTTTTGTTGTTTGGAATACCAAAGGGGTGCCGCCATAACTGTGCCCCAAGTATTATGGTTTCATGAAAGAAGAAGCAAGGAGATTCTTTGAAGGGAGGCTAAACAAAGAGATCCGTGGAATGCTGATTGTTCTAGTTGTATAAAAGGACAAGAAATGCTTTGGCCATTCATATCAACCAGATCACAGAGAAGAGATGCAGAGTTTTTCTTTTTATCTGTTCATATTCTGAATCCTCTATCCTTACAGTTTTTTCGTGCGCAGTGGGAATAAGTACAAAGTGGATTTGTTTCTAGAACATGGCAAATTCTTGGGGAGGAACGAGGTGCAGCCACTACCATATGGTATGTGCTGATGTGGCGTGCTCTTCCTCCCACTTCTGCCGTGCGCAAACACAGAGTGAGAGAGACTTACATGTGTGTTGTATTGTGTGTGAGAGATGTCAGAGAGGAGAAAATAATAAAATTCTGTTTATCTTGCGACACTTTCAACCTGTACTTCCTTCTGCAGTTTTGGTGTTTCTGCTATGTTATTGCTTTCGGATGATTGCCGTGTTTGGGAAAAGAGTGTAGTTTTTAGGGTAAAGGATGAAGTGGACAGGAGTTATACTCATGCATGCCGTGCGAAATCTGTCCTGGTAGCCTCTTATAACTGAAATGGTCTTGAGCCACCGCTTTTTATTGGGCTGAAAAAGGAGGGAAGCGCAAGCAGTGAAGACAGGCGGATGAGGAGCAGAAACTCATTTCCTTTCCCTCTTCTGTGGGGTTGTGATGCATTTTCTTCCTCCTTTTTCAGCCCAATAAAAAGCGGTACATGACCAAACCAACATATTCACAAAAGTGTAATGCTTTTTTTGGTCCAAAGAAAAGGTTAATGATTACAAACTAAAGTTCCATCTTTAACATTACACACAGTCTGTTCTGGAGCAGATTCAAAAAATCCACCGCCATGGATCCTCGAGTCAATACATGGAGGAGCAAACTGAATGATTATGTCTCTTAATGTGAGCACACCTATGGGTTGGTGCAAACCGTTGACCAGAAAGCTGTAATTGCTTTTCGTCCCTACCATATTTTCCATCGCTTGCTTGAGAGAGTCAGTTCTCTTGTTGGTGACTGGTGAGTCCATTCTTGGGAGGAAGTTATTTCTCAGTCGGAGGATCCCCGCCGAGAGAAGAGCCCCAAGGTCGTGTTCAATTGTGGGATCAGAGCCTTCACCGGTCTCTCTGTGAATGAACTCCTCTGCCGTTATTTCCCTACGGTTATGTCAAAAGTGCATTAGTTCCAAATGACCAGAAAGATAGCCATGTGAAAGTCTAGTAGATATTATCATATAAATAGCCTTTATAACCAACAATAGTTGATAAAGATAAGAGTGGCTGAAACTTTGCGAGAAACTCTGTTGGTCAGTCAAAGTTTGGAACCCCAGTCTGGAAAATATAAGGTAGGGAAGTGGAGACTAACTTTCTGTCCCTAAAGAAATTGTCGTTCTCTATAAGAAGATAGGTGTCGCTGCTCCTATGCTACCAATGAGCCTCTTAGTTCCTTCATTTACCACAGCAATGCAACCAATTCGGTTTTCCCAAAGAATGTGAAGAACTTCCGCTATGCTTTGGTCTCCGTAAACATGAACACTATGCTCTTCATTCTCAAACCTAAATAGAAAGCCGAGATGGGATAATATGCAAAACAAGTCAACGGAAATTAGTAGACAAATCGTCCTAAAAAAAAGGGAAATATCCAACAACTTAAGTTTGAGGTACCGGAAGTCTGATAAAGTCTTGTTTGCAGTGTTATCAAACCAATCTAGTCCACTTGATTGTAGAAGCAATTGGATTACTGCAATCTGCCACAAAGACCATCAATTATCTACCGGGTCATTAAGTACATACAGGATATTTCAAGCTAAACTAGCAAGAGATTAGGACAGGGCCCAACTCATCTAATTTTATAAAGCACAAGGTTCCACTTTGTACTGTATCCAAAAACACCATTGGCTGCTCAAATCTTCGTTGCAATTTTACCCAGCAAATTTGTGTCCATGTTCCATACCTGCGTAATAAAACCAATGACCTTGGAGTTGAATGCTCAATGACAGGCACAACTTGCAATCGATGTTTCGAAAGAAGCAACAGGACATGAAAGAGTGTTTCGTCCAAGTGCACAGGGAAAAGTGGATTCCACAGAAATGATTTAGCTAGCTCTCCAGTCGCATACAGGGCGGAATTCTGTCACTATCCAATGAAATAGAAACTAAATCCGTACCCATTTTTCATCAATTATGGTCATGAAAAATTCAACTAAAGCATAACCTATTCGAATTCACCAGTGGAATGAGCTACGCTTATTCCTTTAGAGGAAGTGGTCTAGGATCCAAAGCATCAGGAGTCCTCAATCAATTATATGACAGAGAAGATAGTGCTGAAACAATGGTCTTGAAACTAGGGGACAACAAAGCCCCGGGGCCGGATGGATTTACTGCGGTCTTTTTCAAACGCGTTTGGTCTTGCTGGTAGCTACAGTGTCATCATCTGAAAGGGGAGAAATTCAAGGCTACATGGTAACGGATGTCGTACACTAATTTTGGTGTTGCTTAAAGCTCTTATCTTTGTGAGATACAAACTCAACTTACTGCAGGGTTTTCAGAGAACTGAAGAAAACCTGCAATTTGTTTCCAATTGGGATCTGTCTCTTTCTGTGATTAGGAGCAACATCTGAGCTTGTGTTTTAACTCTGGCTATTTGTTTATGGGGTGGTAGCATATTTGAGCTTGTGTTTTTTCATCTTTGGTTGTCTTGTTATGGGGTGGTAGCAGAGTACCTGTAAGCAGGGACTAGTTTTGTTGTGTCCCTTTTTGATGTTGTACATTTCTTATTTCTCTTGATACTAATTACCAGTTACCAAAAACAAAATAGCAGTACCCTAATATTAGAAGCTGAAATTGATGATAAGGAAAAAGAAAAAAGAACGAAAAACAGGTGCATCCATATGATTGACTTGGAGAAGAAAGAAAAAACTGCCTGCGTCAATATCTAATTTGTTTACCCTAAAACGGAAGGGATGGGTTGATCATTGATTTTAAACATGTAACAGAGGTAAAAGATACGACACCTTGGTTTGGGCAATGTCAGGATTCTGTGCTAGCGTGGTGAAAATACCATTTATTCGGACCTCCTCACCTCCGTCGCACTTGGTTCGTCTTTCCCCATTTTCCAGTTCCTGCAAAAGACATTTCTGTGTGAGACGAGCTTGAATCCGGCATCCATTGGGTTTGGGTCGAAGAGTGGAGAAGCAAATCACCTCAAGACACCAGAGAAACATGCTTGCAAGATCAATGAAACCAATATTGCAATCCGAAAATTGTCTGGGGGCAGCATCGGAGTCTAAGATATCAGCAATGGGAGCACCGTAGACATCCATCTCGTACAACATTCGTATCGCATCCCTCACAGTATCTCCAGTTTTCAGTTCAAAAACTGATAACAAAATGAAAAAAGCAACGAGGAAAGTTTGTAAAATAATGAGCATATTCAAAGTTTTTTATGCCTGGAATGGAACTAATGGGGATGTGATTAACAAATAGTTGGAGAGCAGTGCCAGAATCAACTTCCTGGTCTCTGTTGTAGGTCTGAAGGTTGGAAATGAGGGACGCTTTCTTCCCCACCCGCCCGCCATCCGAGTCCTTCATTAAGTCCTCTATTTGCCGGAAATCCATATTCGTTGTGCCTTTTATCACGTTGAGTTCTGCTATCATTCTCCTCGCCTTGCACACACTCTTGAGTTTATTGTATTAGACACGCGTTAGAACCATGACACTTCCACGTGTTGGTGCCAGCATGACGTGTTCGGTGTTTGCAACCTGTAAATGTGACACGACAAGAAACTTCTAATTCTCAAGGTTCTGGCCGAAAAAGATTTCCTTGGGATGCTCAACAGGGCAGTTTCCCTCTTCCAGATTGAATTGTTGCAGGTCATTAGGCAAAGACCGATGTTGACGTATGTGATAAACATCAAATAGTTGGGGATTCAAAAGTATTCACTAAATTCCAAGGGAATAGTTTCGGTGAGCTTCATAGTTTAACTCCAGGATTTCATTTCCCTCTTCAGCGCGGAGTGAAACTGCAACCTCTAAAGAGCTCCACAGACAGTCATGGAAAAGAAAATGTTACAGATTTAAACATTTCAGTCGTATTGAAGAACGAATCATCAGCTGAAACTGATACTATGGACATGGATGCTTTCCAGGAGAACCATCATCCCGGTGTGTATACTCCCAATCTTGGCTATTCTGGATTCTATTGGATGGAATGGAAAAAGTTGAATGAATAGGATTCTAGGGTTACAGCATCACACTAAGAACAACATGCTCATTGTTGAATGGGCAACAAGGAATATTTATGATCTTATTGAAGTTTATTGAATAGCTTTGTACGTATCATGTGTACTTTGCACTTATATAGTAAGCTTTTCTGTGCTCTTTTTGGGCTTATGATGCTGCCTGTTTGTTGCAGGTGTTGCTCCATCCCGACCGAATAAGGTAACTCTTGCTATACTTTGATCTTTTGGATAATGTTTCCTTTCTTCTGTCATTAAAAAGGACTAGACCAGGGGCCTATTGTCTTGCAATTAAATTGGGCTTGTAGTACTCATCCTATGCAAGAATGAATCTGTTAATACTGAAATTTGATTTGGTATTTTATTACCAAAATATTGGTATTTTTAGGACCTCAAGGAGAAGTCACCTATATCTCAAGCTGTATATGCTTCAGCTGGAGAGGAAATAGGAGGCGGACAGCCGCACAGGGAGTTATTTGATATAAATCAAGCACCTCCTGATCTTCCTCTTTTGGCAAGCCCTGTGGGTTGCGGGGAGACAAGCTCATCAAGAACCCATAGTTTGGAAGTGGAACGCCTCCTTTCCCAAGCTGAGCCCATGACTTCCAAATCCAGTGGTTGTCCTGGTGGCCTTCTTGGACCAGAGCCAAGCATATGGGTCAAACGCCTCAAGTTGAGAGCTTCAGGTTCTTCTTATGGTACCAAGAGCTCAGAGATGTCTGAAGGCTCTTCCCATGAAAAAGTCAATGAATCCTTCAGAAATTTTTTGAAAGATGGCATAACCAGTACAGAACCCACGACTGGTAGAAGTGATGGTAAAGATAAGATCACGGTAGATCAAAATGCAGTTTTGTTCAAGAAGGGTGAGTCCTTTTCTGTTGACCCAGAGAAGAAAAGTCAATATGTAACACTTTCAAATCCTTGGATTCAGAGGTGGTGCCAGAATCGGGCTGCATCTCCCAAAAAGAAGCCTGCAGCGGTGGTATGCAAGCCACAATGTTCAAAGGCAACATTAGATGAGTTTGAGAAGAGGCAATTTCCAAGCATCGCTGCTATGGCACTGATGGTGAAGGCTATTTGTCGTTCCCAGCGGTGTGAATTTAGGAAAAGTGGGTCCTTTGTTGTTTGGAATACCGAAGGGGTGCCGCCATAACTGTGCCTCAAGTATTATGGTTTCATGAAAGAATAAGCAAAAAGATTCTTTGAAGGGAGGCTAAACAAAGAGATCCGTTGAATGGTGTTTGTTCTAGTTGTTGAAAGGTGATGAATATAACAATGTAACCAAAACAGAGTCGTTTTGTATTAGTTAGATTTCTGTTAGTTGTTTCGAAAGTGAGTCGGTGAAGACCACTTCGTAGATGCTTGTATTTTTCTTCTATAAATAGTTGCAGACTTAGCTAAATAAAATCATAACTGAGAGTAATTCATTTGGCTTTGCTTTCTCGGCAAACATCAATTTTTCTACTTCATTTCTTTTCTTAACATGGTATCAGAGCACATATAGCTTCTTTTGTGCGAGATCCATTTCCAGATCTAATTCTCAACATGTCAAACACTAGAGTTCTTGATGATCCTACAAATCCTTATCACTTGCATCATAGTGATGGTCCGTCCAATATTCTAGTTTCACAACCATTCTCTGGTAGTGAAAATTACAATGCATGGAAACGATCGATGACGATCGCTCTAAATGTGAAGAACAAGCTTGGTTTCATCAACGGTTCGATGAATAGACCGCAGCCTTCCACTCAGATGTTTGGACATTGGAATAAGTGCAATCTGATGGTGTTTTCCTGGTTAGTTGATTCCTTATCCAAGGAAATAGGTAACAACGTCTTATACAATGATTCATGCAAAGAAATGTAGGAAAAATTGAGAGAACGTTATGCCAAAAGTAACGGTCCTCGAATTTTCCAAATTCAACGATCTGTTTCTTCATTGATTCAAGGTCAGATGACTATAAGTGCCTATTTCACTAAGCTGAAAAGCTATTAGGATGGACTCATGAACTTCAAGTCACAACCGATATGCAAGTGTGATCCAGCTTGTCATTGTGGTGTAATAAAGACTTTAATAGAGTATCGTCAACAAGAACAAATTATGCAATTCTTGAATGGACTGAATGATTCGTTTATTGCTACTCAAGAACAGATCTCACTGATGGATCCTTTGCTCTTAACAAGGTTTATGCTATGGTGCTTAGTTAAGAAAGGCAAAAGGAAATTTCTACTACATCTTTTGACGCAAAAAATGAAGCAATTTCTCTATTGATCAATCAAATTTTGTTGTTCCTTTCTGTGGCAGACAAGGTTTTCAAAGAAAAGACAGGCCCATATGCAATCATTGTGGCATGACAGGCCATGTGGTGGACAAGTGTTACAAGCTACATGGTTATCCTCCTAGATATAAGACAAATCGTTATAATTCTAATTCTAATTCTGGTTCTTTGGCTAACCTAGCTACTAGAGCTCCTTTTGATGAATCTGTGATTAATTGTGATGAGCCTCCTGCACCGAACTCTTTTCCCTTCAGCAGAGAGCAGTATGATCAATTGATCCACCTGCTTCAATCTCACAATAATCACTCGGCTTCACATCAAGCAAATGCGGCCTCACTCACTTCAAATCTTGCAGAATCACACATGACAGCAACAGGTATCTCTTATGTCTGTTCTCAAGCCTTTGTGTCTAATGTGCACTACGATTCTATTCCATGGATTTTAGACTATGGAGCAACAAACCACATAGTGTGTCTTCTTTCAGCTTTGGTTGTTTCATCAGCCATTAATTCAACAGTTCGATTACCAAATGGAATTTCAGTTTTGGAAACTCATGTTGGATCTGTTCAGCTCACACCATCACTACTTCTCACAAATGTGTTGTGTGTACCTACATTTCATTTCAACCTTATTTCAGTTAGCCAGCTAACCAAATCAAATCTCTATTGTCTTATGATGATCTCAAATTAGTGTCTTATCCAGGATCGGTATTCATGGAAGATGATTAGGCTATGTGAACAGAGAAAATGATTGTTGAAAGTCTAAATAACAACCCAAGAGGGGGGGGTGAATTGAGTTTATCAAAAACTTAGTCCTTTTTTTAACAAAAACCCAGATCTGAAAAATAGCCCTTTTTAACAATTAATAATGCAGATCTAATTGTGTATAATGCTAAGCAAAATATATGCAATAATGATAAAGCATAAAACATAAATCTCCATAAGTAAGAATATGTACTGAAACGTAAAAGTGATAGAGTTAGAGAGATGACACCGTATTTTAGGTGGTTCGGCCAACACTTGCCTACGTCCACCCCCAAGGCTATTGACTTCCTTGGGCTTCCTTCACTATTCTCTAAATAGCAAATACACCTTAGCTTCTCGGGTGCTAAGGAACTCACAAATCCCAAAACCCAAGGGATTTCTTCTACTCTCATAAGTAGGACAAGTGTTTTCCCAACACTCAAATGTTTTACAATAGATGGGTACAATGAAAAATGGCTCACTAAGCCGAATAAGTCAATGAAAAGCACAAAACGTGTGGAATGACTCTCTAAGCCAAATCAGCAAGTGGAAAGCTCAATAGAGTGTAAGAAGACAAGATTATTGAATGAAACCTAAAGTTTGGCAAGCAGGAGTACAAGCTTTCTTGGTAGGTAAGCTTTCTTGGTAGGTGCGGTCTTCTCTCTTCTTCAAAGCACTTTCTCTCTCTAGAAGTTAGGTCAACGATTGATTGCAAGTGTGTTGTCTTTTCTTCAAGAAACTTCTCTCTTTTTGGAGGCTAGATCGTCAAGGATAAGCAAGAGAAGAAGATTTAACAATGGGAGCTTTGATCTTGGAGGAATCAGCAAATGAAATCTTTGGATCTTGCTTTCTCTCTCTATCGGAGGTAGATTTTGAATAATGATGCAAGTCCTTTTCTTCTCTCTCCATCTCATTCTTCTTATAGCTCTTAGGTCTTCAACGGTCATCAAGTAGCTTTATTGTACCGTTGGAGGGGTTCCAAAGTCTTTTTGAACCATTTTGGATGATCTGGCGTCGTTCTAGGATTTCTACAAATTCGCACCATGTGTCGACACATTGATGGTATGTGCTGACACATTAAAACTTGGCCTGGAAACATGCTCTCGGGTGTTAGTGCAATGTGTCGACACTTGTGTTCAATGTGTCGACACATTGAACACTTAGTCTGAAAATGTTGTCGACACTAAGAATTTTGCATTTTGGAGTAAGTGCAATGTGTCGACACTTGTCTTCAATGTGTGACACATATAACTGCTAGAGGGAAAAATTAGCATCTTAAAAGTGTCCAATCCATTCCAACACTTTTTTAAACATCTACAATATGAAAAATTGATCTTATCAACTTATGTAATGGTGTTCAAGTACACTTAAAAATAATTTAAAGAAATAACCTCAATCTTTTGAAATATATTTTAGAAATAGTGGATTGACAAGATAAAATCTAAAAGTCTTCAAAGCACTTAGAATTTTTGTTATCATCAAAATCAATTATAGATTGTTTTGCAAAACAACCTTGGGCTAACAATTGTATTACTTTATTCAGAATCCTTCTTCATTTCTAGATATTCATAATGTTTGCAAAGTTGATTCTAGGTTTGTTAATTCTAGTTTTGTTGAAAATTTAGAGATTGACCTATGGCATTGCCGATTAGGTCATCTCTTTTCCAATCGTCTTCAGCTTTTGCATAAAGAATTTCCTTTCATTACTGTCAATAAAGGACATTGCAGTTCATATCATTATGCTAAGCAAACTCGTCTCCCTTTTCCTCTCCGTTCCTCTCTGTTCCACTTGTTCATATTTTGTTTTTGATCTCCTTCATGTTGACATTTGGGGTCCTTTTTCCACAAAGTCATTAAATGGTTTTCAATATTTTTTTAACTCTTGTGGATGATTTCTTCAAAAGCACTGGGATTTTCCTGCTTAAACATAAATCAAACAAATCAAATGCACGAAATGCACTTATCTTTTTCATCAACTCTGTTGAAACTTAATTTGGATCCAAAATCAAAACTCTTAGAACTGATAATGGACCCGAATTTATCATATCTCAATTCTATTATTCCAAAGGGATTTCTCATCAAACTACTTGTGTTGAAACTCCACAACAAAATGGTGTTGTGGAGCATAAGCATAGACACATACTTAATGTGGCTCGAGCTTTACAATTTCAAGCACATCTCCCTTTTAAATTTTGGGGAGAATGTGCTCTTACTGCTGTTTACATCATAAACCACATTCCTTATCTTATTTTACGTAATAAATCTCCCTATGAACATATTTTTCATTCCTCTCCAGATTGCTTAAGACTTAAGGTCTTTGGTTGCCTTTGTCATGCTACTACTATTAAGCATAATCGGCACAAATTTGATTCCCATGCACGGCAATGTATTTTTGTTGGATATCCTGTTGTTGTAAAAGTTTACAAACTCTATGATCTTACTTCTCATTCAATTTTTCTTTTACGGAATATTATTTTCTATGAAAGGATTTTTCCTTTCCAACAACTTCCTTCCTTTCCTTCGGCAACTGTTATTCCACCTTTTTCTTATACTCTGCCAGTTGCTTTCCCTTTACCTATTGATTTTTCTTCTAATCCTTCTGTTACTTTTGATTCTCCTCCATCATCTCCCACTTTTGTTGTTCTTAAACATTCCACTCGCATTAGTCAACCACCATTTTTTTTTAAGGATTATCATAGCAATTTGCTCTCTTCCATTATTGCCCAAACTTCTTCCAGGATTTCTGATCATAATAAAGCAGGTGCTCCTCATCCTCTCTCTCATGTTTTGACTTACAATAACATTTCTCCTTCCTACCGAAAATTTATTCTCTCCATTACCACTCAAACAGAACCCAAAACCTTTCACCAAGCTTCCCAAAACCCACAACGGTATAAGGCTATGCAAGTTGAACTTTCAGCTCTTGAAGACACCTATATCTGGACTCTTGTAGACTTGCCTCCGGGTACGACAACAGTAGGTTGCAAATGGGTGTATCAAATTAAATACAAGGTTGATGGCAGTATAGAAAGATTCAAGGCTTGGCTTGTTGCCAAGGGCTACACCCAAGTTGAGGGTCTTGATTTTAAAACCTTTTCACCAGTGGCTAAACTCACATAAGTGCGAATCCTACTTGCATTGGCAGCTTTGAATAACTGATTTTTATATCAACTTGACATCAACAATGCCTTTCTCCACGGAGATTTAAAAGAGTAAGTTTATATGGAGATTCCTCAAGGATATATCCCAGCCACTTCTCACAAGGTTTGCAAGTTTCAAAAATCACTCTATGGCTTAAAATAAGCCCCTCGATAGTGGTTTTCCAAGCTTCGACCTTTCTCATCTCTAATGGTTTTAAACAATCAAAATATGATTATTCATTAGTCATTAAGGCTGACAGTTCTCATTTTATGGCTTTGTTAGTGTACGTTGATGATATTCTTATTGCAAGCACTGATATGGCATCTATTGATGTTATCAAAAGCTTGTTACATAATTGGTTCAAGATTAAAGATCTTGGCATTCCAAAAATTTTTCAAGGCATAGAAATTGCTAGATCATCTAAAGGCATTTCTATTTGTCAGAGAAAATATATTTTGGACTTGCTTGAAGACACTGGATTTCTCAGTTGCAAGGCTGCCAAGACCCTACTTGAGCAACATCAGAAATTTTCAGCACATGATGGTGATCTCCTTCTTGAACCATCGTTGTATCGCAGGAAGGTTGGCAAGCTCTTATATTTAACTTTGACCGGATCAGATTTATCTCATGGTGTTCATATTCTTACTAAGTTTATGGACATGCCACACACTCCTCATTTGGCTGCTGTTCATCATGTCCTACGATATCTCAAGTCTTGCCCTAGTCAAGGTTTATTTTACTGTTCTTCTTCTGAGCTTCATCTTAAGGCCTTTTGTGATTCTGACTGGGCTGGTTACCTGGATACTAGAAGATCACTTACTGGTTTTTGCATCTTTTTTGGCTCCTCATTGGTTTCCTGTAAGTGCAAGAAACAAACCACCATCTCTAGGTCCTCTGCTAAATCTGAGTACAGAGCTATGGCTACTACTTGTATTTTCGTGTCTCACATTCCAAGCCTGCCTTATTCTTCTGTGATAATAAGGCTACTTTACACATTGCTGAAAATCTCACTTTCCATGAATGAACAAAGCACACTGATCTAGACAACCACTTTGTTCAGGAGAAGCTTCATCATAACATCATTTTGCCTTTACATGTCTCTTTTACAAATCAGCTCAGTGATTTGTTTACAAAGCAACTTGGTATTTCACAGTTTCGTTATTTGTTGGCCAAGATGGACGTTCTCAACTTACACACTTGAAGGGGGGCTGATGAATATAACAATGTAACCAAAACAGAGTCATTTTGTATTAGTTAGATTTTTGTTAGTTGGTTCAAAAGTGAATCAGTGAAGACCACTTCGCAGTTGCTTGTATTTTTCTTCTATAAATAGTTGTAGACTTAGCTAAATAAAATTAGGGTTAAATAATTTTGGGCCGAAACCGACTGGACCAGCCTATTTTTAGGCAACCCAGTTCAGCCCACAGTTTTGGATACCTAGAACTATAGGCCAAATTGAACCGAGGTGTATTTTGGGGATTTTTTTTTTAATATTAAGTGGAGGGAGACGACGTCATGTCTCCCTCCCACCCCCCCTTTTACGTATTTTCAACCCTAGTTTCCCCCCCACCCCCCATCCCCCTTCTTCACTTCTCTCTCTCTGACCCTAGTTGCCGCACCCCCTTGTAAAAATCCTAGCCGCCGCACCATCCTTGCCGATGTTGTCTCCCTCTCTCTTGTACTCTCTCTCTTTCTCTCATGCCCCCGCTCTTTCTCTCTCATGCAATACAAGTATCAAGTATTAATTTCATATTGCTGCAAAACAAAATCCAAAGCTTTTTTCACAGAGAGAGAGGAAGAAGATGTCGGGGGTGACAAACTTAAAGCCAGAGGAGGAGAAGAAGCCTAACGATTAAAGGGCCTACATCAATCTCACTAAGAGATTTTCTTGGTGTGGAGGAGGAGAAGAAGCCTAACGAATAACGATCAAGTCTCTTGCTTTCCTTAGAAAAGGGGGTTTGTTACAAGATGTGTTTGCGTGATTCTCACTAAGAGATTTTTGGTGCAGAAGAGAGATTTTTTGTGATTGTGGTTTGTTAAAACTTTGTTTTTCACAGAAGATGATAGTGATTCAAGCTTTGTTTTTCTAGTTGACACTTTGGTTGGTTAATGTGAAAAAAGGGACCGACCGAACGCTGACTACGATCGGTCCGACCGGTCTAGACACCCCTCGGTTCTGTTGACGGTAAGGGCTGAAAACAAAGCAGAGGGGTCAGTTTTCACCCCTGAATAAAATTATAACAGAGAGTAATTCATTTGGCTATACTCTCTCAGCAAACATCAATTATACTTCATTTCTTTTCTTAACAAAAAGGACAAAAAATGCTTTGTCCATTCATATCAACCAGATCACAGAAAAGAGATGCAGATTTTTTCTTTAACCGTTTATATTCTGAATCCTCTATCCTTAGAGTTCTTTGTGCGCAGTGGGAATAACTCCAAAGTTGATTTGTTTGTAGAACATGGCAAATTCTTGGGGAGGGACAAGAGATGCAGCCTACGAATACTATCATGACAATCTGCAACCATATGGTATATGCTGATGTGGCGTCCTCTTCCTCCCACTCTTGCTATGCGCAAACACAGAGTGAGAGAGACTTACATGTGTGTGAGAGAAGTCGGAGAGCAGAAGATAATAAAATTCTGTTTATCTTGCGACACTTTCAAGCTGTACCTGCTTCTGCATTTTTGGTCTTTCTAGTATGTAATTGCTTTCGGATGATTGCGGTGTTTGAGAAAGAGTGTAGTTTTTAGGGTAAAGGATGAAGTAGACACGACTCATGCATGCCGTGTGAAATCTGTCCTGGTAGCCTCTTATAACTAAAATGGTCTTGAGCCACCCCTTTTCATTGGGTTGAAAAAGGAGGGGGAAGCACGAGAAGTGAAGATAGGCGGTTGTGTTTGCGAGCTGCTTTCAAGATTATTTTTTGTTTTCGATTTCAAAACATGTTTTAAAGTGATTTTTATTGGAGATCGTAAAAATAGGTCTATAGGTTTGAAATTAGTTTGGAAAGTGTTTTGTATTACATATTTATTTATTGGAGTTTGTGAAAAAATTAGTTTGAAAATTGTTTATGTGAACAAATTAAAATGAAATCTGTTTTGAAATAAATAATAATTATTATATTTTGTAAACAGTTGCTAAATCTATATCAGATTATCATTAAACATCTACTCTTTAGTTTAATTAAAACCGTTAGTTTAATTTTAATTACGTAGAGCTCATGATAATTTACTAACACTTGCCCCATTTTGATTTCAGTAATATCAGGTAGTTCGTTAATGTATGTTTAATTTCTAATTTATCGTTAGCGGAATACAATATATGATTATTATAATATAATATAATATAATATGATAATATAAATATATCTTTAATTTTTTTTTCCTTTTGCACCTATATATCATACATACATGTAAATACTCGCGCCACGTTTCAGCTATTCTACCAACCCGACTAATCACATCGCAGTGTCCTAGCTAGCCTAGTTATGTTTATAATTTATTTAATAATATATTTTATAGATTGACAACGTTTGTAAACGCTGTTATTACTTTTACTTATTCATTAATTAGATGATCTACACTGATTGTTTTGCCTGTGTCCATATTTATCATTTTTCAGCCATGCGTCTATGCTTTTTTTTATTTCTTTTTTAAATGAGCAGCCTGCAGCTTATGATCCAAGACCTCCCTCTTAAAATTAAAGAAGAGAGGTTGATTATAAAAGTCTAAAGAGACAGATGAAGACATGTCTGGTTGCCACCCCTTTTACCTTTTCTAATTAATGTCTAGTGAGATCATAGCCTATTACTATCAAGAGGGAAAATGATGCAATAAGTAGACATACATCAGTTTCCCCACCCCAAAATGAAGGTGGCCAACAATGAACATAACTACTTTGCACTAGCTTGCCTGAGATCCATAATACTCTAATAAAATGTATAAAAAGGTTCAAATATTTTGTGCACTACACTACCCTTAGAGAAGTGAGATATTTCGTTCCCTATCTTTATCCAAAGTGCCCTAATGTCAACCCTGCAAGGTGTTCTCTATCCAAACATATTCTCAAGATAGAAACCCCGAATAAAACTATTGACTTCAAGTGGCAAAGGACCAAGGGTGAGCATGTACCAAAATACTGAAAATCCATGAACAAATAGCTACTCACATATACCTCAGGTGCCAGAACCACACCTCCTTCATTGCACTTGAATTCATATGGTCTTCTCTAGATATTCCCAATTTGCATAAGTTTCTACCCCCATAGTCAACCACCATCTATAATGCATGTAAGTTTCTTACATGCTTAATCAAGAAGTTTTACATTACATGCACGTAAGTTTTCCCATTACGCTTTAGACAATGTATAATAGTATTTGGCATCAGCATGTCTCTAAATTTTGATCACACACAGTAGGGAAAGTAACTACGTAAAAAACTGGCATCTCAACCCTGTGAGCATAATTACCTACCAATCCATGTCTCAAAGTCTTAAAGTCTGATTTAGAAATAGGTTGCTAAATGCATGACAAACATTCCATTGGACCTGTAACACAGACAGTTACACAGAGTTCTTGGTGAGCTTGATATTAGAAACAAAGTCATCCCCACTTCTCAGTCAAGTGCACCCAAAAAGGTGGTTCCAAAATATAACAACCGGGATATCATACATTAACATTCCCAGTTGTGACATAAGATATAAAACTTGAACCATTCTTTCAAGCCAACTTGAAATTCCCATAGAAGGTAGATGGAATGAATTTGATGCACTTCCATGGACACCTTTCATATCATTGCTTGATGTGAATACCTCATTGTTCCTGGTCTTAACATATAAGCCTGCTTGGTCCACTGGCTTGTCACGAACACCAGATAAACATGTGTAGTTAACAAATCTTGCGAGATTCCCACCTTAGTGTTGTGTAAAAACTTACTTCTATTATTAGACAATAAGAAAGACACATTATTTTGTCAGGTCTAGAAATTCCTTTTTTAGCTTTGCTAATTACAAATTCTGTTACTACATTATATTAGCTGAAGCTTGTACAGGCCCTCATCCTTTGTTCAAACTACAATCCCAGTTCAAATTGACATATTTTCTCTTTTATTTAATAACTACACATAAAATGAGCAGGCAGGTAAAATAAAAGACAACAAGAATATTATCTGAACAAGTTTTGAGTGATCCTTGTCAAAGACTTGCCCAAGTACCATCTTCCATGCATCAAAGCCTTGAAAAGAGGTGGCGCCCAATCTTTCTTAGCATGATACAATAAATCATAACCTTGCTATCAATGCCCAATATGGACAAAGCGTATTCAACAAAAGCCAACCATCCACGGAAGGCTAAAAGTTGTGAAAGGAGAAACTTTTATCACTTAATCCACAATCTCTCCCTTGTATGATAGGACCTTGTATGCACAATAAAATCGTTCCTCAATCTACCTCAGCCATGATAAATCAAATGCAAGGGAACAAGAGGAGCCAACCAACAGGAAAATAAAAATAAAAAATAAAAATAAAAATGCTTGTGTGAAGCATAGTTGCGGCACATCTGTTTTAAAGTAAAGCCCACGAATATAAACCATAATGAACAATCTAATTTAGACTCAACTATACGGAAAATACCTAGAGGGGGTGATAAGGTATATTTAAAAAAATTATCAATTAACTCTTTTTTTTAAAACAAAAACCTATTCTCTGAACAAACAAATCAATAACACTGTTTTTCAATATGTCAAGATACTAAAATGACCAGCAAAATAATAAGATACAAATCAAACACAAAACAAAAAACACAATCTGTAAAACCGAGGAATCCGAAGCAACTGCAAAGTAACTTCGAACTGACTGCATGTAACAAAATTACAGATTCAATAATTAAATAGATTAATAATTAGTTCATCAACTCACCAAATACCAAGTTCTTATCAACAACTTACCAAATAGCAAATCTTGAACGTCATTTGTACAAAAGCTCAGATCAAAATTCTCAACCATAAAGAACAAGATTTGTTAGAAAGATAAAAAGTTAAACTAATCAAGAGCAGCAAATACAATCACACAATCGAACACCGAGAGAATGGTTACGAAGAGAAACTCCCTAAGGAACATCCTTAAGGAGAAAAACTCTCCAGGCCTGTAAGCCGTTCGAATCCACTAGTTTCCAATTGATTACAAGGTGATCTATTGAAGCGACTAACCTAGCCTATCAAAAACACTTTGAATCAAACCCGATTTACTGTAAACCGAATCACAAATGGACGTAGAAACCTGAGTCCAAACGGAAACCTCGATCTCGAACGACTTTGATCTCCCACAAACCTTGTGTAATCAATGGCCATGGCTGAAACCTTCAGCCAACAATATTCAGAACCTTTGAATCTTCAACCTCTCAGGTGGATTTTGAAAATCAGTGATCATTTTGATAATCTCGTAAAGCTTCTCACATTCAGCAGTGATGGCCTTCACAAAGAAGCGATTCGATTTCTTGGAGCTTCTCTCTCTTGAATACGCAAATCTTGAGAGCAGTTGATGCGTCACACATTTCTATTGAAAACAGCATCTGTTATAGCTATTTTTTCCCGTCGAAGAGCAAAATCCCTTTTTGTTTTGATTCTTTATTCACGCGTAAAGCACAAAACTGCATTCAGCTCCTTTTTTTCACATATTCTAGAAACTAGAAAAAAGACAAAAGAACCCCTAAAAAGTGAGTCACGTGAGCATGCCAAAAACCGACGTTACACATAACCCATCCCCTGTTACATTTCGTCCCCTTTCTTTCGAATCTAAGCATTTGACAGGAAGTAAAAAGTACAATGACTTACTTGCGAATTGTTGCAGAATCCTAGAAGAAGACCACGAGCTGGATCAGAGTATCGAAGGGTGGGAATGAGGAGCGGGATCGCGCTAGAGAGAGCAGCTCTGTCTTCGTCACTACTCCAGTTTTGGGTTCACGAACTGTGTAGGAGGCAATAGATTTGGGAGAAATGGGGGCGACGTGTTCTGTCTAGGGTGAAATCGTGGATGAGAGAGAGGGACGGAGGGATTTGGTGGAGAAGGGCGAAGTGTTCTGTTTGAATGGGCCTGAGTTGACACACAATTTTCAGACTGAGCGTTGGAAATAATTTCCGTAGGGTCGGGACAAAATTATCTCGACTCGGTAAGGGTGAGATTGAATTGTTTGGTCTTGGAAAGGAGTATTCAAGGATTGAGAACGTGAAAATGGGATATTAAATGACTTCTCAAACATAGCCTTTTCTTTCCTTCTTCTGTGGAGTTTTGATGCATTTTCTTCCTCCTTTTTCAGCCCAATAAAAAGCGGTACATGACTAAACAAACATATTATTGAAGCTGATGCGTGTGTGCTGTTGTTTTTCCATAAAACTCTATTAATAGCCGAGTTTGCTATATTTAGAGTCTGCTGTTTATTAGCTTATATTGGAAGTTGTTTTTAAATTAATGATGTCATGAGTTTCTAGGTGTCTTTATGTGTTTCTATGTTTCTTTATATTTCTGTACGTTTGGAATTGTAAGAGCAGAACAATTAGAATCAATCAAATAAGTTGTTGGTTGAAGTTTCTCACAAATCATACTCTGTTTTTCTTCTTGTTTTCAAACAAGTGGTATCAAGCTGCCCAGGTCGATCTGAACGGTCGTTAATGGCTAATTTCGGAACATCTACAGCAGTTCCCATCTTTGGTGGTGAGAACTACGATTATTGGAGCATCAAAATGAAGACTTTCTTCCTATCTTAGGATCTTTGGGATGTGGTAGAAAAAGGAGTTTCAACCCCTGCAGAAGGAGCTTCAGACTCTGCTCAACTCAAACAAGAAAAGAGTAAGGATGCCAAGGCTTTGTTCATACTGCAGCAAGCCGTAAGTGAATCCATTTTTCCTAGATTGATGAGGGCTACTACTTCAAAGGCGGCTTGGGAAATTCTTCAATTGGAGTTTCAAGGAAATGCGAAAGTAAAAGTAATCAAGCTTCAAGGATTAAGAAGAGAGCTTGAAAACTTAAAAATGAAGGAATCAGAAGATGCAAAAGATTATTGCTCCAGATTGATTGAAGTGGTCAATCAAATGCGTGCCTATGGTGAAGAAGTTACTGATCAAAGAATTGTTCAGAAGATCTTGATTAGTCTCTCAGAAAAATATGATCATGTTGTTGCTGCAATTGAAGAATCAAGGGATCTACAAACCTTGACTGTTACAGAATTGATGGGATCATTGCAGGCTCATGAACAAAGAATTTCTAGAAGAAGTGATGGTTCTCTGGAGCATTCTTTCCAATCCAAAATTAATCTGAAGAATAAGAAGCCAAAGGATTATAAGAAGAAGTCACAAAGCAATTACCAGAAAAGTGCAGACAACTCTCAGAAGGAAAGGAAGACAAAAGGGAAAGATAAACAAGGTGAGTTCCCACCTTGTGGCACTTGCAAGAAGACCAACCATTTTGAGAAGGATTGTTACCATCTCGGGAAGCCTCAATGCTGGAATTGCAAGAAGTTTGGCCATATAGAAAAAGATTGTTGAGTAAAAAACAATCATCAAGCCCATTATTCAGAAGAAAAAGAAGATAATGAGCATTTATTTTTTGCTAGCCAAGCTCTTACAAAAAATGAAGATTTCTGGTTTATTGATAGTGGTTGCAGTAACCACATGGCATCAGATGAAAGCATTTTTACAGATCTGGATTCCTCTGTCAAAACCAAAGCAAAAATGGGGAATGGAGACTTGGTTGAATCCAAAGGCAAAGGCAAAGTGGCTATTCTGACAAAGAAAGGTACAAGGTTCATTAAAGATGTTCTACTTGTTCCAAGTCTTGCTCAAAATCTGTTAAGTGTTGGTCAAATGATGGAGAACGGTTATTCTTTACACTTTGAGAGTAATCTATGCAAAATTTATGATGAGAAAAATAAAGTGGAACTTGCTGAAGTTAAAATGGGAAGAAGTAGAAACTTTCCCATTCAATTGAATTTTCCTAAAGCTATGATGGCTTCGGTGGAAGATTCAATGTTATGGCATCAGAGGTTTGGGCACTACAATCTCAACTCTCTGAGATTGCTACATCAGAAGGAAATGATAAGAGATTTTCCTCTCTTAGGAGAGAAGACACAAATATGTGAGGGATGTATGCTTGGGAAGCAGCACAAGCAACCTTTTCCCTCTGAAAGTACATGGAGAGCAAAGGAGAAGTTGGAACTTGTACACACTGATGTGTGTGGTCCAATGAGGACTCCTACTCACAATCAAAACAAGTATTTCATTCTTTTCATTGATGATTTTACCAGAATGACTTGGGTGTATTTTCTTCGTGAAAAATCAGAAGTTTTTGGAATTTTCAAGAAATTCAAGTTGCTGGTTGAAAATCAGTGTGGGCAGAAAATTAAAACTCTAAGAAGTGATCGTGGTACTGAGTATAACTCCAAGGAGTTTGAGAAATTCTGTGAAGAAGAAGGACTGATACATCAATTATCTGTTGCATACTCGCCCCAACAAAATGGAGTTTCTGAGCGCAAAAAAGAACAGTGATGGAGATGGCAAGATCTATGTTGCTGGAAAAATGTTTGCCAAAAAAATTCTGGGCAGAAGCAGTTAATACTGCTGTATTTTTGCTCAACAGAGTACCAACAAAGGCTGTAGAAAATCAGACACCTTATGAGGCTTGGAGTGGCATAAAACCCTCTGCAAATTTTCTAAGAGTGTTTGGTTGTATATGCTATATTCATGTTCCATCTCAAAAAAGGCACAAGCTGGAAGAAAAGTCTGAGAAGGGCATTTTTCTGGGTTATAGCACACTGTCAAAAGTTTTCGGATCTTCAACTTGGAAACTAAGAAGTTTGTTACCAGCCGTGATGTGAAATTCAATGAACATGCTTCGTGGGATTGGGAAGCTGAGAAGATGATTCAGCAGAATGTTGAAGTTTCAATTGTTGAACCACCTGAGATAGAAGAAGAGTTGGAGGATGACATTAGCAGTCCTATGGAGGATGAGAGGAGCAGTCCTACAGCAACTCAACAATTATTGTCTTCTGACAGAGATGACAATTCTTCACCAGAATCTCCTATAGGAAGAACAAGACTTCTGAGTGAAATCTATGAGCATTGCAATTACTCTTCTCTTGAACCATAAAATTTTGCTGCAGCATCAAGGGACAAAGTTTGGGTAAAAGCAATGGAGGAGGAGATAAAAATGATTGAAAAGAATGAAACTTGGGAATTGGTTGCTCGACCTACAAATAAAGAGATCATTGGAGTTAAATGGATCTTCAAGACCAAGCTGAATCCAGATGGCTCAATCTTGAAGCATAAAGCAAGGCTTGTGGCTAAGGGCTATGTACAACAGCCAGGAGTTGACTACAACGAAACCTTTGCACCAGTTGCAAGGATGGATACAATTCGAGCACTCGTTGCACTTGCAGCTCAGAAAAGTTGGAAAATTTACCAACTTGATGTTAAGTCAGCATTCTTAAATGGAGTCCTAGAGGAAGAAGTTTATGTTTATCAACCAGAGGGCTTCATAGAAGAAGAAGGAAAAGTTTTCAGATTAAAGAAAGCATTATATGGGCTGAAACAAGCACCACGAGCCTGGTATGGGAAGATAGATGGTTATTTTTCAGATCAAGGTTTCAGGAGGAACAAAAGTGAACCAACTCTGTACATAAACTGGTACTGACCATTGTATCAGATCTTGTGATGTTGATAATGATTCTGTATTTGTATGTTGACTGGAAATAGTCTAGTGATGATTAAAGAGTTTAAAAAGGATATGATGGCTAACTTTGAGATGAGCGACTTGGGTTTGATGCATTATTTTCTTGGAATGGAAGTAAGCCAAGAAGAAGATGGAATTTTCTATTCTCAGAAAAAATATGCAGAAAACTTGTTGAAGAAATTCAAAATGCTAGGCTGTAAGTCAGTAGCAACACCATTGGTTCCTAATGAGAAATTGAGAAAAGATGATGGTGCCAAGAAAGTGGATGCATCAACCTACAGAAGTCTTGTAGGAAGTTTGCTTTACTTGTGCAATACCAGACCCGATATCTTGTTTGCCACAAGTTTGTTGTCAAGGTTTATGCAAAGTCCGAGTCAAGTTCATTTTGGAACTGCTAAGAGGGTTCTCAGGTATTTGCAAGGAACAATCAACTTTGGCATATGGTATGAGAAAAGATCATAATCAAAACTAGTTGGCTTCACTGATAGTGATTGGGCTGGATCTATTGACGACATGCAAAGTACTTCAGGACATTGTTTTGGTCTTGGATCTGGCATGTTTTCATGGAGTTCTAAGAAGCAAGGAAATGTAGCTCAGTCGACTGCTGAGGCTGAATATGTTGCTGCAGCTGGGGCAGCAAATCAAGCCATTTGGTTGAAAAGAATTCTGACAGATATGGGAGAAATACAAAAAGGTCCAGTTGAGATTTTTTGTGATAGCAAATCTGCAATTGCTATTGCTAAGAACCCTGTGCATCATAGTCGCACAAAGCACATAGCAATCAAGTATCATTTCTTGCGTGAAGTAGAAGCAAGTGGTGAAATCAAGCTAAATTTCTGCTGCTCTAAAGATCAGATTGCAGATATTTTCACAAAAGCTCTTCCTAGAGACAAGTTTCAGTTCCTCAGAATGATGCTTGGAGTTTCAGAAAAACACATCAAGGAGGAGTATTGAAGCTGATGCGTGTGTGCTGCTGTTTTTCCATAAAACTCTATTAATAGCCGAGTTTGTTATATTTAGAGTCTGCTGTTTATTAGCTTATATTGGAAGTTGTTTTTAAATTAATGATGTCATGAGTTTCTAGGTGTCTTCATGTGTTTCTATGTTTCTTTATATTTCTGTACGTTTGGAATTGTAAGAGCAGAACAATTAGAATCAATCAAACAAGTTGTTGGTTGAAGTTTCTCGCAAATCATACTCTGTTTTTCTTCTTGTTCTCCAGCACATATTCACAAAAGGGTAATGTTTTTTTGGTCCAAAGAAAAGGTTAATGATTACAAACTAAAGTTCCATCTTTAACATCACACCCAGTCTGTTCTAAAGCAGATTCAAAAAATCCACCGCCATGGATACTCGAGTCAATACATGGAGGAGCAAACTGAATGATTATGTCTCTTAATGTGAGCACACCTATGGGTTGGTGCAAATCGTTGACCAGAAAGCTGTAATTGCTTTTCGTCCCTACCATATTTTCCATCGCTTGCTTGAGAGAGTCAGTTTTCTTGTTGGTGACTGGCGAGTCCGTTCTTGGGAGGAAGTTATTTCTCAGTCGGAGGATCCCCGCCGAGAGAAGAGCCCCAAGGTCGTGTTCAATTGTGGGATCAGAGCCTCCCCCGGTCTCTATGTGAATGAATCTCTGCCGTTATTTCCCTACGGTTATGTCAAAAGTGCATTAGTTCCAAATGACCAGAAAGATATGCCTTGTGAAGGTCTAGCAGATATTATCATATACATAGCCTTTATAACCAACAATAGTTGATAAAGATAAGAGTGGCTGAAACTTTGCGAGAAACTCTGTTGGTCAGTCAAAGTTTGGAACCCCAGTCTGGAAAATATAAGGTAGGGAAGTGGAGACTAACTTTCTGTCCCTAAAGAAATTGTCGTTCTCCATAAGAAGATAGGTGTCGCTGCTCCTAATGCTACCAATGAGCCTCTTAGTTCCTTCATTTACCACAACAACGCAACCAATTCGGTTTTCCCAAAGAATGTGAAGAGCTTCCGCTATGCTTTGGTATCCGTAAACATGAACACTCTGCTCTTCATTCTCAAACCTAAATAGAAAGCCGAGATGGGATAATATGCAAAACATGTCAACGGAAATAGTAGACAAATCGTCCTTAAAAAAGGGAAATATCCACTACTTAAGTTTGAGGTACCGGAAGTCTGATAAAGTCTTGTTTGCAATGTTATCAAACCACTCTAGTCCACTTGATTGTAGAAGCAATTGGATTACTGCAATCTGCCACAAAGACCATCAATTATCTACTGGGTCATTAAGTATATATAGTATATTTCAAGCTAAACTAGCAAGAGATTAGGACAGGGCCCAGCTCATCTAATTTGATAAAGCACAAGTTTCCACTTTGTACTGTATCTAAAAACACCATTGGCTGCTCAAATTTTCGTTGCAATTTTATCTAGCAAATTTGTGTCCATGTTCTATACCTGAGTAATAAAACCAATGACCTTGGAGTTGAAATGCTCAATGACAGGCACAACTTGCAATCGATGTTTCGAAAGAAGCAACAGGACATGAAAGAGTGTTTCGTCCAAGTGCACAGGGAAAAATGGATTCCAGGAATGATTTAGCTAGCTCTCCAGTCGCATACAGGGCGGAATTCTGTCACTATCCAATGAAATAGAAACTAAATCCGTACCCATTTTTCATTCAATTATGGTCATGAAAAATTCAACTAAAGCATAACCTATTCGAGTTCACCAGTGGATGAGCTACGCTTATTCCTTTAGAGGAAGTGGTCTAGGATCCAAAGCATCAGGAGTCCAATCAATTATATGACAGAGAAGATAAGGCTGAAACAATGGTCTTGAAAATAGGGGACAACAAAGCCCCGGGGCCGGATGGATTTACTGCGGTCTTTTTCAAACGCGTTTGGTCTTGCTGGTAGCTACAGTGTCATCATCTGAAAGGGGAGAAATTCAAGGCTACATGGTAACGGATGTCGTACACTAATTTTGGTGTTGCTTAAATTTCTTACCTTTGTGAGATCCAAACTCAATTTACTGCAGGGTTTTCAGAGAACTGAAGAAAACCTGCAATTTGTTTCCAATTGGGTTCTGTCTCTTTCTGTGATTAGGAGCAACATCTGACCTTGTGTTTTAACTCTGGTTATTTGGTTATGGGGTGGTAGCACATTTGAGCTTGTGTTTTTTATCTTTGGTCAATTGGTTGTTTTGTTATGGGGTGGTAGCAGAGTACCTGTAAGCAGGGACTAGTTTGTTGTGTCCCTTTTTGATGTTGTACATTTCTTATTTCTCTTGATACTAATTACCAGTTACCAAAAACAAAATAGCAGTACCCTAATATTAGAAGCTGAAGTTGATGATAAGGAAAAAGAAAAAAAGAACGAAAAACAGGTGCATCCATATGATTGACTTGGAGAAGAAAGAAAAAACTGCCTGCGTCAATATCTAATTTGTTCCCCCTAAAACGGAAGGTATGGATTGATCATTGATTTTAAACATGTAACAGAGGTAAAAGATACGACACCTTGGTTTGGGCAATGTCAGGATTCTGTGCTAGCGTGGTGAAAATACCATTTATTCGGACCTCCTCACCTCCGTCGCACTTGGTTCGCCTTTCCCCATTTTCCAGTTCCTGCAAAAGACATTTCTGTGTGAGACGAGCTTGAATCCGGTATCCATTGGGTTTGGGTCGAAGTGTGGAGAAGCAAATCACCTCAAGACACCAGAGAAACATGCTTGCAAGATCAATGAAACCAATATTGCAATCCGAAAATTGTCTGGGGGCAGCATCGGAGTCTAAGATATCAGCAATGGGAGCACCGTAGACATCCATCTCGTACAACATTCGTATCGCATCCCTCACAGTATCTCCAGTTTTCAGTTCAAAAACTGATAACAAAATTAAAAAAGCAACAAGGAACGTTTGTAAAATAATTAGCATATTCAACGTGGGTCTATCTCATAAAAATCAAACTGAAAACGAAATAAAATTCGTAATACATAGCTATATAGGTCGACCTACCGGATGAGTTTTTTATGGCTGGAATGGAACTAATGGGGATGTGATTAACAAATAGTTGGAGAGCAGTGCCAGAACCAACTTCCTGGTCTTTGTTGTAGGTCTGAAGGTTGGAAATGAGGGACGCTTTCTTCTCCACCAGTCCGCCATCCGAATCCTTCATTAAGTCCTCTATTTGCCTGAAATCCATATTCGTTGTGCCTTGTATCACGTTGAGTTCTGCTATCATTCTCCTCGCCTTGCCCACACTCGAGTTTATTGTATTAGACACGCGTTAGAACCGTGACACTTCCACGTGTTGGTGCCAGCATGACCTGTTCGGTGTTTGCAACCTGTAAATGTTACCCGACAAGAAACTTCTGAATTCTCTAGGTTCTGGCCTAAAAAGATTTCCTTGGGATGCTCAACAGGGCTGACTTCCTCTTCCGATTGAAGGGTTGCAGGTCATTGGGCAAAGGGTGCAGGTTTTACTTTTTTTTTTTATTATCTAGCCTCCCATTGGTGATTAATTTGGAATCTTTAAACAAGCTCGATTCTTGAACCTGCATTGCCTTTGTTTAAAAAGGAGAACTGTTGAAAATTTAAACAAGCTTGATTCTTGAACCTGCAATGCCTTCGTTTAGAAAGGAGAGCTGTTGATAGGCCTAGAAAGGCTTTAACTATCCAAGTTTAAGGATGAATGTCGTGTGTGTTAAGACTCTGCATATAAAGAGAGATGTCAGTAAAATAAAAAATGTTTGTGATCGTGCAGAAAAGGTTTATGAATCTTCGGATAGGTCTATATTCATATACTGACATAAAAAGTTAAAATGTCCGACTTGACAACATTATTCCTAAATATTCTCACTAATTTGGAACCCGAAGCAAAGGCAATAACAAGAAAAGAGCTAGTCAGCCAGCCAGACAGCTCACTGATTTATTTATGTACTTCTCGCATCTGTGAACTCTTAAAGCCTTATAAACTCTCTTCTCTTTGCAGGCAACGAGCTTTCTTGTTTAAATGCAGTAACAAAGCCGCTGCTTTCTTCTTTTATCTGAGACAATGACGCACACGTCCTCTCATTTTGCCCAAGTAGCACTTGCATTTGCTCTACAAAATCCTTTCCAAACACCTAGTATGGAAGTACTTGAGATCATTTATATAACTGTGCCATCCTCAATTGTTGCCTTCTCAAGGATAATGGTAATTCCTGACCGAATGTAAAATCCTTCTTCTGGCCTATCTGCTTCTTGAACTCCCTACAATGGCAGACCATGCAGATAGATAAAAAATTTATTCTACACAGGGAAAAAAAGAAAGCCTTGCTTCTAAAAGGGTTAATTGAAAAGGTAAAAGGCTAGCTGAACATGGGTAGTATGCTTACATCTTTATTCATAATGATAACGTCTTTCCCAATCTTTGCGTTCTTGTCGATTATGCAATTCCTTCAGTGCGAAATAACAAACATAGTAAAATATAGACATTCAAATAGTCCTTTAAAATTTCAGAATTCTCTATTTCCAAGATCAGTTACCTAATTTTTGCGTTCGTTCCAACCCCAATTGGGACCTTTCCCTCTGCCAACAGAGATGCAATTTCTGGTTCAGTTTGGTAATAGTCTGCACCCATCATCACCGTATCCTATAAAAAGAAATGGCCATTCTTTAGAGAAAACCAAAAGAAAGTGCTCTAGTCAAGTAGCCTCTGTTTTTAAGGACAAAACTTGAGAGACCATAGTAGTTTACTTTGAGCTCAACACCATAATCTAATCGCGAGCGTTCACCGACCACTGAATGTTCCACATCACATTCTCGCAAGAAACATCCATGTGATATTATTGCATCCACAATCTGCAAAACCCAAATGAAGCATGAAGGCAAGTACCTCAATGGAGCCAGAAACAAGAGCCTATGTCTGTTAGCATACCCGGCATTTGTCAATCTTTGTTGGTGGTAAGAATCGGGGAGAGGTGTAGACAGGTGTCTTAGGGTCATAAAACTCAAACTTTGGAAACTGCAGAAAAAAGTTGCCACTATACATATTAATGTCATTACAAGGAAATGAAGAAAATTGTACAAGTTTCATATAATGGAAGAAAGGTCTGATCTACAGTCGTATGCAGTTATGAACAAGATGCTTATTGTAGAGACTCCAAAGCCTTCAATGTGCAAGATCGCAATATCCAGACTTCCCTGTTATGATTTGCATTGCAGGATGAACACAACAGGGTGTGAAAGGGGAGGCTTTGTTTTTTTGTTAAAAAAAAGCCATAAGACATAGATTTCTCTTTCTTTCTTCTTCTTATTCTCCATTTTTTCTTTTTGAGTTTGCTCTTACTGGGGAACGGAGACCTCAATTTTTAGCCCTTTATTATGGAGCAAAGAGAATCCATTCCAGTTAAAGCTCACTGGGTCTTTCCATGACATTAATGTACATTTCATGCAATTATGAGCACCGGCAATGGGAATATGAAATTCAAAGAGGTCAGTCTTGAACAAACCTCTTCAGTAAGAGCCAAATTAGCATCGAAAAATGATTTAATTGTTCCAATATCATCCCAGTAGTCCCTGAATATGTATGCCTGTCAAAATAAGAGACATTGGTCATAAAAAATCACATTTCCTTTATCATGCAATTAGTGAGATGGCACATAGTTTATGGAGAGAGTAGGAAGGATGGGATATTAAGAAACTAATGGCTGGAACAGATTGTGCATACTCTGTAATACAATGTCCTATATATACAGTGGTATGAAAGAATAGAAAGGGAGAGTTTGGGGAGTCGCGCCTCAATGAGTAAGAAACCCACTCTTCAGCAAGAATAGAGTTACTTTTCAAAATTTGAATCATTCATTTTCCAACTTTTAGGATTTCTCTTACTTGGACATTGTGATCCTTCACTGCTGCCGGAATGATTTCAGATCCAAAGTCATTTGCCGTAGGATATCTCCACCTCAAAAGCTTCATTAAAACATCTGTCTTAAAGATATAGACTCCCATAGATGCAATATATGGGGATTTTACAGCATCTTGCCGGGACAAACCCAGAAGACTTGTATCTACTTGCTGCATAGAATGATGACAGGCCAATTACATGGCTAAAAAGTACCTTCATAGTTAAAAGCAGATAACAAGAATCTGGAGAACATAGAGCATGCTTAAAAATAACTAGGAGGTCAAGCTCAAGATAGATCGCTCTGATGTCTACAGTTAGCTTACAAACTGTTGAAAGCAAAAGCAAGTTGGCAACTTTTGAGCTTCCTTGGAACAAAATCATTAGAAAAGCTGAGTTTTGGATCCTTCAACTAGGTGTGATCACTCTAGTAATTAACCAGAGGAACTTTATAATTCAAAAATTCAGATGATAGGGAAATGCAAGTCACTTCTATGCAACGGGTCTGCTAACTGTTACCATTGCTTTCAGATCAACGCCCTTGGGTTTCTCAGCAAATTGGACAATACAGCCTCTGCTGTCTATCTTCACCAATCCATAATCAGATGCACGGCTGCAAAGTAACCATTCAATTTTAGACGAAATTTAATGGCAGAAAACAGCAGGAAAAGCTTTTTCATTTCATCACATAGCAGAAAAAGTTGCGTTATTACACGGTGAAATCATTAAAATCAGTGGATGGTCAAAGTAAAAGAAGCAATAAGGATAATAATTGAAATGATCGTGACAAAAGAGAAGAACAGACCTGTCCCCCACTGCTGCACATGATATGGTAATGTCCGCATTTCGATCAACATGGTTCTGTTAATGTATTAGAAATAGACAAGCCAAAATTTTCCATAAATGCACAACATGAAATGAATCCGATGACTTAGGGGTTTATTTGTATACCTGCACGAAGTCCATATAATCCATTCTGTAGAGATGATCCCCTGACAAGATCAGTATATTCTCGATGTTTCTGTTCTTGGCATCCTACAATAAATAATTAGAGTAGTATGTCAGACTCCATTCAAGTTCAGAGGAATGGAAAACATCAGGTGCAAAGTTTGTCTATTTTTTTCTTGGCACAAAGTTTGTCTATTTGTATCTGTGTATGTATGGATCACAGAGCAAATACAAATTTCCACACCCACCTCAAATAGCCATAAGAAATGCCTCACGGCATCTGCTGTTCCCTGGAACCACTTCATTCCTGCTTCCCCAGGAGTCTGAGTAGCTGCCAGAACCTATTTGCCAAGTTGGTTCATTTATAGTTGTCAAGAAACTTGCAACATCAATTTCAAAGAATCCAAATATTAATTGATCCAGTCCTCCATAATATAAGACAATTTGATCCCTTGCTTAGAAATAAAAAGACAATTCGATCCCTCTCTATAGATAACCAAATATATTATTCCCCACTAAATAGATCATGACCTTCCCCATCTGACTCATCTGCCAAAGATGAAGATGCAAAGTAAATACTTATAGGAGAGAAATCAATCAGATCTGAAGTTGTTTTCCGTCTTGAATAAGTGGCATCTTGTACACGTTGCTTTAAGTAACAATAAATGTATTAAAGAATTCACTTTAGAGATTCATCTGCCAGGAGTTCGTACCTCCACAAATCCATCCCCAAAGTTAATACCATTTCCGAAGTATGTGCGTGAAATGTGTCGATTGAGGGAGGTAGAGTTAAACTGGGTGAGTACACAAATCTTGTTTATGCCGCTGTTGATACAATTGCTCATCGGGATATCTATAAGCCTATAGCATCCTCCGACTGGAACCTGCAGATCATACCATATCATCATCGAATGAAACCAAACAAATTGGACAATTCAACAAAGGCGAGGGACCTCTTCTTCGACAATAACTCAATTATTTTAGTTGTCATCAAATCGATCATATATACAAGTATATCAATTTTCTTACAGCAGGTGTTGCTGCTCTTCTGGTGAGCGGAAAGAGTTGAGTTCCTGCGCCTCCTCCCAGTATGATTGAAGCCACATTTTTTGGGTCTGCCATTTGTCTATAAAAGGTCGGTGCTTGTATGGTCTGAGATCAAACCCAAGGTTAATAAGGATAGCATCAAGAAAAGTACACAACTAAATCGAAATTAAGAAGACAATACAAGCGCGATTTACGATTTCAATTGACATGCACCATGGCTACGGTCATAAAGTATTTCCAAGTATTTGAAGGAGGTAGTACAAACAGAAATAATGTTCGGTTTTATGGATTTCTCAGACGGATCGCGGAATGGAGTTAACTTACCACAGCCTCTTTGGCATCATTGGAAGTAATCACGGCAAAGGCAACCCCAGGTTTGGGCTTCGGGACCTTCTTCCCAGTTCTCAAACCTTTGGCCAACTGATTAACCCATGCATTGTTACTCCTCAGGCTCTCCGTGATCTTCTGGCCCCAAAACCCATTTACATGACTAAGACCACCTTTGCTTGTTTTTGCCAGATGGGAATTGGGTTTCACGGTCAAACAGCAAGAATCCATTACAGTTGCTTCACTGCTGAGACTAAACAGACAATCAGTAAGCCAGGTGGCAATCGATCAACGATGAACGACGCTCTCGAAAAATGCTCAATTCAATTCCCACTGAAGTATAGGTGTTTCCGGGAAAAGAAAAATTGGGCCCAGCAAAGTAGAACTCTAAATCTAAGTAAAGTATAGATCACATAAAGCTACCAGAAATGTCAGGCATTCAAAGTTACACTACAGAATAGTACTTCTATGAAGAAAAAAACTTTGAACCAAGCAACTTCAAAATGAAGTTTCAGAAGCAAAGCTAACTCTTTTAAATAAGGGAAGCATGTGAGAATGCTAGGAAATTCTTAGCACCCCGACCAAGTAAGTTCGTAAGAAACAAGAATTTCGAGTACCCAGAAGTGATCGGTAAAGACAAACCGAGTTTTGAAAATAAAAGGAAAAAAGAACAAAATCAAGTAAGAGACCTGAAGTTCCAAACCACAAAACTTGTGATAGTCCAGAATGATCGCCGAGCTGTAAGGGTCTGGTTGAGAGTGGAAGTCAAATTCAGAGGGAGTGAAACGCGTGAACGATGCTGAAGAAGGTTGTTAGCTTTATTGGCTTGTGAGCTCTCACGAGAAAACTTGTAATTTTGGTATTTATACTATAAGAAAATAACCGTGACATAAATTTAATGTACGACGTCCATGATTCGTCAGGAGCAGGCACCTCTCCCTGTCGAGCGAAACTCGAGAGAGAATAAAATAACCTTAACCCATAAAAAACTGGCGTCTGTGTATCTGGCTGAAAATAAATCATAAATAAATAGAAATTTCCTTGTGACTCTCCAATTATTTTGAAGCAGTACTAATCTTATTGGACAGCGGGAATAGATATTTTCTTACAGGATCCTATTTGGACAATAATGACTTGATTTCCAAAAGAATGAACATAGAATTGCTTACTGGTCCAAGTGTAAATTTAAGCTTAGTGATGAGAGAGAGAGAAAGGAAGACAAGCCAGTTTCAAACATCATGACTCATTTTGCATTTCTTGGGTTTGGAGGTTTCGGCGATACATGCAAAAATCATATTCTTACTATTCGCGTGTGTTTTGTTCCCTCTGTCAATGGTATTCTCATTTCTCATGACTCATTTTTCATACCTTGGGGTTGTTTACTTAGGAATGGCATCCAGCTCGTGACTCATTTCCAGTTGATCTTGGGTTTGGAGATATCCATCAAGACATGCAATTATGCATCGGTTGCTTACCAATCAAATTTACAGAAATTTTTCTTTAAACGACGGATCGCTTTTCTCATTGACTATAAGATCCTTGTGATCGTGTGGATACTTGTATCAAATATCTCTAACTTGGGGATATATATGCCTCTGCTTGGCTGTTAGAGCCTATATACACCAAAGAGAGCGCTTTGTACACTACAATATTTTCGGTATTTAGTGACAAAAAATTTCTTCACTAAAATACTATTTTCAATACTGGTTACAATTTCATCTATATAGCCCGTCTCAGTACTCATTCGCTACCAAAATCCAAAATCCAAAATCCAAAATCGTCGACGCTAGACTTCATCACTTGTTTAGAGGAAAAACTTCAATCATTGAGTCACTTGAAAAAGAGCACTGCGAAGGATGAGCATTCAGCTTATAATATTGCTTGCAGAACAACAATCGCCGTTATTGTATTGTTCTCCGAAGTCTCTGTCGAAGTTTATTGGGGGGGCATAGGTGTCGCGGGGCCCAAAAAACCCACGTCCGAAGAAGGTAGATTCGTCAATCATGTGTCTATTCTGTACCACCCTCCTCTGCATCTTGGACGGACATGTACCACACCTAACTCCATGGACGGTTCCCATTACATGCAGAAGAAGCCCATGACGTGTCCCCACTTCGACCCTCGTGGCCATCAGCAGTATCCATGTTGTTAATGTTGGTGGATCCCATTTCCCAGTGCCCGTCAATCTGGTCCAGTACAGGCCTCCAAGGATTAGAGGTTTATGAAATGAACCAACTTGATTGATCGGCCGGGTCTATTAGGTAATAGAATAATAATAACTAAATTTTTGGTGCATTTACCCAAGACAAAAATCATATGTAGCTCAAACAACAGGATATATATTCCAATTTACTCTGCTGACTCTCGGAATAAGATTTCAGCTGGATCTAAACTTGCAAAGCTATTGCCCAAATGTACACGTGCAGATCTTGTGAAAAAGCAGCAGAGCCCCAAGAACCAAAGTAAAATAACATAAAGCTTACGGTTTGGATTCTTCAAAGCTAGATCAAAGCTGAGCTTACACAGTTTAACTCTTGAATAAGAAACAATAACCCAGCATGGCGATCAACTTTATAAACTGATGCATTAGAAATACACATGAACCCGGGGAAGCAGATATTTGAAGCAAGGGTAGGGTCCACTGTCCACACTCCAGAAAGCACAAAACAAGATGCAGACACTCAAAGGGATCATTGATGTGTGATTTGGTGAATTATCTGTCATGGCATGGGCGTAACAATCTGGGGAAAAATCCCAGCATATGGGTTCATGATTTATTTGACTTCCAATGTTTGACAGGTGGCCCCAAGTGATTATTTTAGTTGGTGGGTCTTTCTTCACCGCACACGTGTCCTCTACGGGGTGGCAGCTCTCCAACATGACAATTAAATATGAAGGCTTGGACTTGTCTAATCGTAATTCCCACTTGATAGTTTCTTAATACGTTAAAAAAGCTGGAGCCCAAAACACGAGTGGGATCATTATATAGATGTGAATTCAGGAAGTGGGGCAGAAATCTGGGCCCAGGAGTATCGAGCAACTTGGTCTTCTTGTGATTGGCAGTTCAAACAAGAGAGCTAGGTGGTGGAGAATGATAAACAACAGTGAATTATTAAGTGACAACTTGGTCTTCTTGTAATTATTAAGTGACAACAATGATAATCAGATTTCCCGAGTCTAGGGGAGATCAAGGGAATTCCAAGGTACATAATCAGGAGGGTTCCTTCAGAGAATCTCAGGTCTTCCACAATGCTCCTCTTCATCTTCTCACTCGCTCCGCTCTCAGGAAGACGTTACTTTTACTCGGGTTAAATTGAAGCACTGCGTTAAGGGCAAAAGGAATATTGCAACGCATCCTTGACGAGAGTAACAGCTTTCTTTTATCACCTTCACATAGTTTCGAAGACTGCAACTCGGAAGAAAAGTATTGCTGTCCTATATAGTCATAAGATTCTTAAGTCTATCGGAGCATATCAATTATCAGAACGCTGTTCCATCTTTGTATATTTGTACAAGTTACATTTACGTGACAGCTTCCATGTTTCACCCTTTTTTTGATGGATTGCTCTATACTTGTAATTATTTTGGTTTGCCAAGTTGGAAAAACGAGTCTGACGGATGCCCTAAGACTTCTCAAGCATTCGATTATTTATATTTGTTCGAAGTTCAAAGCAAAACCGGGTGATAAAACAGGGTGATGTCCCAAATGTTAGAGATCAATCGATCACAAACTAATAAATATAAATTCAATAAAAAAAATATTGGTTTAATATATTATACTATCTTTTGTAATGAGGGACAATCTGCGACGACACCTCCTGTGTACTGAGCTCTAACAGACTTAGTCTAGCAAGTGGCGGACGCAGGGGGTGGCAAGTCGGGGCGGCTGCCCCATTAGTTCTGTCATTTTTTACAGGCACCTGCTTAAAGTTTATAGCAATGATTTTCCAAGCAGCCGCTTTATTATTTAAAGTCATGAAGACACTTTGTGAACCTAAGCTACAAATTTCTACTCAATCAAGTCTATGCTTAATTAGATTTTGGGATTGTTTATTCATACATAGTCAATTGTAATTTGTTAAAGGTTATTGTTCTTAATTTTGATTAGTGAGTTGGTTGATGAATTTTCATTTTGTTTTGTTTAGATAATGGATAAGTTTTTGATAAAAAAAAACTCAGTTAGCGTGAAGTCGTCTAATACTCCTAACGTAGGAAATTTTTTAACTCTAAGACACTTCATTACATAAAGAAACTTTTTTTTTTTGTCATTTCACTTTAGGAGTTTGCCTTCCCCCTCCCCCCAAACTTGAGTCCTGGTTCCGCCACTGAGTCCAATTTGGTTGTATTGGAGGGCTTAAAGCCATGATAAACCCTAGGCACGTACACTGGCCCCTCACCGTATCACCTCAATTTCAGTTTGCATATTTTGTTGCGATACTTTTGGTCCACGAAGGTTTGGTCTTGATCTCAGAAGAGAATATCAAGGTAACTAATAATATAATCAAATAATTCAGAACAAGCCATGGTATTAAGGGAAAACATTCTATTAATTTATCCTTGTTGCAAAATACTTCTTCCTGAGAGCCTGGGCTGTAGACTGAGGTGAATGTATAAGAGCATGAGTCATCCGGTTTAAATATTAAGGATATAGATATAGACAAGTACATTACTACTCACAAAGTAAAGTGTGATTTTAATGGGTTGGAGTCTCTGAGATTCGGTGAATTTTCATGAGGGGGAAAGCACATTTTTCTTCTCTATTCATTAATTCTAGAGATAGGTGTTAGGCTATGCAAAGCCTGATTTTTTTATATCCGACCCAGATAACAGCCGTCCCAAAAAGCGTTTACGGTTTAAAATGGGATATTTTGTGGATGGGGTCTGGGGGCAACGTTGGGGAAAATTTTTTGACCTGTTTTGGTGGTGCGACTTAGTTGGGGGTCCTATATATGTAACGCTCAGGGTTAGAGTTCTGGTGAGAGAAACAAATTTGTCTTTTGTATCGTACGGCTGACTCCTTGTACTTTGATCAAATAATAATAAAATCTTTGCAACTCTGTGAATGTACCTCGCCTTGAGGGAACCATATAAATTTTGTGTCTTACTTATTTTGTTCTTCTTATTTCGTGGGAATAGTATTTATTCCCAACAATAGGTAGCTAACAAGAGATTGGTCAAGTGTTTTCGGTGGTTTATTAATTGGTTTGGCCCCCAAATGGAGGAAAGGGAGAACTACTGTTTTGTTATTTTGATATATATGTATTTATGTCAACAATAGTTCCCCAGGAAAGAAATTATTGGACAGTCGAAAAAAAAACGCCTTTAGGCGGCCAAATGCTTTTTAGGCCGGCTTAATATATATATATCAACAATACTTCCCCCGGAAATAAATTATTGGACAGTCGAAAAAGAAACGCCTTTAGGCGGCCAAAGGCTTTTTAGGCCGGCTTAATTTTCTTATCCATCGGTCGAAACAAAATGGACCTCAAACAAGGTCACGTAATTTATTAACCCACCGCTTTAGGTGAAATCTAATCAGGAAAGGCTACTGATCAGCTTGCAAAACGATGTGACAACGAGTGTGACATCTTGAATTGGTGGTCTATAAAAATATTCTTCTAAGTGAGGAAACTTATACACAATACTCCCAAGGAAAATAATGGCTAAAGCATCTCAATTTGTTTGCTTTTCGGCGATCATAATTTTCATTCTTCTTGTGAATCTTGGTAAGTCCTTCTAGCTTTCGTTTCAGTATCCGTACAAATCACTCTACTAGAGTTTGAGTCTGATCAATTCGAAAATGATGAAATTGAGCATCCTGCTCTCAAGCATATCAGATTGTTAGTACGGCCTGTGCAAATCAGTCCACTCTAGTTTGAGTCTGATCAATTCAAAAATGATGAAATCTAGCATCATGTTCTTAACCATATCAAATTGTTACACATATACTGACCCTGATAAAACAACATACAATATCAAGGGATTTCCCTATTTGTTAAGACTTGAAACTGGGAGATTGGCCTAGTAATAATTACTCTCTTTGTAAAATATCGGAAGACTGCACAGGTCTCCATATATTAATCGAGGTGAATGTAAGTTGGCTCGGATATTTTTTTTGTAAAAAGAAAAAGGAAAAGAAAAAGCAGTATATATTGCATTCTTCTTTTGCCATCATTTGTAGTGGCACATATTTGCAGTACTTTTAAGCTTATTGAGTTGGGATCTTCTAATGCATATATCCGCGGGTGATCTCTTTACGGTTTCTTAGGGTTGGCTAATATGGTAGCAACCGAAAGGATGTCTCCACAACGTCATTGTGACAAGCGCGAAAGCAACACTTGGATTGGAAGATGCAACTCCACACCAAATTGTAATGTTCAATGTGAAGGGCTAGATGTTGCAAGTCACGGAGAGTGTCATGGGATTTGGCACCGAAGATGCTTCTGCTATTTCTGTTCAGAATGACTCTAGTATTCTATGATCTGCTGCTCAAATGGTTGTATTCATGCTGGATATATATATTTATATGTGTGTGTGATAATTCGAATTCTCGTGGAGTGTGAAAAGAGAATGAATGAAAAATGAGTTTTTTAAGGGTCAAGTTTCATATTAAGACCTTATTAATTAGATTAAATTGAATTTTATAATGATCGAAGAAACTTCAAGAGCAACTTTTTATATATATATAGATACTGTTTTCAAATCAATGGGTGAGTCTTTGTTTTGACATTAGAAGATCAGAACATTAACCAGGGAAAATCCAAAATTATTTCGAACGAAATTGTTATCAAGAGGGAAGTGATCCCCAAATTATTCCGAATAAGTTCAACTTATTTTGAAGAAATTGTATTAAATTAAATAATAAATTCTTCCAGTACTTATTTGAGCACGACAGGATGGGGCATGTCCTCAAAAAGAAATATATATATATTGATGCCCAGAATAGCCAAGTTGAGGGTGAAAGTGGTTGGGCGCATAAGATTCACACACGTGTGATGCAAGTGAGGCGTCACGAGATATTTGTTTTATAAAAAATTATAAATTTTTAGGATTTTTGATAGAATTGTGAATATTTATGTAGATTAAAGTTTTATAGGTTTATTTGTAAAAGTTGTTGAAAAGTTTTAAAGATATTTAATTTTTATTAAAATTTGTAAAAAGGTGAAGAGATAGATGATTTGATGTAACTATTTAATAAAAAAATATTAAAATTAAGTGGAAAAGTATACAAAGAGAAGATTTGTTATAATTTTTTTTTTAAAAAAAATATTAAAATTTGTTTAAAAAATATTAATATTTGTGTATATTTTTTAAAATTTTAGATATTAATTTTATAAATTTTATTAAATATATTATATTCTAGAATATTTTTACAAACGAAGGTGCGCTTAATTCTAAAATGACAGTGGGTTCATTTGTTCATTTTATAGAAGTGCTTTTCAACACGTGGATAACAATCTCTTTATTAATTGCATTGATATCATCAATCTAGTTTTTTTCCCACTTAAGAAGAATGGCAGTGCACTTTAATTTGTAAATGCATGATGTAATGGAAGTAGCATATTGTGTACACACATTGACCAGCAAAAGACCCTTATGTAGGAATTAACTCCCATGTTGGAAGTCTTATTAATTACCCAATATCTTAATTTTTCTTTTCTTGAGCTAAGTCCTACATAATTAGAACGATATATAATTAGGGGTTTTTGTAGCACAATTAGAACGCTATATAATGAGGGCTTTTTCTTTCGGTAATTAAGTAGTCTAGTTTAAATGATAACTCTCCTTCGACCTATGATCAGACGGACATCAGGTACTGTTCAATTTCCCTGCGACATATGTATGTAACTTACCAAAAAAAAAAAAAAAAAAAAAGCCAACTGCAGGTTAATTAAAGTCTTCATCGTTAGATACGTTAAGCTTTCCTGGATTTAATCAGTGAGGAGCAAATAAATTAATTTAATGTAAGAGTCTAAAGATTGATTAGTGGCTGAATTTATTCTTATAATTTGGAGTCATGCCGCGACAAAATAATTAATTGAAAGTAATAGTTCCTTTTACGTACAAGTGACTAGCTAGCGATGTACTCAAGAGACCAAATAAATTAATGAAGAGTTCTATTCGGCCACCTTTAAGGTCAACACCACCAAGACATGTCTAGTTTCTACCAACCCCACAATTCATTGCTAAACATGAGTAGGTGGCCGGAAACGCGAACCTCAGGTCTCATAGAAGCAATTTCCATATAAAAATTAATCCAATAAGAGTATTAGGCAGCCTATTATCAATTATAATGCACGGTGTTTTAATTAGAAGGGGTATATAACATCGTACGTGTGGCGTCCAAATTACACTTGATGGGCCATCTAAGTTCTATATATATATCACCGGTCGGTCCAATGCATTGGGCTCAAAGGATGTGTATCTCAGTTCTGATCCCCCAAAAAATAAGTTTGATATATATATATATATATATATATATATATATATGGTTCCTTGATTGTATATATTTTAATTGATCAGTCTTTACCTGTTTTTTTGCTTATTAATATTTGTGTTTTACGGTTTATTGGTCCACTTTCTGTGTCATTAGGGCTTTGTGTCCTATGTTCGTGTCCTTGTACCCCCGCCACTGAATGCTGGTGTAACAAATATGGGCCAGCTTTTGTACGTTTTCTTTTCTTCCTGTCTCTTGTAATTTCTGTTACTTATTAATGTAAATGATCAGTTGCTTAGAAAAAAAATATTATGACGCCAATTTTTTTTTTCTTCTAGAAAAGGAACAACTATTTGAATTCTACCTTTCATCTTTCCTTAATGGATCGACCTTTGCTTTTTCTTCTTTCACAGAGTTGAAACGACTTGCGAGTCAACAACCCTATATACTTCTCAAGTATTCCATTTTTATACGTACAAACTTCAAAATGAGACAAGGCGAAGCCCCCAATGGTAGAGATCAATCACATACAGCTAAATATAGTATTTTTTTTAATTAAAAAAGTACACTTTATGATCTTAAACTGTCATCCGTATTCACTTTTCATTTTAAACATTCATCACTATTAACACTAACTTGTGAACTAGTCATTAGTCACTTGTCAAGATAAGTAATTTGGAGTTGGCCAGTAGGCCGAGCAGTCTCTTCGAAATTTATTGTAGCGTTGAACTCAACTCATACAGATATTAAGTTAAGATCGTCTGAGCACAGTGCGCGTGAAGGTACTCGGATTTTTCTAGTTACTAAAAAAAAAAAACAGAAGAAAAATTTGGAGAGTAAAGTGAAAATAAATAATTTCAAGGGGGTGAAGTGCAATTTTCCTTGTATTGAAATTCAAAGAAATGACGGAGAGGTGGATGAAAAAATCAATCAACAAAATAATCTCTTGCATTAATTTGTAATCCGTTTCGTACATGTAAGAGCTATGATGTTGTTCTTGGTTGTTATCAGTGGCGAATCCAGGACTCAACTTGAAGGGAGGCGAACTCTTAAGAAAATTTTTTTTTTTTACAAAAAAAAAAAAAAAAAATTTTTGTTTTTTTTTGGCCTGTCCAATGGGGGGCAGCCGCCCAGGACCGGCCCCCTGCATCCGCCACTGGTTGTTGTGTGGATCTAGTATGGGAAAGGAAGAGACAAAATCACAGGAAAATGGAAGAGGAGGACAATCGACGGTAAACCATTGGAGAAAGAAAAAGAGGGAAGGGGAAAGCGGCGTCCACCACTTGAAGATGCTTCGGCCGACGGAGTCACGCACAGGTCGGCCGGTGAGAAGATGCATGAAATCAATGAAAAAATTTATGAATCCACCGTTTCAAGTGACACCTAGGTATCCGCTTCTCTGGAAATAGAGTAGAATCATGATATATATAATCAACCTGATTTGCCACACATTTTGGATGGAAAACACATATCGAAATATTAGAAAGAAATTAACAAGAGCAGCAAATTAAAGTACAGTGAACACGATTCTTGCTTCTCAGATACATTCGAAGTAGCAGTAGCATTTTCTATGCCAAAATCCACGGCATTTTCCATACACTGCATCGTCCATTTGTACGCATTCCAAATCGCAATCTTCTGATCTATGGCATCTCCCGATAAAAGTCCTGCTTGGGAAGTCACAATTTGCATTTCCCCTCTGGCTTTCTATGTCATCATTTGCCATAAGAAGAAAGAAAGCGTGAGAAAGAAGCATGCATGCAGATTACATTGATATACATCAAGGCTCAATCTATAGAGACTCCACAGGTTTCACCATCCCGATATTTTTTAGCAATCTCAATATATTTTATATTTGTAATTGAAACTACAGTGGATGGGAAAAGTGCAGACAAAACTAGAAACCACTTACCAACATTGACGAGAAAAATGATAATAATCATGATTGTCGAGAAGCAAAGAAATTTATTAGACGCTTTAGCCATGATTTGCAGGCAGTTTACAACATTTACTAACCATACAATTAGCTAGTCTCCTGATCACTTGAGCCTAATTGCCATGGGAATTACACTTATAAATATACTATCCAATCCACATATATATATATATGGCTCTGATCTCTGACGCGTCATTTGAGCCCACTGCATTGGACCGTTGGATAAATCATAAGACAAGTGTTTGGACGGAAGCTCTCTGTTTCATTGGGTTTTGTCTAATTAACCGGTGGAATAAATAAACATATATACTACTTCGTCCAATGATCTTACTGCTTAATGGGTGTACTTGGATAGACGTACACAAACCTTCCGTCAGTGTTACTCTTCGTGAATTGGAAAGAAGAAATTTAAAGCCATGATTTCACAGGGTATGAAAAATATTCGTTCTCTAATAACTTGTTTCATCATGATCATTCACTTTCCTCTTTTTTTTGTAAAAGTTTTTTAAAATTTATTTAAATCTCAAGAAAGCTCAATATTTTTTTTTGTCGCACTATGTGTGATTAATAAAGGCGAAATTGTATCCACAACCCCTAAAGTATTCAAAATTATAATTAAGTCCACAAAGTAATAAATTAGTCATTTTAATTTCTTAAGATAATGATTTCAGAAAAAATAGGCCCCTTTGTCAACCTCCGTTAACGAAAAATGCTAACATGTCAAATTAATGTCACATTAATCCAATTAAATTGTACCACGTGTCCACTCTAAACACGTCAACACACAAATGTCACGTCAGCGTCGGCCCAGTCAACCACTTACACCATATCATTACCACATCAACAAGCTTATAAAACATTTTTTTTAAAAAAAAACACCAAGGGCGTTTTCTCTGGTCAAATCTCATGTTCATTTACAATGGAGGGGGATAGGTTGATGGGAGATTTTTTTTTTTTTTTTTCCGTCTTTACTTTAGGAGCTACATAGCTAATTTGTTACCTCAGAAACCCAATTGCAACTTTCAAATACCTAAAGGGTAGTAGGTATCATTTTGCCATTAATAAAAAATAAAAAAGCAATGTGGCGGACAAATACAGTAGTAGGGCTGTGCAAGGAACCGAAATTTTCCCTTTTGTGACACATATTTTCCAAGTTAAGACAGCCAGAAATACAGTGGATAACTTGCCAAAAAAAAAAAAAGCATATAAATGTCTCAAAATTTTTCAACTAGTCAGGATGTTTCACATGCATCCACTTGGCCATCACTCGAACTCTTCAGCATCCGTTCTACAAATCGTTTTCTTCCCCCGCCCCAAAAAAATCACAAAAAAAGAAGAAAAAAAGATGGTTTTCTCTTTCCGCTACCATTCTTTATTAAGGGTCAGATTCTTTTCGATCTTGGTTGGCCAGATTTATGGTTGATCTTCAAATCCTTCTGTTGGCTTGCTTCACAGGCTAGTCGTGATATATATATATTTTCCGGGTAAGGTGGAAAATTCTGTGATGTCCTTTGTAGGCTAATTCGCTGCAAGGTAGTTTGCAAATTTTTTCGTCTGTCTTAACGCTTAATTTAAATGATGAGGTATATATTGAAGATTTTTAAAAGATAAAGAACGTAAATAACTGTTTTGATAATTGAGGGGGCAAGATTTATTTCGTCCTGTAATTATAGGGCGACATTTCCCCTTTAAAGAAACAGAGCACACTAGAAGTGCATTCACTTTACAACTGTTTGTGTTCAGCAGGGGAACTTTTCATAGAAGCAATAGCATGCACGTCTTATGAGTCCATGACATGCTCCGCTCTGCGCGTGCTCCCAACTCTGGCATTGCTTGTCACAGCTATTAGACATAAAAATCGAGCACCTACCCGACCATGTTTTGCTTCTAAGTTCACAAAGACGTGCGCTTGCCATCCCTGCAGCGCACAAAAGAAAGCCACAACAAATATATGACATCAATATTGCACAAAGGAGGCGTTAAACTGCAGGAACCGATTCCTCTTATGGAAGGATTTTTGAAAGTGTATTAAGGAATAGACTACATTTCATTTAAAAAATCTAACAGTCTTAATTAACCTATTTCATTTAATGAGTTGAGACTAATTTAAGTATATTTGTACAAGTCATATTATTTATTAAATGACGTGGGTTAATTAAGACCGTTAGATTTTTTAAATGAAACGCAGTCTTTAAGACACCTTTGGAAATCACTTCTTATGAAGAAATTCGTACCCTTAAATTGCAGGCAAACTCAACGCTAATATGACTATTTTATAACTGGAGATCAAGTTTATATGTTAGACTGTGTTGAATAATTTGAATCTTGAAGATATATATCATATTGAACGGGAGACCCTACTCACTTGTGTTGGCAAAGAGGATGAAGATTGAAAAAATGGCAAGCAAGTAGAAAGATTTGGAAGCCTTAGACATCTTTTTCTTCGCTCAAGGTAGGTAAGACGAAAACTAAGAGCTTTTATATCATAATTTTAATACAGCTGCTAATTTGGACAGCTCATAAGCATTGAATATTATATTAATATTATAGCAGCTTGTTTAACCTTTAGCTTCGATCGAAACGAACAAAGAGACACCCTCCACCAGTTTTCACGTCACATTAGCTACCCCTGATCTAAGGTTAAGAGACAGAAAAAATAATTGATAACTGGTTTTAAGCAGTTTGAGGAGTTGCTTAATCTTCAGAAGAACTCTTGGCAATAAGTAAGAAACATCAACTACCTTTTTTAAAAAAAAAAGTTAATTATAATTTGTTTATGTTGTCGCGTTCACTATCTCCATCGTTCTTAAAGAAGTTAGATGAAAAGTACAGAAAAACCAAGAGAACTTTATTTAATTTAAGTTTATGAAAAATATATTTTTTATCTAGAAATTATTATCCGTTTTACATTTTACACCATAAATTATCACGTTTAAGATAGTACACCTACAAACTATCTATCCTTAAAAGATTGTACTTTTTGTCTATTTTTTCTATTAAATTAGACATAGTTAACTCTTTTTAATTAAAAAAAGTGATGATTATGCTCTTAATAATGTCCATCGAATTTTACAAATTAACCCCCATGTAAACAGAGTTGAAATTACTTAGGACGGAGTGTTAAAACCCAAATAAGCCCACTTGCACTAAAGTCAAATTGGGACTAAAAAGCAAAAGCGGGCCTAAAAATACTGAGCCCAATAAAAATGGTAAGAAGCTTGAAAAACCACCACATGGACATGAATTTTCGCGTAAAGATAATGTTGTAATTACACACTTTTGGTCGTTGAACTTCCGCCGTGTCTCGATGCAACTTAATCTGACTGTACACTCAAAAGCTGACAGACGAAGCCACGAAGGAATAACTTCGCTATGTTGTTTAAATATTTTTGGAGAAACTTGAGAGATGGCATCCCCCAAAGCAGCGCCCATATCTAAATCTTAAAGCACGTAAAGATAGTCTTCAAAATTAGCACGGTGCGACAGAAGAACCCACAATTTGCATGTTCTGAATAGGGTAAAAAGTTGGCCTAGAAAAGAAAAAAAGAAAGAAATAAGCTAGATAGGTCGGGAAAAAAAGGAAAGAAAATAACTAAAAGTTAAATAGATATTGATGAGACAAAAAGAAATAAAGCAGCAAAAAAAAAAAAAAAAAAAAAGAAAAGAAAAAGGTGAACAAAACGGAGTAAAGAAAAGTATATATTCTCCAGCAAATAATTATAAATATCAAAGCACGCAAAACAGAGTGCAAGATCAAGACCAGCCCCTGTCGACATAACAGAGCATAAATCACTCTGTTTCCTCCGTCTATCTCTGTTTTCATCCAAGTCCTTGGTGACTTTTAACTTTGTGTCTACGCTTCTTTCTTTTCTTTTCTTTTTTTCTAATCCTTTGTGTCTATGCTTCACAACCTCAAACAATACCTGATATCGTCCATGATGGAAGGAAATTCTTTATTTTCTCTGTTCAGAAAAATGGTTGCCGATGAAGCTTCGATGAAAGCTCAATTCCCTTATGAGTGAAAGGTGCAAGACAAAGGAAAGAGGCCAAGAACCTTCAATTATATTGGCGATGTTTGGGAATGGGATTGGATCCCACTTTCAGGTCTCCAAAATAGGATCGGGCTCCAAAACCATCAATCCATGTCTGGGATCGGCCGAGACGCAGTTTGGTTTTTATTAACTGGACTGAATGTTTCGGGTCCACTAACGGCACTAGGAAAACCGTTTTTCCCCCCTTGTCTGTTTGTATGATTCTCTCTCTTCCCTTAGAGAGTATAAGGGAAGTCGCATCTTAAAATAAAATTTTTTTACTTTTCACTGGGACAAGATAGAGAGCATAAGAGAAGCAAAAGTTAACAAAAACAAATATTACATCCTCGCTCTCGCGACTTGGAAAGTACAAGGGCAACGAAGGTTAACAAAAATATTTACAGAAAAATGAACCTTACTAGCTCGCACGAGTTGGAGATAAGGGAAGCGAAAGCTAACGAAAAAATAGTTACAAATTCTTGCTCGTGCAAGCGAGCTCAAGAGCACGACAGAAGCCACAACTTAAAATGCCAACGAGACATGTTCACGTCGGCAAAACGACAACCCAAGGTGGGGCCCAGACGCTTACTTGATCTAAAAGAAAATGAACATTGAGCGGCAAGCATGTAACGGATGTTAGCAGAATTGACAACATGTCAAGAGGACGTTAATTTTATTTCAAGATAGGCCTAAGATTATGAGGCCAACCAAATGTGGGCTTGGTATCTGGATGCAAAAAAAAACTGAGTCTCAATCCGAAACTGAATCCTAAACTTAGAATGCATGCCAAACATCGCCATTATTTTCTCTGAAGTTCGTTATGAAAATGGATTCGTTCAATTTCTGCAACATCAAAGTTGAGAATGCTAACGCGATGCTAAGGGATCGCCAGCTTCAAAAGATCTTAAACCTGTGTCGAGCAATCGAGGTATGTGTCGTTCTTGTCTTGATTTCTAGGCTTACCATGCAACTCCCACGTGCTGTCAAGAACTCCAACGGGTATTTTCGTGATTTGACTGTTAGAGATAATATCATATCAAATCTATATTATCGTTATCAAATCTCAGAGATCTAAATTTAAATATGAAGATTCAAATTTAAAATATTTTCCTTTGTATTTAGAGACCTTTAACTTGTACTCGCACTCATAATACAAAATACAGCTAGTCGAGAGCTTTCATAGTGGATGTAGATCTTCTAGACTAAACCATTTAAATCTCTTGTCTCTTGTTATTTTTTATCTCTCCTTTTCATTCTAACATTTTTCTATTTGGTATCGAAGCAACAAAACATGTCTTCCGCATCCTTGAAGATTGGCAAGTTTGTCACTCTTCATTTGAAACCAAAAAATTACCCTCTTCGACATGAACAAGTTCTTGCTCTTGCAGAGAGTCGAGAGCTATCTCACTGGTGAATTTTCACCTCCACTGTACTTACAGTAAATCGGCTTCTCGATGTTTGTGATGAGAGAGAGAGAGAGAGCATGAGATATGTTTGCCAAGGGTATTATGATTTTAAGGTCCGATCAAATTTAAAAAAAAAAAAGATAAAAAGAAAGAAAGATAAAAAAAGAGTAATACGTTCAGCAAGGGTCATGTGCCAATGATTTCAAGATCCAATTAGTCTCTTTTTCAAACACAAGATTTTAGATTTCTCATCTTGTGTTTGAGGGAGGATGTTAGAGATATTATCACAATCAAATTTATAAGATTTGATATGATACTATCGTTATCACGATATTGAGTTTAAATATTATATTGTTTCAAATTAGAGATCCAAGTTTAAGTGTAGAGATTCAAATTCAAAATACTTTCCTTTGTATTATCTCTATAAATAGAGACCTTTAACTTGTACTCTATATGCACTCAATACAAAATATAATCATAGAGAGCTTTCACAATGGATATAGGTCTTATAGATTGAATCACTTAAATCACTTGTCTTTTGCTATTATTTCTCTCTTGTCTCTTATTATTATTTCTCTCCCTTCTTCGTTCTGACTTTTTTCTATTCTGTCTTCTTGGTTAGTCCTTGCTTCTTGTTTGTCGTTGGAAATGCTATAATTATCACTCTTTTCGCCGAGTCCGGGCAATTTTCAGCTCGAGACCCCACGGCGAAGACTTCAGCTTATGATCTTTACGAGGAGCTCCTCAAGAACGGCAAAAAGAATCAGAAAAATCAAATGCAGGCGAGGCCTTGTTCTTTGACAAGTAGGGCATATCTCATGAGAACACAGTTAAGGATTATTCGAGAAGTCAGAGTTACTCGGAGAATACAGACGTGGGCGTGCGTGAGGCTTCACGCCGTATACTACGACGTTCGGAGATTGAGGAACTGTTCGTATCCCGAGGAAGAAATGGGCAACGAGAGTTCCAGCGCACGGTGGAGGCTTTCATTGCCAGGGAGCAAAGGTTTCGATGGGAAGAACAGTACTCTGTTCATGAGAATTCCTAGACTCTGATGCATTTTTCTAGTTCCATTCTGGTTTGACTGCGTACACATTACCGTGTCGTGTATCCAATTAGAAATTTTCTCCCATACCACGACAAACAATTATCTGCAAGATATATGATATATGATATATTAGAAATTTCAGGAAATGCATTGTTCCGAGATATATGATATGCGGATAAGAGAATTTCTGCATTCTAGTTTTGCGGGTAAGATAGATATATTTATGGCATTGCGAGAGGAATATATTCAGAGTTGTGTTATATGCTAATTCACAAGCATTATGATGCCAAGTTGTTCATTTCAAACGCACCAGGTGACAAGACCAGACAGCAAGTGCAGCCCCTTCTTTCCTAACAGCATTTTCCCTTGACAAAAAGCATCTTTATCTGAATGCAGCACCAGAACGAACCGAAATCAAGATCACAAACGTAACTGACGGGATAAGCTGAACCAAAATCAACATCACTGGAGAGAACTTTTTTACACTACAAGAAAATCGGTGTATAACGGCGCTACGTGGATGTCGCTAAAACTCGATTTATTGCCGCTGCAACTTACAGGTGACAATTATAAAACCGTCGGAGTCCTGCCGCTTTTACGTCGTCACTACATGTATCTAGCAACATATTTTACTCTAAGTCGCTTTTTACTTGGTAATAGCAACGAATACTGAAGTCGCAAGAGTGCACCCCATTCTGTCGCTGTTACCTCTCTCTCTGGTTCCATTTCTGTCGCAGAAAGTTTAGAACAACAAATTTAATTCGTCGCATATATGAGCCTAAACTGTTGGTAATGACCATGATTAGAGGTCCTGCATTTTAACGACATGGTTTTATGTTGTTGCAAGACGTTTGTGGCTGCTATTTTTTTCTGTCGATGAACTGTTCTAGTAGCAACTGCGAGTGGTCCTTTAAAATAGATTGGATCGCTGGTGTCTAGATACAACCACATACACTTCGAATTTGAATTCGCAAACAGATTAAAGTTCCACGTAAACTTCGAATTTGAATTCGCAAACAAACTAAGGTTTAACAAACCATGGTAAATTTGAATTTGATATATAGAGTACTTTACAAAATACAAGACTACAAATATTAACAAACCAGATCTTTACAGAAGCGAAAAAGCAAGAACATTGTACGCTGAAAACTTTCTCCAAATATCTTCACTAATGAAAGTGGTCTCTTCCCCGGTAAATTAATCCTCTCATTCCTTTTCCTTTTCAGCTCGAACTTTCTTCAAACACATTGTGCGGTCCCATTCAATACATAAACTACAAAAGAAAAATCATTAATAATCAGAAAAGAAATAAAAACAACTAGATTCTGACAAACTGACTCAAATAGTATTAAGAATAAATACAAGACCAACCTACTGAGCATATTTTTATGTAGTTAGATGCCGACTAGGTGGGGGAAATAGAGGCTTTTAAGGCGATTGCTTTCATCCATGAGAGAAAAAAAGGTTCAGATTCGCTTTCAGGTCACCTGCATAAGCGGAAAAAAAAATGAGTGAGAAAAAAAAAAGTTAAATCTCAGATAGTATTAGCTGTATTTTGTAGATAGATCTATCAAAAAAATCACAAAACGAAGAGAATATATGAAGATTTTTGTAGTTTTCACAGCAGCTGTGTGAGGAGAAGAAAGAATTGTGCAGTTGTCCTAGCCGCTGTGCAAGACAGAGAAAAGAAGACGAGTACTGTGATGAAGATGAGAGGCGTTAGGTTTAAATGACTAGCAACGGTTGAGATCAAATGTGAGGTGAGAAGATATCTCAACCGTCAAAGTAAATGAAAGTATCTGGAAGCTTGATGAAGAAACATCAATTAATTATTACTTGACAAACCAACGAAAATACCTTTCTATAGTATCTTTTAATTTATAGTTATTATGATATTCAAAAAATAATTTTATAAAAAATCAGAAAAATATATAATTCAAAAAATAAGTAGAAAATAGTTTCATAAATATAAAAAATTATAAAAATGGATAAAATATGAAACCATTTTCTACGTATTTTTTGAATTAAATGTTTTAATTTTTTTAATATCATAATAACTATAAAAAATAAAAAATAATATTATTTAATTAATAATATATAAATCATTCAAGGCCGCACTACAAGTGCGGCCTTGAATGATTTATATCTTTAAGTCGCGCACGCTGTGCGCGACTTAAAGATATAGCACGCGGGGGCTGGAAATTCCAGCACCCCTGCGCGCGCGTCCCGCACTCAAGGTCGTGCGCGCGGCGCTGGAATTTCCAGCGCCCCTGCGCGCGCATCCCGCACTCAAGGTCGTGCACGCGGCGCTGGAAATTCCAGCGCCTGTCGCTCGCGTCCCGCGCGCAAGACTGCGCACGCGACGCTGGAAATCTCAGTCCCTGTTGAGACCTATTTTAGCGACACAATTGTTTTGTCACGATAACACTTTTGGCTCGACAAATAATATATTTGTCGCAAAAGAAGTATTTTTAGCGACAAAATTGAGTAGTCGCTGATAAAGTTGTCGCTAATTAAGTCTATAGCGACAAAACAATATTTATGTTGCAAAAGCATAGTTTTAACTACGAAATTAATTTCGTTGCTGATAAATTTGTAGCTAAAGGGCAAATCTCTTGTAGTGTTAGTTTCTTTTGTTCTCTAAGCATGCATAGACAATCTTTAATAGGATTTGAGCATTGTGGAAGCTCCTTAAGCTAGCTACTTTGATTATCTTAGGTGCCCAAAACAAAAGTTTACTTGATTATATTAAATTCTTTACAGAACTTTCTGTTTTCTTATTGTGGGGACAGAAACGACGAAAGTGTTTGCTTAAACGGTAGGTATATATTTGAATCGGGCCGCCCATGATCTGTTTTTAATGAATTGGTCTGCATATGATCGAGTTGTTCACGAAGTTGACCAAATGTAGCCGACGGCAAGCAGCCATTAGAGACTCCTCGAAGTTCAATCTCTTCGATTGTTAGATCAAGATTTAGAACATGACAAAGTGATGTGCCAGATACTGGAGATCAATTTTAGATTAATCACCGATGTCTCTTGAAACTCTCGTAAAAGATCTGTATCATGCAATAAACAAAAGTTATAAACCAATCAGGTATAGATATTATGTTAACGAAAAGCTGAACAAAGCCAAATGTCAACTAATAATTAACGTATTAATCACCTATGTCAACTAAGAAGAGTGGATCTCGTGAAATTAATTAATTTTTTTTGTACTACATAACTTTAATTTTTACTTGCCGGTTGGCAAATTAACCATGTACCGGCAGAGACCCGAACACTTACCTGATTTTCTCGGGTTCATGTTTCAAAATCTGATCCCGACCTCGAAAAAGCTAAAACTGGGGGGTCGGGTTCTTTTGAATGCTTTGATTTCGGGTTAGAGACCCGAATATAAATCTAATTTTTCTCAGGTTCATGTTTCAAAATCCGACCCCAAACCCAAAAAAAATAAAAACCGTTGGGGTTTGGTTTCTTTGAATGCTTTAGTTTCAGGTTAGATACCTGAAAACGTACCTGATTTTTCTCGGGCTCATGTTCCCAACCTCGACTCAGAAAAAAAGATAAAATTATAGTGGTCGGGTTCCTTTGAATGCTTTAGTTTCATGTTAAAAACCTAAACACAAACCTAATTTTTCTCGGGTTCATGTTTCAAAACTCGACCCAGTCCTTGAAAAAAGCTGAAATCGTCTGGGTCGGGTTCCTTTGAATGCTTTGGTTTTGGATTATAGACCCAAACACAAACCTGATTTTTTTTGGGGTTCATGTTTCAAAACCCGACCCAACCTTGAAAAAAGCTAAAACCTTCATAGTCGGTTCCTTTAAATGCTTTGGTTTCAGGTTATAAACTCGAACACGAACCTAATTTTTCTTGGGTTCATGTTTCAAAATTTGACCTCGACGTAACCCGACCAGTTTGGGTTGAACCAGATCGATTTCGTATTGGGAGGTCATGGCGATGGGTTTTTGGCCATCCCTAAGACTGGAAAAGGCAAGTCGGGAAACAAGATTCACTAGTTTTAGAAAGTGAATCACTTTTAAGAAAGTGGAGTTGAGTTTTACGATTGACCGAATTAAGTTTTGGTTGACCGTATTTTACAAGGCTTTCCAAACAGTCGAAAGTATAGAAAGTACTTTACAAAAAATAAAATACGGCAAAACAAACGGAGCCTTAATCTCTCTCTTTTTTTCTAGGATATGGCTGACTAAATGTGTGCTAATAGGCGGGTCACCATGTGAAACTTTAAGCGAAAGTTGGCGTGGGAGGTGTGTAGACACAGGGCAGTGTTGGGTTAATTCCTTTTGTGTGAATGAAAGTCCAAGTGGGGATCTTTTAATAAGGTCCAAAGCCCATAGGGTTTTAACTTATAACCTTAAGGATGAGTTCTTTAAGTTGTACGGATTAAAAGAGAGAAATAGAAGAGAAAGAGGCAACTTTTCTCTTTCACGCCCAAGTTTCATCAAAGCCTTGATCCTGCTTAGTCTGTGGTCCGATCAAGCTGAAATTTGGAGGAGACGTTCACGACACAAGGGGCTATAATCTGAACGGTGAAGATCAGATTTTGAGCTCGGGAACAGTGTTCGTACACGTGAACAGTAACCGCGAATTGTTGGTATTTTCTCTTTGTTTTTCCGTTGTATTTGCCAAGATTGATATCATCTTGAAGAGATATGAGTTGTAGCCTCTAGTTGTGACTAGAGAAGATTTTGTGTACCCATTATTTGGTTTATAGTGGAGATTTTGACTGGACTAGGTCCCGTGTTTTTTCTTCCTCACACCAGGGAAGTTTTCTACGTAAAAATTGCTATGTTGTTCTGGCTTGTGTGATTGATTATCTTGAGATTATTTTTAGTACGTATAATTGTTGAGATTATGCTCTATTTGCTTTCATCTAGAGAGAAGAATTATTCCGCTGTTTGTTTGTCGTTATTTCTCTCAACAAAGTGGTATCAGAGCAAGGTTGCCAAGTTGTTTGGTTGACAATGAGTTATGGAAGCAAATGTGAGTAGAATGGTTAACCTCAATGGTTCAAATTATCACATAAGGAAGGGAAAAATGGAAGATCTTCTTTATGTAAAAGATTATTATCTACCGGTGTTTGCTACTGAAAAACCGGCTAACAAGTCCGATGCAGAATGGACTTTGTTACATCGACAGGTGTGTGGGTATATCAGGCAGTGGGTAGATGACAATGTTTTGAACCATATTAGTGGGAGACACATGCACGTACTCTATGGAGTAAGCTTGAACAATTATATGCTAGAAAAACTGGAAATAATAAGATGTTTCTAATTAAGCAGATGATGGCTTTGAGATACCAGGATGAGACTCCCTTATCTGATCACCTGAATACATTCCAAGAATTATTAATCAGTTAGCTGGAATGGGTATTAAGTTTGATGATGAGATACAGGGGTTATGGTTGCTTGGTTCATTACCGGACTCGTGGGAGACGCTCAGAACTTCTTTGTCCAACTCTGCTCCAGATGGTGTAATCACAATGGATATGGCCAAGAGTTGTTTGTTAAACGAAGAGATGAGAAGAAAATCACAGGGATCCTCTTCACAGTCAGAAGTCTTGGTTACAGAAAAGAGGGGGAGAAGCAAGAGCAGAGGTCCGAAGAACAGAGATAAAGGTAGAAGCAAGTCCAACAGTTCTCTAATGTCGAGTGCTATCATTGCGGGAAAAAGGACACATCAATAAATATTGCAGGCAATTGAAAAAAGAATACAAGAATGAGAAAGGAAATGAAACGAAGAACAAGACTAACAAAAAGGAAAAGAAAGACTCCGGACAACGTTGTGGGTTTTGTCATATGAAGTGCTACTGCTACCACTTTGGCAACTGCTGAATCCAAAGACTACTCCATAGACGATGAAAATTTGCATTTGTAGTGTTGGATGGTTAAATTGGAATTTTTGTTGGTTGTTTTTTGTTGTTGTTTGTTCTTATATACATTGACGATTGCTATCTAGAGTAGTACTCCTCAAAAAGATATTGGTTTTGTAAGATATTATTGGGTTAGGTACTATTTGGTGAGTAGATTTATAAATTGACACGGATTATCCAAAATTAAAATAATGTGAATTATAATTTTTCAATTTTTGTTTCTTAAAATATAAACTTTAAGAAAAGTCAATTCGCTTCAATAATTCACTTATACAACTCCATCTCTCAGGGCATTATACCACTAGATCACTTCCTAGTGCACCTTCGTTTTGGAACATAAACACAATACGTCTCTTCAATAATTCACGATCTCCACTAAGATGAAACAGGACAAGGCAACGGACGAAAAAAAAAGAGGAAAAGAAAAAAGCAGAGTAACCGAAATACCAAACAAAGGGGAAAGTTTGAAAGAAAGAAAAGCAGGGATACTTCTTCTAGGCGTTTTCTTAGTGAGAAAGAAATGAGCCCTCACAGTGAATTAGTGATGATGATGGTTGTTCCGGATGTTTGCCACTTGGGCAGCCTTAGAATTAAAAGCCTGTCAAGTCAAGATCCTTAGAACCACCCAATAAAACAAAAACAAAAAAAGAACCCGTAATTTCTGGATTCTACTGGGTGCTCCTTTTTCTGCCAATCACTTCTTTTGGACTAGCCCAGATCTTTCTTTTTCAGAGATGAAGTTTTTTAGTTAATTTGAAGAAAATAAAGAACATAAAGGCCCGTTTTAGCTGTATTATTGTGCCATGAACAAATGATGAAAAAAGCAAGACAAATAAATGAATGGTTTTTGTTTATCTACGTAATTTATAAGGCATGGATCGAATTTTTGTTGTTAGTGATTCGGATAATTAGAAGATGATGTTATTTATCAAGAAAGGATGAGTAGGATACATGACCTAATTTGCTTTTATATGATTCGCACAAAAAGGATTAAACTCTTATTCTTATCCTAAAAAAAGTAAAAACGGGCCATTTATTAACTATATCATGTAGAGCATATGCAATTTCGAACAAACAGCACCTAAGCCTAAATGCCAGTACAAGTAGTCTTCAAATGTGTTGCGGGGACAAATACCTACCATTTGCATATTTGAAATAAAGTGGACCGGAAAGGAAAAGAAGAAATAGAGCAAACACTGAGAATAAAAGGAAAAGTAAAAGGTATTTATTCTACGGGCTAATGGCTATAAATAGCAAGCCCAGGTAGCACTGAAAATTCAAGGAAGATGATTATCCCTGTTGAGCAAATCAAAGCATTTAGTACACCACTGCACACACAGCATATAGTTCTCTCTGTTTAACTCTCTTTTTTCTCTCCGAGGCCTTGGCTGCCTTTTAATTCTGTCTCTATGCTCCGAAACCTCAAATCTTTCTTGTTATCTTCTATGATGGAAGCAGTTTTTCTGTTCTCTCTGTTCAGACAAATGGTTGCTAATGAAGCTGTAATGAAAATTCAATTTCCTTTCGAGTGAAAGCAGCAGAACGAAGATAAAAGAAGGGAAAAAACCCTTCTTCTTTTTTCTGTTCTCTCTCAAGTCCTATATGCAAATGGATTCGTTCCGTTTCTACAACATAAAGGCTGAGAAGGCGAACGCGATGCTAAGGTATCGCCAGCTTCAAAAGATCGCAAATCTGTGCCGGGTGATCGAGGTATGCCTTTTTCTTGTCTTGGTTTCTAGGCTTTCCATGCAACTCCCACTTGCTGTCAAGAACTCCGGAGGGTATTTCCGTGACTTGACAGTCGTCTTCGTTAGTCCTCGCTTCGTGTTTGTTATCGGAAACGCTATAGTTATCACTCTTTTCGTCAAGTCCGGGCAATTTAGAGCTCGAGACCCGACGGCGAGGAGTACTTCAGCGTATGACCTTTACGAGGAGCTCATCAAGAACAGTGAAAAGAACCAGAAAGTTCACCCTGATCATGATGAGACCTGGAACCCCGTCAAGCCTAGCAATTCTGATGGGTGTGTAGTTAAGGATTACCGGAGGAGTCAGAGTTACTCACAGAATCCAAACAGTGTGGTGTGTGAGAAACCACGCAGTGTTCTGCGACGTTTGGAGACGGAGAAATGCTTGGAGAGGAGTCTCTTTCGCGAGAGATCAGAGGAGAACAGTTCGTATCCTGAGGACGAATTGAGCAACGAGGAGTTCCAGCGCAAGGTGGAGGCTTTCATTGCGCGGCAGCAAAGGATTCGAAAGGAAGAAGAGTAGTACTATGTACTATTGTACTTTAGCATATCTGGAATAGGATGCAATTTTTGTACTTCCGTTCTGCTAGGACTGTGCATGTGTACACTGTTCATTACAAGTATATCATATCTGCAATGGAAATTTTACCAGCAGTTGCTTTTGTTTTCAAAAACCCCCAAATTTTTTTTTAAAATTACAAACAAATTACACCCCTTTTGTGGAAAAGATGCCAGTTTCCAACAGAAATGGGTTGGTGGAAAATCTCAGGGAATGGATTTCTTGCAGATAATTTTTTTGTTGTCAGCAAAGTCCTTGGAGAATGGATACGCAGATAAGAGGGTTTCTGAAAGCTGTAGCTGATGCCATTATCTGGATGAGGGAAAAATATGGCATTATTGGAGGAATGTATTCGAAATCTGTATTATATGCTAATTCTTATGCTTTGATGCCAAAACATTGGTCCTGAGGTATTCCAAAATTTCCAACACACAGCAAAGAAGAGACCAGCCAACAAGTTCAGTTTCTAGAGAGAGAATCTTTACCTGCAGCCCGAAACCAACAGGATTAAGACAGGCCTAACTGATGGGCTAAAGTTCACTATTTTAGTAACACCATCTTTACCTCTGCTCCACTCAATGGCAATATATCATCTTCCCCTTTTTTCGTTTTATCGTCTTCTAAATTGATAATAGAAGTATTATAATCAACTTTTTGGTGCCATTGAAGAACTTCCGCTTTACAATTTTTGTGAGACATAATTTAAACCAGTGCGCATATCTTTTTTATCATTATTATTTTTTTTTTCTGAGTAACCAGTGCGCATATCTAGTAGCTGGCTAGGCGTATCCCGTCTTTAAGAAAACAATTGGCTGACTTTTCTCACTTTCCATGATTTTGTCTTCTGGGAGACCTCGGGCGATCAAGAGAAGTTTGTGTTTCATATTCGAGGAGTTTTCGATCAATCATAGATTTAAAAAAATACGTTTCTCGAAAATAAGAAGTAAATGTAGTAGCGCGAGGGCAGCTAATTTTCTTATAATCTGCTTCATACTAGTAGAGAAAAACCCTTCAAAATAGGTGAGATAAATTAGGGACGTGTTTAATTCGAAAAGAGACTTGCTTTCCTCTTGTTTACGGCAAAAGGTATCGATAATGACAAAATGTAACCTCTAATTTAAACCGAACAAGAAATTTTCAAATCTTAGAAACACTTTCGTTTGCAAAATTATTTTAAAATACAAATGTATTCAACAAAATTTGTAAAACGAACATCCAAAATCTCAAAATTCATATACAAAAATATCAATACCTTTTACATAATCTCTAACAATTTTTCACACAAACTCCAAAACTTTTTTTTAAAAAAGGAAAAATTACATAGAGCCCACTAGTTTTTAGGCCCAAATCAAAAGCCTTACTGGGTTTTAAAAAAAATCTGAAACCCCACTTGGTTTATTAATTTGGTATGAAAACTAACTTGAGCCAATTCTGTTAGCGAAGATAACGGAGCCCAATCCACGTAATATAAATGAACGAATCGTTGCTTGACACGTGCTCAAAAAAACCACATAAGCTTCAACCTGCCATGTTGCACCCACATCCTGCCACGCCAACCATGTCAATCTCCTCTATACTAATAGAGAAGTCCTTGGAGGAAGCCCCTAGTTCATCGATCTGAAAATCCCCTAAAGTTCTTTGCCCTTCTACGAAGCTTTTAAAGCTTTAGTCTGCCACGTCGTTTTGCCTTGGAGGTTCCTTCAAGAAAGCTTCAGTCTGTCCACGTCGTTCTCCCCATTTTGCCGTGTAGGTCTTCCTCGACAATGTCCTCCTTGAGCTCATCATCTGCTGTTACAGATGCTCTAAATCTAGACACGGATTGGCTTGGGTTAGTTTTCGTACCAAACTGATAAACCAAGTGGGCTTTTGGATTATTTTTAAAACCCAGTGAGGCTTTTGATTTGGGCCTAAAACCTAGTGGGCTTTGTGTAATTTTTCTTTAAAAAAATTATAACAAATTTTCTCTCTCTCTATACTTTTTCACCTAACTCTAATATTTTTTTATTAAACAATTATATTAAATTATCTGTCTCTATACTTTTTTACAAACTCCAACAAAAATTAAATATCTTTAAAAAATTTTACTAACCTTTATACAAAAACTTATAAAACTCCAATTTACATAAATATTCACAATTCTATCAAAATACTAAAAAAATTATAATTGTTTAGAAAACGAATATCCCCTTTGATTCCATATATTCTCACATTTTTCTTTTAGAGCCGCTGAAAGGTAGAAGCATGCTGCAACTTCTTTCCCATGAAATAGTCTACGACAACTAGCCGATCTCTAGGCTCTATAGCTGTATCACCGTTCCTTGTTGACTCTATTTCCCTCACTCGAATCTCGATATATCCCTAGGAATTTCATATAGAAACCATGAGCTGATTTATATATATATATATATATAATCAACCGTTTTCTTGTCTTTGGAGAATTACCTAAGCCTTCACCATGGACCGCTAATGCAAGTTACCGTAACTCCGGAAACAAGCTCCTCTTATGCATAACAACAGAGTTCCTGTATCATTTTTGTTTTGGACAAATACACTTGCATCATCTAATTTTGAGTATCGTGACACTTTATATAAGAATCTATTATTTTTATTAAATTGTCACATTAAATTCACCGATTATTAATTTTATATACTTTATGTCTTTTGTTAAAATTTTCGGTGGGTTTGTGGAAATTAATTTTTGTGTCTAATAAAATTACGATTTTAGCCTCACAAAATAGTCAATGCCAAAAAAATTATGGGAACAAAATTGTCATTTTACACATTAAAAAATTATTTTCTTTCCAAATTAACTGAAAATTTTAAGAGAGTATGCAAAATATCTAAAATCAATAGTTGGTGGGTATAATGTGATAAAAATAATAAATTGGGATACAAAGTGTCAAAATTCCTACAGTTGGAGGGTAAAAAGTATATTTAGCCCTTTTAAAAAATATATATAATTCAAACAATACATCTATAATTTAGATTTTTAGTACGACTGTTAATTTAATAAAGTATCAACGAGATTATGAGATTAAACTTTTACTTCACACTTAAAATTTTAAAAAATTGCAAATTAGAAATAAGGAATAAATATACTTTGTACTCTCCAACTATAGAGGTATTGACACTTTATACTTTAATTTATTATTTTTTTTATATTACATCCATAAAACTATTGATTTAAAAGAGAGTGCAGTAGTCTGACATCAACAAGTGATGAGTGTAATAGGATAAAAATAATAGTTATGGATGCAAAATGTCAAGTCTCTTGTAATTAGAGAATACAAAGTGTATTTATCCCTCAAAATAACAAAAATTCTAATATTTTAAGAAAGGGTAATAGCATCAACAACAATAAAATATGACCTCCAAAACCAATTACAAAATGCGTGCCTATAACAGAACACCACCATTAACGATCGATATTACTTCTTATTATTTACCTCGTAGCACCTTGTCTTTTGGAAAGAAGATCGAGGTAATACAAGCAAAGCAAGAAAGAGAACTGTGAATAGACAAACCGAATATTTTATTGCAATAAATATCAATATATTTTGCATTATCCTTTTCGGTGGGAATTGGGATAATCTGCTAGCTGTTTCTCGTATAGAAATTGGATACGGCTTTACCGAAAGAGATAAAAAGCTCACGCGCGCGTATACTGTTGTCATGACTTTGTCTGCGCACCTTTTGAGCAAAAAGAAAAGTTTCAATATATATAACATAATAAAACAAATAAAAAGCTGGAAATACATGTAGATTTAGAAAAATAAAGATAAAAAAAAAAATATACTTTCATTCCTTGAAATAAGTTTAAAAATTCCGCTCAAATTTAAAAATTCTCAATTTCACTTAAAAATTTGGAAAGGCAACAATATTTGTACTGTGTCAATCAATTTAAAATTGGCTGATGAAAGATTGATATAATAGTCAAATTATTAAAAAATGATTCGATCATGACCCGTCTTGACGGATGGTTAAAATTAAATTTCAGCACATTTGATATTAGATGTGCTGAAATTTAATCTTAATCATCCGTTTGGATTTAAGATGTGTTGAAATTTAATCTTAACCATCCATTTAGATTTAACCGATCTCAATAGAATCATTTTCAAGTTACATTACGACTAATGAAATAGTATAAATCGAATTGGACACATTGTTGATTAAAAAAACAAAAGGGTCGATGTAGCAAGTTTATTATAATCTGAGGTGACATTCAAGGGTGATGGATAGGACATATAGCTGCTATTTTTATAACTTTTATTTAAGCAAAGTTGGAAAATTTTTAATTCTAGGAAGTTGAATCTAACCATGTACGTAACAGAGTGGCCGATAATTGGTTCCTCTTTCTTTCTTCCTTGGAGGCCTAAGGCCGTAAAAATTAGTAGATTTTTTATATAAATTTTAATATAAAATATTTAAAATTATCTGAAAATTATTAAATTTAATATAAAATATTTAAAGGTCTCATTAATTTTTTTTATAGGGCTCTTACACATTATATCAAGGCTCCATAACTTACATAGTTAAGAAATTTATAGTGCATTTTTTCTTTTTGAACAAAGTTCAAAAATCTGAAAATGATTAGAAAGTATAGAAGAAACATATCATTTGATGAATAAAAAGACAAGTTCACTCATGATAAGAAATATGAAAAGATTGCATCTTGCCATTTTTTTTCTTTAGCTTAGTTATCTTTTTATTTCTTAATTTAGAAAAAAAATATCTTTTTATTTCTTGGGTCATTTATAACTTTTTTTTGTGCTCTTTATAGCAAAGCGAAGCCTTTGGCTATCGCCTAAATACCCTTAGCGGGCCCTGCTTCTATATAAAGATTAAAGAGTACGCGCACGCATTCAGGATTTGCTTAAGCTTCTCTTCACGCACTTGTATCTTTTATCTCAGAGTCGTATTATAAGAAAGAGAAATGGCAATTTCTTCCTTTTCTTTCAGGGCTCTTCTTAGAGGTCTGGCGGTCTTTGCTCTATTCTTTGCTATTCTTTCACTGGCTTTGGTTGAGGCCGAGTCTCCGACGACTCGTGTTCCCCGTAAGTTTTCCTTTTCACTTGGGTCGAGTGTGTAGACTCGAACTGGCTTTGACGGCTCCTTTGCATTTGCACGCTTATATTGTTATTATGCAGATACAAGCTGCCTTCCAAATGCATACTAATCTGCTTCTGTTTTCTGCATGATTTCTTCAATAATAATGCCGTCATAGCCATAGGGGAGCCATGTCATGTATATTTGAGCAAAACTTGGCACGGGAGATGTGTAAACCCATACCACTGTAACGACCATTGCAAGAAACGGGAACATAAAGACGGTGGACAATGTCGTGGGTTCCGGCATACCAGGTGCTACTGCTATCTTTGGAAATGCTGAATGCAAGAAGATGAGAAATCGCGTACCTTAGCGTGTTGTTCGAATGCGATTTTGTTTCTCTTTATATATATATATATAAGTTTACATACATGGAATAATATTTTTATTTTATTGACTGCTCAAATGAAATTAAGGTGTTATTTTCTCATAAATGTTTTCCTATTTATTACTCAAAAAGGAAGGTGAATTTTGATGCTTCCTGCAGAAACTCCAATTCTCCTGGATCGATCTGACCAATTCATAACATCTAATCCTTTGGTTGCTGAGATGAAGGCAAGCAGTGGCGACCCGGGGGGTCAAGCCGGGGCGGCCGCACCACCTCCGTTCTGCCAGATTTATATATATATATACACACACAACAAAGTGCAGCAAATATTTCCTTTGCGGTTAGGCGCTAGTTCCTAAGGCAGTAGACACATCTTGACAGCGAGGTATTAAAGCAAGCACGTGCCGACAAGCGAAGGAAACAATGGCATCTTTCTAGGAATTTTCTTTCTTTCTTTCTTTTATTTTTATATGTTTTTTTATTTTGGGTTCCGAGACTTCCAGGAATTAATTAGTTCGAATTTCAGATTAAAGTTTCTTTAAAAAAAATAACTTTAGGATAATTTCTTTTTGCTTTTTTGGGGGGTAAATTTTTTTTTTTTCATGAATTAGTAAATTCAGTCAGAAATTCCTTATTCGTCATAGGATCTTAAAAAAAAAACCTTCCAAGCAAAATATATGAATTTAACCTCAAGTGTCAGCCTAGTGATTAAAGCTCTGGCCTTGGTAATTTATTTTATTAGAACCTTTGATCAAATAATTGCTCAGTTTATGTAAGACGAGAAAAGGCTCCAGATTTTTTTTTGTGCAACCGCCCCCAAGACAGTGGTTGATGTTGTAAAGTAGTTTTTGACAATTTATTGGAGATTGGAGATTGGAGATCAGTGCTTATGTTGTTCAAGATTGGAGATTAGGGCTTATGTTGGTTTTTGACAAGTTGTTAAAATTGAAATCAGAATTGTTGATTAATTAATGTGATTTTTGATATTACTATCTTGTATTTCAATATTTTTAATGTTTTTATTCTTGATATTTTAACTATAAGATACTTTTTTGCATTACGTAGTTTTTTTTTTTTTTGTTATTTTGCCTTAAGAGTTCTCCTCTTTAACTTGAGTCCTTCTTCCGCCACTTAAGGCAAGCATTCTTTGCCTGCCATCTCGTCCAATCCCTCCCAGTGGACCACCTCAACTGATTAATAATTTCTCTCCATATATATTTTTAAACTTTCAAAAATGACAAGAGGAAAAAAAATATAATTCATCAAAGTCGATAGCAAAATAAGAAAAAGAATAAATATAATTCTCAAACTCACATTTAGAAGAAGGTAATAGGATAACGTTGAGGGTAATTCTCAACCTTAACATGAAGAGCAATATGATAATTAACCTCCATAAATATCTCCAGGAAACGATAATTCTGACCCACGGACTTTGACAATTGTAGCACATTATAATTACTACCATGTGAGCAATATGGTAATTAACCTCTAAAAACTTAAATCCACGGTTTTCTTCCGATCAAATAAGGGGTTATTCTCCTTTTTTATTTAACGTGCTTCAGATTCAGTACCGTGCACAATCCATAGAACTTTTGTTCTTTCAATATATGGCATGTGACGATGAGCGATGTTTAGGCACCAAAAAGGTTGGTGAGCGAGACAGGGGAAGCTCTGAACAAGGCGAACATCAAGCCCTACTGCTGTGTCCAAAGCGTATTTGGAGCAATTTGAGAGAGACTTCACAACGTTCCTACAGAGTTGGTCCAAGGTGGTCGGTCGTATGGCAAGCCAGTTTGGCGAAGCGGCAGTGGACGACTTGTTTCAAAGGTTCAAAGCGGTTGTCCTCGATCACATGGAGGCAGAGAAATGTGAATGCATCAATTTGGTCATTTCCTTGAGAAAAAATGGTTGAACATTACGTGGAAGAGTGCAGAGAAAGAAATTACAGAACCAGCTAGTTTTGTAAAATCACGTTTGCGTTCTCTATGATATTAGTTGGCTTTTATTGCATAATATAACTGAAATAATAAATCTAGCCTTGTTTAGCATCTTGAACTTGTGAAATTGTTGGTGATTTTACGTGATATCAAAATCAAGTAACGAATGTGCTGTTGTTGATTCGGGAGATCATCGACACCATCCATACAACATGCCAGCGGTTTAATCGCCAGGAACCCATGTTCCAGGTGTTCCTTAATGATCTTCCAGGAAATGATTTCAATACTCTTTTCAGGTCTTTGCCAAGTTTCTATGAGAAACTAAAGAACGAGAAGGGAAGCGAGTTTGGGCCTTGTTTCATCGCAGGAGTGCCTGGAACTTTCTAAGGGAGGCTCTTTCCTAACCATTTTCTTGACTTTGTTCATTCTAGTTACAGTCTTCACTGGCGATCCCAGGTTAGCAATTTTCACCTCCATCTTCTTGCATTTTTGTTAAAGTTCACAAAATTCGTGTTACGTGGCATAATTGAGATGCCAATTGTACGATTATACAGACAGCACATTTACTTCATAATTTGTTGAAGAAAAAAGAGAGCCCTCCTTTTGCTTCCCAAACGAGAGGATTTAGTACTGATGATTTCGTAATAAGTATAGATTTTGCATAACTCAATTGGTAATGAATCTTTGATGAATATATGAACATGGAATTGCTTCCTATATTATAATTAAAATTAAAAAATTTTCATAAATAAAAGGATTGAGTATCAATTTTTACAGGTCCCTGAAGGACTTGTGGACGAATCAGGAATTCCATTGAACAGAAGAAATATTCACATTGCAAAGACAAGCCCCTATAGCGTGCTCAAAGCTTACCTGGATATTTTCGAGAAGGATTTCAAGTTATTTCTGAGATCACGTTCGCAAGAGATGGCCATCGGTGGTTACATGGTCCATACCATGATTGGCAGTGAAGAGAAGACCAAGTCCCCTAGCAAGAGCTGCACCGTCTGGGAGCTACTTGAAATCACCCTCAATGACATGGTTCTAGAGGTACAAAACACCTTATGCTTCTTGAACTCCTTAGAATAACTATTAGAAAAGTGAAGAGAAAACCAAGTCCCCTAGCAAGAGCTGCACCGTCTGGGAGCTACTTGGAATCACCCTCAATGACATGGTTCTAGAGGTACAAAACACCTTATGCTTCTTGAACTCCTTAGAATAACTATTAGAAAAGTAAATTCACTACTTCTTAACAGCCTGAATTTGGGAGATAATTGATACTAGGCATAAGAATAATTACAGATACAAGGGTTATTTTCACTTAGGAGTTTCTGGTGGTAAATGGCGTATTTTAATGCAGGGAAAAGTTGAAAAAATTGGACAGCTTCAATCTGCTATATTATTTATTAAAGTTATTAGAGTCCCACATTGCTAAAGCAATGTGGGCTATTGTAATCAAAGACTTATAAATAAGCCTTTTTGTAATCTCTCATCCACACACCAGTTAGTACACCAATCTGTCTAGTTAGACCTTCTTATAGGTCTATGGATCGAACCACTTAAATCTTGTGTCTCACTTATCTCTTCTCTCTCTCTCCCTTAGTTTAAATTATCTTTTTCCCTCTTTTATTTTTATTCTTAACATATTATTAGAGCCATTTCGATCTTATGGCCAAGTTCGCATTTAACTCTTTTGTTAGGCTTTCCGGCATCCCGTCCGGCATCATTCCGGTAAAATAAGTTACAATGGAAGAAGTTTACGAAGTATTGCAATACAAAAACCTGCGCAAACATGTGACAAGGTGGAAGTGCCAGTAATTTGAGGTCGGAAGCATTCCATGCTGAGAGTATTATCCGTCGGTCATCAGGATTATTTTTAATCTTGTGAATAACATCCAACAATTGATCAGATCCTTGGCCAGAGTAGTCAGCATGCATTGTGAAGAGAAGTCTGAACTGAAGCAAGCTGCAGTCATAAGGCAAATAACAGCGCGTGTAGAAGACTCGAGTTAGTTTGTACACGTGTATTTGTACAGCTGTAAAAGTAGACTAGTTTTACTTTTATGATATACTTGTATGCACAAGCTGTGAATCCTAGGATTAAGGCAACCCAAAAGGGGACTGAATTGGGTTTCCAAACTTTTTCGCTTTTAACCCCCAAAACCGTGTTTGCAAAGTAAAGGATAATTTAGCACAAGTATATTAAAGTAACAAGTAAATAAGTACTAAATGTAAAGAGTAGGGATAGAGAAGCAAACACGTGATTTTTAGGTGGTTCGGCAAACCCGCCTACATCCACCCCTCAAGCTCCTTTACCGAGCCTTGAGGTTTTCCCACTATCTTCCAAATAGTGTACACTCTAGCTTTCGGGTGCTAGAGAACCTTACAAGTATTTTCCCGGGCTCAACACTCAAACCCCAAGTGATTTTCGGGCTCACCACTCACAACCCAACCAAGCTTGAGATATACCCTCTCTAAGCTTCTTCTTTAGTGAACAACCTCACTAAAGGAATCACTTCTTTTGGATAGGAAGATTACAAAAATAAACTCTCTCAAAGAGTGGATGTGAAATGGAAAGCTCTATCTCTTGATTCACACAAAGACAAGGATATGAAAGTGTGTTTTGTGTGAATGATATGAGAAATATAGAATATGAAGGTTTGGAATATTTCTCAAGTGATCTAAATGATGTGTGAACGTTGTGTATTTATTTTGGACGTTATGAAGGTTTATTTAAGCCACATATGAAAACTAGCCGTTTATAGCCTTTGGGAGTCTTCTGTTAAAACGAGCCGGTCGACCGCTACATGAACCGGTCGACCGCTTCAAGTTACCATTACCCAACGGTCATATTGTTAGAAGCTCAACGGATCTATTTCAAAATCAACCGGTCGACCGCTATACCAAGCGGTCGAAGATCGGTCGACCACTTCACCAGCCGTCGACCTCCTCAACTTAAGCACATGATCCGGTTCATTTAAAACACGTTTTGACCATTTTGAAACACCCAATTTTAAAGACTACTTCCATAAGTATAAGAAAAGTTTGAGAGTTTGATTGGGGTGTTTTGAAACCTTTTAAAAACATTTTAATCTTTCAAACAAAAGGTAAAACAGTTTATGCATGTTTTGAAAGATATGCAAGTGTGATTCATAATCCTTGTTAAAAGTGAAACAAGAGTTACAAGATTTATGCCTTAAGGTCTTGAAACTTCACTTTTGAGCTCCTTGCATCTTCTTGATCTTCTTTCTTCAAGTTTTTGGCTCTTTCATCAAAACGTCTTTGTCTTTGAAGATGTCCGTTTTATAAACTTAATTCATTTATTGAAATCCTCAAAATCTCAATTGTGCACAAAAGCCAACACAAGCTGAGGCTATATATAAGCTATAATAGTGTTTTCGTTAAGCTTAATGAGAAATTACGCAGATTATACAAATTTGATATGGTATCAGAGGAAACTTTCCTAAACACTTCCTAGCCTACCAAACACTCATATTCCGCTTTTCCATTACAACACTCTGTTGCAATGGCAACTCCAGAAACCAGTAATCCTATCAGTAATTGTAATCCTACTGGAGATTCTTCAAAGGATGATCATCCTTCTAATCCCTACTTTCTCCATTTCGGTGAAAGTCCTGGATCTAATCTAGTTTCTTAGCCACTGTTGATATCTAGTGAGAATTATCATACATGAAACCGATCCATGCTAATTGCACTTGAAGCCAAGAACAAACTAGGATTTATCGTTGGATCTCTTCCTCGTCCTTAAGTTACAGATCCTCTATTCAGTGCATGGTCTTGATGCGATAACATAATCTTTTCTTGGCTCCTCAATGCTGTCTCCAAAGAAATATCTACAAGTGTGATGTATATCTTATATGCTAAAGATGTGTGGGCTGATATACGTGATCGCTCTTCCCAAGCAAACGAACCACGTACTTTTCAACTACAGAAGCAGATTGCATATCTTACTCAAGGCATTGATTCTGTAAGTGAATATTTCACTATGCGCAAAGGAATTTGGGATGAATTGCACACTTATAAGCCACGTCCTACCTGCTCTTGTGGATGTCGATGTGGTGCATTACGCTTAGTTGCTGAAGCACAACCGTCTGAGTATGTCATGCAATTTTTGATGGGATTGAATGATTCTTTTGCTCAAGTTCCTGCTTAGATCTTGTTGTATATTCCACTACCTCCTATCAACAAGGTCTTTTCCTTGATACTTCAAGAAGAACGGCAAAGAGGCATTCATTTTATTCCTACTACTGTTGATTCCATTGCCTTGATAAGTCAGCAACCAGCTGCTGGTACTCATTGACAATTCAATCCCCGAGCTAAAGAATGACCACAATGCAATCACTGTGGCAATCTTGGTCACACGGTTGACAAGTGCTACAAGTTGATCAGTTATCCCCCTGGTTATTGTGCTAAAACCAGACCTCCTTTAGCTCCTAATGTCACTGGTTCTAATCTTTCGAATTTTGCAGATTCATTGTTTGAATCAATTCCTCTTGTTCCTAATTCGACCTCTACAGCAATGCCTTTTACTCCTGAACAGTGTTAGCAGATCCTTTTGCTGATTAATTCTCAGCCAGCCTTATGTGATGGATCTGCTAGTTCCTCTGCCAATCTGGTGCATAATCACAGCATGGCAGGTAAACAACCTTTCACCGCTTTGTCTTCATGTCTTCCCAATACCTCTGCACTTCGGATCATTGATATGGGTGCATCTGATCATATGGTCAATTCAATCAATTTGTTTTCTTCAGATATACTTCCTTGTGACTCAACAGTAAAACTCTTTGATGGTCAATCAGCTATGGTTTCTTTTACTGGAACAGTTTATCTATCTCCTACATTAGTCCTTAAAAACGTCCTCTGTGTTCCTAGCTTTCATTTCAATCTAATTTATGCCAGTAAATTGACAAATGACCTTCAATGTTGTCTCATTTTTTTTTCTGATCATTGCTTGATTCAGGACCTTACCACTTGGAGGAGGATTGGGCTGGGTAAAGAGCAAAATGGTCTATTTGTGTTGCAGCAAAATACTATGGCAATTTTTGTACCTAAGCCATTTGTTGCTTCATATTCATCTACTTACTTTGATCTTTGGCATTATAGACTAGGACATGTATCTGATTCCCGAATCTCAGTTTTGCATAAACTAGATTCTTCTATTGTATGTTCTCCTTCATTTCATTGTACTACTTGTCCTTTAGCTAAACAAAGGCATTTACCTTTCAATAATAGTACAAATATTGCTTCTAAGCTTTTTAATCTCATACATTCAAACATATGGGGTCCTTTTTCTGTTCCTACAGCCTTGGGTCATCGCTATATCCTTACCATAGTTAATGATTCTACACGTAGTCTTTGGGTTTTTCTTATGAAACTCAAATCTGAAGCTAGATCATTACTCAAGTCCTTTTTCACATTAGTTCAAACTCAGTTTCAGACCACTGTTAAATGTATTAGAACTGACAATAGTATAGAATTTATAATGCTTGAATTCTATGCTAGTTTTGGTACAATACATCAAACTACTTGTGTAGAAACCTCTCAGCAAAATGGAAGAGCTGAATGAAAGCATCAGCATCTTCTCAACATTGCTAGAGCTCTTAGGTCCCAGTCCAACGTCCCTTTAACTTTCTGGGGTGATTGTATCCTTACCGCAGCTTATATAATCAATAGGCTTCCTACTCCACTCTTAAATAATCAATTCCCATATGCTATACTCTATGGACAATCTCCTTCTTACCAACATCTTCATGTTTTCGGTTGTCTTTGCTATGCTTCCACACTTTCTAGTCATAGAAATAAATTTTCTTCTCAGGCTTGTAAGAGCATCTTCATTGGTTATCCTTTTGGTACAAAAGGTTACCAATTGTTTAATCTGGAAACAAAGACAATATTTGTTTCACGAAGTGTATTTTTTCATGAAAATCTCTTTCTATTTCATGATAAAACTTTGCTTTCTTCAGCTCCTCATACGTTCGCCTTTGCTGATATTTCTTCACCATCTATTGATACTTCATATGTCCTTCCTCATATCATACCAGATTCGTCCTCTCTTCATTCTATTCCTCCTGAACCTATTTCAGATGTTTTCCCATCAGTCATGTCACCTCACTCTTCAACTTGTATTCCTTCCATCACTTCTCCACCTTCAATTCCTCTTCATCGGTCCACTAGGAACAGAACCATTCCTAGTTATTTGCATGACTGTCATTGCAGGCTGCTTTCTGCATACCCTTCCTCATCCTCTTCTCAAGTTGGTGTTGTCCATTCAGGTACTCCTCATTTGTTGCAAAATACCCTCTTTTATTCTAACATTTCTTCACATCATCGAGCCTTTTCTCTTTGTCTCTCCACTATCTAAGAACCTATTTCTTTTCATGAGGCTATCAAACATCTCCATTGGCATGAGGCTATAGCTGCAGAGATTTCTGCTCTCAAGGCCAATCATACTTGGCAGCTCTTTACCTGCTGGAAAATCTCCCGTTGCATGTAAATGGGTGTATAAGGTGAAAGTTAGAGCTTATGGTTCTCTTAAGCATTATAAGGCATGCTTAGATGCCAAGGGTTATACTCAGCGCGAGGGTTTTGATTATTATGAAACATTTTCTCCTGTGGCTAAGATGGTCATTGTGCGTACTGTCCTCGCCTTGGCAGCTGTCCATAATTGGCATTTGACTCAACTTGATGTCAACAATGCTTTTCTTCATGGTGACTTACGTGAAGAAGTTTACATGAGTTTGCCGCCCAGATTTGCTAAACATGGGGAGGATCAGCGTGTTTGTAAGTTGCTTAAGTCATTGTATGGACTCAAGCAAGGTTCACGACAATGGTTCGGCAAATTTTATAACACTCTAAATAGCTCATGGGTTTGTTCAATCAACCTCTGACTATTCCTTATTCACAAGACTTGCTGGATAGTCTTTTATTGCCTTAATAGCAAGGGCGGAACTACACAGGGACAATGGGGGACAGCCGCCCCCCATCGCCTGAAAATTCTTTGAATTTTTTTTTTCTTTTTCAAATGTTAAGCCCAGCCCGCCCCCAACAGTCCATTTATGCATGTTTGGCAAGAGGGCCAGAACACATACTGGGAAATCGGAATTGCCAGTTCGTCTGCACCACTGAAGCGATTATTATGGTACTCTTTTGGCAACTCAGACCTTGAGTTGATAAGCCAGACAACTGGACAAGTAAGAAACTGCAGACACAAGGAGAAGACTCCCCTGTAGCACAATGTAACTCGAATGCCTGATCTGTGAGGGTTGGGGAAATCGCGGTGCATACGCAGTGTCCACAAAAACTGCACTTTGGTATATAACGCAAACGGGCAAACGATTTTACTACTTCTAATATATTTTTCCAAAATTTCACATATGATATGAAAGGGCAAGAATAAGATAGAAACACCAACCTAGTTATTCATTGATCAGTGACCAAATCACTTATCTTTGTGTTCCCTCCAGCAAATTAGCATCAGCGGGCAACGCCGGATGATATCCAGCCTTGCTCGCTTCTCCTTCAAAACTTGACTTGGGAGCCGAAACGTCCACGGACCACAGCCGAAGAGCCTGGCATCCCATTGCCATGAGTCTCCCTTCACTCAGTTGCTTTTGGAAAAGATTGTAGAATATTGGAGAAAGGAACACTTACTTATGGCGGGTCTCACTCACTGTATCGACTTCTTCCTCTTCTTTCTTAGAATAATACTAGGAGGGAGGAGTGGTATGAGATCGAGCCTAGAGTTTTCATTGCAATATTTTGTCTTCAAGTGGTGTAAAGCTACAGGTTGCTTGGTATAAGTCGACATTTGGAATGTGTGGCATTCTTGGGAGCACCGCAGAGGATCACGACGCCAGTTTGCCACTGTCAAATGCTGATTTTTGCTGCACTGGCACTATGGGTAGTAATTTCTCTTTAGTTACCTCTTTTGTTTTTTAGATGGTAAGCTGACGAGGTAATTGAAAAGTAAAGCGTTTAGAGGACTGTGCCAAAACATTTGAAGTTAATTCTCATCATCCTTTTATGGTTACTTTTCCATGCTAGCATTGGGACAATTCTTGGCCGAAGGAGTTGGATTTTTGTTAGAATTAGGATACTCTGCAATTCTTTATCCGAATTGTACGGTACAATTTAAAGAGAGATAAACACAATAAGTAGATTTTATTATAAGTCTCATGCTACCCGAAACTTTATACGGACAACATTAAAGAGTGTAAGGTCTAGATTTTGCATCTATCTCTTTTCGAATTATACCGTATAATTTAGACAAAGAATTATAAAGGATCATAATTTCTCTTTTTATGGCTTTGGAAGTTTTTGCATTTGGGCTCCTATTTACTGTGTTTGCTTAATTTGCATTTGGAAAACAAAAATTAGACTCTGGCAATATTAAATAGTACGTTACATGTATTTTAATATTTTTAGTGTTTTTAGTCCTTAATTTTTAATATTTTAACTCTAAGATATTTTTTTGCATTACATAGTAAATATTTTTTTTATCATTTTTCTTTAAGAGTTTGACCCCCTTCGACTGTATTTCTGATTCCGTCATTGTGCATGTCAGTATACCTGTAGGAAGTAAGATAGATGGGTAAATGATGAAATCTAAATATCTCAGGTTAATCCACAAGATCAACTTAGAAAGAGTAGAATCCTCCCAACCTTGCACCAAAGTGTCTCAACTGGAATCCATATACAGGTCCTAAGTCACCTTCCTCCCTCTCTGTCAAACCGATGCTGGAAAAAGGGAAATAAGAGAGAATGTAAAACTGCATGGACAGCATAAGTTAATTATGCTTGCCGCAGAGCACAAACGGTGCATGTAAATAAGTACATGCATTCATTGACATTGCAAGTTCAAGGTAGTCTCTGGAAGCGCATTGCCATCCCATATATGACTGCCTTTTCCCTGAAGGACCTGTCATTAAACCAACTTCTTACGATGCACTCATTTTCAAGTTTATTATAATCTGAGGTGACATTCAAGGGTGATGGATAGGAGGACATAGACCTGCTACTTCTATAACTTTTGTTTAAGCAAAGTTGGAAAATTTTTAATTTTAGGAAGTTGAATCTAAGCATATACGTAACAGAGTGGCCGATAACTGGTTACTCTTTATTTCTTCCTCCTCTGCCACCCTCTATACGGGGCCGGCTCAAGCCAAATGGAGGCCTCAGACAGCCAAATGGAGTCCTAAGGCCGGATAAATTAGTAGGCCTTTTATATAAATTTTAATATAAAATATTTAAAATTATCTAAAAATTATTAAATTTAATATAAAATATTCAAAGGCTCCATTAATTATTTTTTATAGGCTCTCGTACGTGACATGAAGACCTTATAAAATATATAAATTTTTTGTGCTCATAAGCCTTGAGCCGGCCCTGCTTCTATATAAAGAGTGCGCGGACGCATTCAGGATTTGCTCAAGCTTCTCTTCACGCACTTGTATCTTTTATCTCTTCTCTGTGAACTGTGAAGAGAGGAATATTTCGATACTTTTCAGAGTCGTATTATAAGAAAGAGAAATGGCAATTTCTTCCTTTTCTTTTAGGGCTCTTTTTGGAGGTCTGGCGGTCTTTGCTCTATTCTTTGCTATTCTTTCACTGGCTTTGGTTGAGGCCGAGTCTCCGACTACTCGTGTTCCACGTAAGTTTTCCTTTTCACTTGGGTCGAGTGTGTAGACTCGAACTGGCTTTGACGGCTCCTTTGCATTTGCACGCTTATATTGTTATTATGCAGATACAAGCTGCCTTCCAAATGCATACTAATCTGCTTCTGTTTTCTGCATGATTTCTTCAATAATAATGCCGTCATAGCCATAGGGGAGCCATGTCATGTATATTTGAGCAAAACTTGGCACGGGAGATGTGTAAACACAGACCACTGTAACGACCATTGCAAGAAGCGGGAACATAAAGACGGTGGACAATGTCGTGCGTTCCGGCATACCAGGTGCTACTGCTATCTTTGGAAATGCTGAATGCAAGAAGATGAGAAATCGCGTACCTTTAGCGTGTTGTTCGAATGCGATTTTATTTTATATATATATATATAAATTTACATACATGGAATAATATTTTTAATCTATTGACTGCTCAAATGAAATTAAGGTGTGATTTTCTCATATATGTTTTCCTGTTTATTACTCAAAAAGGAAGCTGGTGAATTTTGATGCTTCCTGCAGAAACTCCAATTCTCCTGGATCTGACCAATTCATGACTTCTAATCCTTTGGTTGTTGAGATGAAGGCAACCACTCTTTGCCTGCCATCTCGTCCAATCCTTCAATAGCAAAAGAAGAAAAGAATAAATATAATTCCCGAACTCACGTTTAGAAGAAGGTGATAGGATAACGGCGAGGGTAATTCTCAACCTTAACATGAAGAGCAATATGGTAATTAACCTCTATAAATATCTCCAGTTATGATTGGGAAACGATAATTCTGACCCACGGACCGTGACAATTGTAGCACATAATAATTAATACCACGTGAGCAATATGGTAATTAACCTCTATAAACTATATCCACGGTTTTCTTCCGAGAAAATAAGGGGTTCTTCTCCTTTTTTTTATTTAACGTACTTCAGACTCAGTACCGTGCACAACCCATAGAACTTTTGTTCTTTCAATATATGGCATGTGAAATAAGCAATGTTTAGGCACCAAAAAGGTTGGTGAGCGAGACAGGGGAAGCTCTGAACAAGGCGAACATCAAGCCCTCCTGCTGTGTCCAAAGCGTATTTGGAGAAATTTGAGAGACTTCACAACGTTCCTACAGAGTTAGTCCACGGTGGTCGTATGGCAAGCCAGTTTGGCGAAGCGGCAGTGGACGATTTGTTTCAAAGGTTCAAAGCGGTTGTCCTCGATCACATGGAGGCAGAGAAATGTGAATGCATCAATTTGGTCATTTACTTGAGTAAAAAATGGTTGAACATTTACATGGAAGTGTGCGGAGAAAGAAATTACAAAACCAGCTAGCCTTGTTTAACATCTTAAACTTGTGAAATTGTTGGCGATTTTACGTGATATCAAAATCAAGTAACGAATTAGAAAACTGGCTCCACACTATTAACTTTTATTCAATTGAAATATATACGTGTTGACCCTATCTATGAAGGGAGTCCAGTCCACGCAGAGTGTTAGAAAATATGAAATGGTTCATAAATTTTGAGAGTTTGTTTCTGCCAATAATAAAGACCCATCCCCAACATAAGTCCAAAATTTCAAATTGAAGTCCCAAACCAAAACCAAAACTCAATTTCAAGCTGATCTTTTCTAGACACCATGATGTGGCAGCGGTTTGGAAACCTCAAGTTGAAGTGTCCTGACCAGTCTGGACTAATCAGGACACTTACCATCGACAGCCCCAGTGGCGCAAAGTAACCTAACCTGGAAGGCCAGTATTGGAATCTTCCTTCTTTAGTGTGGGTCATGTCATGAGACCTTGACGGTTTAGGTTGGACTGATCTTCGAGTTCACTGGAGGAGATAAAAGATACTAAACAAAGTAAACTACTTTTTGTGACCCTGATCTGTTTGGCAGAGAAGACCCCAAAGAGAGGGAGCAAAGGGAATTCACACAGACTGGAACATGGAAGTAGATCAAATTCTTTGCATGAAAGGAGGAAATGGAGAAACTAGCTACGCCAATAACTCGTTAATTCAAGTCTGTATCTCCCACTCAGACACAGGGGACACCTGATTCTCAATGGGTTGTGTGATTATGTTTTATTCATTTCCTCGCTTTGTTTAACTATTGGATTGTTTCATTTTCTCCCAGAAAGAGGTTATGCTCAAAGCCAAGCCAATATTAGATGAGAGCATTACAGAGCTCTATCTCAGCAGCTTTCCGGAGTGTCTAAGATTGGCAGATTTTGGGTGTTCATCAGGACCCAATGTGTTGTTGTTGGTTCGGGAGATCATGGACACCATCCATACAACATGCCAGCGGTTTAATCGCAAGGAACCCATGTTCCAAGTGTTCCTCAATGATCTTCCAGGAAATGATTTCAATACCCTTTTCAGGTCTTTGCCAAGTTTCTATGAGAAACTAAAGAACGAGAAGGGAAGCAATTTTGAGCCTTGTTTCATGGCAGGGGTGCCTGGAACTTTCTACGGGAGGCTCTTTCCTAACCATTTTCTTGACTTTGTTCATTCTTGTTACAGTCTTCAATGGCGTTCCCAGGTTAGCAATTTTCACCTCCATCTTCTTGCATTTTTCTTGAGCTCACAACCGCGTTCCCTGGACATCGTTCCTGGACATCGTTCCTGGACAAAATTCGTGTTACGTGGCATAATTGAGATGCCTAGCTATTGTACGATTATACAGACAGCACATCTACTTCACAATTTGTTGAAGAAAAAAGAGAGCCCTTTCTGGAGATGCCCGGACGCTCTGAATGAGGTCTAGCAAATCCGGCGCCCCTGAAGGTGTCATGTAAATTAATGAATGCCTGATCGCGTGTCTGGGGTTTGCTCCTCACATGTCTGGCCTGGCGTGTGTCTAGCTCCTTTTTTTTCTCCACCCGGGTCTGGCCTATAAAATTTAGTGAGATAAGAGGTCCGACCGGCACGACCAAAATCTGCCCTTTATTTATCCCCCAAATCATCCCCAAATTCAAATTAACTTTTACGTGTCTCTGTCCCCAAATCAACCCTAATCTCCCAAATTCCTACCAATCTCTCTCCCCAAATCACCAAAGCTCTCTACTTGCTCAAACCCCACAAATCACTCTCCATTCAACGGCCGAATGAAGTTTTCGATTTGAACTCCAGGTTTGTCAAAGATGAAATCATTCGGTGAATCTCGTTTCCACATTCTACTGAAGTGTTTAGTCGGTTTAAAATTGGAGGGTGGGGGTGGGAACGATCAAAAGAATTTAGAACTCTTTCCTACGTGTCCAACCCATTACGAAGAGGTAAAATTGGGGAGAGTGATTTGTGGGGTTTGAGCGAATCAAGAAGCTTGGGTGATTTGGAGAGAGGGATTCGGAAGGGTTTGGAAGATTATGGCTGATGTAGGGCGAAAGAGAATAAGGTTAATTTGAGGATGATTTGAATTTGGGGATGATTTCAGGGGAGACATAAAGGGCAAATTTTGGTCGTATTGGTCGGACCTCTTGGCTCACTTAATTTTATAGGTCCAACCGATACGATTGGAGTAAATAATAAAATGGAGCTAGGGCGCTCCAAGCCAAAATCGAGAGGAGATGAGCCGAGTCACTTGCCCAAGACATCAGTAATTAATTTGGCGCATGATTTACTGCAACTCATCTAGAGCGTCCATTCGGACATCTTTGGAAAGTCCCTATCGGGATGAAATTCAACTCCCTCCTTTTGCTTTCCAATCGAAAGGATTTATCTAACGATTTTGTAATAAGTATAGATTTTGCATAACTCAATTGGTATGAATCTTTGATGCATACACGAACATGGAATTGCTTCCTATATTGTAATTAAAGTTAAAATATTTCTATAAATAAGAGGATCAAGTATCAATTTTTTACAGGTCCCTGAAGGGCTCGTGGACGAATCAGGAATTCCATTGAACAAAGGAAATATTCACATTGCAAAGACAAGCCCCTACGGCGTGCTCAAAGCGTACTTGGATATTTTCGAGAAGGATTTCACGTTATTTCTGAGATCACGTTCGCAAGAGATGGCCATCGGTGGTTACATGGTCCTTACCATGATTGGCAGTGAAGAGAAAACCAAGTCTTCTAGCAAGAGCTGCACCATCTGGGAGCTACTTGGAATCACCCTCAATGACATGGTTCTAGAGGTACAAAACACCTTTTGCTTCTTGGACTCCTTAGAATAACGATTAGAAAAGTAAATTCACTACTTCTTAGCAGCCTGAATTTCCATACAACATGCCAGCGGTTTAATCGCAAGGAACCCATGTTCCAAGTGTTCCTCAATGATCTTCCAGGAAATGATTTCAATACAGGTCTTTGCCAAGTTTCTATGAGAAACTAAAGAACGAGAAGGGAAGCAATTTTGAGCCTTGTTTCATGGCAGGGGTGCCTGGAACTTTCTACGGGAGGCTCTTTCCTAACCATTTTCTTGACTTTGTTCATTCTTGTTACAGTCTTCAATGGCGTTCCCAGGTTAGCAATTTTCACCTCCATCTTCTTGCATTTTTCTTGAGCTCACAACCGCGTTCCCTGGACATCGTTCCTGGACATCGTTCCTGGACAAAATTCGTGTTACGTGGCATAATTGAGATGCCTAGCTATTGTACGATTATACAGACAGCACATCTACTTCACAATTTGTTGAAGAAAAAAGAGAGCCCTTTCTGGAGATGCCCGGACGCTCTGAATGAGGTCTAGCAAATCCGGCGCCCCTGAAGGTGTCATGTAAATTAATGAATGCCTGATCGCGTGTCTGGGGTTTGCTCCTCACATGTCTGGCCTGGCGTGTGTCTAGCTCCTTTTTTTTCTCCACCCGGGTCTGGCCTATAAAATTTAGTGAGATAAGAGGTCCGACCGGCACGACCAAAATCTGCCCTTTATTTATCCCCCAAATCATCCCCAAATTCAAATTAACTTTTACGTGTCTCTGTCCCCAAATCAACCCTAATCTCCCAAATTCCTACCAATCTCTCTCCCCAAATCACCAAAGCTCTCTACTTGCTCAAACCCCACAAATCACTCTCCATTCAACGGCCGAATGAAGTTTTCGATTTGAACTCCAGGTTTGTCAAAGATGAAATCATTCGGTGAATCTCGTTTCCACATTCTACTGAAGTGTTTAGTCGGTTTAAAATTGGAGGGTGGGGGTGGGAACGATCAAAAGAATTTAGAACTCTTTCCTACGTGTCCAACCCATTACGAAGAGGTAAAATTGGGGAGAGTGATTTGTGGGGTTTGAGCGAATCAAGAAGCTTGGGTGATTTGGAGAGAGGGATTCGGAAGGGTTTGGAAGATTATGGCTGATGTAGGGCGAAAGAGAATAAGGTTAATTTGAGGATGATTTGAATTTGGGGATGATTTCAGGGGAGACATAAAGGGCAAATTTTGGTCGTATTGGTCGGACCTCTTGGCTCACTTAATTTTATAGGTCCAACCGATACGATTGGAGTAAATAATAAAATGGAGCTAGGGCGCTCCAAGCCAAAATCGAGAGGAGATGAGCCGAGTCACTTGCCCAAGACATCAGTAATTAATTTGGCGCATGATTTACTGCAACTCATCTAGAGCGTCCATTCGGACATCTTTGGAAAGTCCCTATCGGGATGAAATTCAACTCCCTCCTTTTGCTTTCCAATCGAAAGGATTTATCTAACGATTTTGTAATAAGTATAGATTTTGCATAACTCAATTGGTATGAATCTTTGATGCATACACGAACATGGAATTGCTTCCTATATTGTAATTAAAGTTAAAATATTTCTATAAATAAGAGGATCAAGTATCAATTTTTTACAGGTCCCTGAAGGGCTCGTGGACGAATCAGGAATTCCATTGAACAAAGGAAATATTCACATTGCAAAGACAAGCCCCTACGGCGTGCTCAAAGCGTACTTGGATATTTTCGAGAAGGATTTCACGTTATTTCTGAGATCACGTTCGCAAGAGATGGCCATCGGTGGTTACATGGTCCTTACCATGATTGGCAGTGAAGAGAAAACCAAGTCTTCTAGCAAGAGCTGCACCATCTGGGAGCTACTTGGAATCACCCTCAATGACATGGTTCTAGAGGTACAAAACACCTTTTGCTTCTTGGACTCCTTAGAATAACGATTAGAAAAGTAAATTCACTACTTCTTAGCAGCCTGAATTTGGGAGATAATTGATACCAGGCATAAGAATAATTACAAATACAAGGGTTATTTTTCTCTCTGGAGTTTCTGGATGTAAATGGTATTTTAATGCAGGGAAAAGTTGAAGAGGCGAAATTGGACTGCTTCAATCTGCCATATTATACACCCACTGCAGAAGAAGTTGGGGCTGTGATTCGAACGGAAGGATCCTTTAACATTAAACGATTTGCAACATTTGAAGTGGACTGGGACTCTAAAATGGATGAAAATGAAGGAATATTTAGGCTTGAGAAACCTGCCAGAGGCAAGTATGTGGCGATGAGCATAAGGGTGGTGGCGGAATCGGTTCTGGCGAGTCATTTTGGAGAAGAGATCATGGATGAGTTGTTTGAAAGGTTTTCCAAGAAGATAGAGGAATACTTGGAGGCTGAAAAAGGCAAATACACGAACATCGTCATTTCCATGACTAAAAGATGAATGCTTCAGAGCACTTCCAATTTGAATTTTTTATTTCGAACAACAGGATTGAGTTATGCATTAGATTTCAATTTTCCTAGTAATGCGTGACTAACCCAAAAGAAAATCCAGGATAGAGTCAATATTCTGGATTTTTTTTAATGTCTTTTACTTTTTGCTAAAATTAATTTTTGAGTATATCTTCCTAACTTACAATGAATGGGTGTCCGAATTTTGGGTGCCCGAATTTTGTCAGTTAATCAAGAGGAGAAAAAAGAGAAATCCACCCATTGCGAATTCTTATGGAAATTAAGGTGAAAATAATGCCAAATCCTTGAGGGATTAGTCGCGTAAAGCTCTCGAGCTTGACTTCGACGGACCCTACAAGAGGCAAAAGTCCGCTTTGCAGTTTCCACCCAAACTGCTATTCTGGTATAAGGGCCCAAAGTCAAGAAAGTCGGATTCTTTTTTCTACTAGTCTTTTGAGCTGGGCCCCAAAAGTCAGTCGTCACCCATGGAACTGATTGGATGGAACTTTTATGGCCCAGAAGAGTCCAAACCAAACCCCAAAACAAGACTGTCTCCTTCTGTACAGCACCGGGCCATCGTCCTTGATCAGAACAGCTACAAAACCCACCACCACCATGACCGCCAGAAGCTCCGCCATCTCCTACCCCATGCCACTTCGACTTCTCGATCTTCCAAGACAGACCCACTAAAACTGGTAAACCTCATTTCCAACAGCATCTAAGATCTTCCAAGAAACTCCTTACGAAACAAAAAGAAAAACCCAGAAAAAGAGAGACCCATGATCCTCAAGAGCCTCCAATGGCCCTCCACCCAAACAATGATCTCCGCCGCGGCATCCGCCGCCGCAACCGCCGTCCTCGTCCGGTCCATCGCCCGCGACTACCTTCCCCGCGAACTGCGGAACTACCTTCTCCTTAAATTCCGCGCCCTCTTCATATCGCTCTCCTCCCAACTCACTGTCATCATCGACGAGTTCGAGGGCCTCAAACACAACCACCTCTTCAAAGCCGCGGAGGTCTATCTCAGACCCACCATCTCTCCTAACTCAAAACGATTCAGAGTCACCATGCCCGCGAAGGAGACTAAGATTTCAGTCTCAATGGAAAGAAACGAAGAGATCGTTGACATATACAACGGGATCCAACTGAAATGGAGGTTGGTCGCCAAGCAAATCCCGTCAAAGTGGATATCGAGCCCGGGCTCTGAACCATACAAATCCACGCTCAAGTCCGAACTTAACTACTTCGAGTTGAGCTTCAACAAGAAGCACAAAAACATGGTTCTCGAAAACTACCTGCCGTATGTCTTGCAAAAGTCTAAGGAGGTCGAGGAAGAAAGAAAGACATTAAAGCTATTCACTTTGAAACACGATCGGATGCGAGGGAGGACAGGGGATGCATGGCAGTCTGTGAACTTCGATCATCCGGCGACGTTTGACACCTTAGCGATGGACACAGATGTTAAGGCGATCATAATGGAGGATCTTGAGCGGTTTGTGAGGAGGAAAGAGTTTTATAGGAAGGTTGGGAAAGCCTGGAAACGTGGTTACTTGTTGTTCGGGCCGCCGGGTACAGGGAAATCGAGCTTGGTAGCAGCCATGGCGAATTTCCTTAATTTTAATATCTATGACTTGGAGCTGACCGATATTAGGCGTAATTCGGAGCTCAGAAGGTTGTTGATCTCCACGGCGAACCGGTCCATACTTGTGGTGGAGGATATTGATCGCTCTATTAAATTGCAGAACAGGCTTGCAGAAGCCAGGGCCATGGATCCTTATTCATCTAGTCAACGAAAACAGGTAAAGTCAATTGTTGTTCTTCTTTTTACTATCTTCCATCGATGATCTTCTTCGATGTTATGATACGTTGGCAGTTCTGCCTAAACCTATCAACACTTCCATGTTCAAGATTATGTTGGTAGATAATCCTGTCCTAAGGTTGTTGTCAGATGGGTGTTTGTTTCTGTCTAATATAATCTGGATTTTCGAGCATGTTGCAATGATTTTGGTGATGGTAGAGAATTAGGACATGATCTTTTGCACCCTGTCCTAAACATCTGGTTGAAGAATAAAACGGAAAAAAGCATTCTTCTTGACAGGTTCTTCCACTGCAGTCTGCGAACCTCTTAAATTCGGTTCAGTGTCGGAATAGAACAGACTGTCCGGAGCTTTTCCTCATGTCGCACAACTTCCTAAATTGGGTCTGGTAGATTCGTAGTACTTCAAATGCTTGAATTACCTTGCACCAGCAGAAAATCTTTGTTATAAACGAGTTTCAACTGGAAATATAGGATTTACCTCTGCCCCATGAGGCTGCATGTTTCAAATTTAGGCTTGATGTTGTCAGGTAGTCTGATTAGTGTGGCCTGAGAAATACTGGGGTCGCATAATAAGAAACCGAAGAAGAGCGGAACTATTCTGGAGGCTCATGGATGATTTTTGGTTTCCCTTTTCACCTTTCAATTCCGGTGTTGAAGCATTCTTGGGGGTGCATGTGACCTGTGTGCTTCTCTTCTCTTAGCATATATTTCCAGTAATCTGACGATGTATTTCTTTTCTAAACAGGTGACTTTATCAGGATTCCTCAACTTCATAGATGGGCTGTGGTCAAGCTGTGGGGATGAGCGGATAATAGTGTTCACGACCAATCACAAAGAGCGGCTGGACCCGGCTTTGTTGCGGCCTGGTCGTATGGATGTGCACATTCACCTGTCCTATTGCACCCCACGCGGATTCAAAACGCTTGCATTAAATTACCTTGGGATTACAGAGCACTCACTTTTCTCAGATGCTGAGCGGCTGCTAGAGACGACGAAGGTAACTCCAGCAGAGATAGGCGAGCAGTTGCTGAAAAACGACGATCTCGAAATTGCGCTAAGAGACCTGATTGAGCTTCTTGAAAGGAAGAAGAGAGAGAGTGAGGAATCTAAAGCTAGTAAAGCAGATGTAAGAGCACCGGGAGAGGTGGAGGACAAAGGTGGAAATGAGACGGTGGAGCTTGAGAAAAGCCAAGAAACGTAAAAGAGCAGTGATTGGTTGTGGTGGTGAGGACCGGAGCTCAAAATACAAAGATGCTATCTTTGTTCCCACGATATATACTATATGCAATAGCGAATATACAGACAACCCTTCTTCCTAAATTCCCTCTATGGTTCATGAAAATTGCTATCATGGAGAATTAAAGAAAATTATCTCCGTCAAACTTACTCCTTTCTGACTCACTTCACAACTTCAACTCATCTCTTCTACCCAAATAACAAATGGTCAAAACCGAAGAGAAACAGAGGAAATGAAGGAATACATTCGAAATTAAAGAAAGGAAATAGATTTCACCCTCCCACACAGCCATTTTCCATTTGTGGCAGTGATGCGAAAGTTTGAGATTTCGCCATTGGAAGGTAAGACGGGCATGCATGCAAGGGGCCACCGGTGTTTTTCACCTCCGGTGTTTGTTTATTCGTTTGTTTAACTAGTCCGTCCAATTCTAAAGCCGCTGTAAAGAGAGAAGACAATTGGCGACCAATTAAAATTAGTGGCTTATTTCTTAACGAGTTTATTGTTTACCAGTTTGCTTAGAATAAACAAAAAAACTTGGACAACGCTAAGCTCAACTCCATTGCTTTGGTAAACCATCGGGTAAGGTCCATTCTGGCATTTGAACCCATGAGAATTGCGAAAATATGGAAAGGGCACGTCAGGATTCCATCAATCACCAGATTAACCAATCCTTAAAAGAGTGCAAGCACAACAATTACTCCAAAAGACCTCAGGATCCGATTTCAAGTAACTCTTTACCAACAATATCTAAATAACTATGTATCTCTTAACTCTGGTTACATTCAACAACAGTTCCCGAGTATTTGCAGCTATTATGGAAGTAACAGCTCAACGTAAAAGAGAAAATTGCAGTTAAAAAGTCAGATTCTACAGTTTAACTAAAATCGCCTTAGACCCACCAAAACCTGTGGAATTAAAGGATTCTCTCTTACTGCAGGCCCAAAGATTTTATGTATATTTCAACAAGTCTTTTTTTTCTTTTTCAATTTGTAGAGAACTCAAGTATCAACATTAGCCTCCGACAGTTGTGCCTGAAACATCATAGAAAATAAGTTGTCAGTTCTTCTGACCGTGGTAGAGGGGGAGGGAAAAAAAAAAACATATGCACGGAATAAGTCCACACAGATCAGTCACAAAAGATAACATATAAGGAAAACTAAAATGATGCATTTGCTAGCACTGATCAGCATCAAACATGATGTTTCAGAAAGCGTCCTATTGGTAAAAGCCACTACATCAAACTAGGATTATCTAAAACCACATCATGCACCAACTAGATGATGAGGAAATCTTCAAACCAATTTTCTGGACACATACGTGGACTTTGATAAGTGAACCACACCGTGGACTCTTCATGTCAAGGGGTGAACCATCAAGGAGCCAAAGAAAAAAGACCTCCCACAAACATGCTACGAAATTTCCATGTTATTGACAAGAACCACCAAGGGGGCAAGAATATGAATATTTGGCAGAAACAAACAAGTGGAGAATTAGATACTTGCCTCAAAAACTAGGACAAATATTGCCTGAACGGAGGGACCATTGAGTATTTTACGTAGAACTGGTACAAGATGGCTATACTGCCATTTTCATTTCTATCTTCTGGTGAGGATCATAACCCACGAGTTTGAAATCACCTGCGACAAAAGAATCTATGTTCTTCTTCTCAGGATTGATCTTCAAAATCTGCATTAGAAGTGACTCGTGAGGGTAGATGATGTAATAACACTGCAAACAATAGGAAATTTTGGAAAAAGAGACCCAAACTGTACCTTTCCCCCACCAGTAATATGTTTCAAGATGAGATAAGAAAAAGCGTCAACAAAGTCTTGCCTTAACATCACACTTACAGGAAAAGGCTTTGGGAGTTTCTGAAGCTGCTCCTGCAGAGGTCGGACATGAGTGCGATAAACATGAGCATCCCCAGCAACATGGATGAAATCACCTGGAACGAGATCTGTGAAGTGTCGGTAGTAATTAGGACAAGATTCTAAGACAAACCCCCGGTAGTAGGGTAAACAAAAATCTTCAAGCTGATCTATTAATGTAGAAGCAGTGAAAAAAATAGATCTCTCCCCTATGGTCTATGGCAAATTTTATCAAGCGTCACATGGCTAATCCTTAAGCATCTCCTTGGTTATGGTTATCTATGCCGGTTTGTTGTCCACAGAGAATCAAATGGTCAGGGAACCATCAAGTAGGTTGGTAATCTGTGAATTGATCTTTACAACCTCATCATTTTTCAACCTTCTCCATCCGATTGAGTAGCAGAAACCCTTTCCGTCCATAATCAGATGCATACACATCATCCAATTTATCATTCTAGAAAAAGCCGCATGTACAAAGACAAATTGCTGGTGTGAAAATGCATACCACAAACATGAGCAATCATGCATGTCAGGAGAGAATAAGAAGCAATGTTGAATGGCACACCAAGGCCCATGTCAGCAGAGCGTTGATACATTTGACATGATAACTCGCCACTGGCCACATAGAACTGCAAAGAGAAAAAAAAAATGTACTTCAAAACAAAAATAAGTTATGGAAGAAATTTACGAAGTATTGCAATACAAAAACCTGTGCAAACATGTGACAAGGTGGAAGTGCCATTAATTTGAGGTCGGAAGCATTCCATGCTGAGAGTATTATCCGTCGGTCATCAGGATTATTTTTAATCTTGTGAATAACATCCAACAATTGATCAAATCCTTGGCCAGAGTAGTCAGCATGCATGTCAGTATACCTGTAGGAAGTAAGATAGATGGGTAAATGATGAAATCTAAATATCTCAGGTTAATCCACAAGATCAAATTAGAAAGAGTAGAATAGTCAAACCTAGCACCAAAGTGTCTCCACTGGAATCCATATACAGGTCCTAAGTCACCTTCCTCCCTCTCTGTCAAACCGATGCTGGAAAAAGGGAAATAAGAGATAATGTAAAACTGCATGAACAGCATAAGTTAATTATGCTTGTTGCAGAGCACAAACGGTGCATGTAAATAAGTACATGCATTCATTGACATTGCAAGTTCAATACTTGCCTATCAAGGTAGTCTCTGGAAGCATTGCCATCCCATATATGAATGCCTTTTCCCTGAAGGACCTGTCATTAAACCAACTTCTTACGATGCACTCCATTTCACCATGATCTCATTTTCAGTAGACAGATGAGGATTCTCAATGTAGAGTTATGCACACCTCTAATCATTTCACTAGGTTTTCCATGACAATTAAATGCAAAGTTAGAATCTTAACATCTTTTCTAAGGATGCAACAAACAGATTCATTTTATATTCTAAAATTGTATTCTTTGGCTGCATATATCTACGTTTCATGCAACTTTTGGACAAGCATCACTCACAGTAGCCCACCATCAAGGACTACTTTCAGGATATAAATCATACTTCTTATAAATTGGCACTCTGTACACATGGTCCAAAACCCCGGAAGAGTTGAAAGAAGCGAATAGATCTTATATGCAAGCAACATCAAAAGGGAACCTATAATAGCTCCTAATCCTTATTCACAAAACTTCACACAGTAGTCTATGTTTCCAACAAAAGCATCACAGAAAGTCAACTCATCAATTTAGTATAACAGGCAAAATTCAAGCAACAAAAAAAGAATTTCAAATGAATGATGCTTGTCAACCAGCTACCGATCTTGAGAAGCTCCACTCTGGTCTCAGTCTTCCATTAAAGTAAAGAACGAGTAAGATGAACCATATGGCTCGAATGTTCAATCAAAATATTATCACCTTTGCATTTGTCGACCCACTGATAAACCACAGAAGTTCTTCAACGACGCCTCTCCAAAATACTTTCTATTAACAAAATGACAACATCCTGAGTCAACTTACTATAAAGTTGCATAACAGATATTCCTTTCTCCATAAAAATAACCAAGCTCACACCTAAAGATACAACACTAGTCTTAATAGCTGATAAAAAGAAGAAAGAAAAAAGGAAATATATACAGGGGAAAATGGTTGCGCAGCTGTCAAAATCAACATATTAAACTACATAAGAAAGAATCACATGCCTTAGTAGTAAGAAGTGGAAAAGTTTTGCGCAGATTGAACCTCATCTGTGGAAATCCAGTAGAGTAAGAGCCACAAATTAAAAGCCATCCATAAGCTATTTTTTTTGTAATCCAAGAGATAGCTAAAATGGAAGCAAAACAAGAATAACTCAGTAATCCGACATTTCACCTGGCAACCAAACTTTGACAAAGTACCAGTACCAGTCCTATCATCCTTGAGAGTGCCATCTGAGATGATTTCTTGAACCAGTCTAAGATACATGTACTCCTCATGTCTCTCAAAGATCATCTTGGGCAAGAAAGAGAACTTCTTTACCTCCAACTTCATGGTATCCGAACTACCATCCAAGACCAGATCACCGTTTTGACTGGGGGATTCAACTGCAGAACTCCTTACACGAACATGTGTAGTGAAAGAAAATCGAATGTTATTCTCCACCACAGGAAACGAGGAGTACCATGGCTGAAATACAGAGGAATCAACAGCAGGAATAAATGTGTCACATTCAATGCTTGTCTCAATTTCTGTGATGTGGATAGCATCACATCGAGGCGCATTGAGAGCTTCCCTGTACATAAAGATCATCAATTGAAAAGAAAGGACAAAACAAGTGGTCGGCAATAGACAAATGACCAACAAAAGCACACCTCAAAATCTGGCCACCTCCTATAACAAATACTTTTTCAATTGACAGACAGTACGGAGGAGCAGCTAACAATTCCAAAGCAGAAGCCATGCTTCCACACATTAGAACATTTTCTGCAGTTGCAATATCAAAGCTTCCAGAGCGAGTCAGAACAACATTAAGGCGACCTGGTAGAGGCCGATTCTCAACAGGAATGCTCTCCCATGTTTTCCTACCCATTAAAATCGCATTCTTCTTCCCAGGATCTGATGTATTCATAGTGATCTCCTTGAAAAATTTGAGATCAGAAGGTAACTTCCAGGGTAATTTTCCATCCTTACCAATGCCCATTGCCTGGGTTGCAGCCACAACAACTTGGTAAGTCCTCTGTGGGTCGGGCTGTCCATTGCCATGGCTATGGCCATTGCCATTAGCGCTTATCAAAGACTCACCAGCCATAATTGAACTCATAAACCGACAGAAACTCAAGGATGACGCCTCAAAACAAGGACCGTAGTGCCAACTTTTGGAGAAGTGCCGTAGAACCTAAAATTGATCACAACAACTTGTCAGAGAAACAAAAACTTGAACATACGGAAAGCCAACCTCAACTGCAATCCCACAAGAGACCTAGTGAGTGGATCATCCATAACAAAGGAACATACAAGGTACGGAAAAGTTGAAGACAGAACATTCCAAACACTTAAAAATAGGAAAGTCCAGGGCATGACATTCATCTTTGAACCATCTGAACATGCAAAGGAAACCAATAACTAATTCCAATCGCCAACCTCAGCTTCACTCAACTCAGCCCCAATCCAAACCAAAGGAATCCGATAACTTTGTCATGCAACATGTTTTTCTTTTCCTTTGGGATAATTTTCGTTGCAAAAAGTTGTTACTGGTTTAAACCAGCCGAAATTAAGGGTATCCATCTGTTGGACAAAGTTTTCAAGGAATACATGATTTAAAACTTCCAATATACCTTTGAGCATAAATAAAAGATAACTCCAATAATTTCTAAACAATGAACGACATCGAACGCTTTTTGGAATCTAATATTTACGAACAAAAGATGTGTGTGTGGGAGAGAGAGAGAGTGGGGAGAGTGGGGAGAGCGAGAGAGCAGAAGAATTCAGACGCTTTGTCTTCAAACAAAAATAATTATGATGCTTCACTCACAAAAAGATACTAACAATAGCACTGGTAATGCATATCCGAAGAACATTAAGAATAAGAGGAATCTTATAGGTAATTGCTATTCAACCAAATGTTTATTGGAAATCATCCAAACAATGAGCAAAACCATAAAACCAACCAAGTCTTCAATCTCAACCAAAATGAAAAAGAAATTATTCAAGGGAAAAAAGTAGAAAAAAGGGCAAAATCTCCAAAGGTAACCGACCGATCCGAAGCGCGAAATCTTCAGCCTGACAGATAGAAAGAGACAGTTTGGACTGCGATTAGGGATTAAACGAAATGGAGAAGAGCTTCAGTTTTTGTTGGCCGTTAGCTACGCAGCATTCGGGGAAGACTCGGAAGATTGGAATGAAGAGGAGAAGGATGAAAAGAAAGAGACCGTGAGAAGCAGGAGCTAAATACAAAACCGCTTTCAGTCCCGCTCTCCGATGAAAAAAAGGGAAAAGTGCAAGAGAGACAGAGAGAGAGAGAGAAAGCAAAGAAAATCCAAAGGCACGGTTGACGCGGGGTGCCGCCGAGGTCTGTGTGACAGACTGACAGTGGCTAAATACTCGAAGCCTAATTTACTATTATATATAAAAGTTTGTATATATATAAGTATTACCTTGTTCAAATGCCCCTATGTTCCGTTCCGGCATTTTACCAACGTGTCCCCCCTTTGGGAAGTGGCACTCTCTCTCTCTCTCTTCATTATAAAGCTGACACGCTTCCTGCTGTACGATGGGGTCATGTTTAATTTGTGTCTACAGGGTCTATCTTCATTCGGGATGATGTACATTTACTCCTTTTATTACCAAGAGATTTTGACTGTGCACGGTGGACGCACTCCTCCTAGTTTCAAAACCATACGTAGTAAAATTTTAATAAAATTTTATTTTTATTAAATATATTTTAAAATTTTATTTTTATTTTTATTATTTATTCCATTTTAATATATCTTTTTTTTAATACCAACATAAATTTTAATAAAAATTTATTAAAATTTTATAATCAAACGCTATGTTAGCGAAAAAACTTATTATTCACTGTCTAGCGGAAAATTCCTTGATTGTAAAAAAATTTAATTTTTTCTTCAAATTTTTTTGTCATTTTAGATTTTATATCTACAGTCACATTACCGTTAGATAAGTTGTTAACTTAATCTCACGCGTGACTAGAGGACCGAAAATGTGTGCATCAATCTAAAAGAATTTTATATTTACGATTTAATAAGAAATAGCGAAACATGAATTTTAAGGACTCTAATGTGATCTAAAAGTTTAACATTATATTTTTTTTTTCAAATGTCTAATTATAATATTGAAAATGTTTATTTTCACACATATTTTTTAATTATTAAATACAAAATTATTTGAATTCATTGGTATTAATTTTTCCACGTACTATATATATATATATAATAAAAAGTAAAAAGGAGAAAGAAGTGAATGAAGTGTAAAAATTAATTGGCTTCCTAGACATTTTAAAGGAATGTAAATGGAAAATAAAAATAGAGATCATGTTTAATACTATCTAAATTAGATACTTTCAATCCAAAAAGAGATATAAAACAAAATTATTTTAAAAGTTAAATTAAAAATGTAAAATTCACACTATCAAATAATTAATATTAATAAAATTAAACATTGTACGACTCGCATAATATATTTTTCTCTAGATTTTATGGTCTAATTTGGACAACAAAAAAATCTTAATTTAGATAGTAATCAATTTTTATTTTTTTTTCCCAGATATGGATAATCCCGTAATTATCGTTGAGAACTCAGGGTATTACGCACTTTTTGCTTTCCCATTCAAAATAGCCCATCCGATCATTATTATTACTTCCCTTCTTTCTGTCCTTTCTCAGGCACCCAAAGCTGTGTGCCATACCTTTAAGGCGGGAAATCCATTCCGACCCCACCAATAGCACCAAAACTTGTCAGCCTCCGGGGATAGAAACATTCCGCGTGCTGAATCCGGCCGTCCACCTGGCATCAATCGCGATGCGTCAAGTGTCCTTTTTATTTGTGTGTGGTTAATCGCAATAGGCGACGTTGCTTTAGACGTCTTTTTTACCTTAACGGGCACGGTCAAGCTAATCCACGGCCACGCCATGTCATTCGTACACGTCACTGTCTGCAAAAAAAATATATATATATAGATCTGTCGTCACCATCCTCAATAATAATTTAAGGTCCCAAAGGTCATTCATTGGACCGCTCCCTTAGCTTCTTCTTCTTCTTTTTTCATATATAAAGATAATATTTAGCTCCTTTTTTTTCTTTTTAAATCAAAATCTCGTTTTATTCTAAAATAATATCAAAAAATAATACACTAAAAAAAATCAGTGCTCACAGAAAATCGAATGCTCAATACAACGGAAATTATCAATTAAATTATACTGTTACGATTTAACGAGTAAGGTAATGCACCATCTCATTAACAACTTAATAAATATGTTTTGCTTGCCAACGCAACAGCCCTTTGTCAAACTTCAAACGTCTCATTCACTGTAAAATGGATACGCCACTTAGATAACTGTGGCCAAGTTGTATAGCCTTAACAACCAACTCAGAATCACCTCCCCAAAGCCACTAGAAACAGATAGTTCAAAACCCAATTTGGCTGCCTCTGCTTCTCCTTCCAACGGTCCAGCTGCTTTAATTTGCTTTGTCACGGCACCTTGAATCTTTCCACGAAAGTACGGCACCTTGAATATTTAGCTCCTATTTATTCATAGTCATGATTCATAATAAACGACACGTGTACTGTAGGAATGGAACCGTTGAGGAATGAAATGAATTCCATTTTTTTTGGTGGGCGTCACCGGAAATTGTTAGATTTTTTTTTTTTTAATTGTGTAATGAAAAACAAATATGATCACCTCGCCTGTTAATCTGATTATTAAATTAATGATATATAAATCACTTTTTTAATAAAAAAAATTAATACTCACTAGCCTTGCATTATAAATATTGGGACAATTTCCAGTATTCCGAGTTGGTTATCTATCAGCTCGGTTTCATTCTGATAAAATCTTTTATAAAATATTTTTTAATTACTCGAGAAATTATAAATTATCTATTGGTCTTTGAAATATGTAATGATTTTTATTTATGTGGTATACTTATTTATGTTAGTTTATATTACTTTTTGTTAGGTTGGTAGTGTTCTCCTTTTTCCTCCTAGGAAATTGTCGATGTGGAAAATAGAAGGAAAAGAAAAAGTTTGACGATAAAAAAGGAAAATCACCTGAAAAAAGTTGCAGGAAATTCCATAAACATGATTACACGGAGTTGTTGTGAAATAAAGCTTTTGGTATTTTAATATGATTGATTGGTTTAGAATCAAACAATTCAATAAAACTATAAAAAGAATCCAACTTTTCTAATCTTTAATGGGAGAAATCCCGTCCAGGTTCGTCTTTTTTTTTCGTGCGTCATGAATACGTTAAGATCAAGCCCATAGTCTCTGACTTTCACAGTACCAGGGGCTGCTGAGTCGCCTACCCATTGACCGGATTTTTGGCTACACGTTTTTCACTACAAAATAATTCAGTAACTATATTTCTAATGCAAGGCTAGTGAGTATTAAATTTTTTATTAAAAAAAGTGATTTATACATCATTAATTTAATGATATTTGTGAGTTTAACACCGTTATTAAAATTTGGAAATTTTGTGATGCCAAAACACACTAGAAAACTTCTCAATTTGTAGGGGGAAATAAATTTGTTAATGATTTGTACTACTTTTTGTATTTTGGTCTCTTTAAAATTTATTTTTGTATAATTGTTCCTGTCAAATGATGGTTTTATCTCTGGATGCGGTTTTCAGTATTTTATATTTATAATTAAGTAATTAGTATTGAACCCACTGTAGTTAATTTTTATTTTTTTTATATTTGTAGTGGCTATTCACTTCAACTTACATAGTATAATTCCTTATTAGAAGTATTACCCTTATTACAAAAAAGAGATCTAGGTACAAAATTTGTGGTAATTATACAGGGTTTTGCTACAGTGATTTTTTAATCGGACAAAAAGCAAAAGGGAAAAAGAAGACTTGGTTGAATTTAGATGATCACTCATGCTTTTATTGACTCGACAGGATATAAGTTATGCAGTTGGAATAAAAGAAAAACGGATATCATGAAGGGGGAAAGAAAGAAGAGGCTGGGATGGCGGTGTAGGGATTCTTATGTCTTCAAAATCTCCCTAAATCGCGAACATATTTTGGGTCTATCAGAACCCAAAAGGACTCTTTTTCCTTCCTTTGCTCCCCGGTTGCTTACAATGAGGTTAAAATACGGTATCCCTTTTTGAAATAATAGCACGACAGGGATCTTTGATGCCCTTTCCAATCTGCATAGCATCTGGGCGATACAATAGGGTCCACATTGATAATAGTTGATGCAGATTTCCTCAAGCGGGTGAGGATTTTGAATGGACGAATGAACCAGAACATCTAGGGCCATTGTCGATAGAAAAGCAAGCATACAAACACAAACATGGATTCCAAGCTCACAAGTGTCCACATTGCTGTCTCAGCTACCTTTTTTCTTTTTTTTTTTTGTTCAGTGAAGAACAAAAAGATCAAGGTAAGGGGGAGTACACTGGTTGTTCATCATCGGATGGTGACTCAAATGGTCCCAAATCACTCTCATAAGGTTTGGTAATTGCTAGATCATAAACGACAGGGTATAGGTAACGATTAGCACTTTCTATGCATCCTTAGGATTTTATGAAAACGCGTACAATTCACTGAGTGCCCGGTCACTATCATGTCAGAGTCGGCCGAGATGTCCTCCGTACGCCACCACGGGAATAACCCAAGATAGCTTTCCTTATTCTTGAAGAAAACTATCATAGCTCGTCTATTTGGAAGTGGCGTGGCGACGTGGCTTGGCGATTGCATATCCTGGAAGAAACAAGCGGAAAAAGATTGATAGTAAAGTTCTCCCTCACTTGTCAGTGGGTTCCTGGGCTAAGACCTCCGATCCATGGCTGATGGGCCCCCCCACCCCCCGATAACCATTACAGGGATTGGAAAGAGCAGAGGTCTTTCAGAGGGTGGTTTTGGTTAGGAGCCATTCTTATATTCGTGGAACTTACGAATAAGCTTGTCACCATGACATAAGCACTTGTCTATGGATAAATAACGTAAAATATTTTTGAACTCATGCGTTATCACACAGACAGATATGAGCTATGAAGCTGGATCGGAAATGCTATACCAATTTTAAGTGCTTTTGGAGGATGCGAATTCAAAGCATCTAGTCGATGCTTCTCATCCCAATTCTTGTTTCAATGTCAAACTTTTATGCATATAAACTACGCGCATCTGAATCGCTGGACAAAACCAATCGAAATTTCTCTAAGATTCTAATGGATGCTCAAACATGAACTATGGGGAGGGGGCTGGCCCTCCCCTACAGGCTACAACCTTCCAACGAGGTCATTGCATTCTGTACAGTCAGAAGATAATTATTAAACTGATTCAACTAACTTAATTCAAGGCACATCACAAAAATTAGTATTCACATTTCACACGAGAATGCTAACGCATAACAGGTTGACGAATAACGCCAATGGGAACATCATCTGCAGCTGCCAATAGAATGTTTAAATTCACAATATCCAGTCTGGAAAGATGTCAACCGCGCCTTAACAGCAAATGACAGGTAACTTGCAGCTACAGCTACAGCCTACAGCCAAATTATGGCGTCAATTAAAGCCCTTCGAAGAATCTTATATGGTCTTCAAATGTTTCTGCATGCCGGATTTTGGCCACAGACCCATCTTCTTCAATCTGTAAACAGAAAATACAATTCCCAAGAGTTAGCTTTTTTAGAGGGAGAGAGAGTTTTTATTAATGTATAATTCTATACTTCTCGAGGGATAATAAAACTTGTCTATAAAGCTCATGGGGTGTCCTGATTTTATTTCGTAAAACATTGACAAGGAACTCCAAATAATATTGCAGAATTTTCTCCAGTAAATAAATGATAGTACCAAGACTCCGAGGCAAAAGTTCTTAAATTTGTGGGTAAAAGCAGTAGAAGCCACCACTGGTTTTACCATGCCAAATAGTTGAACATAAATAATGGAACATTCGAATTAGAGTCCTTTGAAAAAAGAGGTGTGGTTGAAGATACAGACGATTGTAGTCCTTTATCCATACCCAGTACTCTGGAGGGCGCATCTTAAGATTATAAGTTGAGGCCATGCTCATGCAATAAGCACCTGCATCATGAACAACCAGACCAGCTCCCTGCAAGGTGAAACTATAGGTCAGAAATTTGAAAAAGAATTATCATTTTGTTAAAGAATAAGCACAAAATTGTAGATTTGACAACCCAGTAGGAGGCCTAAACCCAGGCAATACCTTGGCTGGAGTTGGAAGTTCTCTATCCTTCCCCAGGAAATCTGCTGACTCACAGACAGGGCCCACCACATCAAAGGTTGACTTCCCAGCATCAAGTGGTGCAGGAGAAACCAGCTCTATGTGCTGCAACCAGATACCACCAACTCCGATGTCACGAGGAAGGAAAAAAACAGTTGATAAAAGGAATGAGGACACAATATTTGAGTAATTAACACATGTTGCACCAATGTTTTTCTAGTAGATAACTGAAAGCATTCAATAATACACCCAAAAAAATGACTCTGAGGTGATGACATGTACATCAACTTCAATTCACATTAACAGAATTGACTACCAAGAGAAGCTAACCAAAAGTGAATACTGACTTGATAAGCATCATAAAGGCTAGGACGGATAAGTTCAGCCATGCTGCCATCGATCACAACGAAGTTTTTTGTTCCGTTAGTTTTCACCCCCGTTACCCGATTCACCAAGCAGCAAGTATTTGCAATCAATGATCTCCCAGGTTCAATGATGAGTTTAAGGTTTCGTGAAAGGACAAGCTCTCGAACCTGCATCAACCACCAACATTTACCAATAGGAATATGCCATGTTCTCCAAGAACCAATCCTATCATAATTAAATAATCTTGGTGTGGAATTGAATTTCATACTACCAAAAAAAAATAAAAATAAAAAGAGGTGAGGCTCAGTGGATAACAGATACCTTAGTAAAATTAATATCATTTTCCTTCAAAACCTAATTGTGCTCAACATCCTTATAATAAGTGCAAAGAAAATAACTCTTGTGCAATCAGCATTCTAGGATAACTTAGAGGATGTAAATATGCAGCTTATAATGTGTATACTAGGACAAGAAGTTGCAACAATGCTTGAAACGACTCTATGTTGCAGAGCAATTGCAACCTATGTATCAAGCACCCCCTCTTCCTTCAGTTGAATAATCAGCCATGCAGACATAATTTTCCATACTCGATAAAAGCCAGAAAACCAAATGGAGATATGATCCTTACTGTGTCAATGAGATCTCTGGGTGTGGGAAGGACAGCACCAGAATGATAATAATCTATCCCCAGCCCACCTCCAATGTTTAAGTAATCAACTTCAAAACCTTGAGCTCGGATTTCGTCAATGTAGTTGACCATAAGTACTGCAGCATCCCTGAATATGTCTACCTGAAAGTAGTAAAAGATCTGAGTTCTGGATTCATGATGCAAAAAGAACATATAGCCAATACCACGATGAAACAGCATCAGACAACCAAGTCAAACAACATATATAATTTCAAACGAACCCGACATAGCTGAACTACCTTTGTGATGGTGGACCCAAGATGGCAATGTGCTCCCACAAGCTTCAGGTCGTTGGGATGTGATTTTACAGCATCCAAGAACCATTGCAGCTTCTCATTTCTAATACCAAATTTGGAGTTCTTGTTTCCAGTGGCAACATAAGGATGGACCTAAGATAACAACAGACACATTAGATGCGAAGAAATGACTAAAAGTGTGGATAAGTATTGCATATCTGGTTCATCCATAAAAACAAAAAAATTAATGATGCTGTTTGAAAGAGGATCATTCCATGAAATCAAACAAATGAATGAATGAACTTTGATGACAGCCTTGCTGCAACAGTATGCATAACTTAGAATTAGCAACAAATGGACACTAATGCGGGTTTCAAATCACATGCATCAAGCACCCTCCATCAGATATTATAGGCTCCAGAAAAATGGTTGAATAAGGGCTGAAAAAAATTATTGAAACCCAGAGTGCTCCTAAGTTGCGAAGGAAACAACCAATGGATGAATTCACTGTGGTCATAAATGAATCCAGTCAATTGGCAAAGATTTTAAAGGAGTCAATTAAAAATCTGCTTCTTTTCACTACATGTTACAAGCTCCACATGTTACATGATCCACAACAATATGTAGTCCAACTTCGCTACTAATATACCTGCGGGTCCACATCTGGGTTGATCCGAAGCAAAACATTAACTTTCCTTCCCGCTATTCTTGCTGCCGCTACGATATTCTCCAAGTCAAACTCACTATCCACATTAACAAAGACACCCTTTTCGGCGGCTAAAACTAAATCCTCCAAGAGTTTACCGTTGCCGTTAAAAATACACCTGTTCATCCGGACACCAAATAGTAACACAAAAGTTAAACTAAAAACTCAAGACACAGAGCACAATACAAATCGCGCTTAAACTAACAACATTACTAGGCAAATGCAGCTCAACATATCACAAAGCAAGGCTAGTTACATGTCAGATGATACCTATAACATTGTCAACGTTGAGCATATCAGGTACTTCAAAATGTGGTCTACAAAAGGATAACGAACCGACAAGCATATTCACAAATCAATATAGGTGCGTGTATATGATTCTACCTAGTGGGATCAAAGCCGGCATGGAGAGCTAGCCTCAGTTCATTTCCGCTAACGAGCACTGCACCAGAACCAAGTTGCCTCAAATGCTCCAGAATCTTCAAGTTATTGTTGGCTTTGATAGCATACCCAATGACGGAGTTCAGCCCCTCCAATGCGTCCTTATAGGCCTCGAAGTTCCTGGTTATCTGGGGCTTGCTGTAGAGATAGAAAGGCCTCTTCTCAACGGACTCCATGACGTCCTGGACCTTGAGACCCTCACAACAGAGAAACCCATCCGAGGATTTGGTGAAACAGTGCTGGAATGGGGTGGTCTGGGTTAGGGTTTTGGAGGCTTCTTGGGCGAGGACGGCTCTGAGGGAGAGAGATTTTGGGGTGGGTTTGAAGCGTAAAATCGGGATTTGGGAAAATGGGCTTTGGTTGAGAGTGAATTTTAGGGTTTTCGGGAGGGGTGGAGAGTGGGAGAAGAAGCTTGTGGCGGCCATGGACGAAGAAAGAATGCCTGAGAAATGCTCGATCAGTTTGACTGTAACAAGTGAGGTTTAGGGGTTACCGGTCTGTTGAAGTGTATTTGTTTATTCCTTAATGGCTTAATTGATTTTTTTTTTGTGATCTTGTATATTCGATGGCTTGATTCTTTACTGATTCCCAGATTTTAATCTTTTCCTTTTACGACCGAACTATCTACTTTTCTATCTAAAAAAAAGAACTCTCTGCTTTTCTCATCAACGAAAATTATGAAAGTATCTTGCTCTGTTTTTATGTTTTGCCTCCGCCTGTGCCGATAGGATGATGAAGATGACCGTCTTGTTTTCTCAATTTTTTTTTTTCGCAAATTACAATCATTTTCACTTTTAAACTACTATTGACTATCAAATATATCCACCAACTTTAATTTACAATTCACTCTCAAATTTGTGAACTTAAAAATAAAAATTTCCCTGCATCAATTCTATTGTGAGTCATATTTTTTTTAATAAACAAAAATTAGCTAACCACATAACATTTCTTCAGTCCAAAAATTGCCAGGTAGAGAGAAAATTGTAATTTGCCTTTTTTTGAGAAACTTCTTTTTAAACCTCCAACTACCATATATTCTTTTGTAATTTATACTTTAAATGATTAAATTTAACACATTACACTTTAAACTATCAATTACTTTAATTTTACACTTTCCACACAATATTACAATTTAAATAGTAAGAGATTTACCAGCAAAGCTTAAAATATGTCTAAAATTCAAGGTACATACTATAGAATGTGTGGTAATTAGATCTTCTTCTATTTTTCAAAATGATTCTGACGTTGTTTTAGTTTTTATTTTAATATCTGATTGTACGTTCATCCCTCCATATGTGTACGTGCCTACCAAGTTCCCACATTTTCACATAAATTGGATCCCATTACATGAGAAAACTATTTTACTATTTTACTATTTTCCTCTCTTATATCTTACATGTTGCGTTTTAACGTGGATCCCATTACATGATAAAAATGGTGGTGAAAAAAAAAAAGGTTATTGATATATTAAAAAAATTGTTATTATACGTGATTTGTTTTGTTGAGATGGTATTAATTTAAAGGAGTGTAGAGGAGAGCAAAATGACACCTCAAGCAGTGGCGCTGTGGCGGATGCGAGGGATGGTGGCCTGAGCCATTGTACCGTCTAAAAAAAAATTACATGTATATATATATATATTTTAAAAAAAAAAATTTGACCTGGGCCTGATCCCATAGGCCCAGGCCAACTAGCTCAGTAGTTGAATGTCTGCTTTAACACACGCTCACGATCGCACTCATTTGCTGAATACTCCATCCTTCATACAAATTTGGCGATATTTTGATGGGCGAAATTCTTGTTAGGTTGCATATAAATGCATGTCTACCATTTCTTTCCAGTTTTTGTTTTCTTGTTCTTGGATTTAGTATAGACTTCGCTTAGAGAAAAAGTATTCTACGTACGTCATGTATTAACCAAACGGCGCAAAATTCAAATCTTGTACAGGTGTTTTTTTTTTGGGATCTCTGTAACTTAAACTATGTTGTTTTCTCCGAAGGTTTTGTTTTAATCCTTGACTTATATGCATGCCTTTCTAAACCTGTGTTGTGAAACTAAATAATAGGTGTGTTTTGCATCATTTTTGCAGGGGATTTCAGATTTCTTATGGACAAGGTCTCTCTCATCACAAGGTAGTTTTCCTTCTGCTAATTTTATGAACCTTCTTTAACAAGTAAAAAAGAACAATATCACATCATTGTAGCATCTTTTCAATTGCTTGATTGTATGCAAAAGAACCGTAACATGCTCAAATGAGTATCTCATTCTATCATTTTTCCTTTCAGTTCTACTTTTTTTGCAATTTTTATTTTTGGATTTGATCTCATATTCAAAAAAAAATAAATTCAAAACAGGGTGACTGTTTCACCCTGTTTTGAAAAAAGGGTAAAACCTCTCTCTCTCTCTCTCTCTCTCCGTCACGCGTTCAGCCTTCAACTGTTGCTCGTGCCCTATTGCCCACCATGGCACCACTGCACCAGCCACCAGTTTCTGATTCTCCCGCGCCAGCCACTGAGCCACGGCCACCAGCTTCGACCCGCCACAGCCACCAGCCACGGCCACTAGCTTCGACCCCTTTGGATTTTGATCTAGCTCCGCCATTGACCTCAAGGACATTTTTTAGATTACTCCATCTTCATAATCACCGCAAGACTAAAATGTTTGAGATTTCAAAATAAAAAACAAAGAACTCAAAAGAATCACAACGAAAAAAAGAAAAACATAAATGCGTTTTGTTTCTTTCCCCCTATTTTGGGCTTGTTGGCGGCTACTCTAGGAAAATGAACTGGAAATGCATTCAATTTGTAGAAGTTTGAACCCCATCTAGGAAATGTAGATTTAATTAGTATAAATCGGATTAAATCCTTTATAATTTTTTTGTTCTAAATATGTAATTTGGAGACAGATGGTCACAACAAAGTATCCTAATACATACAAATCTAGTAGGAAATTACGAAATATATTAATATGTTCAAATCTACTCTTGCCAAACAAGAAAGTTACTCCATGGACCAGGATCTGAACTCTCCAAATTGCATGGTACAATTTAAGTAGGAAATTGTAGAGTATCTTAATACAATTTCCTGTTTGAATTACATAGTACAATTTAGAGAAAGATATACATAACAGGTGATCCTATTGTAGAACCTATACTATCCGAAACTATTTAATATTGTCTATGTAAAGTTTCAGGCAGAATAACTCTATAAGCTTACAATGCGATCTATTTATTATGTCTATCTCTCTTTAAATTGCATAATGCAATTCGGGAAAAAAAATTAGAGAAGATTTTAATCCGTAACTCCATCTAACAGTCTAGTAGTAGTAGTAGTGGCGGCCAATTAGTAGCACCTCTTTTCTTTTCTCTTTTTAAAGTATATACGTTATTGAATTATATTTTTCGGCTCCAAAGCCATGTATATAATGAAATATATAATATCTAAATACCAGCATGCATATTGTAAATGTATGCCAACTCATTAAAAAAGAAACAATCAAAATTAAAAGAGTTTGATAATATATATATATATATATATATAGGTGATTCAGTTTGACCTAATCTTTCCTTTGGCTGGCATGTAATTAGAATAACTAAACTTTATTTATATAATATGAATCTCCATGACATAAACTATAATCTTCTGCATAGGCTGGCATGTGTTTTAGAATAAGCAAAATTGAGGTAGAAGCAGCAAATTGTAGTGGAGAACCACACCCTTTGGCAAATTGACTTCTCCTGATAACTTCAGCAAAAGTACTGTATATATTATATAAATGTAAACTATATAATAAAAAAAAAGTATATCACCACCTACTACAAATCCAAACAAAGCCATTAAGAACAGCAACAAAACCATGGTGTACGTGTAAAGGAGATAAAAATAGCATAAAGTTTCTACATAAATAAAAAAAATTGGAACCAGTAGTTAATTTTGCGGGGAAAGCGGGTTGGAGCTGTAAGATTAGTTTGTGCGAAGAGAAAGAGTCTAAGCGGAGTGGTTCGCATTTCGCCAACTCTCTCTTTCTCGGCAACGATAACGAAGGCAAAGTCTTTTGCGTACCACAGATCCTCTCAATTCCATCAAACAAAATCTTTCACTTTCTAATTCATTCGTGTCATCCTTGCTGTCCGTTTTGGACGTCCTTTTCAGGCCACAAATTCAGAGAGTTTTTCGGTTGATATATACATTTCTCTCCTCCTCCCTTTGCTACATTTGTTGTCACAAGGTATTCGTCTTCCATAACCAATATCTCTCTTCTTCGCTTTCTCTTCTTCATCCAAGTTTTCTTTGTTCTAAAGTACGCTTCGGATTCTTGAACTTTTGTGTCCTATATAGGATACCAAATGGATGCGTATATTTTCTTTGGCCGTTGTGATGTTTTCCAGAAAAGCTTTTGATGTTCAGACGTGTTTATCTCTCTTTCATTATTGCCTGTTCATTCTGTTTTGTAATGGAAAGGTAGGTTTGGTTTGGTTTGAAGGTTGTAAATGTCTGACTTCTTTTGTTTATGGGTAATGCTGCAGGGATATACACAATAGTTCGGGCGTCCTGATCTTCATGAGTGCTTGATTCTCCGGCCCTTTTTGTCGTCTGAATTGAGCTTTCCTTGCAAAATGTCAACCATTGGTGAAACTATGTCTGGACCTCTTGAACGAACGTCTAAAGCTGGTAAATCTTTTGCCGTCTTGTAGTTTCTCTCACTGGATCATCTTATGATGTTTTTATCAAGGTTTCAATAGGATTTTGCGTGATCTTTCATATGGCTATGATGATTCTACGTAATTCACTTCCAATGTGTCATGTATGAAACTACAAGAATGGTTTTTGAGGCTGTTGACTATCCATTGGTAATTTCTAATAGAAGTCAAACAACTATAAGGACTTGGAAAGATTGAGAATTGAAAGATGAGAATTTTCCTCAATCCTCTCATGGAGCTTGCCTCGATTCATGAAACTTCCTTTCTTTTTAAGGGCATAAAAGACTTGAATGTGTCTAGTTCACTTGCCGTGAAATGCATTACGAAAAGAGCGGAGAAGATAGAGGAAAGAAATCTTGCAGCATGTCCTTTCCTTATGACCTTAAAGCTAAGAGTGCTTAAGCAATTTTTATTTTGTGCGTCTAGAAAAATCTGACCTTGAAGGCTACGATGATGAGAAGAAGACAAGACTTGGATCTCTTAAGAAGAAGGCAATCAATGCCTCGACAAAGTTCAGGCATTCCTTGAAAAGGAGGGGCCGGAGAAACAGTAAGGTTATGTCCGTTGCTATTGAGGACAACATTGATGCAGAGGAGCTACAGGCAGTGGATGCATTCCGCCAAGCACTTATCTTGGAAGAACTACTACCCACAAAACATGATGATCATCACCTGATGCTACGGTCAGCTTCTTTTTCTTTATTCACTCTTTTAAGATTATACTTTGTAGTTATGGAAACCTCTGGAATACGGAAAATCAACCAGATCGCCAATGTATGATGTTACAGATTTTTGAGGGCTAGGAAATTTGACATTGAGAAAACAAAGCAAATGTGGGCTGATATGCTCCGATGGAGGAAGGAGTTTGGAACAGACACAATCGCAGAGGTATTCATTGAAAACTTACAGTAATTCCAGATGTTTAAACAGAACAAATGGTGGTGATCTCTGGTTTTGGCTAGCACCCATGTGTCTGAATCCGTTTTGTTTGCTTTCTTGGTTAAGGACTTCGAATTTGAGGAAGCCGATGAGGTCTTAAAGTACTACCCCCATGGACATCATGGAGTTGATAAGGACGGACAACCTATTTACATTGAAAGGCTCGGTATGGTTGATTCTAACAAGCTGATGCAAGTCACGACAATGGACCGCTATGTGAAGTATCACGTACGAGAGTTTGAGAGGACCTTGGCTGTAAAGATGCCAGCCTGTTCCATTGCTGCTAAGAAGCACATTGACCAGAGCACAACGATTCTGGATGTGCAAGGAGTGGTACGTAAGCTGTTTTTACTCTGTCTTAAGTCAATCCAAGCAGTTGTTTAATCATCACGCATAGAACGCTAGAAACCAACTTACAGAAGTTCAACGCCCAGAATTTCCAGTCGGTTGTGTTTGTAGGTTTGTCAACATTATCGAAACCATCTTTTTAGCGGGTTTTCTCCCCTTTCTTCTGAAGCGAATGTCTTTTACTTTTGGAAGAGGTGTATCCTAAACTGCTTCACCACTAACGCTTGCTACAGGGGCTTAAACAATTCAGCAAAAATGCAAGGGAACTTATGACGCGCCTTCAGAAGATTGATGGGGACAATTATCCCGAGGTACGCATTGTTGACTCTAGAAACTCGTGTCTCAAGCCTCTTGGCCGCTACCTTAGCCTGAATTATCGTACTCTCCATCATATAACTGATATTGCTTCTGCTCATTGCAGAGCCTGAACCGCATGTTCATCATCAATGCTGGATCTGGGTTTAGGCTCTTATGGAATACTGTCAAATCGTTCATTGATCCCAAGACCACGTCAAAGATTCATGTAAGCATTTGTCTATATTCTAGTTCCAAACTACCACTGGTTTTGATCAAGTAATGAGGTAATAAATTCACAATGCATCCACCAGGTCCTTGGCAATAAATACCAGAGCAAGTTGCTTGAAATTATTGATGCTAGGTAAATCTCTCTCCATGTCAAGTCCCCATGAAATTCATATTTCGCCTATCCTTGTCTCTTATTCTTTGAAAAGCTAATCCTGAACATATCAAGATTTGCGATTACAACTCTTCTTCAATCACAAGATCCTTCTTTTCTAGCTACCCTGGTAACAAGAACTAATCATATGCTTGGTGGCATAATTTTGCTCTAAAATTTCTATTGGATGTTATACACTTTGTTTTCCTTGATCTTTGACAGTGAGCTTCCAGACTTTCTCGGTGGTACCTGTACCTGTGCAGACAAGGGTGGTTGCATGCGTGCCGATAAGGGGCCATGGAATGATCCAGACATTTTGAAGGTAAAACTTACTTTCCTACTAAAAAAAAAAAAAAAAAACCCGTTACTTAATGCTGTTTATTGTATTCATTAATTTTTTTTTCCTGTGCAACGTGCTTAAATACATAATTAAGTAATGTTTTTTCTGATACGCTAGATGGTTCATGGTGAGGGCAAATGCACCGGTAAGGTCAGGCATAGAGGAGAAGCATAGATCTGAAGATGAGAATGATGCCCAAGGGTAATCAGTTGGTAATCAGTCTTCCAATTTGTTCAAGTTTCTCATTTTGTGTTAAACTCATATAATACCCTCTTGGCCGTTGCTTTTGAATTGTCCGGTCTGTCTGTACATAAGTTATTAATTTTCTAACACGTGTAATGCTATAACGTGTAGAGATATGATTCTTTCAACTCCGAAGAAAGTGACATGCAATGTCCCTCTCCAAGATTTCCAAGGAATTATGCAGAGGATCCAAAACTCTCCCCTGTTCCTGAAGAAGTAGGTTTTCTGGACTTATTATCCCATTCGGGTCATCCAAAGTTATCTCCTACTTAGCATGATGAAGCTAGTTATAATCTTATCGACTGGATCAACTTTAAGATCCATACATGACGACTATGTTATCGAGGTTAAGAATCTCAGTAGAAACCTTCTAGTATTATATTTTCGGGTAGACCATAGGAAATCTTATAGTTTTCATGAATTGAATTTCTCTGGTACCCTTGTTGTGTTATTGTTCCGGGCATCTCATTCTCAGTTCACCATATAATAGACGGATTAGGTCGGGAAAGTGGCCTTGAAAGAAAGAAAAAAAGAGGAGGGAAGTAGTTGTAACTTCATCTTCTTCACATAAATTGAAGCTCTGGCGAAGTCTAGTCTGGCAATTTCCATACAGATTGTTACCTATGCTCCTTATATCAGTCAATGAATATACTATTGCACATTGCAGGCTGCCAAGACCAAAAAGTGGGATAGTGTCTATAACAGCTACGTTCCGATGGTCGACAAGCCTCTGGATACCTCTTGGCCAAAATCACTGAAGAATGACAAATTTTCCGTTTCCAAAGGTACATAAGTTTCGCTTTCTGGTACTTATGATTTGCAGTCATACATGTACATGATTATAACTAGAAATATGCCTGTTGTTCTAACTTCCCCATTTTCAGTGTAATTTCATGTTGCAACCTGTTCTGGTTGGACTTTTTTTTTTATTAATCCAGCTTGAAGGATTTTCAGTTTTTCAAAACAGTTGTGTAATTGGGAAATTTCCACGTTGATCAAGGATCAATATTGACGATACAACTTCATTTCCATTGCCACAGACACTTTCTCGATCCATAATTCTTGCAAGACTCCTGAAGGACTAAGCAATCCAATTATTGGGGGAGTCCTGGCATTTGTCATGGGGATCGTCACTATGGTCCGCTTGGCGAGGAACATGCCAAAGAGAGTTACCGAAGCGGCCATCTATAGCAACTCCGATTACTATGATGGCATGATGGCTAAAGACCATCAGTTACCAGAACCTGCAATCTCCAGAGCTGAGTACATGTCCATGATGAAACGCATGGCTGAATTGGAGGAGAAGGTGAATGTTCTCAGCAACAAGCCAGCAGTGATGCCATCTGAGAAGGAGGAGCTACTGAACACTGCACTAAGCCGTGTTGAAGCCCTTGAACAACAGCTATCCTCAACTCAGAAGGTACTACCTGATTGTACAGAATCTATTTATGAAAATGGACAGTAGATTGACAAAGACAACACTCATTTGGATATCCAAATGCATTACTGCTTCTTTTTCTTCGTGCAGGCTCTCGAGGATTCTCTTGTCCGACAGCAGGAGCTCATGGACTACGTTGAGAAGAAGAAGAAGAAGAAGAAGAGCCTGGTACGTTACTAATCTCGGATGTTGCTTAGTCCTAATTGCACACTTTTTTGCAGAGACAGTAGAAATGCGTTCATTTGTCAACCTGTTTTTGGATTGTGATTGCAGAACCCATTCCGCTGGTGAGGTGCATGCCAGGTGCTACAACTCCAAATAAAAACTTGATCATACGTAGCTGTAAGTTGGCGGCTATGTTGATTTCAGCCCCTCGATACTGTCTAATGGAATTTGTTGATGTTTCATATTTGTTTTGTCCAAAGCAACTCAAAAAGGGTTTTGTATATTGAAAAAAGAGTGTTATTCTTTCATTGTTGTGCATATCTTGAATAAAAATACTGCCATGGCTCTCCTTATCGTCATGCGTTTTTGCAGTTTCCTTTCTTCCCGATCAAATGAAACGAATAGAAAAATCCACTGCCGAAAGTTTGACTGTAGGCAAAAAGATTGATTTTGTTGTGCTTCTTGGCTTCAACTCTTCATTTCTCGGATTCAACTCTTCATTTCTCGGTTTAAACTCTCAACATCCACATCTCTGTCTCTCCATGTCTATGCAGTCACGCTAGCTTGGGAGTATGGGCATCCCAAACGCGACGGTGTCGACTTTCTTTGGCATGTAACTACAACAATCGCATTGCCTTTTCGCCCAACTTTTAGTAAATATAAGAATGGTCTTAATCTGTGTTTGTTTCTTCGTAAATTCAAGAAGATAAGAAAATATTTATTGAGTGTTTTGAATTAGCCAGGATTGAGGGTGGAGAGACTTAACTAGGGCTGAAGGTGATTGAGTGTTTTGAATTAGCCATAATTGAGGGTGGAGAGAGCCGAGAAGGAGTTGAGCAGTTTGAAAAATGACTTACTTGTTTTCAGCCTTGCAGGTAAAATTTTCCATTGACTAAATTGAAATTTTCCTTTGACCTCTATCTTTTGCCCCTGAGAAGCTGAAAATATTTTCAAAAAAGATATTTTAAGGTGAAGCAAACATATTTCTCAAATAAAATAGAAATCAACATTTCAATCAAGAAACGGTAAGTTAGAAGAGTTACAGAACTTAATTGACTCAATAGAAGGTATTTAAAGATAATCTCAAACCGGAATAGAAGAAAACATATGAGCAAGATTGGGAACTGAGACGATACGCAAAAGTGCTTCATCTGAAGTTTCCTGTTCAATGTTCCAAACCGGCACACATAAACGCCCTTCCCATGCAAACTCGCTATAGCATCAAACACGACTCAAGGTTACGAAATTTTACTCTTTCGAGACAACATTACAGCGGAGGCACGAGTTACGAAAACCAAACTACAGCGGCATTCCTCAGAAAATATAATGCCTTTCACTTCTTTTTACAACAAGGTCTGTTTCCCAGCAGCCAAGCTCGGTTAGATGATGTATGATGTATCCGCTGCACGATCAAAACAAATCTTCTACTGCAGTATCTTCCCTTGGCCACATTTTTCACCAGCAGAACTTCTTTTTCTGATTAACACGCATGCAAAACATAGAAAAAATATTAGCTACCAATCCACAAATCTCGGTAATCAAACAGCATATATAGTATACATCGATATGTATAGTATACATCGATATGTATAATATACATGCATAAACAGCAAAATCAATCCATCCACCTACCCGCAACTTGGCTTCCTCTTGCCTGTCTATGTAAGCAAGCAATTCTTCTTGTCTCATCAAAGCTTCATACAGAGCCTGCTCAGTAGAAAGCAGATAATCAATAATGCATCTTCCAAAAAATGCAGTGAAGTAAGAACTAAGCAACAGAAGTGTATGCAGTTATTCTTTAAATCAAATTCCAAATGCACTGACAAGCAAGGATTGACAAAGAAGAGAGAAAAGGTGATGTGGAATATAGTAGAGAAATAGGAATGAGATAGAAAAATCAAGAAATAATAGAAAAGAAGAGAAGAATAAAGCCAAAGAGGGGGAAAACACATTTGAGTGCAAAAGGCAGCCATCAATAAACTTTATAATCTCAGTCTAAATAATTTAAGGTTCTCACAAACCTTAAATAGAGAACAAAAGGTCCTAAACAAATCCTAAGGGCTAAGACCTAATAAAACATAATAACTACTAATCTATCAAAATATAAATCACAACCAAATAATGTAAAACAATTAAATTAAATGTCCCCATTAAAAGGGGGTAATGCATGCATGGTGGGGCACAACACAACTGGGCATCAAGAATCAAGAAATTGTGCACATGCATTTCTCCACATCACGAAAGGAGAATGCAATAGAGAGTTATAAAATCGCCAATTCCTCGTCTAACATGGGTAAAAATAAATATATACCTGGCAGCAAAAATGTAGCTTTTTTTTTTTTCTCCCTTGCTTTATAAATTGTAGAAAATGATTTATTTAATGCCTAATAGCCATGCAGAGGTCTGGCATACATAATTATGAGACAGGACACAGATTAGAACTGTCAGTGAACCTCACAATAAGAGCGAGGGGAAAGGGGGTTGGGGGGCAGGCTTTCATTAGTTATACTTCATGTAATTTTGGGACCCTCTGAACACAAGCCAAAGTGGGTGATAAATCCAGTAGCTGCGCATGGCACAAAAAGAAATGGAAATGCATTGCAGTATTGCGACTAAGCTTCAACAAATGAAAGTTCAGAAGGAAAACGTCAGGGGTGAAATAACCTCCAGTCATTAGAGGCTTCCAATGCACATAGTCACTATCTACTGCATGTTGTGAGATCTTTGAAAACTGAGCCCGCATATAAATGATAGCCTCAACGTACACTGGAAGATCCAGTGACTAGAGATTATCTACCCCACTACTAATTATAAACATCTGCTTTCATAGAAAAACAACAACATTAGGCCTTAAGCAATTGTACCTTTTTGGTAGCAATTAGCTCTGCCTCCAGTGCATCCACGCGACAAACAGCAGCATTAAGCAATTCTGCTTTCTCATAAGGCATCTCAGATGGCTTTGATTGGAGTGTATCGACCTTCTCTTCAAGCTCACCAAGCCTCTTCAGCAAAGAAGAATGGAGATCTGCCTCTGCATAAACTGGAGTTGGTGAAGGGGGGTGAAATTCCTCTTGTTCTGTTGCATCAAGAGGGAGTGTGGGAGTATTTTGATCAGATTGAGTTTCGGGAAGCTTCTTTATCACACGACCAGCCACTGAATGAAAGAAGGTGAAAAGGGTCATGAAGAATGTCACAATGGCCACCAAAACCCGAGCACGAATCCCGTCAGGCGTCTTTTGTGTCTCAGGTAGGGGAAGTGTCCCTGCATATGGAAATTAAGCTTCTTATGCCAAGGATACAGAGCACACACTAAGAAACGAACAAGACAAAGTATCTAAAGGGCGGTATAGACCCAATGTATTTAGGCCAGAGTACAAGGTTGTTTTAGTATTTTATTGGACAGAGTTGGTGCCATGCTTCTCCATGCCAGAGTAACACAAGAAGTATGAGATGCACTTCCTATAAGCTAGCCAGTTATGTGAAATTGTTTATAACTGGCTAGCTTCACAGTTTTTATGAGAGTGCAGGCAGATAAATGTGGTTGTCAAACAGTTCGTCTAGGATAAACTTTATAACCTTTGGAAGCATAAGGCCTCTGGAGGGATACTTGCTTCTTCCAGCTAACATCAACAGGCTTGTCAACCATTGGAACGTATTCATCATACCCTGGGAAGCTACCAGCATAGCTTGGCTTTCCAACAATCTTAGCCTGCATATCGAAGAAGTGTGTTAAATTGTAGGCAGTTACCACCAAACATGAGGAGGTTTCATTATTTAAGATAGCTTACAATAAACTCTTTCATAAAATGCCTTCTAGATTACAGCCATACATTGTCATCAGCTGCTTTCCAAATGAAAGAGGCGAGGTTCAAAATAAAAATACAGTGAGAGACCAATATGCTATACAACCATTACCAAACCGACCAATCGTTCAATTCGAAACCAGAATTTAATAGGAAGCTCTCCCAAGGTCCAATTTCATTTTACCTCAAGCATAAGAAACATCATCAAGCCATTGCTGACAAACATCGATACCGTCGGCACAGCCACAATTTAAAAGGTCAGAAATCTACCTCTTCACGAACAGGAGTCAATCGAAGGTGTGAATAACATTTAATTGCTTTTGGGGAAGTAATGTCCTCAGCTTCAGAACCCGATTCAGCAGTGGATGTATCACTACCCCGTAACTGTTGGAAGACAGTTAACAAGGACAAAAATGAGAGAATTCTAAGAAGAGAAGAAATAAGTAAAATGTGGTTCCATCTATAAAAACTGGTTAATAAAAAAAGGCCTCACCATTGGGTACTGCGGCTTAGCATAAGCGATAACCTTCCCTTCACTGTTCAAAACTTTCACAACCTGCCTGGCACGCCGTGCTTCACCATTAAGCACCATCTGCAAAAAACAGTGGGCAGATAACCAATTGTTTGTCAAATAAATATCAGGTACAAATGGTCAACTAAAAAGCATATTTGACAGCACTGAAATCTAAACAGAAATCCCTAAGACAAAAATGTAACCTTTAATATTTCAGGGCTTTTCCATGGTCCCTTGTCAGACCTCATGCAACCCCCCTGATCTGCACAGGTACAGCTACCACCCAGAAATTCTGGCAACTCACTGCACAAATTGCAAAGATTTCCACAAGTTTTGAGACATACTAGTCAATATGAAAGGAAGAATAGTAAACATCGCAATATCAAACGTACAGTTAACACAGAATATTCATATACCACAAGAAGCCTCAGAACAAAAATACCTGGCATCAATTATCTCAAGCAACTTGTTCTGGTATTTGTTTCCAATAACCTAAAACAATTCCAAAGAGAAAACACTGATAAACGATCATAATGTATGAAAGTATGGGAAGGGGGAAAAAGGAGGAAAAAAAATGGCATACATGAATCTTGGAAGTTGTCTTGGGATCTAGAAAAGTCTTCACGGTGTTCCATAGCAGCCTAAATCCAGGGCCAGCATTGATGATAAACATCTGGCAAAGAGTCTGCAAAGTTATGAGTATATCAGAATCGAAACCAGACAGTAGACTTAACTTTTGCTAGCATGACTAATAGGAAATCCCTAAAGAAAAAACAGCACAACGTTCAGAAGAAAGGAGACTGCATACCTCAGGATAATTGTCACCATCAATCTTCTGCAGCCGCATGACAAGTTCTCGTGCAGATTTTGTGAAGTTTTTAAGGCCCTGAATGATTAGCTATTAGAAAGAATAAATAAAGAAAATTTAAACAACCCAATTTCTAATTAATATGAACTCTGCATTAAGACATTTATTTGCAGGCCACATACCACGCCTTGCACATCCAAGATTGTGGTGCTTGAATCTATGTGTCTCTTTGCAGCAATGGTACAAGCTGGAAACTTTATGGCAAAACTTTTCTCAAACTCCCGCACATGGTATTTTATATACCGGTCCATAGTTGTGACTTGCATAAGTTTGTTAGGATCAACTTTTCCCAGTCTTTCAATGTAAACAGGCCTTCCCTCCTTGTCCACTCCATGATGACCATGAGGATAATAATTTAGCACCTCGTCTACCTCCTTAAACTCGAAATCCTGACAAAATATCAATATTAAATATGGCGGAATATAATCACTAGGCACTGCAGATTTGGACAAAAATTCATCTTGAATTACCTCCATAATAGTGTCAGCCCCGAACTCCTTCCTCCACTGAAGCATATCGGCCCACATATGCTTTGCTTTCTCAATATCAAACTTCCTTGCTTTCAAAAACCTGCGAGTAACATAATCCATGAGAATGCTATTATTTACTTACTTTTACACAATGGAGAAGAAGACCACAAAAAATAACAGTGAAGGTCCCTCCAACCAATGCCAAATGAGAAGTGCAGGGGACGCAAGGAGGCATACTCCTAGAATATAATCAAACCATAGTATTTTATATGACAGAAAAAATTTAAAGACAACTAATTCAAACATCTTCAAATTTCTAGAAGACCAAAAATCAAGAAAAAGCATGTTCAGGAAGCAAGTAAAAACCATCAAAAGGAAGTGGATCTACAATTCTTCCATTCTAATGATACATATATTCAACCTGAAGATGAAAAACAACTCCATATTGACCCTATGCATTTAAAAAAAGAAGAAAAAGAGAGAACACTTCAAAAGGGCGCAAAACACATCCGGAAGAGTTTGCATCCATATGTAGAAATGCCACAAAAAGATGTGGAATAGAGCACCTCAACATCATATGATAATCATCATGTCCTTCTGGTAGTATTTCATCCAAAACTAGAGCTTGTCGAAATGCATCAACAGCCTCTAGCTCCTCAACGTCCCTAACATCCTCAATGGAAACAGAGCTGACTCGGCCATCACTTTTTCTTCTACCCTTCTTCTTAAGAGAGTGTTTAAATTTGGTAGATGCATTGATCGCTTTCTTTCTTAAAGATCCAATTCTACTCCTCCTCTCATCCTCAGAGTTTTCAAAATCAGATTTCCTCTCTTTCCTCTCATCACTTCCAGAGAACCCTTCAAAGCCTGAAACAAAGGGACATCACAAAACGTCAGACTAGAGCTAACCAAAATTAAACTATAATATAGAAAAGGGTATCTGAAGAAGCTAATTTTCTGTCAGCACAATTTGGTAATTTAAATGCTGAATTTCCAGAGGTTTGTACTTTAAAGCTATATAGAGACGTACCCAAAACAACGTAAATACACATATATTAGAACTACCTGTAACTACGCATCACCACACAGCCACTAAAGACCAGTGTCTTTAAAAAGAGGTAAAGATCACATACAACACCAGCAGTGGAACTTAAAGACAAGTGAACCAAAAAATCAAACAATTCACGGATCCGTGGCCATAGTCATAAACATGAACTCCAATAAAGAAATTATTAAACGAGTTCATTGACGACTACTACACAAATTGCAGAAATTCTTTGGAACACCTGTCTTTGGTTCTTGAGAAATACGTAGTATAAATAATAAAAACTCTTAACGCTGTTCTAAATACTGGCAATTTTTACCATTAAAGAAGCCAATAAAAGAAATTATTCATTCACCTTAACCGAACCCCAAGTATTCTTTTTCTTATGCTAATTGAAAAGAAAAGATAACTCTTTCCTTATTCTCGCCAATATTTGCGAACCATTTCTTGATAAATCGAACTAGAATCATTGTTTCTTTACCTGTTCGCTTCTTTTTCATGTGTTTTGTCAGCAACAAAACAGGAGGCGAAAGTGAAACCCTAGAATCCCACCAAACTTAGCAATACCGAACAGGATCAACGACCATATACAAGACCACTAAAAGAAGAACAGATGAAAAAAGAACTTTTGGAAACTGAACAGGCACTCACAAGGCCTGGCGAACCGGTCCAGTGGGCCCGACATCTCGCGGAAAGAAGCTTCTTCACCCGTCTCCGATCAGTCACGCACTAAGGTCAGGATCAGTAAAGAATACTCGCATTCGGATCAGAAACCCCACAAAAGAGAGCGCCGAAAACTTTCGCACCCGAACTCTATCACCGACACGGAGTCCAGTGAGGAGAATGTCAAGCTTCTGTAAGTGGAACTACCTCTTCGAGGGGATGAAGGGAATGAGAGCTGCCGTCACAGATCACGAGGAAGATCCCACGGTGATAAATGCGTTCCGAAATTCGTACCGATCTGAGCGCTGTAACGAGTCGCTAAGTTCGAGAGGAATCAGAACTTAGACGAATTTGTGTCCTTAACATAAAAGTTAAATAAATAAATTAATAATCGCCGATTAACAACGCGTGCCGGTGCAGCTGGGGAGAGAGAGAGAGGGTGAGAAGGTAAGAGACTCAGAGCGGCTGCTGTGTTAGGGGTTATAGATTAAGAGAGCGCTACGGAGCGCTGGCTGATAGAGGAAACTCAGGAAAGGTGGACCCGGTAGGTATAATTCTCATAAGCGGGGCCCGCCGGCCCGGTAATTTTTAAATTTGTTAGACGGACAGATGGCGAGCGGAGAGGGGTGCGGGTGCATTGAATGAGGATCCGCCGGCGGTAGGAGGGGGGGTTTTCTAAATTTCTAGTGTGATTGAGCAATGATTTGGTCACTGACGGTTAGAGGATCTGCTATGTCTCTCTGTGTTTGCTGTTACCAGTATTAAATGTCTCTCTTTTGATGATTTTCTTTTTCTTTTTTTTTCCGTTTATTTTGATAATCTTCGAGGAACAAACTGGTTATTGGTAGTTAATTCTGAAACGTCGTTTCAAATCTAAAGACTAGCGTCTAGCAACCTCGTAAGCAGGTTTAGATGCTGACACTTGTCCGTATAATTGGAGAGCTAATACTTATTAGACCAACAACCCTTTTTTTTTTTTTTTCAGTTTTTTTGGGTAAGGGAAATCCTTCGTACGAAACCACATGTTACCACAACAACCGGGGAAGAAAAATTCTTCAAATCCAAGATTGATTATTGGCGAAACAAACGGGGAAAAAATTTAGTAAATTAAAGAGCTTTTCTCGCTGACCTACATTGGGCCATGGGCCATGTTCAAGTTTTTTTTGTTATTATTTTTTTAAAAAAATAAAAAATTCTCAACGGTTGACTTCGCCTGCTCTATCCCTATTGGGTCCAATTTTTGGTAACGTTTGACTCTCTTCATCGGAGGTTTTAGGTGTAAACGAGTGACTCAACTATTTTTTTTTTTTTTGAAAGGGCATTTAAGCCCAGTTTAATGCACTTAATCTTTGTCTTTTTCCTATTAAAATTTCTTAATTTGTTTGGCAAAACTAATGGGCAAACTTAAAGGGTCATAAGTCATCACCGGCCTGCATGAAACAAGACAAATAGCATAGCGTACCAGTGCTGGGTCCTAGGAATCCACCAGCCACTAGGGGTAAAAGGGGGAGTTTTATGGCATATTTATTTTTTGTAATCTTCTTAAAGCTTCTGATTAACTAGTAGTTGTTGGACTCTAATAGTTTTTTTTTTTTAAATCTTAGAATAATTTGCACAGTTGTTATGCTGTCAGAAGAAACGGGCCTAAGAGTCTAAGACAGGGGAGGGAGGCCAGCTACTAAAACCGACCACAGTTTTCCGTATTTGTCTTTCAAATCACCCAATCATTCTTTGGATAAAACCGGTTAGACAAGGATCATATCATCATAGGCCCTAAAAAGTAAGAATTCTAATCTGTGGGCTTTTTTAAAATATATTTTTTATATTCTTAATTCAATAGAACCCAAGGAAATTACTTGGAAAAGAATGCGAAAGTGCGCCTACATACAAACTTGCCCGAGAAGAGTCAAACGATATGCTATTATGCTGATGAGACATTCCCCCACCCCTTCTAAATTATTCTCGGACAATTATTTGGAAAAAAAAAAATACAAATTGCCATAGTCAACTCAAGTGATGCTTATCCATAATTTATAATTATATGCGCCCGGCAGTGACAGTTTTAATTATTATAATCAATTGCTTGTGGCAGATACCGATGAAGAGGACCTCAGGACAAGGGATTCATCCTAATGCCGACACGCATGCACTAACAACCCAACCCAACCCAACCCAACCCAACCCACAAAATGGGACACTACTGAGGAGAAAACCAACCTCTTTACGGCACAGAATTCACCAAAATGTCACTGTCATATTTTGTTGATTCAGACCATATCTTATTAAGAAGTAACATCCGCCCATCTACATATCATTACAGATTCACTAACATCAAATGACTTGCGGATGCAATTAGCCAAATCTAATTATACAATTATTAAGGGAATTGGCTGCTTTCTTTCACTCCGAAACATTAGGTGGAAAAAGGGGACTGAGCACAGATACAAATAAATAATAGACCCATCAAGAGCCAACAAGGAATACAATCATTTTACTAATAATCACTTTTGTACTGACTCCAGTCATAGACGTCACCTTCACTTGCATCAGATTTCACTGGACTATGAACTTCCACAAAATCTACCTCCTCCTGATCCTTAACAACTACCTCCTCATCCTGCTCAGGTTTCGCCACTTCCTCCTGTGTACCCATGATAAATTCCAGTGGTATGAATCAGTTTACCGATTAGAATCAAGAGTCACATGGCATAACCAAAGACCCAAAAGCTTTAAACATAAAAATAACTAGCTAAGTGAAATGATGAGATGCCTTGTAAGCCTGATGATGTCATGGTTACATGGCCTTGAGACCAGGTCTCTCAAAGCTTCATAAAGATGTATTCTTTAACCATACTTTCTTTAGAAGTTTCTATATGAGGCAGTAGCACCTGGTCTCTTACAAAGCAAGTTATTATCTTAGCAGAACTTAGAAGAAAACACCAAAAACCACACCTTAGTTTGAGCTGTCACTTCCTCCACCTCCTCCTCACCGGTCACGCCAGCTGTATCATCTATGTTAGAGTTTTGTTCTGCCTGAGAAGCTTGTTGCAGCTGCTCAATCACCATGTGAAAATGGGAATGGTCTGCAAAGGAAATTTACTTTGTTACAGCAAGTTTTCAATCACTAACTCCCATGACAGTTAGCTTCACAAAGCTTCCAACAGAGATAGAAGACTTCACCCTTGGCACGACTGGTCAGTGCTTCAGAAAGCCGTAAGGGATATTGACGCTCTTCCTTCTTAAATTTCAACTTGACTTGATGACGTGTTCGACCTGGAAAAAGTTGTTGTATCATAGCAAAATCCGTCCCAAACTGCCGAACAGCCTTTAGCACATATTATTAAAACAGACATTAGTTGAATTGCCATATAACTAGCAACAAACAATTTGCAATATGACAGGCTTTTTTCAGAAAAGATGAAAACTGCTGCAATTATATCTTCATTCCAAGGAAAAGATATGTACCCTTGATAAAGTACACAATACTAACCAACTCAAAGAAGTTGATAAAATCAGAAACACCGCTCCCTTTGGTTCTCTCCACCACTATCTCAGTTTTATTTTCGACCTACCTTTGTTTCTGTTTCCTTTATTTATTTATTTTCCTTCCCACGACCACTCCATCTTCAACACAAATCTTAGGATAGAAGGTGTTTATACTGCAGAGTATGCAGAAAAATCCCATAGGCTACTGCTTCTACTTTTTTTTTTTATAAGTTCAAATTGATTAATAAAAAGATGTATTAACAACAGTAAAAAGGAACAGACTCCTTATTTTCTTTCACAACGACGGCAATCCTAAAACTTTGTTATATATCAAGATCCTTATTGATGGATGGCTCTTAATGGAAACAACAAATGAATGAAATGCTGCAGCTACATACCTCATAGAACAGTTCTGTGTCTTGTTTTGACCATCTTGTACTGGGAGTTTTGTCCATGAAAGACTGGTAATTAATGAGAGGGTAGCTTGGTTGATCATCATCAGAACCTCTGCCTTGTTCTGAAGCAAGGTTCTCCTCTCCGGTATAAGATGATTCCTCGTTGAAGGACTTGTGTGACCTGTGCAGAAAAGAATTGCAACAGAAAAAGTACATCAACGGACTGCATAAATCCAGCTCCAATGAGACATAATTCAATGGACTTCACCAGTTCTAATAAGACAGAATTACTCACTAACAAGCAAGTCAACCAGCCTTTCTGGTTCTTTTGCCAGAAGAAATATCTTATAATAACAGTTTTCTTGAAGTTCTAGATTTTATTAAATACCACACGTCAAAATTCATGACAAACTACAGCATCTGACAGTCACATGACTAAGTCAGAAAATCCCTAACCCCACTAGGACTCCACTCTCCCTCCCATAAAACACCATCCTATAATGAAAAATCAAGAGAATTAATAATTTGATAATGAAAGCATTGAGTGGACTACTTGAATGGATATCCAAATCTTAATCACATACAATCTATGAAAGCTTAAGACAGAATATGCATCAGATAGACTTTATTTGGAGGATCAGCATAATGAAACATACTAAAGGAAAATGCGTAAAAAACTCAAAGGTTTTGAGATGTCTGTGAATGCACTTGTCAAAAAAAAAATAGATGCCTATGAATGCAGACATTATGTCATCTGAGACCAAAAAAAAATTAAAAAAATTTAGGAAAAAAATAACAGGTAGCTACTCAACCTTAAGGTCAAGGCAAAAAAAATTCCTATTTAAGAATTCAGATACCTTAAATTGGTTGAGGATGTTTTTGATGTTGCTGCCTCTTTGCTCTGCACAGGTGGACAATTGGCAAACAACCAACAAAATTAACAATTTGTCAGCAAAGACAAAGTAAATTACAAGGGAAATGCTTCAAATGAAAAACACAAACAGAGTGACGTTCTCTTGAGACAGCCTCATCACAAGAATGACAGTGCAGAATATATACCGCTAATCGCTCCTTGTACTCTGCAAGCAGAATGAGATCCTTGATAGGCAACTTTTGAGGGTCAATATCATCCTCTGGGGTTTCAAGTAAAGCCTTGTCCACTACAAAGGAAGCCATTTAAAACTTTGATAATATACACTACATTCTGTATTCAAATATGTGCATACGAAGTCATTTTCTTACGATCTTAGAGAGCCAGAAACTAGATTTACCACGTCTTCTGCTTCGACGAGTTGAATGAGCAAATTTTTTGGGAGGTTTCTGGGTCGACTGGTCCGCTGCTTCATTGGCCTTTTTACGCTTTCGTACAGGTTTGCCATGTTCAGCCTCAGGTTTCTGGGACTTTCTTGGACCTTTTTTATTCTGGGACGTACTCTCTGCTCTATATTCCTCGTCTTCCTCTTCATCCTCACCCTCATCCATATTGGAATTGCTGGGAGGAGGTTCAGCAGAGAAGCCACCATTTTCATTAGCTTCAATAACCAGCTCGTCAATAAGTTGAAAAGCCACTCGTTTCCTCAGCTGCCTTGATGATTTGCCATTTTCATCTTCTCCATTTCTAGCCTTCACATCCTAGACCAGAAACATGCTAAGAACCGATTAAAATATTTGAGCAAAATATTTCATTATCTGTCAAACAATAATTCAAAGCAAACTGTCATCACTGAATTACCGCTTCCACGGGGATTTCAGGAACATCTTCTGAATGCAGAATATCCCCCAAAACAGGACCATCTGGGTTAGAAGTTTCTGCAACATTTCTCAATTCCTCATCCATTGGAATTTCAGAGGTTGGCTCTGAGGTAATAAATCCATCAAACCTCATGGAGTAATCTTGTGCAAGGTCAGCTGGCAAAGCAGGAACTAAGCCCTCATCAAGGAATCCAGCTCCAGAAGGAACCAACTCAGGAGCTTGCAAATGCATAGTAGACACAACTTCTGGGTGAGAGATATCAGTGCTTGGTCTCTCTCTTCTTGTTTTCATCTTGGGCTTGGGTCTAAATTTGCCAGCATGTAATCCTAGAAATAGAAGAAACAAATAAAAACCTAAAAGCACAACATAGAGCAAGAAAGTGTAAAGCAGCAGCTTATTTGGAGCATACCAGATGAAATATTGTCCTCGGGCATAAAATCTAGGCCTTCCGTGCCAGGAAAGACACTGGCTTCCTGAAACTAATCGCGACCTCAACTAAATTAGTGTCAAGAAAAAAAAACATTTTTTTGCTTTTATATAAAAAAGTAATTGTGAGATTACAAATCTTCACCTCTATTTCGGACCTTCCATTATCAATCTGAATATCGCCATCCTTGTTGGAGACAGCAGCTTCCTTTCGGGTTACTGTATCTTGGGTGAGATGGGGATCAGGGCAAGCACAAGGCTCTGCAGCATCACATGTCCGACATGCTGAAAAGTCAACAGAATCACAAGCTCGACTACCAAAATTCTCCTTGGCATCCTTAATATTGACAGCAAGAAGAGCTGGCACTTCTGAAAGACAAAGAGAACCTTCCCCATCTTCATTAGAACTTTTTGTGACAGCATCAGAAAGAATATCATCGAAGGGCTCCAATTCAAAGCCCATGGAGTCTACCTAAAACCAACAAATGTTTCAGTTAGTAGAAGTTTGAATCCTATAAGTAATATGTCAAAAGCAGATTTGGGAAAAACATATCTATACCTCGGATGACAATATTCCTATGCAAGAATGCCAACCACCAGTGATATCAGATGTCGCAAACTCTGCATGCAGAGCATCTTTAGAGCGAGCATCCTCTCCATCAATGAGTTGTGATGAGGCCTCAAATAATTCCAAGCTTCTCTTGCCAGAAAATGAACCTTCACTGTCTTTTGACGGCTGTTTGGAACCCACAGTCTCTAAGATAGTGGCATACATACCATTGACATTGGGCAATCTATTTTTAGCAACTACTGGTTGTGCGTCTTCTTTTGTATCTAAGCCTGTGGAGGTCAGTCTAACTGACTTTCCCTCTGTAGCATTTGAAGGAGCTGATGGCACTGATGTAGGAGTATTGTTTTTGTGGTGGGATTTAGCGTTGGGTTGAAACTTGCCACCAACCCTAGCTGCATCAGAACATAAGGCAAACCTATTAAACCAATTCTAGAGTTGAAATCTTTATACACGACAAGTTAAGAGTGGTGTGCCAGCATAACTTACATTTACTTGTAACGAGATCAAGAATATCATCACAAAACGGGTCCGAATCCAACTGAAATGAACAGGATTATTTGAATTTAAGTAACGCTTAGATCAAATATACTAATACAAAGAATGGGAATATAAAAATTTTACCTCTTTGGCCAACTTCTCACAGTTAGAATGTGGATCACCAATGTCATTCCCTGAATGCAGATCATCCATAGAGTTCATGACCTTTCTAATTACAGAAACTTCAGACGAGAGTCCCTCTAACGAGAAGCTTCTTTCGTCATCAGAGATTGAGGAGTCATTGTTTCGCTTCTTAGAACCCAAGATCCCAGGGGCAAGTAAGGACGAAGCAAAAGGATCTTTCAGTCTATGATCCACAGCATGACTAGCATGAACAGATGGTGCTGCATCTGAGCCAGTGGAGATAAGCTTAGGCTCCGGAAAAAAGGCAGCAGAAGGGCCCACATCCAACCCCCCAGAATCTGCCTAAAACCAATAGTTTTATGGTATAAAGCTTACTAGTCAACTAGCAGCAATGGCAAACATAAGCAAGGATATAAATCATTACCTCAATTTCCGCTTGTCTACAGCTTAATTGCCAGTCACTATTGATTTCTGACACTGCAACTTCTGACAGTATAACACCTAAAGAGCCCACATCCTCACTGGTAGTAAGAACTTGAGAGAAAGGGTTCACCGATATGGGTTTTGTTGTATCGCTGAAGTTTGGAACTCCTGAAAAGGAATCCTCATTTGTTTTTATGAATTCTTCCACCGAGGTAGCTAGAGATGAATCAGCTGAATTATTCAATTCTTTATCTGCAATATCAACTGGCTGAATGGGCTGGGCTTTAGCCACACTGGTGATGGGTAGCATAACAGCCTTTTCCTTTGTATCAGTAATCATTGTCGAGTGAATTGAGCCAGATACTTCCTTTCTAGACCGTAATTTCCCCTTAGGTTGAAACTTACCACCAGCCCGAGCTGCTTAAGAATTTCATGTTAAACCACCAACTGACTGAAACAAACACTCAGATGAAATACAATAAATTAAAGTGGTTTCAAAGGCATAACATACCATGGTTGATGGTGGATTCACCGAGAACATCGTCAAAGGGGTCCATCTAAGGACCCTGTGAGTTTGTCTGACACCAGCACCAATGTTTACGCACAAAACTGGAAGCCTTGAGCCGTTCAGAAACCTTGGAAACTTGAGGATGCAGCAGTTTTCCTCTGGGAAACCTTCAATATACCTACACAGAGGGAGAAAAATTAACTTTATAGGAATTTTGGCAGACGTAAAAGAGTTCTACGAACCTCGAAATGAGTAACTTGGTAACATACGATCATTTTTTTGGGTGTATTTTGCAATCCTATTTGAGGAGGGAAGGGTGTCCTATGAAGTCAAATTACTGCAGAATTTTAGTAGAACCATGGCTTTCCGTAGCAAATTAACCACCCACAATTTAAGAGAACCCCTGTCTCGGCACCTATTAACCCTCTAGGCTCTATTTATGTTGATCAAAATGCATCATGATCAAATCAATAGATTCCTATGATTTCGTTCAAGGGAATTGATTATGACGCTTAAAACGGAAATCCTAAAACAACCTCCGTAACAGGTCGTCATTTCACCAAACAAATGGTTCGCAACGTATAGAAGCCATATAAAAATACAGAGCACATACCAGAAGAAGAAGAAGAAGGGAATACGTAGAAAAAATGAGAACAAAAATGATAAAAGAAACACAAAAAATAGATCAACCTGACCTGAATCCCAGCGACAGTGAACAGAAGAAAAAGAAGTAGTAGTATTAGTAGAAGAAGAAGAAGAAGAGAGCGTATGAGGTTAGAGACAATACCTGAACTCGGTGTTGGCAATCAATGGCAGAAACCTCCGCTAACGGCGTTGTATCTCCTCCGCGCTCACGGTTAGCAACTCTTCGACAGTGAAGGTTAGAACCCTGCAGGAAGGAAGATGGGTAAGAAGACGCGCGTTTGGGAGAAAGCCGACCTTTGACGGTGCTTTTCTGTGAAAAATAAAACTGACATGGAATTTTTTTTGAGATCCAAATACACGCTGAACTGGAAGATTTAAATGAGGTGGCATTCCAACTCAGCTGCTGACTTGTAATTACAGTAAAATAGCCTTGGTTTTTTTCTAAACAGTAAAATAGTCTTGTTAAGTTACTAAAACGAAATACTTTTTGGATGAGGAGAAATCAGCTCGGCGGCCCACCGTCACCCAAAGGAGCAAAAGTTCATATTTTGCACCTTGGGTTATACACAATTTCCAAAACGTGAAAAATAGTCGGGAAATGATGTAGTAGCCCTAGTAGGATTGGGCTTTGCCAAAGGCCAGAGCCCAAATGATCAAACAAGTCCAATTCTAGAATGTGGACATTACTTTACCTCAGTCCATTGGTTTTGTTGTAAAACACTTTTTTTTATATATATAAAATAAATTCCAATGAATTAAGTTTTAATAAAATATTATAATTTTTGATGTTTGGTTGTTATTTTAAATATATTTTTTAAAAAATATTTTTCAATGTTTGGCTTAGGTTGTATTTTCTTTAATTTTATATAATTCATAAACTTCTTAACATTGATTTGAAATAAATAAAAAATCAATCAAATGACATATGGAACTGGAATTTCAAGTAAATAAACAGTTCAAATTAAGGGTCTATTTGTTCGCTTGTAAAACAAATTTTGTAATTTATTTTACTTATTTTCAGGTATTTGGCAAGCACCTAAAAATAAAATAAAAATAAAAAGTTTTCAAATCAACCGTAAAAGCTATAAATTTTCTGAAAAATAAACTAAATATTATAGTAAGTTTTTTGTATAACAATTTTTTTTTTTTGGGAATATTATAGTATGCCTCATTTATATGGGCAAAAATCAATAACCCCTCTCAAGTTCCAAAATATTTTATTCTACCTCATAAGGCTGGGCAAAAAACCTGAGACCCGAGGCCCTAACCTGGAACCGAACCAATCGGGTTTGCTTTATTTGGGGTTGGGGTTGGGTTCGAGTTTATTTATACATTCCGACCAGATTCGCGTCAGGTTCAATATGTTAAACACATTCTACAAAATCTGAATTCGACCTGAATATTCTATATCTATGCATTATTTCTCAAAAAATAGTCTTGAGCTAAAAAAAATAGAGCCCAGAACGTTTTTAGCCTAAAAATTAGCCCAAAATGTTTTGGGCCTATAATATAATGAAGAAAAAAAGTCCAACGAAACCCAACCTTGATCTACCTGGGGTGGCTCGGATTCAAGAGTCATTTCAAGTCAAGGTCGGGGTGGGTGAAATCTAACCTGAAACCCAAAAAGTCCAGTCCTACTGCCTTATACATTTAAAAACAATCAATTCTTACCTTCCATTTGATTTGGATGTAAACCACATGCAAAATGACCAAAATGCCCTTACAAGAAAAAATTATTGAACTTTTTATTAAAAAATGATATATAAATAAAAAGAAATAGTTTTTGAATAGAAATTGAATTTTAAGGTTGCATATAATAGTTTTATATTCCTCTCTTTACAGGACACATGGACATTTTTTACTAACGACAATTGAACTGTGAGACCAATTTTATCATAAAAGTGTACTTCAGGGACCTTCACGTTGAAATCAGTACCTTAAGGACTGAAATATTAAAATTTTGAGAAAAATTTCATGCCACAAGGTAGCCTACGATTGGCGCTAATATGACATCTAAAATCCGCATAAGCATTATTCCGTATGTTGGCTATAATAATAGGACGAAGAATCGATTTGTTAAAATTTTAAGAAAAAATTTCATGCCACAGGATAGCCTACGATTGACATTGATATGACATCTAAAATTAGCATAAGCATCATTCCGTCTGTTGGCTATGATAATAGGACAGAGGATTGATTTATCTAAAAAACTTACCTCAGAAGCCTGACAGTTGAAATCGATACCCGAGGGACTAAAATGTTAAAAGTGTAAATTACAGATCCTATATGATAATTAAGCATTTTTATGTAAATACGTAAATCATTAAGCGTGTCAATATCAAAAATATTTTCTTGAAAATATATTAAAAGAATAACCAAACACTGTAAAGGAAAATTTTTTTTCTTGAAAATGTTTCAATGAAAAGTTTTTTTAAGTAAAATAATAGTTTCCCAAGCAAACAAACAGACTCTAAATACATGATAAAAAGACCAAGTTAACCTAACAGAGCAATTAAAACCTTGGAATCGTTGAGGAAATTATTCAAAAGCATTGTCAATAGAAAATGAAAGCTGCCGCAACTCCTCTAGAGTGACATCACTAAATTCTCTCTCGTTATAACATAAAAGTCTCTGTTTTAGATTTTAGGCAGCTTGAAAAAAGGCCAGGACACAGAGCTAACCGCATTACGATTCCATTTTATACACCTTAGGTCAACAGGTGCCTAAATATCAACCAGCAGGTAAAGAAGGCAGTAGAGAATTCTAAAAATGACATTATAAATGGATAGGAGTACGTTGATAAGCGGCAAAAACAAAGGGACAAAGATAGATTTCATCTTTACATATCTATGAGAGCTGATCAAGTCATATTTGATCATCTAATGCTGGGTTTGACTCCCATTGAACTGCCATGGTAATTAAAATAATAGAAGCTACTTCCAAGGCATTCATCATTCAACATTTCTGGGGATTTGGTAGCCTAAAGAATTTCAGGATTTGGTAGCCTAAAGCTGCACATTCACACAACAAAGGTACAACATTCTAAAACATTACCTAGGGAACTCCATCGAAGCTCCAAGCTCATTTTACTAACTTGTTGGCAAGAAAAGTGCCTTTCCTTTTTAAGACATTTCCAAGTGGAAACAAAATTTCTTCAAGGGTTTTGATGGGCTAAACAGGATTAAAAATACTGAAATTCGACACTATGACATTGTATTGAATAAAAGGCAAATTACCCAAAAAAGCAAGGAAAGTCAAGGGGAAGAAAGCACCGCCATCATTTAAACAACCCAGTCCAATCGTAAATCTAGAAATTTAAAGTGCCTTGAAGCCAAAAAGAAACCAAAATCGAATCTAACAGAAAGGATTTGCTCAATTATTACACAACCACAATAAATCTAGGCAGAAATTACCTGAATTGTCTCAATGTTTAGATTTGAGACTTCAAAATGTCGAAGCTGAAAAATTGATTTCGATATCGCACGAAGAGGGAGAGAGAGAGAGAGAGAGAGATTGGGAGCGAGAAGTTTTGACAGAGCGAGAGAGAGAAGCAGAAGCGAGGGAGAGGAGCAGCCTTCAGCGAGAGAGAAAGTAACGTGGTAGGGGGAGAGGTTTTAGTCGGGGCTCAGGATGGTGTGATAATAATTTTTTGAAATGAGATTCTACTATTTTTTAGGTGAAGCCGCTTTAAAGAAACTGAGGCTACATTTTCCAGTTGACCGAATTTAGAATTAGTTGACTACAGAGTCCAAAATTCTCGAAACGCCTGGAAGTGAGGAAAGTACTCTTTCAAAAGAAGTTTACGGCAAAACAAACGGACCCTAAGATTTCAAATTTTCATGGACTTGTTTCCCAGAAAACTGCATAACATATGGGCCAATTGTGGGGTTCAAGGTGGAAATTTGGCTTCGACCGTAAATAACTTCAAATAAGGCAGAGGGGTCTTGGGCCACGTGACCAGAACAATACGAAGAAAACACCACCCAAATAAAATAAAAAAAAAAGGAGAGAGAGAGAGAGAAGAGTGCTTTACCGTAAATTTTGATAGAATAGTAATGCCATATTACCATGGAGTTGCCCCTACTAATTTAATTTTAAAGAGGAAAATGTTGAAGTTTGGATGGAAAAAGAAAAAAAAAATTGGAACGCAACAAATTATATTGAAGTTTGTAAAAAAGTATTAAAATTTATAATAAAAAAATCGTAGACCCGAAAATGTTATTTTATTTTTTTGTCACGAAATTGTGTCAATCTCGTATTTTGTACAGTGACAGAACCATGATTAAATTTGAAAAGAGACAAACTCTTAAAACGAAATGACAAGACCGATATGAAGAAAACACCACCCAAAAATAAAAATAAAGAGAAGAGTGCTTAATCGTAAATTTTGATAGAATAGTAATGCCATGTTACCATGGAATTGCCCCTACTAATTTAATTTTAAAGAGGAAAATGTTGAAGTTTGGATGGAAAAAGAAAAAAAAAATTGGAATGCAATAGATTGTATTGAAGCTCGTAAAAAAAGTGTTAAAATTTATAATAAAAAAATGCATTCTTTAAAAAATCATAGACCTGTGTGTATTTTATTTTTTGTCACGAAATTGCGTCAATCTCGTATTCCGTGCAGTGACGGAACCATAATTGAATTTGAAAGGGGGCAAACTACAAAAGCGAAATGACCAAAAAAAAAAATTCTATGCAATGTAAGAAAGTTTCTTTGAGTTCAAATATATAAAATTTAGGACTAAAAACGTTAAATTGGAATTGTCCCCTTGAAAACGAATACAAATAAGCTTCCCATATGATTTCGCAACCAATAAAAAAATGATCTTGAACAAAGCAATAAATAAAATTATTCTGAAATTTTCCTTCACAGTGGAGGAAAGAGGGACGGAGAGGCAGAGAACAAACCTCAACTCTTTACAGATGTCAAAATTGGTGAATATGAAACTGCTTTCAAGCTGATGAAGAATATGGCTAATAACCCAATCAAGAAGGCTTCATTCCCACTTTGCAAAAATCCATTTCATCCATGTTGACAAGCAGTCCATGGAAAGATGTTCTGGCAAGTCTGCCTACAAAATAGCAAGATGATCATAGAATCTGTTACACAACTGTTCTATTATTTGCACCAGTCACAATAACTTTCACGTAGACCACCATTAAATGGGAGTCCAATGAACAACGGATGAAACTATTCAGACCAGCAATAAATAGGAACGAGGGAATGGTTATTGCAGAATAAGACTGGCTTGAAAAAGGCATAACAAAGCTGCTTCTTATTCTTTTTCTGCTGAGAAAAAGAATGGTTATATTGCATCCATAGCAGCGTTTCCTTTTTGGTAGGGTTAGTGGGGAAGGGAAGTGAAAATCTCAAAGGAACTAGTATGGCATTACACAAGTGTGACTTACGAATTAAAAAAGTTTCTTCAATTGAGCAATTTAAAATGATGTAAAGACCAGACCTCACTTGGAGCAAAATCAAGGTCATAATCCAAGGATAAATATGCTGCTCCATAACTTAAGTTTGGAAGACTATAATCTAGCGATGCAGAAACTATTTGACAAATCAAATTTACAATCAAAGGATTCGGATCATCAAAACAGATTGGATGCAGTTTCTTGTGTTTCCCTGATACATTTTAGAACAATATACACCCTGTATCAAGAACTAAAGTAAGTGCCTTACCACAATACCATACCCTTGCAATGCAAACCTCAACAAAACATGGCAGCCAACAGAATTTGTCTTGTTTATATAGAAATTAAGCCACAGTGAAGAAAAACTAGAGAGAGAGAGAGAACCCGAGAGAGGTAGAGAGGGAGAGAGAGAGCCCGTGGAGGAGAGAGGGACGGAGAGGCAGAGAGGGAGAGAGTCGAGAGAGAGTCGGACGGAGACGTCGGAGAGGCAGAGAGGGAGAGAGAGCCGGCGGTTGAGGAGATAGGGTTACACCAGCCTGGGCTTTTTTGTTTTTTTACCGGGCTGAGCTGGGCGAATGGGCTTGGGCTGGGCAGGCCTGGGCTAAAGGGCGAAGTTTTCTTATAAAAAAAAATGGCCTGGGTCCGCCTCTGATTCCGTGTGCATGACAAATCTTGAAACATCTGGAGAGTTGCACAACCATGGACCCGTTCCCACACGCTGTTAAGTAACCGCCAGTCTTGTGGGGGATTTTAGTTGCTTCGAGAAACATATAAATGCTTGATTTTTTTATTTTTTTTATTTTTTGTAAGTGTATAAATGCTTGATTAAAAAGCAAAGAGAAACGTAAATGCTTAAAGCGACAACCACGAAGTTCAGAGAGAGAGAGAGAGAGAGAGAGAAAAGAAAAGAAGGTCTGTTTTGGAAGATATGAATCGTCTTTAGCGAAAGCCGCATCAAACTGGGTCCCCTTGCTTTCTCTTCTAACCAAGTGGCCTCTAGCGAATAGACCGACATAAACATGAAAAGACAAGTTGTACTCCTAAGAAAGCTAAAGAAGCAGTCAGGGCGGCTGACAGAGTAGAGGGTGAGTCAATCGTACTCCTAATTAAGAAGGTTCATATTACGAAGTTTATATATTATAGTAAAATTAAAAAATTTTAATTATTATATTATATATTATATTATAATTAAAATTAAGAGTAAGAAAAAAAGTTTAAAATTTTTCAGATAAAATTTAATGAAAGATTACAAAATAAGAATATTTAAAAATTAGTTTATAAAATTAAAATAAAAAATAAAAAACACATAATAGAAACTAACATTTCATACTCTTTTCAAAATAATGGCACTATCAACTTCAATTTTTAAAATAATTATCATTCGTGATAAATTCTTAGTTTTTAAAATCTAGAACCACAATTATCTATACAGCTACTTGAAATACTTAGGTGGTGTTCTTTTTCTTAAAATTTCAGGGCATTAAAATTTTCAGCAAAATAAACACTCTAAAATTTTCAACTTTTACACATACATACTCTATTTTTTACAAACCCCAATAAATTTCAATAAAATAAAGATTCTTAAAATTTCAGGAATATTTTCTTAAACTTTTGACAAATGAACACCCCCTTAATCTAATAAAAGAATTAGATTGTTTTTCAAATTTTATTATTACATATAGAATATTATTTATGTAAAATACCTTGCATTTGCAAAAAGCTTATCCAAACTAAAGATAATAAAAAATTATTTACTAACAACTATCTCAAAATAGATTAAGATTTTATCTAAGAAAATTGATTTATTGAGTAAAATTGAATATAAAAATTTAATTAGTAATTTTGTATTAAAAAAAAAGTACGAAACAAATTTATGGTTTAATTTTAAAATTTATTATTTTTTAAAAAAAAATTAAAAGTCCTCATTTTTATTGACTATATTTGGCTTTTTTTAAAAAAAAAATTCAAAAAATTTTACACAATCATTTTTTCATCAATTCTAATACCTTTTTATAAACTTCAATAACTTTTTACAAATTTTAACAAATTTTTTACAAATCTAATAACTTTTAACAAACTTTTGATCGATTCCAATATAATTTATACTAATTCTAACAAAAATAAATACAAAAAAATATTTTAAAAACAAACCAAATATAATCATTATTTTCCTGAGGCCCTCAAAAATATTGAGCCTCACCTGGAAGCAGTGCATGTATATATATATAGTCGAAAATCATATACAGATATTACCCTGAAACGACAATATCTTGCATCAAGTTGAGGGATAAACCGTGACGTCGAAGACACCGGACGACGTCTTTTGGCCACTTATGTGCCGGAGCGGAGCCCCGAGCCAAGAGGCGTCTCAACTCTGTCTCTTTGCATGTAGTCTAGGTCGGGATATTTGATCCCTTTACAAACGAATCACCACTCCCATGAGCTTTCGCTTTCCAGATCCGCGCCCACGCCTAGTCGCCCGTGCTTTTCTTCGCGACGAAGGAAAAGTTGCAATTGGAGCTCGATGCTCTGTACCCGCCTCCCTCACACAAAAACGTCCCAATCATCGTTGACAGTGACCGTAGTGGGACAGTACAGTTCTGCGAATGACCTTTCTTTACTCACCATGTAACGCACAGTAGCGCCTTTAACGTACCTAATAAAACTGAGTGGAAATTACTTTTTTCCGTTCACTGATTAGCGAGGATAATGTGGGTTCACGTGGGAAATTACTGGTGTGGCTGCCGACCCTTTTAAGCAACTGCGGATAAAGATTCAAAACGTCAGAAAGTGAGTGAAAATGATCTTCGCTTCCATCAGTCAAAACTGGGTTACAGAGACAAGGAACTGTTTGGTTGGTGGGAAAATAAAATAAGAGAGGGCAGAGGCGTCTATTGCTTTTTTGTTTAGTGTTTTTTGACGTCATGTTGTAGGCTGAGTCAAGATGAACAAATCCTAAATACCAGTAGTTCCGTAGCAGTTTGAGCCTCTGTGGCTTATTTTTAAAATCTCTCAAAACTTTTCCTTATTGAAAGATGCTACACATATCTTGACTTCTCTGGGTTATAATTATTGGGTTCACGAACAACAAGACGTACCGTAACCATATTAGCAACGGTAGACGTATTTTATGTCCAAAATAATTCTTAAATGTAAAACCCATGGGGCATGGCGATAAGTATCCATCAAAACACTGGCCAATTAGGATACATTTTAAAGTAGGGTAAATTTTTAAGGCGAAATGATAAAAAAAAATTAGAGAAATTAGCAATATGGTCACTAGGTTTATACCACGCTGACGATAACTTCGTGACGATTTGATCCTGCTGTCAAACTTCTGTCAATTCATTTAACGGAATGCCCTGCTACGTCAGCGCCACAAGTCAGCTAGTTTAAGACGTCAGCCAAAATCCTTAAGCAAAATGCTGCGTTTAGTCATGTAAATTAAAGGAAAATTGACAATATGGTCACTAGGTTTATACCACGCTGACGATTTAGTTACTAAGTTTCATTTTTTTACATTATGGTCACTGAGTCCATACCCGTGTGACGATTTGATCCTTCTGTCCATATTCCGTCAATTCATTTAACGGAATCCAATGCCACGTCACCAAAACACGTCATGCAAATTAACCACGAGATAAAAATTATCATTTTATATGTTTTAAAAAAAATTTTTTTCAATTAAATTGACGAAATTTTTTAAATAACAATACGAAATATCTAAAATCAATAGTTGTTAAGTAAAATGTGACAAAAATAATATCTAAAAGTGACTCCCATAATTAAAGTGTGGTAAGTGTATATATCATTTAATAAAAACATAACAGTCGATAAGTCTATAAGTGAAATTTCCTGTATTGGCTCATGTCTATGTGGCATCAAAGACCGTCGATATTCAAACAAAGCTCTATTAATATTAGTCCAGGAAAAAAAAATTATTATAACCCACTACAATATTGGCGGAGGCCCGAGTGGATGTGATAAGAGCCAAAAAAGAAAGAAAAAAAAAATATATATATATATATATCATGATTTCCATCCACACAATACATGAATGAAAGGAGATATCCAAAGAATTATTCCTTATGGGCATTAGTAGATTATAAATATGGTCAGTTGTCTAATCTCTTATTATCTTTTTCATACCTTGAAGCCTAATTAATTCTCTGCTTTAGTGGGTTATGATTTGCAGAATAAACTCAACCTCATCATCAATCATGCTACCTTTGCTGATCTACTTGCAACAACTACCACGTGATAATATAACTTCTTTTTAAGCAAGTGAATATAAATTTTCATTGCTTATATAAAAAAAAAAAAGAATATATAAATTTTCATAAAGTAGAAATATATTGTTATATTAGGGACAGAGCTAATGCCAATGGATTTTATAGTATGATCGTAAATAGAAGCTTGAGTCACTTGTGTTTCCGAGTCAAAATTTTGGTTTATAAAATAATCTTTTTCTGTTAAATTATATTTTTATGACAATAAATATAAAAATTCACTTATCATTTTTTTTAGATGTAGTGACAGAATATGAATGGAAGGACCATATCGTCACACGAGTATGTACTCAGTGACCAAAATATAAAAAAAATAAACCTAGTGACTATTTTGTCCATGGGGTATAAAACCTAATAATTAAATTGTCATTTTCCCTTAAAGGAAAAAGCGCAGCGCTTTATTTAATGATAATCTGAAGTGGTTAATATGGCTGATGTGTGGCGCTGAGGTGTAAAAAAGCTGATGTGGCAAGACATTCCGTTAAATGGATTGACGGAGGTTTGACGATAGGACCAAATCATTATGAGAGTATGGACTGAGTGACCATAAATTAAAAAAATGAAACCTAATAACTAAATCGTTAGCGCAGTATAAACCTAGTGATCATTTACTTCAAAAAGTGTCTTAAAGTTAAAATATCAAAAATTAAAAACTAAAAGTATTAAAAATATTAAAATACATGTACAACTATTTGCTAAGACTGAGAGGTTGTAATTGGATCTTACGGGTCTGCATCTTTTGAAAACTTGCAAAATGACTTCATTTTTAATAGTTTCAAAAAAATTTCTATCAATGCTACCGTGTTATCATGTATCCACTTATCTTCTATCTTATTACGCAAGTCAATCTTGATTATTTATTTTATATATTTTTGTAATTAACACCCCTATGGCTAAATTCTAATTGGGATTGCTACCTCTCTCATAAAAATTAGATTGTTCTCTTTTGAAAACTCTTCCCCTCTTAGGTGAATACATGCCTTCCGTTCCAAAAATAATATGATGTATGTCTCTTTTATTCTCGGTATAGGTTAACTATACAAAAAATATGGGCTCAGAAAAATCTTTGAAGAGATCAGAATGCACTTCTTTCGGGGAGAAGCTGTTTTTAGATTATGGATAGTTATTCTAAAACAAAACTCCTAGTTGAGTTGTTGGGTTTTGGATGGTAGATTAGAGCCTGATATTCGATTGTTCGCAGAAAAAAGAGTAGATGGAAAAAAAAAAGTTCAATTGGCAAATTAAAAAATGAATCGGCCGGAAATCAGAATCCCCTGCCAAAATACAATCAAGTCGAGAACAAAATTTCTACTTCTACTAGATGTTTCTCTTGAAACAAATGCTTTAATTCTCCCATGGATATCGGAATATGTAGTGGGCGGCGCCAATCGCCTGGTTGGAGTAGCACCAAACTCTCAAAATGTCTAATTTTGGTCAAAACCTTAAAAAAAGATAAAAATTCTTACTTTTGGCAGAACCAACCCGCACTGTCAATACAAAACGTACGTCTCTTCATAACAGAAAATAGTATTTAATGTTTATTTATTTTTATTTTTAAGGTTATTTCAGTCAATTTTTATCTTGTTTTACTGTCAAATCGGCTGACGATAATCGTTTTTATTTTCTCATGAATGATATATTAATCAGAGATTTAAAAATTAAAAAGAACTATCGATTATTTGGGAACCCTTTTTTCTTAAAATGCAGCAAACATAATTTAAGTTTTACTGCATGGACTCGAAACTTTTGTCAAACAGTTGGTGAACAAGAGAGCACGTGCTTCAATATGATGGCGTTTGATATCACGAGGTATTAAAATTTTAAGAAAATTTTTAATATCTACTTATACGCATTCTAAATTTTTCATAAATATTAATAAATTTTAATAGTTAAAGTTTTTAAATTTTTTTTTAAATATTCTTTATAATTTTGACAAACAAAGATTTGTGCAGTAGGTATAACTATACTCGAACCCAAACCGACTCAGTGGGGTTATCAAACCTAGGGTATGTTCGGTTGCCTATTTTTTTTAAGATTTACATCTTACTTTTTTATATTTACAATTTAAATATCACAAAACACACATATTTCAATACAACACTTTATTACTTTTTTTACAAATATCAATCTTTTTTAATAACTTCTACACGCATACCAATACAACTTTAACATCACCTAAATATTTATAATTTTATTGCATTCTTACAAATTATTTCCAAACGAACTTCCTGACCCTCGACCCTTCCTATTGGAAGTAGACTCGAAAAGTCAAGGTAGACCCTATTTCTATAAATTCTAATTGATTTCCGTACTACCAACTCGAAGAAACCGGGTACTAAGTTGCGGGTCGGTTTAGTACTCCGGAGGTTTTGGAACTCCCCCTAAATTAATTCAAAATAACAGGAAGGACCATGGCAGTATGGCACTGTGAATTTGTGGTGCCCCACGGTGTCCGTGAGAGAGATCTCGTCCAGACTCCAGACCCAACAAGACAGAGGCAAGTGCAACATTGCTGATTGCTCTGAAAAGGGCATCTCATTGTCTACAAATCAAATGACAAAACGACCCCATTCTATCAGGAAGGGAAAATACAAAACAGAAGGCTATTGTGGACAATCCGCAGCCCCAATGATCAAGTCCCGGATTCTGGGTCCAAACTCCAATGTCCAAAACAAATAGCCCCACCTACATCCCTAGACTAACCCTTTTCCCAAAGAGACTCGTGTCAGTGCATCAACAGGGGACGTAAGCAAACTGTATAAGGAAGAAAAGATCCGTCGGGTACAGAAGACGGTGAAAGATAGGCAAACATTTGGCAAAGTGTGAACCTTTTTCATTGTCCATTTAATATTTTAATCTTTCAGAATTTTAACTTTTTTTATTTTTCTAGGAATAGATGCTATTCTCTAGGTTTAAGAGTTTTGCAGTATCAAAATTTATAATATTAAGTGCTTAAATAGTAAAATGGATTGCTGTAGTGGGATATTTAATACTAAAAAGACAAAGAATACTTATTAATATTTTTGAGATAATAAAAGGTTAATAAATAGCATATGCTTTGATGACTGACAGGAAGATAATTTTTCACTTAGAAAACAAACTGAAGCTTATCTAAGAAAAATTTTGAAATTCAAAGTAATAAAAATTGAATATGCCTTGGCAGTGTCAAAAATGAAATTTTATAAAATTTAATCTCTGTGATGTAAAAGAGGTTTATTTACCGAAATTTTAAGAATTTTTTAAATATTAAAACTTATTAAAATTTATAAAAAAAAAAATATAAAATATCTGTATAAGAATGTAAAGTTTATTAAAATTTATAAAATATATTTAATACGATAAAAATTTTAGACCCAATAAATTTAGCAAACAAAGACCCTCGTCATCTCAGATTGTTGGTTCCCAGCTGGACCTGGACAGTTGTGGAGCCTTCTCTTCTCCCCCACCTCACATGTCCCATCAACTTTTTTCAACTACTTTATCTGCGAGGAGATTCCAAAGTTCTTCTTCGCCTTTATTTTCTCATTTTAGACTTCCTTTAAGAAAAATTGTAAAATCGTTTAATTCATCACCTTGCCAGGCCGTTTTGTTCTATAAATTCCCCAACCCACAGTCTTCAAAGTCCCCTTCTCTTTCGCTTTCTGTTCCTTCTCTTTCTTTTACGCTTCTCTTGCAGATATTTTGTGGTATAGCTTCGGAGAGAATCTCTGGCTTTAACCTGAAGCTAGCTACCACTTCTCGGGGTTCTGATTTTTTTAAAGTCCAAAACCCTCTTGCAAGCCTGTCGATTTCTTTTTTTTCCTTCGGAGATACTTGCTCCTTGAAAATCTCAGAAAAATTCCAACCTTTGTATGTTGGGTTGGAGTTTCTGAGGCCATCTCTATTCTCGAACTCGGAAGTCTACACGGTTTATCTTAATGCTAAACACTGTGTTCTTGATGTTTGAGATTCATGTCACCAATTCTGTGTGAAATTCTCCTTTCTGGTTGTATGATAAATTCTGCATTCAGGCAGAGGACCCACTTAGTTCAATCATTCTCAGTTGTCTTCCTGTACTGGTTGTACTACGTTTCATGATATTTCTCCTCTCAAGCTCCGAGTATTAGCCTATTATACTATAATTATAGTACTACTATCTGCTATATTAGTGGTTTTGATTATATCTAAATCCTGCTTATCTCTCTTAGTTTACTGTTGCTGTAAAAAAAAAGTCTGCACAATTTTCTGTGGTTCATGGCTTCCTCTAGTGGGACATCTTCGGGGTCCTCTTTCATCCAGAACTCGGGCTCTGAAGAGGACTTGCTAGCTTTGATGGATCAGAGGAAAAGGAAGAGAATGATATCGAACCGAGAATCCGCAAGACGGTCTCGGATGAGGAAACAGAAGCATTTGGACGAACTGATGTCCCAGGTGGGTCAGCTCAGGAAGGAGAACCACCAGATCATCACCAGCGTGAACATCACCACCCAGCATTACTTGAATATTGAGGCCGAAAACTCAATACTCAGAGCTCAAGTGGGTGAGCTTAGCCACCGATTGCAGTCCCTGAATGAGATTATCAGTTTCTTGAATACGAGCAATGGTGGTTTTGCAGCTGGGGACTCGAGCACCTTCACTGAGCCAATCGATAGCCTTTTGAACCCAATGAATCTGTCGTATTTGAATCAGCCTATCATGGCCGCTGCAGACATGTTTCAGTACTAGTATTGGTGTGTTTTCTTGGTGTTTTAATTGCAGTAAGAGAGAGGGCTTTTTATGTTTTAGTTTTTAGTGCCTGGCCTATGGTTAGAAGCACCACTCCTAATGGAGGTGGTAACAAATAAAAAATGTATTATGTACTAGTGCGTCAGTCCAGCTGTGTTTTATAATGTATTTCTGTGTTTGTAAATGGTGGCTTTCCCCGTTATTGCAGTGGGTTGCTGTTGCTGTTACTATTTTTATAATAATGTTGACTAATTCCCGCATAACTCTGCCCAACTGGTGTGAATGCTAACAACAATATCTTTTCCTTTCTTTTGACTAAATTATCAGATAAACAATGGCTCTTGTATAAATCTTCGACAATTTAATGCCAGCAATGAATTATTCTGCCCTGTTTTATCTTTTTGTTTGACAAAGTGAACGGAGAACTCGTACATGTCGAGCAGTGACTCTGTTCTGAATGCAATTCCGAGCTGTAAATCGTTTTATCCGTTCTCCCATTACGTTTAAGTGTCATTTCCTCTGTCTAATTCATTATTTCATCTGGATCAGAACGTGAAATACGAGTCAACAATGTGCTTACTAGGAATGAAAACGACTCTCTTCGATGCTTAGGAGCCAAGCATATTGATCTATAAGCCAGCACTCTCTGTTTCCTCTCTCAAAATTCCACTGAATTTAGAACATGATCTAGTGAGGGGAGTATGAACAAGAAGCACTCTGCAGTTTCCTCCTCGTAGGAATGGCAATAGCTGCGTAAAATAGCAACTACCAAGCTACTCACGCTCCAATCTAAGTGGTGATTTAATTGGTCTCGGCGTTTGCTCAAAATTAGACTAGAGACAAGAAATCCTTATATCGAACATCCCATGATTAAGATTCGTTGCAATTTCGTGAGACTATGGTGAAGGTCTAATCCTTCAAATTTATTAATTATAGCTCAATCCAAATATTTCATAGCAAGTAGAAAAGCTTCTATGATCACGCTCAAGGAAAAGTTAGTCACGCTTAATCAACCTCTATCATCTTTTTTGCTTAGAAAAAAAGTTATTCTAAGCTGCAAACATTTGCAGTCTTTTGTGAGAATACAAATAAAGAAACGAAGAGGAACGAAAACAAACGAAAAATGTAAATTCATTGCACTTCTGTAAGGCTGTAGTGAAGGTCTAAACACTCCAATTTATTAGTTATAACTCAATCCAAACATACCACACAGGTAAAGAGCTCCTATAATCACGCCCAAATAGAAGCGGGTCACGCTTGATCACCCCCTACCATCTTTTTTGCTCAGAAAAAAAAAGTCACTCCACGCTGCAAACATTTACCGTCTTTGTGTGAACACAAATGAAGAGACGGAGAGCACCGAAAACAGATAAAGAATGTAAACCAAAGATGTAACCCAATGTTAAGGTCACTGGAAGACTGAGGGTATATAAAAAGCCAAAGGGCCACATGCTGCATTTTTTTTCTCTTTTTCTTCCCTCTCTAAAGAGTTGAAATGGAAGTGCCCATGTTGTGGAGGAACCAGTAACCCCACGTGCAGGGAAGGACGTTTTCCAATGCAAGTATCAAAAAACACATATAAAGAGCCAGAAATTAAGCTGCATTTTTATATTGGTTCTGTAAGAAATACCTGCAATTTATTTAGAAAAATAATCATTCATCATAATTGTACGATAAGCATGTGCTAAATGCTATGTGGGTCGGCTTTGGTCTCCTCTCTTTTGATAGAAGGAAACACGAAGGAAACTGCGTATTTTCAGAAAAGGATCTCGTCTTCCCGTGGATGAAGACTTAGGTGTTGTTTGTTTCCCCAATATTTTGAGATATGAAAATTTTCAGTAAAATAAACATATTTTAATATTTTTAACTTTTACACATACATACTTCATCTTTCACGAATCTCAATAAATTTCATTTAAAGTAAAGATTTTCAAAATTTCAAAATATTCCTCCGAAATTTTGGCAAACAAAGGCCCCCTAATTCAAATGGGATAGTTTCAATTGACCATATTGACTTCAGGGTTTGAAGGTGTATACAAAAGGGCAAATGCAGCAATTTTAAAGGAGCATGGGCCTTGGGGCGCAATACTGCTGCTTTTCGTGATTTGCAAACGAGCCATTACGGAACTGGTTCATTTTTTAAGTTCTGTTTTGGTAAAAAGTGATCCATTTCTAATTAGACATCCATAGAGCAGCCAACAAGTGTTCAAAGAGTAATGAACTCGTAACACTTTCTGTGCGTAGAGAAAGCCAATTCAAATGGCAAGTGGGCTCCAACTTGATTTCTTTTGCTGAGAGACAGCTGCTCTGCTTCGCTAAGATTCCAATACCTTTTGCACCTTCCAATCTCCAATCTACAAAACGAACAAAAAAAAATCATCATGAGAGAGAGAGAGAAGAAGAGGGGGAACAATATATTTTCTTTCAGATTTAGAGGAATAATTAAAGATTCATCAGCCTGTCATTATTAGCCACATTTTTCTTCCACAAAATACAAAAACATTGCTAGGGGACAAGGGCTGTCATGTTATGGTCCAGTCTAAATCATAGTTCCGTAAGCATTCCAACAACTTATTGCTTTCCTTAATCTCTGTTTTCGAGAGTAACATGTAAGGTAGTCAATTATCACAAAAGACAAGCAAAGCAGCACGCGTAATAAAATGACCAAATTACTCTCATATTCCGTGTGCCCGTAAAGTTTTGTGAAAACCCCGATTGGCAGGGCATGCTGGAAAACAGGGGTGGGCACTAATTAAAAAGGAAACAGAGAGAGATCAAACCTATTCGATCACAGGACTTTTCCCTTTGAAGCGAGTTTCAAAAAATATAATTCGACTAGGTTGTTTGATCAAACTCTGAAACCTTAAACGAGAAAGATGGTTGTCTTTGGGGGATCGTGGATTCAAGGGCCCAATTCAATCAATGGAAGTCTAGTTATATTGCAATCCCATTAGGTTAAAACTTTTGTCTTTTTAATTCTCTTTTCTCGGTCGAGAAAGCTACAGAGCTTGGAAATTGGAGGCATGGAGTTAGGCACGATGGACCCATGATAGCAAGTGGTTGTTGGCAAGTTTGTTCTGAAGTTAACAGGGGAATCATTTCAGATCATCTGCGAAACTATAATCAAGATTGTGGGAAAAGATCTGGATCCTGGTCGATTGCTTAATCATTTGGGTTCTACTTTACCCTGAGGAGTGAAGTAACTTTTTGAACGGATCTTCAAGCTATCTTTAGAACTCTATCTTCCCTCAAACTACAGAGTGAAGGAAAACGAGCAGAAGAAGTTTTTTTTAATAAGGGTTTTTATTTTTTTATGCTGGAAGATTTATAAGTTTCAAATAAGGGCAGGTTTGGTATTATCTCATTAATTCATCCCTCCTCTTGAAAATATCTTGAGAAGGACAAAAAAATTCAAAAGCATATACGCTATGTTACCTGCTAACCACCAAATTATATATACGCTTCAGGCTTGTTTAATTTCAGACGTTCTTTTTTGGGCAAAAAAAGGGAGAAACATTGGCTTGAATTCCAGTAACTTTGAACCAATTGGAACCCAACAGGCTGCATTTGCGTCATCATCCACAGCTTCAAATTAATAAACAAGGCAATATAAATATAAATATCAATTTCTATTTTAAGTATTTAGAGCGTAATTATGGAATTTGCCCAGAGAACATTGCCTTTTCGTGCAAAAGATTATAAATAATTTAAATTAATAGATGCGTTACAAAATTAAAAAAGAGCAAAGCTATCCACATTGGTAAAAAGCATCAATACTCCGTTTAAGACCATTCTTTTTATCAAATGACTTATGATATTGATGCGACATGAACGGTGTCGTTAATTTTATCATTAAACGTTTAGAAAAATAAATTAATGAAAAATGTTCGAAGGAACAAAATGAAGAAAGTCGGTAGATTTGGTTAGGCAGTTGGTAATATTAATTCTGAAAAGAAAAAGCAAGCCATGGCATTGGCATGGCATAAAGCAACGCAGGCAGACCCGTCGTCTAGAAGAAGGAACGATGATGACGACATCTCCCAACATGCTTCTTCTTTCTTGCTTTCTTTCTTTTTGCCTTTTTCGATTTCGTTGCAGGTTAGAAAGAAAAAGTCACATTAGTTTAGTGAGAGCACGTGGACAACCTTGCACTTGAACGGCTCACATGAACTGGGGAAAAAGGTCTCGGTCTCCTAATTAATTAATTAGTTTAGTGGGAGATTAATACAAACACATCCGAGAATCTCATTTGGTTTTTACTCAAGCAAGCATCAATCGAATGCGTACAAGTTTCATATTCGTTCGCACAGATTAAAAATTTGAAAATCCGAGTGAAGTAACTCGTATCAATAATTTTAGATACAGATCAATTTTAATTCTTGTTGTTTATCGAGAACTACTTCTCCATTTAATTAAAAAAAAAAAAAAAAAATCTTATTTAATTTTTTTTTTTTTTTTTTTTTTTTTTTTTTTTTTTTGTTTTTTTGTTTGCGTTTATTTTCCATTCCTAATTATAGTGCTTATTTGTGCCTAATGTGCTTGTCGTGTGCCAGCCTTGAAACTAGAATAATAAAAGCATTGATCCAATTTTTTAAAGCCCACTTAATCAAATTTTTTAATGCTTGGGAAAAAGCGTGGACTTAGAATGGGAAAGGCATAGTGCTGAATGCTAATTGTGCTATTGTGCTAAAATCATGTGATTGAAGAATCACACTTTAGAGAAGGGGAAGAGAGGTTTGTTCTAGAAGGGGAAGCGATTCTTTTTGGCCAAACTAATAGAGAGTTGTGTCCCACATCGGGAGTTTGATTCGGAAGAATTTATGCCATGAATCTCATCCACATAATGCCAAAGGGTGAGGACTGAGGAGCAACTCGCCAGCAGAAAATAAATGCCATTGCCACCCCTCGACAAAAGAATATTAGGGGGTGGAAAGTGCATAAAGATACGAGGAGAAAGTGAAAATATAAAATATTTTTTGTTGTTCCTTGGCTTAATGCTGCCTTCCTATTGATTGAAAATAAAGCTTCACGCTTCCTCTGTACTTTGCAAATAGCGCTGGGAGAAAGGAACACATTAATGCATTTTCCAGGTTCATTTCCTTTGTTTCTTTGCGGCTGCTGCTTCTTGTTATTTTCCTTCGGCGGTGCAACTTGTACGAGGGTTTTATTTACAATTTGATTTCGGTGGCCCCCATGAAAATGATCAGATCCGTTGGTTGCTTTGCTTTGCCAATTGGGGAAGAAATATTCTCCTGCCCATATATGCGCGTGTCCTCTTTAAAGGAACCTGCTACGTTACACAAAACTACCACGCTTTTTTGCCATTTGCAATTTAAATTATTAAACTCGACCGTATTACACCTCAAATTATTAATAACTTTATACCTTTTACATCTTAAGTTAAGATTTTAAAATTAATAAAAAAAAATTGCACAATTTGAATGGTCAAATCATAGCAGAGGATACTTTTTGACTAATTCTAAAATATGTGCAATCTTATGTCCCACACAAATTAAGCAATTATCAAACTAAAGGCTTTTAGATGACCCGAAATGTTAATAGCACTTATGAGGTCTTGAATTGATCCTTGAAAGGAACATACTATTAAGAGCCAAGTCTTAACTATTAAGCCAACTCCTTAAAGTCAGTGCAAAATATGATTAGTAAAAGGTGCAAAGTGTGATTTTCTTACGCTGTGTTTGTTTCGGAGTAAAATGAGAAAATATTTGTAGGGAAAACTAAACAAGCTTTGTTTGGCTAATTCTTTGAAAGTGTTTGGTTGTTGCTTGAAAATTTTAAAAATATTTTGTAGTAGTTTCAATTTGCCCTCTTTTTTTTGTGAGCTTGTTTAGTTTGATGTACCAAAAAAAAAAAGAGAAATGACAACAACAAAAAATTTATATATCAAACAAATCATGTACTTGTTAAAACTCTATCCTTGAGAGAAAGAGAAGAAGTTGACGAACTGTAAAAGTTAGTTGCAAAATGGGAGAGCTACGCATAGAGAGAGATTTTTTGAATTTAAACTTAAAGATAAAATTTTGTTACGATAGTAGAGAAAAAATAGTAGATAGCGTCATGATAGTATAAATAAAAAATAGTCACATATAAAATAACTTAAGCTTCTTCAAAAGGTAAATTATTTTCAGTCCGACGACGCATTATTTTTCTTTTGACCACTTATCTTATTTTCCTTTGACTCTTTTTTTCGCCCCTACCAAACACATATTTTTTGAAAATATTATGCTTACAAATATTTTCAGACGGAACAAACTCAGCCTTAAAGTATAATTTAGATTCGGGCATTCGTTGTAGAATTAAAAGAACTTCATTGAAGTGGTTGTTATGTATCACAATCAGATCGTCTTCGTGGGGTCCTTTAGACTCCATTTCGGCAGTGGCTCTTCCACACAAGCTTAAGCCCGATCTAGGTATGGAATGATGTAACAAAACGAGTAGGCCTACTTGCCCATTAAGCTCTTGGTTTCGGATAAGGACTCTTTTCGGTTCAAATTGGACCACACAAATGAATACGGGCAGCCCGATCCACTGGCCTTCTTTGCAAATCCTCAATTGGAAATTTCTAATTTTCTACAACCCCAAAGACGGCAATGATATCCAGTTGGGGCATATTGTCCTCCAGCCCAACGTGAAAAACCTTTTCTAAGCAAAAGTTCTAAGAATTTTGAATCTTTACTATAAAATTTTGGGAATTTGATTTTTTTTATAAAGATTTCATAAGAAATTGGTAAACAAGTTTAAGAATAGTTAATTGTAAAATAATTCTATGTTAGAGTTGATTAAAAAAGTAAGAAAATATAAATTTGATGAAAATTTTTAATAAAAAAGTAATATAGTTTTATAAGATGTAACAAATGGGAAGATTTGATTTAGTTGTTTTTTTTAATGAAAAAATATTAAACTTAGTACGAGGTGTTAGAATTTGTATCAAAATTTTGAGAATTTAATTTTTTTTAAATGACATAACGTTTAAATTGATTGGACATAGCGTAAGTGAGCTTAAATGACACTTTATATCATTTTTATTCGTACAGACATGTTAAGGAACGATACATTACCACTGTCTGTTAATTTTTTAAATTAAAAACAGACGAAAAATATTTTATTAATAGAAATATTATCCCAGTTATATTAAAACAACTTTCTTTATAAGAGGATATATACGCGTGGCACCCGATCCTTCCCTTCTCTCTTCTGTACATGGCTGCCCCGCCGTTAACGCATAAACGTCTACGAGCGTTTTCACTGCCTAAACAAACGAAGGACCGGATCCCCTGCAATTCGGGGACCCACACCGCCCGGGCAGGGGTGCTGTTCGGGCAGTGCGGTCCGCGGGATCCACACTCCTCTCTCACTCTCTCTCCGGTCAGGGGATTTTTTTTTTCTTTTTTTAGTCAGGGGATCCTCATGCACAAACGAAAGACATTTTTCCATGTTGCTACTTAATTAGAAGCTCCAAATAAAAGCAACAATCGGTATCAGATCGCAGCCGGTTCGGTGGCTTTGGTCCGTGCGAAGCTAAAAGCTCTGATCGGACAGTGATGGTGAAGGACTCTGCGTATTACGACATATTGGGTGTTAATGTGGACGCTTCTGCAGCCGAGATCAAGAAGGCTTACTACCTCAAGGTACCTTTACGTTAACCTTTCCCTTCGATTATGACCTCTGCCATTTTCTACTTCTACTTTTTATGATATTTTGCACCGTGCTTTTGTTTCTGTTTCTTAGTTCTACAAACCAAATGCCCTGTGCTCCAAGAGCGATAGCAAAACTAGGCTTGCCATCTGTTTCCCGGAGCAATTTTTTTTGGATCTTTTGTTTTTGGTATAAGAGAGTCTTAAGTTTATATAGCTTTTAATTGAGAGTTCTTTATTTAGTTTCCAATTTTAGAATGGGAGTCAGAATTAGAAACAGAATCTCAAAACCATGAAAGTGGCCTCTGGGTGCCTAAATTTGGTGTGTCTTTTGTTCAATTTTCAGAAACTTTATAATCCTCCGACCACAGGCTAATCACACCCCAAAGGTAACTGGAAATGTGTAACACTTCAATGCCGGTTACACCTGCTTAATTCAAGCTTGCCGATCCCACGTGGTATTCATTTCCACTTAGTCCTATCGACCTTTGGTTGGATCAAGATTTCTTTACCAAATGGACTTCAACCTGGTTGGGTATACTTGTATTCAGATTGGAAGCGGCTGTTGAGTTTTGTCAGGAATTTCGTTTCAAGGCACTTGGATTGCACATACGAATTTTAAGTGGGCAATTTTAAAAGATGTGACTGGGGGTTAAAGTGCAACCTTTTAAACCACATATTGGAAACTCAAATTGAGCCTCTATTGCAGTTGAGTAAAATGCAACCCTCGTATTCAAGAAATGTGTGGGCAATCATCAAGCAAGTGTCCCAATCATCCCAACTCTAATAGCTGCACACCAAATGAAATTTGGAAGTTTATACTTATTTACTCAGCTGTGTTGCATTTGCAACCTAACAATTGCATTTTGTTAGGGAGTTTTGAAGAGAAAAGGTAGAAAGTGATGATACTTGTCCTTAGGGAAAGAAGGAAATGAAAAGAAAAGGATCAGCATTGTCTTTTCTCTTGTTGCTTCCTAACTCTTGGATTTTGGAGACCTTACCGCTTCAGTGTGCATTGAACCATAGACAATAATGCCTCCACCCAGTGCTTGAAAGTTACTATGTGCCCCAAGCTTTTATTGTGTTAATCCAACCAAAAGGCTTAACTCAGTCATGGAAAGTCCGAATGAGTGCATAGACCTATAAATAAGTGTACTTGATGTTGGATTCTTTGAGACTCTGATGCCCAATCCAGGACCGTAGTACCTGAAATTGAAACCTCCACTGACTGCCTTGTGAGTTGTTCAAATCTGAAACAAAGGCAAGTTGGACCTGGCCTATTGAATCCAAGAACAGTCGAACAGGGATCTAAGACATGTTAAAGTATCCCACACAGAAGCTTAAGCTAGCAGGCTGAGAGGTCCAAAATGTACATATGCCCATAACCAAGTAGAGGTATGGCTAATGTGGGAATACCTCAATGTAGTCAAGTATAGAACAAGCTTAGACAACATATTTATCTTTCCTTGTGTTGTCCTACATCATGCAGTATGCTTAAACACCATCTTCAGAATCTTTTTTCCCCTTTCCCAGATACACTAATGCTCTCCTACTGCATTAGAGGAAAAAAGCCTAGTCCTAATGTGTTCTTTTGTAAAATATTTTATGTTGTTCCAGGCAAGGGTAGTGCACCCAGACAAAAACCCTGGAGATCCAAAAGCTGCTGAAAATTTCCAGGTATACTGCTAAATATGCACATTATTTTAGAAGATCTAAGTTTCCAAGTCTATGTTCAACCATAGTTCCTACATAGTTCGTCTAGTCTATATTCTCTTGTGGTAAATGCACATGGTTTTTTCTTACGATACCTTGAGTCTTTATATTACTCTGGAAGGATCTTAACTTATGTTAAGACAATTAGGGTTGCATTGTTACAGAAAGAATTGAGCTTACCACCAATCGTCGATACCTGCCAGGTTCATCAAATACAACACCATCATCCTTCAAAAGTTTAATATTAGGATCCATAAGCACATCAACTGGTCGACCACCTAATAAGCCAGTTTCCTCCAACAAATCAAGGACATACTTCCTCTGAGACAAAACAATGCCTTTCGTGGATCTAGCAACCTTAATGCCAAGAAAATACCGTAGTTTGCCCAAATCTTGGTATGAAACTTCTGTTGTAAGAACTATTTCAACTTATCAATACCATGAGAATCACTCCCTGTAATCACAATATCATCAACATTTACCACAAGAACAATGCATCCAATATTAGTATATAAGTAAAAAATAGAATGATCAGTTTGGTAGCGCTTAAGGCCGAAGTCAACCATAGCGTCAAAGAACTTGCCAAACTATGCCTGCGGTGACTGCTTAAGGCCATACAAGGCCTTCTTCAACTTGCACTCAGTGTTTTGATACTCCCCCTGAGCAACAAACCCAAGAGTTGCTCCATATAGACCTCCTCAAGCAAGTCGCCATGTAAGAAGGCGATCTTAACATCTAAAAAGGCCAGTCAAGGTTAGCAGCCAAAGAAAGAACAATTCGAACAGTAGAGATCTTGCCAACTAGAGAAAAAGTCTTGTCATAATCAATACCATAGGTCTGAGTATACCCTTTAGCCACCAACCGGGCTTTCAAGTGCTCAACAGAGCCATCGGGATTAAATTTGACAGTATACACCCACTTACAACCAACAACATGCTTACTAGAAGGGAGGGGAACAAGGTCCCGAGTCCCATTTTGGTGTAAAGTCGCCATTTCGACCTCGATGGCTATCCTCCAACCCGAATCAGATAAGGCATCTTGCATTGTCTTAGGAATAGAAATGTGGGAAAGCTAGGAAGTAAAATAGGAGAAAGAAGGAGGGAGAGAGTGAGTGGAAACAAACTGACTAATGGGATGATTGGTGACACAAGTACGAATACCTTTTCGAAGGGCAATGGGCAGAGAGGATGTAGCAGTAGGGGAAGTAGGATCTGAAGAGTTGGAGGGAGATGGCTGGGGCGCAGGAGGTGGTGGTCAAGGACGACGAGAATACACCTGTAACGGAACCAGAGAAGGTTTATCCAAAGGAGGCAAAGGAGAAGAAAGCGGAACTGGAAGCGGAGAAGGAAGAGGTGTCGACGGATACAGAAGCGGAACGGGAACAGAAAGAGGAGCACCTGCAAGAGAAGAGGAACAAAGAGAGAAATATGGGGTAGACTCGTCAAACGTGACATTAGCACTAACAAAGTAGAGCTGAAAAAAGGAGATTGTAACACCAATAACCTTTCTGAGTACGAGAATAATCGAGAAACACACAACGAGTAGCCCGAGGATAAAGTTTGTCAAACTCGGGACCCAAGTTATGAACGTAACAAACACACTCAAAAATCCTAGGAGAGACTGGAAAAACAGGAGAATCGGGAAAAAGGGTGGAGTAAGGAGAGGCACCATCCAAAGATTTTGAGGCCATACGATTAATGAGGTGACAGGCTGTGAGAACAGCATCACCCCAAAACCGTTTAGCAACATGGGTTTGGAGCATAAGAGCCCAAGTAACATCTAACAAGTGACGATTCTTACGCTTAGCGACCCTATTTTGCTGAGGGGTGTGAGCACAAAAGGTCTGATGGATAATTCCTTTATTTGAAAAATAGTGGGAAAAAGAAAGAGACAAATATTCTTTGGCATTATTAGACCGGGAAGCCGCGACCTAGACCACAGACGATAACAACCACAAACCACGCCAGAACTCGCCGGCAACCACCACAGAACGCACCGGAACAATCTGTAACAGATAAATCTTAGGGCTTCTAGAGGAAGGAAATGACGTGGAATCAATGACAAGTGGGTTGGGTTAGTTGTTTAGCTGGGTTGGCAACTTAGTTCTTAGGAGTTAGTTAGTAGGCTGTGAATCAATGGGCTGTTAGAATAGGCTATATAAACATACAGTAGTTTTGTAATAGGGATCGGAGAAGAAAAATCTAGTAGAAGCTTAGTTTTAGTATTTTGGAGTGTGGCTTACTCAAACAAGCCATTTTGTAGAGTTCTTTTCTATTTTCTCAAGAAACAAACATAATACTTAAAAGAGGTTTGTTACAAGTGATATCAAAGCACCGATATAGTCATGGAGTTGCTCACGCAATGCTCTAAAATCACTGAGCTCATCAAAGAGATGCAGAAAATCAATGCTGCACAACAGCAACTCAATAAACAGATGCAAGAACAATTTAGTCTTTGTTTTGAAATATTTGAAGAGGAGCTTGAAGACCGAAAGATAGAAGACTGCAAAGGGAGGAGGCCGAAAATTAGAGGAGATTGGAGCGCTCGATGAAGAAATACATTCAGATGGAGAAACTACTTCAAATCAAAAGCAAATCAAGAGCTCATCCTGCGATGAAACTAAGGAAATAATATCTGAAGAAATGGATTCTATCCAAATAGGTATTTATTCAAAAAGCTCAAACTCTTCATTCGTCATGTGGAGATGGATTCCAAGTTAGATTAGGAATGACTCCTGTGATAGTTCATTTTCTTGATTCTGCATTACAATTTCAAAAAGGAAATACTCATAAAAAGCGGAAGAAACGGAAGGGGAAATTGAAGAAAACGAAAAGGAGAATGAGAAATTTTTGGGGGAGAATTAGGCAAAGGGATATTGAGAACTTGTATTTGAATTTCTCAATTGAGACATCTTTAGATGAGAATGACTAGGTGATGAAATGGATAACCAGAAAAGCGAAAAGATGGAAAGAATTTGAAATTATGGAGGAAGGAGAATAAACAATTAGGCCAAAGGCAAAATTAATTGAAGTTTTACATGGAGGCATATTAGATTTGACAAGCAAAGATGCAAGGCTTCTTATTTATTAGAAGATTCCAGTACTGTAATGCGTTGTAGAAGTGACAAGAGTAGACACAAGCAATTAGAATCGAGAACTTTTGCTCTTTTCACAATATTACTATTACCGAGCTTTAGATTCAGTGGACTGGACAAGTCGAAGAGGATGGACAGCTTGAAGAGGATGCTACGTGGGTGAAGTATTCGCAGTTGAAGGCAGCCTTTTCACACCTTGTGGGCAAGGTGTTTCAATAGGGGATGGAATGTAACAAATAAATCTAAGGGCGTCTAGAGGAAGGAAATGACGTGGAATCAATGACAAGTGGGTTGGGTTAGTTGTTTAGCTGGGTTGGCAACTTAGTTCTTAGGAGTTAGTTAGTGGGTTGTGAATCAATGGGCTGTTAGAATAGGCTATATAAAGATACAGTAATTTTGTAATAGGGATCGGAGAAGAAAAATCTAGCGGAAGCTTAGTTTTAGTATTTTGGAGTGTGGCTTACTCGAACAAGCCATTTTGTAGAGTTCTTTTCTATTTTCTCAAGAAACAAACATAATACTTAAAAGAGGTTTGTTACACAATCACAGAAAATGCTGGAGCAGCTCCAAACTGCTGGCGACCACCACAAACGAATCTGAACAGACACTACACCGTCGTCAACAAGCAGAGAGATCGCCAAAACCACCAAACCCACCAGAACCCACCAAAAAATAAACCAACAACCACCAAAACATAGAACCACAGCACCTAAACCACCGACAATGGCAGCTGTTCACTCAGATCTGCCAACCACCACATACAGGGACATCAATCACATTCCAATGGCATGAGGAATGTGTTGTCGCTTACATCAACGAAACCAAAGAAGTGGGAAAAGAAAGAAGAAGCGGCATAAAAGAAAAGAAGAAGAGGCGGCAGAAAAATCAATTGGTAAAACCCTAGAGCTCTAATACTATGTTAGAGAAACTAGGATTTCACGTAAAAGAGAAGAGAAAGTTGTCATTCTTCCTCTCTCACACATTCCATATATATAGGAGAATACACGATTGAGAAAAATCTCAATAGGTCGGTGAAGTAAATAAGGAAAACCTCAATCATAATAAACCCCCAATTCTTTCCATAACAATGCAACCCTAATTGTCTTAACAACTTAAAATATACTTCTCCCTGGACATTTTTTGTAGCTTTTTTTTCTTCTTCTTGTGTACTTAGCGGTTTTGGTTTATGTAAAGGCACTTGGAGAGGCTTATCAGGTTTTAAGCGATCCTGAGAAGCGTGAAGCATATGACAAGAATGGAAAAGCAGGAGTACCATCGTAAGTTTATGACAGCTTTTATACATTTTTCCTTTTTCTTTTTTTTTCTTTTTTTTTTTTGGGGGTGGGGGGTGGGGTTTCTCTCATGTGCTTTGCTTAGTTGCTTTGAAAAAAAAAGAAGACTTAGTTGCTTTGATTGAACTCGTGGAATTACTTGCCACAATTTCAGATGTGTTGATAATTAGCTTTTCCAACTTCCCTCAGGATGTCTTCCTTTAGTAGAAACTTTTGCAGGGTTTGTGCAATAGCACTTTATTTTAAAACTGATGACATGTTGACCACAAGAGTTAACACAGAAAAAATATACAACGTGGCTATTGATTATTAGTTTTGCATATTATGTACCAAAGAACTCGTTTAATGGCTACAATTCTTATTCTTAGTTGAACATGTTAATGCTTCCTCCGATATGCTGCTACATGGTCCAGTATTTAGCTTTGCATTCTTGTTATCACATGCTCATTTGGCTCAAGAACACGTGGAACCTATTAAGTAGTTTTTCTTTGCCAGGGACTCAATGGTGGACCCTGCAGCTGTCTTTGGGATGCTTTTTGGGAGTGAGTACTTTGAAGAGTATGTTGGGCAACTTGCATTAGCTTCTTTGGCATCTCTTGACATTGAAGAAGACTCCCAAGATCCTGAAGTCCGTAAGCGAAGAATTCAGGAGAAGATGAAGGTATATGTCTTTACTAGAGCTTTAGAAAAGTTGACTTCTTGATCCTATTAACTGAAATTTCTGGTTGTTTCTTCACTTCCAGGCATTGCAGAAGGAAAGGGAAGAGAAGCTCGTAGAAATACTTAAAAATCGTCTTCAACAATTTGTTGGAGGTGGAACAGATGAGTTCATAAAATGGGCAAATTCAGAAGCACTACGCCTCTCTCGAGTTGGTAATCTCTATATTTGATCACTCAAAGATTCTACAGACCTGGAAAGTGTTGGCTTCGAAGAATCTTTCCAAGCAAAAGATTTTTTAATAAGGCCCCCTGGTTGACTTATATTGAGCGGACGGAATTGCCCATCTAGTGGAAGGTTTATGCTGGGCTCATTTCACACTTCTTGGTCACTTTTCATGGGACCATGAGGGAGCAACGAATGGAAGTGGTTTTACATTTGTGCTTCAGAAATGCATGCCCGGTGTTATATCTACTCTAGCCTCGTTTATTTGACATTTTAAATTACTTGCATTAACTTTTGAAGAAATTTTTGTGATATTTGCATATTTGTATCACCGAAGGTACTAATTAAAGGCTAAGAAAATAGCACCTTACATCTCCCTGTCACCTATTGCAATACGCTTGCTCATTTTTGCTACTGTCATCAGCTTTTGGGGAGGCTATGCTGCATACCATTGGTTATATTTACACAAGAAAAGCAGCAAGAGAGCTTGGAAGAGACAAACGATTTATGAAGGTACCTTTCTTAGCAGAATGGGTACGAGATAAAGGTCATAAAATCAAATCACAAGTAATGGCAGCTTCAGGTACTGGCTATCTGCAACCAAGGTTGTCTGTATTGTAAATGGCAAAGACTTGAGTTCTATCATCGTCAAAAATCTCTAAGGAACACAACTTGCATGCTTCTCCAAATGTGTAGGTGCGGTGTCTTTAATTCAGATACAGGATGAGCTGACAAAGCTTAGCCAAGAAGAAAATAAAGAAGAGAACTTGCTGAAAGTCATTGAAGATAAGAAGGAAGCCATGCTTAATTCCCTTTGGCAGATTAATGTGGTTGATATAGAGAGAACTCTATCGCACGTCTGCCAAGCTGTGAGTTTCTGTATTTCCTTTCTCTAGCATAAAACAGTACTGATGTGTTGAGCAAACTAAAATATTTTGGCTTGATGTTGGACAATTCTCGTAATTCGTGGCTCGTGGATATCTTTCTCAACCAGATTGTTGACCTCATCCTCTGCTCTCTCCTTTCTCCTCTTTGTGCAAGACCAGCTTAGTTTCCAGATAAGATCGTGATGGCCCAACTCATTGTTGCAAAGTCTTCCAAACAATCCGCTAAGAAGCAGGTTCAATATCAGTTGTGCCCCCTTTATGGCCTTGTTAGGAACTACCTCAAAGATCATTGACCTGCTAGAGATACCATTCCACACCTCATAATTCTCAACTCTGTCAGATGAAGTTTATCTCCTACTACTACTGATAGTTCCACATTCATTCGCTACTGAGATGTATTCTATGATTGAAGCCCTGTAGACTGTAGTACTTCAAGTCTTGGGTATCAAGTACATGCTAAAGTAATATCAAATCATACATTAACAGAATACAATAAAGAGAATTATGAGTGCTTCCACAACTGAAGGTCAAAGAAAAAGAAAACAAAAAACTGTATTTGCATCTTCAAGAAATGATTTATTGACTCAGCTTTCTGTCTCAGGTTCTCAAAGACCCAAGTGTTTCCAAGGATGTTCTGAAGCTACGGGCCAAAGCATTAAAGGAGTTAGGGACAATCTTCCAAGTAAGTGGTAGAAGCGGAAGCGGTAGTGTTGCTAATATTCATAGACAGAGAATCAAGATGTGCCATCACTTATTATCTATATGCCCGGCTCATTTCTAACCAATCATTCAATCCGCGTCATTCGCAGGGTGCCACGGCTCCTTACAGACGAGAAAACAGCCTGAGACGTGAAAGTGATATGCCAATAGATCATGGTGCTTCATCGTCATAGTAACCTTAGCACTTAATCTGGACTCCTGTTTCAGTTTGTTTGTGTATGTGGCTTATTGGATGTGGTCAGTTTCAAAAAAATAAAAAATACCTGGATTAATCCTTGTCAATCTCTTGTCCGCTGACAGACTCTTTAATCCATCAGATCGTTATATATCTCTCATTCGCCTTTATTCCGGCAAAATTTCTCAGATGCTCCTTTCAACGATGAGTTTTTTCATGTCACTTTGAACTTATTGAAACGAGATTGTTCCTTTGTGGCTGTCAAATGGAGAATTTTAACGAGCCATCGGACTTCAAAGCCACGGAGAACTGGTGAACTAAGCAATACAAGATCAACCTGGAAATATTATTGGACCGGCCATGGAAAGAGAAGTCTGGGTTGCCTCCTATTTGACACATCTTGGGAAAAGAAATTCACATGCTGTGACCTCTGGATTTCCTAATAAAGGTTCGAGAACTCTCTTGATCAAGATTTTACTAGCAGAGGAATTCTTCGGTAACACCAAAAACAATGAACAGGAGCGATCCGATTTGATCAGTCAACTACCTTTAAAGTGGAAGGATTGACTCACTTTAATAGTCTATGCTCTCTCTTGTTCTTTTTTTTTTTTGGTATTATTAATTTTATTTTAGAAATTTGTCAAGATGGTAGTTATTTGTTTTTACGCAGAGAGTAGAATTCGGCCCAAGTTGGAGTACCACGAATGAAATTTGGCCCAAATCCAAGGCAATAGGCCTCCTACGACCACGAGCACCCTCAAAACTGGGACTGTCCAATCTCGCCGCGAGTCGCGACTGCCGACTGCCACAGCTAAAACGAATGTCGGATCCGTTCGGCAAAGTGAAAGGGGGGAGACTGACCTTCAAAGGGGGAAGTCTCGCGACCGTCAGCAAATCCATCGACAAGAAAAAACACAAGAAGAAGAAGAGCAAGAACCCTAGGGTCGATGAATCTGAGCCGTCGATTCCATTAGACGCGGAGGCGGTGATTCAGGACGCCGATGGGGACGATGAATCTGGAAAAGCAGGAGAAGAGCAAGTCGTTTACACGATCGACGCGGCCAAGCGCATGAAGTACGACCAACTCTTCCCCGTGGAGTCCAAGAAGTTCGGTTACGAGCCTAAGTCCTATCCCAATTCCGTCGAGGAAGCTCTCGACGACCGCGTCAAGAAGAAGGCAGATCGTTACTGTAAATGAAAACAGTATTAACCTTTTCTTTCTTCAGGTCCGCATCTTGTCCTAATTTTACACAATTATGCATGGCTGGGTTGTGCTACTTAATTCGTTTCGGTGCTGTAGTTTAAACCCAAGATTCCAGGTTCGATTAGGGTTTGCTGTTAAACGCTTATGCAGTTATGCTAGTTCGCAAGTTCCGATGTAAGATGCAGTTTCTGTGCGATTGCTAATCGGTTCTCGTCATTTTCCTTTTTGAACTTTTTTTTTTCCAGCTAATTCGGTATCAAATGTAGGCCATAATTACATCTGATTTTTCTTGGATTAATTTTCTAGAATCCAATCCTGACATCCCGAAAATGCCGCGATAGTATTTTGGGGTTAGTGTTTATAACTCAAGAGACGGAACTCCTAACTTAGAACTTGAGTTTTCCCATTTTTTAACCGTCAAACCAAAGCCCCTTCCATATCCTAACCGAAACCCCCCAATCCCTAACATTACATATCCCAACCCTAAGCATCATAAGACTAGACCTGGTGCTGCATTAAAATTCTAAAACTGAAGCATAGAATTAGTGTGCTGGTACTGTTTGCTGGCAGTGAGCCAATGCTATATATATATATATATGTTCCTGCTGCTTTCGACATTTGTGTTTATGCACTTGCAATCTTTGGAAGGCAAGCCTTGGTGTGGAACTTTGCAGTGTTTTGTGTCCTATCAATGTCACCCGAGGAGATGCAAGATTCTCTTGATGCCTTTAACACGTTGGGAGCTGCCAAATTTGCATGGATAGTAGTTAGCCGCATACTCCATCTGCTCTGCTCTGCTCAACAAAAGCTCCATCTTTGTCCATATCAGACATTGGATCCTTCATGACCATCATGTTCAAACCTAATGGGATTTATCTGACATTTCACATTAAAAAGAAAAGAGAGAACAAATAAACTTTGGTACCTTTTTAAAATTGCGTGTGAAGTTCATTAGGACTAGGAAGTCTCTCCAAACATAGCTAGCTAACCAACCCGCATCCACTGAGACCTCTCAAGTCTCTCCAACCTGCTCGCAGTCACTGCTCTTCTGTCTCCTCGTTTCTACAGTGATGGGCTCAGCCCTTCTCCCCCCCCCCGCCTTTCCTGTCCTACGGTCCTACCCTCGGTTACCTCTCTTTTCTCCACTCTCTATTTATCTCTTGGTTTTAGTCCACAATTTGTCCACCGAAGAAAATACCCTTCACCCACAAGGGACATTTCCAATTTTCCATAATTCTACATCATTTCCCAATTGATTAAATCAAACGGCAGAAGACAATTAATTTTTTTTTTTTTTTTTTTTTCAGTTTGAGTAGTTCTTTTTTTTTACAGAAATTTGAGTGAGAAATTTTGACACTATAAATAAACATATTGATAATTATGTTGTTTTCCCTTTTTATTAATTATAAGAAAAAGAGAAAAACAAAGAAACCAAAAACAAGTGAACCATAGATGATAATTCTTAATACCATATATCTGATAATTTTATTAAGACATATACTATAAATATGTATGTGTGGCCGTGTGTATGTATGTGTACGGTCCATTTATTGCCCATTTATAAAAAAAAAAACAACTGTTGACGAAAAGAAGCAAAAAAAAAAAAAAAAAACAACTGTTGACGAAAAGAAGCAAAAAAACAAACAAACAGACAAGGAAACAGAGAGGAGAAAGTCAAACATAAGTCACTTTACTTGATGCCAAAAGCCAACTTCGTTGGAGATGATTGTATAAAGCAATCGGAAATTGAGGATGATTGTTAAAGTCACCACGGATTTAAGTTCCCATGGCATATTTTTTCTCTTGCAGAACTCAGAAAAGCGAACCTCCCTTACCGAGTGCTATCTTTTCATCCTTTTTCGCATGCTTTTAGACGACAAAAACATCACAATGTCCCCACATTCAGATTTCCGTTGCCAAAGTCTTAAAAAAATTGCATATAATTGATTGGTGTTTCAAAAATTAAGCTACCCTAGCTATAAGGAGTAGACGATTGACCTAAATATTAAGGGGTGGTAAAAAGGAAGGGAGGACCAACTTGGATAAGGGTACCTGTCCAGTCCTAAAACCACTTTGTTAGAAAAAGGGCGCATTTGCAAAGGACAGATTATTTTAGACCTCACGGAGTGTCTCTTTATTCTCCACTGGCCAGCTTCCTTTAAGACGGTGGCATTTGGTGGGTTGTCTTTGTCTTTAACGATAATTGAAGCACTACTCATCCATAAAGCTATTTTATGCCAACCTAATACCTTCTTTTCAAATTAAAGCATAACAGGGTATGCAGAATAATCCACTCCATCATCACCAGGGGATGCTTCCACCAGTTCTCCAGCTTATACTGCTGAAAACTGAAATTACAGTTCTGGGTTTTAGCCTCCTACAAATTTCCATGGTAAAACGACTGCAGCAAGCCCAAACGTGCTCCTTAATTGGCTTGAATGTAGTTTGGCACTTCGTGGTCTCAATTAGTTGATTTCATCTGATAATATTAGCAAGTTTTAATTTGTTTCAAAATTGAGGGGTATTTTTGTTTTAGCTACTTACCCTTACCCAATAGAAATCAGGGGTATTCTGATAATTTCCACTTAGCATCATCCTCCCGATTATCATTTAATTAATTTAACGTATCATCCGGTGAAGCCACTAACTTCCTATAGACTTAGTGCCCCCAACAACACGAAAAGTGGTCTCCTCCCTCTTTCTGCTCGAATTTTAAACTAAAAAGAGAATGAAACTGAGCATTTTTTTTTTAATTAATTAATTGTCAATTTTCTGCTCCTCTCCGGGAGTGTCACTCTCAGTAAACTTCATATGTTGCTTATAATGAAGAACGGAAGCATCATTTGGTCTATTCTCTTGCATGAGAAAAGAGTTAAAGTGGAAAACACAACGTTGCCTAAGATGGGTCTCAGTCTTCTCAAGAGAGTCAGTCTCCTCTTCCTCATTTCAGCATCAGTACTCTTGTCAACTTGTCTTGCAGGTGGGTCTTTTAAAGTCACTTGCTGCAGCTTTTTAGTGTCACAGCTTTTAGTAGAGAAGGGATTCAATATATATATATATCAAGCTAGCGATCATGCATATAACATAAAATTGTCGGGACAAAGTTTAGTTGCTTATCAGTTAACACAAACTCAAGACCAAGAATATCAGTAGCAGATTAATTAAACACCCGTTGCTGACAATCCCACCATTTTTGGGTTCTATTAAGTTGCTCGTGGGAAGTTTCCATGGGCTTGATCTTGATCATCTTCTTTGCGTGATGGATGCAATTATAAATATCCATGCAAGGCATGTGAACAAAATAACTGTCGTTTTCACGAATTTCTTCCACAGGCAGCATATAGACTACTAACCATGCTTATGATTTTTTTTTTTTTTTTGCAAATATGTAAGGGAAGAGGAGAAGTTGACACGATTTCTTTGCTTGAATTGCCTTTGCAGGCCGAGACTCCAAGCTCTTCAACGAGTTCGCCAAAGAAGCGAATGCGATTAATCATGTCGAGGTTCGTCAAACCATAATAATTGGGACTACTCACAGTACTTTACTCTTTCGTTCCGTTTCAACAGTTGTGTTGGGGAGGGGTGTGTTTTACTTTCTGCAGCCGTTTTTCATATGATATTCTTGCACGCCTAAAAAGCACAAATTAAGGATTAAGTACTGTAATAATTAACTAATCAAGTTTGAAGAGACAAAACTTTTAATTAGCCAGGTAAATAGTAATTAATCATGTGAAACGACTGCGATGTGGTTTAACTTGCTGATCAGCAACCTCCCTTACGTACATAGTTTCTGATTCGTTTGTTTGATATTTTGCTGGATAGGGAATACCACAGAAGCCTTCACGCCACAGTGAAGAGGAGAGTATCCAGGAAAGGCTCCTTAGGGTTAACACTAGAGACTACGGAAGATATGATCCAGCACCTGCTCTTGTTAAGCCTCCTTTCAAGCTCATACCCAACTGAAGGTTTTTAGCTAAGGATCGCCAGTCTTTGTGGCGGTATATATCTAAATAAATCATGAAGCGAATGAGCCACTACGTAGCGATATATAATGTACGTCTTCCTATACTAGATGCATGGTATATAAGAATATATATACTCAGTTTTGGACCCTCGTGGTATGTTTTTTATATACATATAGCTTGTCTGTAAGAATGTATGCATAAAATTTAGATATGTGGCATGTTTATATGCGTGCCGAGCACTAGCGTTGGAATTTGGGATGATCACATCATAATATTGGTGTCCGGGAGCGGTTTCAGTCCTAACTCATTCACTCCTAATAGGTTCTAAGAAAGGCGGAGAGTTTGCCAGAAGGCGTCAACGGCTCAGATTAAGAGACCTAAAAAAACAAACAAACACGCTGGCAACAAAAAAATGTTAGTGTCTAACGCCTCTAAAACGTTAAAATATCCTTCCCCGTCAATGACACGCGACTGCCCTCTATCCCTTCTGGGACTTGAGCAACTGGCTCGCCCGCGCGGGAGCTCGCGCGGAGAGCAAGCGAATGCCCACTGTCCCAGAAGCAGAAAGTATTCTTTTCATGGCATTCCGTAATGGGCAACATTTTTGTCATGGGACCCATTACTTTAATTTGAAACCCATGTGGTGAAAGAGCGTGAAGGTAAGAGACCTTTGTTGACTGGGGACGTGTGTGTGATACTCAAGGAAGGAGTGGGGACTGGGGACGTAGGGGAACTGACATTTACGGATGACTCAAGTTGGGGAAGTTCAGGCTTGGCTTGAAGGTTGCCTCTGGATTTTGTGAGGGCATTCGCATACGTGAAGCAAGGACAGAAGCTTGAAAGATTTCCCCCTTTATCCATGACCCTGGAGATCCCAGAGGAGAATAAGCCTGAAAGAGAAATCGATTTAAAATGATATCAAAAGCAACACCCGACCTGTACATGTTCTTTTTTTGGTAAGTAAGATGTATATTGCAATCAACAAAATGTACAGAAACAGCATGACCCTGCAGCCACCAAGAACCAGAATAATATGGCACACAAGACATAGATCAATATGCTTGAACCTTCTTTTGATTCCTTTCTTTGAATCGAGTCTCAACGATTCCCAAAAAACAAAGTGCTTAAGAATGTGTTTCCTAACCTCTGCTTGCTTCAATGAGTAGTTAAGACCCCTAATATTCCAACTTCTAAAATTCATTAACACAAAAAAAATAAATAAAAGTGGAACCAACCAATCCACATGCTACTTCTTCCTCTAGAGAGGGAGGGGGATTTTTTTATTTTTCTGCTTCGGCGTTTTCTTGCCTAGAGAATCCTTGGCAAGTGACGGAAAAAGGCTAAGCTCTGGGGACTCACTCCCTTCCACCTCGTGTTCTTCCATTCTGAGTTGTCCTTCAACTAAGGTAGCCAGCACAGCAAGAGGGGTATCCGTTGAGAGGAATGTTTTCGGTTGACAAATAACAGCACCAGAATTCCAGACGAGTCAGCGCTTGATTTACCTTTCCCAACCTTAGTCCACCCATCATCGTTGCCTATGGGTTCCTTCACAATCTCCTGCCCTTCATCAGTTTTTGGTCAAACTTTATTGCAATTGGTTGGTCAAATTAAGTTCTGTATATTTTTATTAGTTTTCACATTTTAGTGCAATTGGTTTTCGGCATTTCATTCTAGAAGTTGCCAAGTCTAAATAAACAGATTCATAATTCAATGTACAGGGAGCCCGCGAGGGGAGCCCGGTTTTCTTGTAGTGAGGCTCGCCCGCGCGCTTCTGGGGCAGTGGGCAACAGGCTCGCCCTCGCGTGAGCTCGCGCGGGGAGCAAGCGAATGCCCACTGTCCCAGAAGGGTACAGTGGGCAACTGGCTCCCGCGCGGGGAGCAAACTTTGTCATACTCTTACTTACTGCCACACAACCGTTCCTACTAAGTGTTTCCAAACTTTCCCATACTCTTAATGTTTCCAAATCATTAAACTACAATACCAGTAGTTTTCAAAAAACAACACAACTTAATGTTTCCAATAGCAAGATGTTACAAAAAAAAAAAAACTACAAAATCAACTATCAAAGTAGTTTCCAAAATCTAACTACATCAACTTGTCTATCTTTCTCAACCTTGTAGCGCCCGATAGGTCTTCTCATTCACTTGAATTCTGAGTAAGACAAAACAAAATTTGTTATTACTTATACGTAATTATAATAACCAAAAACATATAATGAATAAAATTAAAATATCAATCTTACCTCATCTACTAATTGTCGAATATGTACGACTGGTGTAGAAGCTTCTACCATAATTGATCTCTTCTTTCTTGCAATCGAACTACTCTTTTCCATGAAACTTTTAGGCCGTTTATTACCTTTATACTAAACTTTCCTCTTCTTTAGCCCTTTTATCAGTATATCTTCACCTCTAACAGAAAATATCTCTACCCCTTCACCACAATTATAGCCACCCTCCTTTTCACACCTGGGTTCTCCGTCATAATTGTTGATTTTCTTGATACTGATTCCCGAAATAATTCAGAAGGCTGCCTACTTCACCAAGCTTCAAATCTCGATTTCGCCTACTATTCAAATAATTTTTCAAATCCTGGTGAGTATATCCCAAGTTTTCTCTCCCTCCAACTTGATTGGATAAATACTCATGAGCTAGTTTAGGGCGTATGCCAGAGTCTTCCGCTCTGTTGACCTCGTGAGCTTGCAATTTGTTAATATTTCTTTGGGAGGGCAACATGTGCACGTAATCTTTTGGAACAACTTCATGGTTGTGTTCTTCATTCCATTGAAATGTTTGAAACTTCCCATTTGATTGTCTTTGAATGGAAAACTTTGCAAGACAATCACACCTAATGTCTTTACGTACTGTTTTCACCTTCTCCATATCAATCTCCTTTCTAAATCCTTCTTTAGAACAAACAAACCCTATACTACTAGTTTTGCTGTTACTATCTTTCCCTTTTCATTGCCGACAAGTGCTAAATCTAATTCCTCGTGCATAATTGTTGTACCAATCATAGGCATTTTGATCAGAATCGAATTTTAGTTACCATATGTTCATTTTTTGTCCCCTGTCACTCCATGAAAAGAATATTGTCATTCTCCAAAGGAATGCCCATGAGAAAAATGTTGCCCATTAAGGAATGCCATGAAAAAAAAATAAAAAATAAAAGAACTTTCTTAAACGAAGCATATGAAATTGTGATTTCTAAATGGAACAGAGCTTCAGATTTAGACAAATTAATGGACAGATATATCAAATACCTTCAAAGGCAGCACTTTTATCTAAGAGGAAGGTGAAGAAGTACCTGGTTTAGGATATTAACAGTAACTGCTTCCACATTCAACAACTCATTCAGCTTTACGAACCTGGCTAGTGTCCATGAAGAAGATTCACTAATTAAAGAAGGGGAGCTCTGTTACCCAGATTTTCTTTGCATTGGATATGAAACTTTTTGAGGGAGAATGCGCGGGAGTGCTTGAAGGAGGGGAAGAGACTTTGAGAAAGTGAAGAGATTTTAAAACGGTGCATTTTGGATTTAACGTTTTAGAGGCGTTAGACACTAACGTTTTTTTTTTTGGTTGCCAGCGTGTTTGTTTGTTTTTTTGGGTCTCTTAATCTAAGCCGTTGATGCCTTCGTTAATGTGCTGGCAAACTCTCCGCCTTTCTTAGAACCTATTAGGAGAGAATGAGTTAGGACTGAAACCGCTCCCATTGTGTCCATATTCAAATATATCTCTTGGATGGTGATGTACTTCCAGGGAGCCCTATCAATTAAGTGATGCGTCATTTCTTTCAATCCAATCTCTTCAATTCCTTGACAAACTTTTATCGATTTACCTCTTGGATTTCTTATCTAACAGCCTAACAGGAGCATCCATGCTTGATTGTTTCTATGCGTTAGTTTGATGAATGATCCTTCAAAATCCAACAAATAGTTGTCTGAATAAAGTGTCTTTGCCCGATCTACCTACAACAATATAGTGAGGATGAAACAGAGGCATGTACGTCTGCTCCGGCATTTGTTTGATTGAGGTTTGTGTAGAATGATGAAAGAAAAGTGCGTATAGGATAAAAAAAATTGATAATTTTTGATAAATTTAAAAGGGATTATTGATAATCATCCTGGTCACCATTTTGGAGAAGCCTAGCTAAATTGCCAGGCCCACTTTCACCTTAGCTGCTTAACAAGAGTGAGTTGGAGCAACAATGGAGCTTGGAAACATCAATCCAATTAATGGCACTGTTTTTCTATCTGCTTAGATTTTTCTTGGCGCTGTGTCCAGATTGTGGCGCTGTATTTACTGGTTAGTCTAAGTACCGGTAGTTTTGTCTACCGTTTCCGACCACCGCTCCCACTGTCTAGCATGAAGCATATAGTGGTTTCTCCGATTTCTTTTGAAATCTTACCGATTTATCTTCTACCTGGTTGTAGCTTGATTCGATTTTATGAAATGAAATGAACCATGACTTAAGAAAAAAAAAAAGCTTAGATTTTTCTTGGGGTAGCGCTCAAATAAACACCCAGGCAGCTTGGAACGTAAGTTTACTATATTTTCACCCTTCTTTATCACCAGCTTGGACTTAAAAATGCAGCCACGCTGATTTTGTGGTGCTATCGAAGTTTTTTACAGGGGAAAATGCTGTTCTTTGCCAACGGACATGATACCGTATATTTCCATGAATCGTGGCCTCTATGTTCTAGCCTCTTTTGAGATACTGGTAAACAAAGGAATCATCGTTCCCAAAGAGACTTGTGATCAGAAATGCATCTAGGTATGGATTATTGTAGATCAGACTATGTCAGAGGAAAATGAATGGGCCAAATACCAAACCACCGTAAAGTTCGTGGATCCGCAAAAGCCATCGCTTCAAGTTCTTAGCACACATCTATTACCCCATCCGCCCACAGTTATACATCCATACAAATACACTCTCTGGGTGTACAATCATCTTCAGATTTTTTTTTTGGTGGGGTAAGTAAATAAATACTTCTCCAGAAGTTTTATGTAGAAAGATGGAAAACTAAATGGTAGGCTCCTCTAGAGAAGACGAGCCAACAAGATTCACTTAAGGTGGAACCGTTTCATGAAATTCTGGACATACAATCAGAATTGCCACGCAATTGCTGTTCTTTATGCACATACTTCAAAAGAAGAAACTGGTAAATAATGCAGTTGCTCCTAACTAATTTTTCGTCGTCATTTTTTTTTTTTTTTTTTTTTTTTTTTTTTTTTTGTTCTGTACATCTTCTGGGGATATTAATTCCTATTATTCTTGTCCAAGGAACGTAGATCTTCACTGCCATTCTAATGAATCTACTGCTTGCTGGTGAATCAGTTTGTCCCCAGCTGCCACTACGTTAAAACCTGGAAAATAAAAGCAACAGGGTATTTTATGGTCCAATTCATCAATTTGATTTGACCATGTAAACCAGAATGAAACAAAATTACAGCAGATAATGAGCATACTCGTCGCGCATGAATCTGGAGAGGCCTCCCAGTGAAGCTCGTTTCCTTTCCAATCAGTGATAACACCCCCGGCGCCTTTTATCACAGGTATAAGTGAAAGAAAATCATATGGCTGCCAAAAAAGAAAAGTGGAAAACAATCATTACAGTGCTGTAACTTTTGTTATGCACAGGATGATTAACAGAGCAAAAGGATTACAGAAAAAAGAAAAGCCCTGATGCAAAAAATAAGATGAAGTTAGTTTCCGCCAACAGCGACCACAAAATGATTAGAAGTTTCTGTCCATCCTAATTTTTTCTCCATGGAAAAAGGTGCTACTGATGACACGTTCACAAGTTGCCTTGTTTCAATACCTAGGAACATGGAACTGACTGAGAACCGAGTGTCATAGTCATATCAACAATTCACAATGAAAATAACGGCAGCTTACCTTTAGACCAGACTCGACAACTAGATCCACAAAACCAGAAGTGAGAAGAGCATAAGCATAGCAGTCACAGCCATATAATGGCACTTTCACCTGGATCATGGAAACATTGAAATGCAAATGGCATATCAATAAAACTATTTTACAAGTGGTTTCGCAGTCTAAGAGATGTTACATTCAATTGTAAATTAATAAAAGAGCAATTTGGTAAGAAGCATCATTTTTCTGAGAATATCGAATTCTACACTTTTGAGGTAGAAGTATAAAGTAAAAAGAAAATAGACAAGAAAACAAAAACATTACCAAAAACATTCAAATAGTCCAAATTATTACTGATTCCCTTCTACATAGATCACATCATACGCAAATACCAGCAACAAATTTTTTCAATACCCCGTACAACCCCTCCTTTTGAAAGTCAATTTTAAGCAGATAAACACAGACCTTGTCTCTAACACGAGCAAATGCGTCTTTGGCATGTCCACTGAAAAGATGCGGACTTGTAGTATACCTAAACAGGGAAAGAGAAAGAGAGCAGAAATAAAAAGACAAACAGATAATAGATCTAGACTCACAGAGATTATGCAGAAAGAGTTCCAATAAAGGAAGGAAAAAAGATCACATGTTTTACTTAATGCATACAATTTCTTGTCTTTTTCTGCTAAGGAAGAATACTAGTCATACAAGTAGGCTTGTGACAGTTTTGCACAAGTTCGAGTAGACACTTCTTGTCCATTGAGCATTGTTTTCCTTCCACTTATACCAATCCATCTTTCTCTCAGAACAGGCTGATCGATTATGCCTAGAATCTGCAGAAACATGCTTATAAGTTTAAGAAGTTCATGGTCAATTTCACAAGTTGAACTATTCATACCATTATCTGACCTCAATTTGGCACATTTACACGTGATAAAAAGAAAAAAAATTAAACAACTGCCATCAAATAATGTACATGTGTGGGTGTAAACACATATACAAATATTAGTGCAGGTACTTAAGAGTGTGCATGTGTGTATATAACTATATCCACATACATATATATGAAGTTATATAGTCTTCAGTAATACAAGTCATACACCCCAGAGATAATACATCCCGTGCTTCAGTAGAGATGAGACTCTTATAGACGGATAGCAATATCAATTTCCCTCATTCCTCCTTTTCCTTTTCTATGTTCCCTAATAGGAGTAAGAGTATCATACATCTGAAATTTCAAAATGAAAATTCCAATTTCTATATCAGACCACCAATGGCAAGTCCAAATTATGCAACCAAAAAAGGTAGCTGAGGAATTCTTACTGGTTTGCTCCTGTATAGCAGTGCAATGAGCGTACCAAACAAGGGTTTACCTGGAACAACATAGAATTATTAAATAATTGGTGTGTAAATTCGAAAAGCTTAAACCCAACAATGATCAGATACATAGAATAGGAATGAAGATACCAGTTATGAAACTCTTTGTCCCATCTATTGGATCTAAAACCCAAACATAGTCCGTAAGCTTCTCTTTGCACCTCCACCCATTTTCCTCTCCGTAACTGTGGTTAAAAGTCTTTTGATAAGTAGACAATATGACATAACAATTGGCTCATCTAAGTCTTTTGATAAGTAGGCAATATGAAATAACAATTGACTCATCTACGTCTTTTGATAAGTAGGCAATATGAAATAAATTTTCATCTCCGATACACACCCTGTCATTTTACTAGGATTAGTAATTCCCGCCCCTCTCCTCCTCCCCACACACAACGATGCCTGAATCACTTCATCACCTATCAGTCATTATGATTGATTTGTACTTCCATTACATCGATCATTATCTGGGACTTGAAAGAATGAAGTGTAGACTCCACTGGCTTAATACAACAACTTGGCACAGTTCAAATGAACTTCTCATTTTCCGCAAATAAGAGAACACTACTACAAGGAGTGCGCATTTTATTTTATTTTGGTTTGGGGGGGAGGGATCAAGAAGAGCTGAAAACGAAAGGGCCAAAAGTCATCATTTCTTCCTCAATTCTCTAAGCGGGGGAGACATTAATCACGTGTAGATAACTTACATGCCATGAGACGGAAAATTCTCTAGTATGATTGAAACCATAGATTCCTCTGCTGCTTGATCTGCTATTGTTACAGGACCTGAAGCAATTCAAATAAAGAACGAAAAACCATAAGACAAAAGACCTAATATGGGAAGTAAGTAGACAATTATATAACTTAATGTGAGTTCTTCAGAAATTGGAACATGAAAACAGCACTAAAAGAAGACATTAATTCTTCTTCTTCTTCTTCTTCTTCTTCTTCTTCTTCTTCTTTTTTAATACTACCAATTTCCAAGATTTAACATTTGGATAGGTTGATGCAAGTTATCGACGTCTGACCAGAAACAAACATGACCAAATATTTCCTTTCGTTTTGTTTTCCTCCACTTTGTATATCAACCATTTGAAGCACATGGTTCCAGATATCCAAACTGATTTTTCACTCCTTCAACTTACTGAAATTCTACTTTAAGTTTCCAAATTTTTTGCCAAAATGCACCTGATTCACCTTGTTTGTTGTATAACTGACTTAAAGCTTTATACTTCTCTTCCCATTTTAAAATTCAAACCTTCTTTAAATAGCGTTAAAAAAAAAAAAAAAAAAAAAAAAAGAGGCAAGAACAAAAATCTCAGCAGTCAGAAAACCAGCTATCCTGAATGCTTTTCCTCAAATTTCCTCAGCAACCAAACAGAGCAAATTCCAACGGGAAGTCAAAACCCCACACTTTCCACTCCCCTAAAGACAAGAGCTTACTCAAATCCTCCTTGTCGAGAATATCGAATTTATTGCGGAAGTACTTCCGGATGACTTCTCCGGCGGCATCGGCTACCTTGTTGGCGACCTCAGCAAAGCGATCGAGCTCGGAATCTTGAAAGTCTAGCTGCTGAAGGGCGTCATCGACGCCATTGCAGAGCTGAGAGTTGGAGGCCATTGCGGGTGAATGAGGGCGAGAAAGAGAGAGTGGGAAACAAGGGCTGGGGGTGGTTCTGTTGAAGGAGAGGAAGGAAGAGGGAGTGGCAATCGAAGCGTTGGGAAGGAGGGAGAGGAACGAAGGCGTCTGCGAGAGAAGGCGGGACTGTGCGATCATCACTGCAGGGAACGAGAGGGAAGGGGGCGTTTTAAATAGGCAAGAGAGAGAGAGAGAGAGAGAGAGAGAGAGGCCGAAGAGTGAGGCTGGTGAACTGTGCTCCTCTCGACGTTTTCAGGAGTCAGGACCATCGCCGCTCGCTAACCGCGCCATCGTCCACACACTGACGACGTCGTTAGATAATGGGACAAACAAATGCTCCGTTCCCTGCTCCCTGTTTTTGGTATTTGGTTTTCAACATTTTCAACGCTCACCAAAATTCTCTCTTTATTAGGTCATCAATTTTCTCTAAAAATAAATATAAATAATTTATAATTCACTCAAACTATATCCCTTTAATTTTTCACCGATTCTAATAATTCAAAATTTTTATCACCCTAATATTTTTACAATCAAATACCGTTAACGTCGAGATCACGATTTACGGAACAAAATACATATGCTAACCGCTTGGAACTATCCATATATACAAGTACTTCTTGTTCTTCAACTTCTTCTAGAGAGAGCGCGTCTGCCCTCTCTTTAGCTTCCCACCTGCATTGCTTGCCCCCAGCACCTCTCTTTGGTCTCTAGGGATGAGAGGAGCTCCTCCTATCGCTCCCTTCTCTTCCCCTTCCCTTCTCCCTTTGGTCATTTCTCTTCTTCTCTCCTCCTTTACCGTGGTTGTTTGCATTTTTCTTAAGGCTTCTCCCATGATTAGATCTACACGGTTTGGACATTTTTTGGAGGCCACACACTACATAACTAAGCTCAGCTACTCCCGACGTTATTCTGCCCACCATTTCGGAGCAACAGCGACGGCGCGTGATGTTCCACACGCACACGTGGATCTCACCCCCCCGACTATTTTTTGAACTGTTGCTGCTTTTGTGGTTGATCGGTCAAGGGTTTTTTGTATTGTGCTTTATTTTTCTTTCGGTTGTCTTTAATAATTTCATTTCTTTGGGCTTTGTGGAAAGGAGTTCGCAGTACCCATCTTTTTTAATCAACTTCTGGCGAACATGGAAAGGTTGGTTATCCTCAACTGCGCGGGAACTCTCTTGCAGTGGTTGGTTGTTTTTTCCTTCCTTCTTGTTTGTGCTGGTATGGACGAGCTGCCGAGGACGCAGGAGATGCTTGCTCATCCTTTGGCGATCCATTTCTCTGTTTGTGGAGGAGTTTACTTTGGATCTTTGGATCCGTTTTCAAACAATGGGCCTTTTGGTCCATCTGTGCGAAGCCTTTAGGGCTAGTTAGATTCAGGCCCTTAAGGCTAGTAATTGTATGGCCTTTTGGACCCTTAATATTACTATTATGGACTTAAAGTCCTCGTGCTTTATAATCGGCTCTGGAGGCCGCTCTGTATTCAGCGCTTCTGTACTGTTACGATGAAATGAAGTTTCAGGTTTGCTTAGAAAAAAAAAAAAGAAAAAAAAAATATCCATATATACCTTTGAAAGAAGATGTTATCTGGCAGAATGTAATAGATCAGACGACTACTTCAGTCGTCTCAATAAATGCTTTTCGTTCCAGTTGGTACAAGATAAAATAAAATAAAATATTTTAATTATTTTAAAATTTTAAAAAAGAAAACTTAAAAAAATTATAAGTCAAATTGATTTATTAAAAACTGTCAAAGGAATGAAATGAACTACTTAATCCAAGTTATTTTATATTCTGGAGGCGACGTGTATGTTTGTAAAATTTTAGGGACGCACCGTGTTTATTTGTAAAATTTTAGAGTATTAAATTTGATGAAAAAGTGAAAAGAGAGATGATTTTTAATATTTATTATAATAAAAATAATAATTTGATAAAAAAGAGATTTATATTATAATTTTTTATTATGTTAAAATTTTAAAAAATATAAAATTTTAGTGCGTAAACACATCCTAAATTTCTTATGTAAGGATAGTGCCTTAACCGTCACCAAGAGACTATCTAAAGCGATCAAGGAAACTGCAAAGACGGATCCTTGTCGCCTCAATACTTCTAATTCAGGCTACTGTACCTTTAGGCTGAAACGCAAACAGCTATTGCAATAAAATGCAATCCCATTAAAACTTTATTTAAAAAAAACAGTGCCTAAAAATTAAATTTCCAATTAATGCAAATCGACAAAAAATTTATTCCCCCCCACCCCCCAAACAAAAAAAAGTGCCACAGTAGATCCTGGTAATAAACTTGAACAAATTTATTACATGTCAATACATCCAATGCACACATCCATTCCCCTGTAAATTTATTGACACAACCGACTCATAGTACTTCCTGCAAGACAGAAAACTACACTCAGATGAACACTACTACAAGAAACGACACACTTGCAGACAAATAGATTACATGCACATTAATATAAAAAAAAAAAAAAAAATTACATGCACATTGAACAGAGTTTTTTAAGTGGTATGATGGCCATGGCCAGGCAATTTTTCCTTGATCTTCTCCATCACGCTCTTCTTCTCATGCTCATGGTGTTCGTAAGTACCAGCACCGCTGGGTAGAGTGGTCGTCTCGGCGGTGGGGCTAGTAACACTCCCGGTCTGCGAAGGCTCTTCCTTGTGCTTTCCACCGGTTAACTTCTCCTTTATTTTCTCCTTTAGTCCCTTCTTTTTCTTCCTTCTGCCACCTTGTCCATCATCCTCGGACTGCAATTTACACCAAAAATAAAAAGGGAAGACGGAAATTACAATTGTTTACATAACTGATCCTCTTACTTCATAATCGCAAAGTAAGCTTGCATTATCTGATATTGGTATTTCTGCTCATGAGGTTGATTTTTGCCAAATAATTTGTAAGAAGGATCCGGTCCGAGGAGATATTTGTTCATAAAGGTTACAAAAGCTAACGTATATCCATACTTGAGACGAGAAATAAAAAATAAGAGAGTGAGTGCTCCATAAATCTGGGCCATAACCATTACAGTCATCATTTTTTCCCGCTACCTACTGTAGTTAGATTGTAGCTCACCGAGCTAGAGCTGGAGCTGGCGGAGCGAGAAACCCCCTCGTGCTCCTGCTTCTGCAGCTGCGGCTGGCCATGCTCAGCCGTAGCAGCGGTGGTTTCCTCGTACGTTGCAGCGGGCGTTTCGACTTCGACAGTCGTGACGGCCACGCCGGTAAGGTGCATTGGGTTCCCGTGCTCATCGGTTAATTGGACCGGATTGCCATGCTCATCAGTGAGCTGAATCGGGTTTCCATACTCGTCTCGTATTTCAGCCATTCTGCTAATATATTTCCTGCTTCGGCAGTATCGATGAGCCTTTTTTAAAAGGAAAACGAATGACGGTGGAGAAGAAAGAGTGTTTTTCTCACACGTCACAGGGATTTCACAAGTGTCAATACGGCTGCGAACGAGGCATGAGGAACAGCGCCACGTTAGACCCGAGAGGGCACGCGTTGGTGTACAGAGTGACAAATGGCACTGGCTCTGGCTGGTGGGTAAGGATGAATCTTTTTGAGAAGAAATATCAAGTAAAAACCTCCATTTTTGTGAACTGGATAAAGCAACTCGGATAAAAATGCAAAATATTCCCGAGAGTTTCACCTTCTATTGGGAGTAGTGATACACACAAAATATATATGCTTCCACATAGTTTGTGCTATTTCTCGCTTCCTATGGACATCGAGAATTGAGGGGAAAACAAAATAAGATCGTCACGTTTATTTTTGACAATCCCACCTAAACTTCAAGCTTTAGGGTTTCACCATTAACCACAATCCTCCTTTACTCAGCAGCATTCAATAATTCATCATTAAGTATGTAAACAATAATCTAATTCAACAACATGAAAAATGAATTGCAAGTCTATTGCCTGGCAAATAACATACCCTCATCTACCAATGTACTCACTGGTACGCGGGCATGATACCTGTTTTTGGCAGGCAGATCCACACGGATGCGCATTTGGATCAATTCATTTATGTGTCCATGCAAGAAACAAATTGATTTGTACAAATAAGAATGAGATCACCGGTCTAACGGTGCACTCCATTCTACTATCTTTTTTCTCTTTTTCCATATCGAATTCTCCCTTCTATAAATTTTCTTCTCTTTACAGCCTAATTCCACAAGCTAGTGCTGTAGAAATTTCGTGTGTAGAAATGCAGAAGCAGATTTTTCATAACAAAATCTTGATGACAGACATCTTGCACTCTTGACGATTCTTTCTCCAACTGAGATTGTAGAGACCAAACCTGGAATCTGTATGCACACATAATGCTGAGTCACCAAATATCCCAAGAATTTCAATCATACAGACGTGTGCACAAGTGTCATAGGGTTCAAGTCTTTGGATGTTTTAAAGTTGATAATCCCAATCCTACAAAGAAGCCCCAATTTATTTCAAGAGACACGTTGGCATAAAGTAGAAAAGATACGGGGCATACTAACTATCCCCAAGCAACACCAGAGACAATTTCAAGTGATGTGGATTGATATAAGCAACACATATAATAGGCAGAGATGCTCACCTCCTAACAGCTTAAAGTTTGCTCACTGTCTGCTTGATTTGGCCCAGAAGAACCCCTTCTTTCTGGTTGAGTGATTCTCTGAAACGGTTTTTGAACCCTTTGAGCCAAAGGAGAAGTGCCGCCTCAAGAAAGGCTTTCCCACGGAGCTTTTCATGCTCGAACTGAGAGCCATCTTGGGACCCTTGGCATCACGTCCACTATTTTTCAATCGATCAGGCACAACAGAATCATCATCAAAATCGCTATCCACAACACGATTCCTAGATCTCTTATTTCTAGCCTTCAATTCCATTTCAGCTTTTAGTGCCTTTTCAGACAACTTCAAGGTCTGCTTCTCCCCAAAAGTACAAACAGGGCAGGCTGGGTCATACTTATTAATTTCAAGAGTCATATTCTCCAAGCACTCAGCATGATAAACATGTCCACAAGTTAGCACAGCAACTACAGAAAGATCATTATTGGCAATAATCTTTTGGCTGCTCCATGAGGATTTCTCAGTTAAAAGCTTTGAGCAAACCCCACATGTTTGCAGATCTACAGAAGGAGAAGCTGAAAGTCGGCTATTGGATCTGGTCAACTTCTCCCTATTAAAGCCAAATGACTCACTATCAAAAGACCACCTTTCTCTACGAGAAGTTGCCATGAGCCCATTGAAAGCATGCAAAGACCAACCATCTGACGACCCCCCACGGGAGCCCCTAGCTGATTCATTGCTCCATTGAGGGAGCACTGGCCTTTCTTCAAAGACTGAGAAGCTATCGGGCCTTTCTTCACAAATTGAATAACTATCTGGTGACTTGAATCCTGGGATTTGGCTATCAGATACTTGCCTTGAAAGAGGGTGTCCTGGAGAATGGCGGGGCCACCTTGATGGGGTTGAGCTGGCAGGAAGCAGGTGACCTTGGGAGGAAAAGGGGGATGCCAGTAAGGATGAAGTAGAAGGCATTGAAAGTGACGGTTTCATTGGAGAGGTAAAAGAAATCGTTGGAGATTCCTTCACCTGCAATATGATAAATTCATGTTTAGCGCAAAAGGAGAATTAAAGAGAGAGAATCATAAAGCAGGCAAGGCTCCTTTCACTACAAAAGATCTACCTGCTCCAGACTTGCATCCATAGAAATATTCTTCAATATAGATTGATCTGGTAAAAGACAGAAGAAATACGGTTATAGAAGGTCAAAACCTGCAACCAAACAAAGTGAGCTACAGAGAGAGAGAGAGAGAAGAGAGAGAGAGAGAGATAGAGGGGTAGGGAGGAGGGAATACTGGAGAGGTCGTCATTTTGAAAAGTAACAGATCTCATCATCCTAATTGATTACTGCACTATTTTACCAAAAAGAAATCAAAACATATATTATACATATAACTTCTACAGGAGAATTCAAAAATCATAAGAACTTCCATCCATCATGACTCCATGAATATCAGCTTCTGGCAGAAAGAGAGAGAAAAAATGAGACAGTTTTTCCCTACTGAGCCAAAAGATTCTATATTTCATATCCTGTCAACCATCTGTATGCAACAAGACAAAATAAATCTTAGGATAGAATAACCAGAAAGGAATGACAGAGAAGCCTGCCTGGTATACAACAAATTCTGCGGACCTACACAAAAGCTTATATCCAAAAACATGTCCTAACCCAGTTCATCTACTGAAAAGTAAGCCAATCACGAATAAACCAATAGAAAGCGGATCCCTATAATACATAAAAAAGGAGGATAATGAAAATATAATACAGAACCAGTAAAGAAATATCCACATGGTAAATCCAATTAACATTCCACAAGAAAATAAAATTTTGCAGTCCTGATGTGAAATTCTTTGCTCAGTCCCGTGTGATTGACAAACCATATACTAAGAATAGAAGACAGCAAGAGTACATGGGAAAACTACCAAAACGCAGCATGATAGACAATGATGTATCAATATCATCACTGTTACCAAAGCACCACCATGCCAGTCCATTTTTTTTTTGGGTAGGGGGGGGTTTGGGGTGTGGTGTAAGCCCATTAACTACTTGCTATGGAAATTAAATAAACCGCCTTATAAGTATCTCCTCAGACCAAAATATATCACTCACCTATCACTAGTCTCGACCATATTTTCCCAGATAATCATAAGCAAAGATGACTGAATCATAACATGCGGAAAAATATGGTTAAAAAAAACTGAAAGGCACAATTCAAAGAGCAAGGGCATGTTTGCAAAGCCATATTTTGTAGAAATTTTTGAAGTTTTAAGAATTTTTAGATGCAAACAAAAATTTTTGTCTCAAAATTGTTAACTTTATCAGTGTTCACACCACATAAGGGGCCCACAACAATTTCCTTTCTCTTTTTATTTTAATTCCGAAATTTAAAAAAATAATAATTATAAACTTCAAAATCGTCTCTCTCCATCGGATCATCTTTTCCCTCACAATAAACATTAAAAAATTTACTCAAATCATCTCTCTTTTCACATTTCACCAACTCTCATAAAACTCCAAATTTTTCCAACATCTCTCAAACATACTTCAAAATTTTCATTACTTTTTCACAAAACCCAATAAAACTCTAATCTACCTCAATTTTCACATCACAAATTTTTTTTCTAAAAATTCCTAAATGCAAATATGCCCCAAATATCACTAGGAGGAGGAGTGGACATTCAAATATTCATTTCACAAGGCTTATACCACCAACTAACTATTCATTTCGCCCTTGTCCCCAGTTTATCCATCACATAAGGAACTATGTCTTCAACAAAGACCATCAAGAACTACGGACAAGGACAAATCCAATGCTACCATTGTGAAGAACAAAAACATGTGTGAATCCTTTCCACTTTTTGGGCCCAATCAAAGGGAAAATCAGATTGCTTGCCTCCCAGCCATCCTTAATCATCTTGACATTTCAGGGAGTCCTACAATCCTACTAACTACAGCCTCAAACTGGTCCAACTTTTGCCACATAGCTATAGTTATCTCCTGACATAACAATGGACTGAAAGGCTCCTCTCTGTATTTTCAGTGAAGTCACCTTCAAACAAGCCACCCCAAAAACAGCGGTGAAATAAAAATGCATAAGAAACAAAATTTCCACTATTTAATGACAAAAAACCAACTGAATGTTCAAAAGTGCATATATAACCGAACATAAAGGATCCTACAATCTTTAACTGAGCAAGGGATCCATTTACAATATTCAACATAGGGACCATAACTCAGTGCACCATATAATAATTAAGGAAATATAAATTTTTTCCTCAATCTACAGCATCGCAGGACAAAGGTTTTATACATATTCAGAATTGCATCGGCTAAGAAATTAAATAAAATATTTTAGGAAAACACCTCATTGATAACCTTGTAGGAAAACACGTTACAGTCAATAAAGATACGCCATTTTGTAGGTACCTGAAGCAGGAGTCCTCACATGCCCGCCTGTTCCTTCAGAAATCTGGGTCTTCTGCCATGTACATCTTCGAAAATGTTCCAATGGACTTGCATCCCCAGTATATGAGGGCTCATATTTACTTTCTGATCGATCGTTCTGGCTTACCCCATCAGACAACCAACCTACAGAAGTCTCTTCACCAGCTACTCGCCCTCGGTTATCCCATCGAAAGCTCCACGATGGAGAATACCGAATGTTCCGATGCAAAATTTCACCACTTGATACATTTGGTATGGTCTTATCTCTAGCAGCAACACAACAAGCAGACCCCATACTCAAACAAACCAGAACTTACAGGTACTAATGGAATCCACCAATCCTAACTCACATTCTCCAAAGTTCAAAGTCAGCTGATAATCCCGATACCATTACTGTACAAGGAAAACGAAAGCTAATAAATAACCAACTCACTAACATAATGGTCACTGACACAAAACTGAGCATTGGAAATGGACAAATCGAAAAGGATAAATTGCCTAGATGATCTGTTTTATAGGAGAAAATAAAAGCAAAAGTACCAACCCATACTACAAAGAAAAAAATCAATGGCTGTACAAATCCCTGACCATCTCTGTAGGAGATTAAAATAAAATTGAAACAAAAAAATAAGCAGAACGCAATCTCAAGCAAATAACAACAAAGAGTTACCCTCACGCCGTATAGAACTTTTGGCATACTATCGCAGTCCGCAATTCAACTCAAAACGGTTCTAGGGCTTCAGAGCACCGCCCATTTCCACTACAATCTAAAACAAACAAGTACCTTCTCTAAGTCGATAAAAACATAGACTTTTCAACAGAAACCCTGCTGTTCAATCATAATTGATTTCGCATATTAGATAAAACAGTTTTTCCACTTTCAACAGCGCTCGGTACCCACACCAACCACTTGCCGGGAGAAAAAAAAAGAAGAAGAACAGCAAAAGCAGCAGAGAAAACAAAAGCAACAACAACGACGAAAACAAAAGCTACAAGCAAAATCTTTTCACGGGAATAAAAAGGCGCCCGAAATCTAATCAATCTGCTACTCTCAAGGGAGCTTAGAGTGAGTCCACATCAGGAACCCTAAATATAGGAACAGCCAAAAAGATAAAACAAATTCACACGCTGCGCAGGTCAGAGAGATCCGAAATCGAAGCTTGAGAAGCGGATTCCGAAGTCTGAGTCAGCAAATGGTTTGAAAAACAGAGAAAACAACAAAATACGAAATAAATTATAATTTTAATAATGCATAATTCTTTGAAATCCGATAAATAGATATAAATACGATCGTCATCAGAGAAAAGAGAGCTCCGTATACAAACACGCAAAGCCGGAACCTGACGTAATCGAATCGTACCTTCTTCTCAGAGCCCAAACCGTCACGCACAGCTTAGATAGAGAAAGTATTAGAGAGAGAGAGAGAGGCTCAGCGCTCTTCGCTGCTGTGGAAGAAAGAAGGGGAAGAAGGGCAGTGAGCCGTGAGGTCGTTCTAGACGGTTGTATTATAACGGCGTTAGGGTGCGTCGTAGGTTGTTCTCGGTGAGGAGCCGTTAGTTTGGACAGCGTTTTCTAACGGCAAAGGCGAGGGAATTTATGCCGAGTGCCGACGTCCCTTTAATTTATATCGGGAAAGTATATTAACTGAAAAAACGAAACAAACATAAAAGGAAAAAAAAATAATCTGGACTCTGAAATTATAAAAAGCCTGCTGGATTGACTGGTACCATGGCTCTAATGGTCCGGGGTCCCAGTCCTTTGCGCTGAACAAGTTGTACGTTGTAAAGGAAGTCTTCGTGGATTTCTTAGCTTGACTTTTTATTAAGAAAATGTAAAAAATAAATTGTTTTAACCACTGGTGTGCGGTGGTGACTTCTGAAGTAAGCGGAGTGCGCAGTACGCATTCCACGCTTTTCACCACACACGACGAAAGTATAAGGGACAGGGAGTTAAATTTCAGAAAAAAGAGTGTCTGAAAAAGTTGTGTTGGGTTCTCCTCCCTCTTTCCTTTCGCTCAGATTCCCTTCACTCCACTTTTTATTATTTTATTCTTATAATAAAGTTCCTTTCTTGCTTTTGTGAGTTATAAGCAGTGGAATATGGTACCGGACCCCACCTTCTAAACTTCTTGCAGACTTATCCCCCGATATATATTATCTTATATTATAGAAAATGACTAGATACAATCTGTGGAAATTGTAATGAAAAATAGAAAAAGAGAAAAATAAAAATTTAGTCCCTTCCCTTTGATATCTCCACCGGCATATTATCGACTCAGGTTGAGATTCCTCAATTGAATTGACGTATAAACCAGGAATAATTTGATGAAGAAAAACTAAAATAATAACCATATTACTAGTTTCTGTTCATACCTAACAAAAAAAATAATAATAATATTGCATATCAGTAAAGGCAGGTTTAGTTTGAGGTTGAGGCATGCCCATCTTTCCTTTAGTTCTTCCTTTTCCCCGAGGGATTAAACTTTTCCTTTTGGTGGGGGTAGATCTGTAATCAACAAAATATTGGTCCTCAAACCTTAGTTAATTCCTGTATAAACTTTGTCTCTTAACAAAATCATATGCAAAGGATCAATCAGTCTTCTTTCAAAATATTTATTAATTTTTCAGGTCTAGAGAAAAATAGTAGGTGGAGAGAGTTGGAGGGTGGAAGAGAATGGGTTGTATACGCAAATGGAAAAAATTGGTTGAACAGTGCGGTTGATCTTGGGAGTCAAAAAGGGTCGGGCTTTTGCCACTGTGGAAGCAGTAGCGTGTCAAGTTAGTCATGGTTGTAGATGATTAGACGTCCATGTCAATGGGGATTAGGTTCATCATTGGCCACAAGGAAGCCTCCCCCTATCATATCTTTACACCAAATGGAGCACTCAGAATTGTTTAAAATAATGCTTTACCCTTTGAATTGTTCTTATTCATATACTTCCCCGACGAGGAGACTCGGGATCAAATGAGTAAGCAAGCAACGTGCAGGAAGAGATTCCGCCATAAAACTTTTTTTCTCCTCACAGAAGAAAAAACAGAGCCGTATGGTGAATAAAGGATGGTATTTTGAGAAAGAAAGTGGAATATATGTTGCATAAAATAATTCAAAAATTGAAATAGAAGATCCCAGAGAGAGAGAGAGAACGCAGGGTCACCCTAAATCCCATGGGAATTAGTCTTGCTCCATGCCATGTCTCTGTAAGGAACTCCAGGAAAAGCACACAATGATATGAGTTGCAGAAAAAATATATTTGGGACACTTAAATCGTCAGGATGGATATGCAAACAAACTAGAGGAAGACGGACAAAAATGAGTGCCCATAGATTTTGCATAACACCAATCCGTCAGTATCAACATGACAACATGCACTCTAATAAGGGGATTTCGTGCTACCAAACGCATGCGTGTCACATATGCCCAAAACACATATATATTAAAAGATGCATTTGAAAGGATCGGGAAACTTCTTTCTATTAGGACAATAAATTCATACAGAGCCGTCATTAAGAAGTTCTGACCAATGGATGGGAATTTATACTTTTAGCAGTCTTTTTTTTTTTCTAGGCTTTTAGCAGTCCTTTTTTCTTCTTTTGGTTAGGAAAATAATGTCTCTGCCTACATAACGGATGCAATGACTCAAGCTCCTTCCACGGCAGACCTGTGCGGAACTGACATGTGAACGATAATTGTGCATGTCAATATAGATTTCACTTTCACCCCTGTGATTAGGGTGGAGATGGGCATAACAAGGTCTTTATGCTGAAACCACAAGAAACGAACGACCACAAGAAATGACAAGAAACTAAAAAAACACAAATGAGTGAGAAAATTACAGTTTACCACCCCATTTGCAATTTATCCCCAAAACTATCACTCTTGGCAATTGACCCTCTCAACCTATTACTTCTTTGCAAGTTTCCCCCCACACATGAGAGTTTTTAACAATTAAATATTCAATTTGGGGAATATAGTTTGAAGGGGTCAATTGCCAAATTTGATAGTTTGGGAGCCAAATTGCAAATGAGGGGAGACTGTAGTGTGGTAAAGTATAGTTTTCCCAAGGAGAGTTCATTTGTGATGGTAAAGTGTAGTTTTCCCCAAGAATAGATGTTTGCTAACGTCCACGGTTAAAAATTAGAGTATCTTCGGGACAGGCCATGACCATATGAAATGGCATGAATAAAGCAAATCCCACAATATCACTAAACGCAAGAGTTTTACCTTCATGAAATCTTCATGTATGACAAAATCACGTTCTGCACGGATAGCAGCCATCCCAGCTTCAGTGCAAACATTTCGAAGATCAGCACCCTTGAACCCCTGAAGCAAATGCAACAAATGAAAAGTTGGGGAAAGGAACCCAAATCAGTGTTTGTACGTGGACCATACTCCATAGCTCTGGCCTACCTCGGCAAGCTTTACAACTGCTTCATAGTCAATGTCACCATGTTTGGCAATTCCAGCAGCATGGATTTTGAGGACTTCCATTCTGGACTGCTCGTTAGGCAAGTGTATTTCAATTTTTCGGTCTAGTCGTCTAGGACAGAGAAGCTCAGGGTCCAGAACATCTAGTCTGTTTGTAGTCATGATCATTATAACCTAGGCAACCCAGCCCATACTCAATAGCTTACCCAAAACAATCATACCACCACCACAATCAAAAACTTGTAGAGTGTAGCAATATATCAATGTGTAAACAAGTATACATTATCAAAAACCTGTAGAGTGTAGCAATATATCGATGTGTAAACAAGTGTACATGACTAAGGCGCAAAACAATCAACAACTGCACAGAGTTCAACCAAACCAAAAAGTGACCAAAATTACCTTCCCAAGGCCAAGGTGGTCAAAACCATCCAGCTGGTTAAGCAACTCCATGAGTGTCCTCTGAATTTCAGGGTCAGCACTTGTTCCCTCGCTAAACTGACGTCCATCTCATCCATAAATATGATACAAGGCTTTAACAGCAGAAATCAATAGTATTTAGCAATTATATCATAAGTTTCAGAAATGGAAGCTGTTTCACACCAATGAGCTCTTACTTGGTGATCATGTGCATAACCGAACATGTCTCATATCAATCTTGCACTTCCACCTATATATTTATCAATTACAGCACTTGATACTACCTATATCACCACAAAAAACAAACATCAACTGTCAACATTCAATGTAATGAACGGTTCAAGCAAGAAAATTTTTTTATAAGTACAATCATATCCAGACTTGACATGCGAGACTCAAAACAAGGAATTCAAACCTACAAAAAAATTGGCATCTACGTTGCTTGTAATCGCTCTGGCTAATAATGTCTTTCCCGTACCAGGAGGTCCGTAGAGAAGAACACCCTGAAGCAATTGACACAGCTTTTGCATTCATATTCTGTGCCACCTAGACCTCTTACCAACGCAAGATTGTAGAAATGACATTACCTTAATGGGTTTAATTCCCACCCTAAGAAAGAGCTCAGGATTCATTAGAGGCAGTTTTATTGATTCCCTAAGTTCCTGAATTTGATCTGACCGTCCTCCCACTGCAGAGTAGTTAACATTGCCTGGGTCTTCGTGGAGCATCTTATATACAACTGGATCAACCTGTAAAATAAAGTGATATAACAATATATCATCAGTATGAAAATAATGATCAGCAGAACCATCTATTAATACATCAAATTAGACATGTTCAGATAGTTACTTCATGAGGAAGAGCCCGCATGATTGTCAAAGTAGTCATATCAAGCACCACTCGAGTTCCTGAAGTTAGTTTTTCCTTTTTAATTTTGCTACGGCAGCCAACCACATATCTCAGTCCACTACTTGCTTTAACTATCACTGAAACACCACGGATGCTATTTCTTTAGTTCCGGAATTGTCCACTAGATCCACCCACCCAACCACCTGCATTCCCCAAAGAAATTTCTAGTGAAGAAGAAGAAAACCCGTGTTATCAAACAGGAGAGATAGAGAGAGAGAGAGAGAGAAGGGGGCGGGGCGTGAGAGACCTCCCCTTCTTTGCGCTATCTTTTAGCATAAATACTAACAGCACAGCGAGAAAATATATTGAAAGAGAGTTTACAAGTTCCAAGCCAGCTCATAAGTAGCATTAATGGTAACACCAGAAATACTAAAGCATGAAACTGCAGAAAAAAGGTGAAGAAAGAAAGCCTATATTACAGCTTCCATTGTCAAGAAGCCTGAGAAATTCGCCTATGATTTGGCCCACACTCTGAAGGGACTTGAGATCTTCTTCAGTTTTAGCAAATTCCTTTTGCAGCCCGCATGCTCTCAGCTCTCTCTTGCTCCATACATCCAATTAATCGTCAGTTACAGACATGATGTAACAACAAAATCACAGGATGACACTGATGCTTAAGCATATATACGCCAGGGATACAAAACAGTCAAATCCAGTACCCACCTATCCCAACTGCAATAAAAATAAATAAATGATAGAAGACTTCAAAGGGGCGAGTACCCGAGATATCATTTCCTTTCTTGTTTTTTCACATCAACGCCTCACTCGAAGATTTTGGCGAGTGTTTTATCCACACAACAAGTTGCATGCGTCATTTAGATACGCCTGAGCCATGAACCAAAGGTATAGAAGCAGCTTTCTTCCGACTACCTCTGATCCTTTTTTGAGTGACCTGACTCTGACTACTGAAACTAACCCCTGCGTGCGCTTAACAAAGAGGCGCAAAAGTTCATACTAACAACCAGCCCCTTACGTAGGCTGTCAAAGAGTTCCTCAGTCAGTTGCCCATTAAACTTGCAAATGCACAAAACAGTAAGTATGCTCTCATCTATACTTGCATTGACAAGCTTCCTAATCAAAACTGAAAAATCCTATTCAAACACTAACAAAAACTCTTTCCCTTTTCATAACTGAATTCAATTCAATTCACCACAGATTTCCAACGGAAAGAAGAAAACTGGAAATGACAACATCCGGTACCCTCGTATAATGGCTCCCAGTTGGGAAAAGGAATAATTTTTTTTTTTTTTTCCTTTTTTTTTTTGAGATACGAATAAGCCCTCTTTTCTGCCTTCGATTGAGACCCCTCCCGCTTTTCGGTTCTCTGCTCGACGTCGGGACTCTGACGAACCCTGGTGCACTTCTTGGGCCGTTGGACTTTGTAGTAAAGGGAATCGGTTCCAAAGTTAAGGGGTGGAGGGTGCAACATTAATAAAGTTTAGATACGAGGATTGGGGAAGCCAACGGACTGTGGATAGCTCCTTACGGGGAGAGGAGCTTTTTACGGTGCTCCGATTGTACGACGTCGTTCGGATTCCTCTGACTCGCCGGTCATCTTGGTGGTTCAGTGGCAATCTACTTCCGTTGGAGCTGGTAAGTATCGGACTCGCATCGGCAGCCAAAGGGAGGTAGGTAGAGGGAGAGCCAAAAAACGTGCGGTTTTATCAAGAGTGAAACGACAGATATTACATGTCGTTTCCACAGTGGCGGAAAGAGTACAAATACAAATCATTCCATTGATTCCAACTTGCTTTAGGATATTCATTAGGCGAAAGAGGAAGGGATAAATGGCGGATTATGATCTCTTTTGGAAGGCTGCTAAGAATGGGGTATGGTATGCCTCTCGTCTTTTAGCTGAAAATGCATGTCCTTGGCACTTTGTTATATGGAGATTTTGTCTTCCAAGTAATGTAAACTTTTGAGTCATGTTGTTGTCCCAACTGTTTCTTTCTTCTAATACCCTATTCAAGAGGGTGACATTGGTTTTAGGTACTTAAGAAGTGTGATAGGGCTTTGGCCATTTGAGTATTAAGTTGAATCCTGAGCTTCTCTAGAGGAGTTCTGAAAAAACATATCATATTCATACCACCTCGTCTTCTAAGAAAATAGATTAAAGGATGTTAAGTACTGCTGTCCATAAACCTTAATCACAGTAGCCATGCTTTTGCTTTTGTTCTACTGGTCTTGCAAAAACAGAGCAAGATCAGAAAAAGGAAACATACACGAACCATCTCGTTCTTAATCTTTTTTTCTTTTTCTTTTTTGTCTTTTTGCACTTGAATTCGCAAATGGGAAATCATTCAGCTCGAATAAGCACTTAGTCGTAATTTAGATTAACTAAATGATGCGAGTGTAAATTATAAATCCTAGAGAAGAATACAAACAGAGTAAGGCGAGGAAAAGACTACTATGAAGAAACCGCAGATAAGGTGAAAACCAGGATCCTGATATTAACAGCCATGGGTTCGAGGATGGACAAAGTTAGAGAATTCAACATCGTATAAAACTTGAGCTGGGTTGGAAGGCACCAAGAGGGTAATCCAATCCCACTTGACCCCATTTTATCCTGTTTGTTGAACTGTGTTAGCCGAGCAGTATACACATCCAGAAGCCAGAGCTGTTAGCTATTGGACCTCAAAAGCATTGCATGAGAAGGACCCTTTGGCTGCAAACATTCAAGTTAAGGAGAGAGACAGAGAGGGAGAGGACAGGAATTGTATTTGACCATTTCAAATCATTGGAACCGTTAATTTAGTGGTACTGCCAAAAAAGGACCCAATCCCAACAGAAATGTCCACGGTAGAAATCTGTCTCCACAAACATTGCCTTATTACTGGGAAATGAAAACCCCGTTCCGGCTGTCACCTCCTTTCTTCCAGCTATATCCAAGAAAGCATGAACAAACCGCGAAAGAAAAACCCATTATAGAGAAACAAAAGAGACTTTTTTTTAGACCATTTGTTCCTTTCTTCTCTATTCTACCACCTCCTCACCCAGGAGGGATGGAGATAGGAAAGAAGCCCGGAAACTTCCCCAGATCCAATCTTTTTCTATCCTCCTCGCCATCACCTTCTCCGTCATCGATGGCTATCCTCCTGGTCCTCATCTACAGCTTCTTTTCCGCCTCGACGACGGCCTTCTCTCCATTTGTACCCCAAGACAACTTCCTCATTGACTCTGGTGCGGACAAATTAGCCACCGTCCCCGATGGAAGAGTATTCAAAACGGAGGAGCAAACCAAGCAGTTCTTGGAAGCCAAAGATGAAATCAAGGTTTCGGTCAAGAAGGCCAATGTTCCTTCCCCCATTTACCTGTCAGCGAGGATTTTTGTCCAGGAAGCCACTTACTCCTTTCCATTGTCCCGGCCAGGCTGGCATTGGGTTCGCCTCCATTTTTATCCCCTGAAGAACGACCAATTCGACCTCATGACGGCCACTTTCTCGGTCAACACAAATAAGTATGTGCTTCTACATAGCTTCAACATGAACAACAACTCAAAAACTGTCCTCAAGGAGTACCTTTTAAACGTGACCGAGCCACAATTCTCCATCAAGTTCGTACCCATGAAGAATTCCGCCGCTTTCATCAATGCCATTGAGGTGATTTCGGCTCCAGACAACTTGATCAACGACGTCGCCAATGAGCTTTCGCCTGCGGGCGACTTTTCGGGGCTATCCAAATATGCCTACCAAACAATGTACCGGCTAAATATGGGAGGACCCCTTATCACCTCCGAAAACGACACGCTCGCAAGGACTTGGCAGCCCGACAAGTCGTTCATCAAGTCTACAAACTTGGCGAAGCGCGTCTCCGTTGCGACCAGCACCGTCAAATACCCCGATGGCTTAACTCCCCTGATCGCACCACAAACTGTGTATGCTTCCGCTGTTGAAATGGCCGATGCCCAGGTAGACCAGCCTAATTTCAATGTGACATGGAACTTTGAGGCAAACCCGGCTTTTGGGTACCTACTTCGGCTTCATTTTTGTGACATTGTGAGCAAAGTGCTGAATGACCTCTATTTCAACGTTTACGTCAACGGGAAAATGGCGATATCTGATTTGGATTTGTCACACGAACTGAATGGTTTGGCAATGGCATACTACAAGGATATAGTGGTTAATGCTTCCTTCATGTCCAATGGACTAACTGTCCAGATTGGTCCAACTAAATTGGATTCCGGCGACCGAAACGCTATTTTGAACGGTCTAGAGGTCCTGAAAATAAGCAACTCGGTCAATAGTCTTGACGGAGAATTTGGGGTGGATGGAAGCAAGGCCTCTACCGGGAGCAGCCGCAGTACGGTGGCTGCAGTTGGGTTTGCAATGATGTTTGGAGCCTTCGTTGGTCTTGGTGCAATGGTGATCAAGTGGCACAAGAGGCCTCAAGACTGGCAGAAGAGGAACAGCTTCTCTTCATGGTTGCTTCCTCTTCATGCCGGTGACTCAAGCTTCATGACAAGTAAGAACTCTCTGGGGTCCCACAAGAGCAACTTTTACTCCTCGACTTTGGGATTAGGCCGGTACTTCTCATTCGCGGAGTTGCAGGAGGCAACCAAGAATTTCGATTCCAATGCAGTAATTGGCGTCGGTGGATTCGGCAACGTGTATATCGGTGTGATTGATGATGGGACTCAAGTCGCGGTCAAGCGAGGGAACCCCCAGTCAGAACAAGGTCTTACAGAGTTCCAGACCGAGATTCAGATGTTATCGAAGCTACGACACAGACATTTGGTGTCCCTGATCGGGTATTGTGACGAAAACTCGGAAATGATATTGGTTTACGAGTACATGTCCAATGGGCCTTTCAGGGATCATTTGTACGGCAAGAATTTGCCACCACTGACATGGAAGCAGAGGCTGGAGATCTGTATAGGTGCGGCTCGTGGGCTTCACTACCTTCACACTGGCACTGCACAGGGTATCATTCATCGTGACGTTAAGACCACCAACATTTTGCTCGATGAGACCTTCACCGCCAAGGTTTCAGATTTTGGTCTGTCAAAGGATGCTCCCATGGGGCAGGGTCATGTGAGCACTGCTGTGAAGGGAAGTTTCGGCTACTTGGACCCTGAGTATTTTAGGAGGCAGCAACTGACAGATAAGTCAGACGTGTACTCGTTCGGGGTGGTTCTGCTTGAGGCACTTTGTGCAAGGCCCGCCATTAACCCGGCACTCCCAAGGGAACAAGTGAACTTGGCTGACTGGGGAATGCAATGGAAGAGAAAGGGCTTGCTTGACAAGATCATCGACCCTCTACTTGTGGGTTCCATTAATCCTGAATCAATGAAGAAGTATGCTGAGGCTTCAGAGAAGTGCTTGGCTGAACACGGGGTGGACAGGCCTACAATGGGCGATGTGCTCTGGAACTTGGAGTATGCCTTGCAGCTTCAAGAGGCTTTCTCACAAGGAAAGGGCGACGATGAAACCAAATCCTCTGTCGCTGTTGCCGCTTCTCCTGAAATTCTGGCTTCCCCCACTGATTCCCCCTCCGATTGCCGACCAGTCTCTCATCCAGATCAGAATAACAGTCCTCAGAAACAGGCCGCTGATGAGCATTCAGGAACCGCAATGTTTGCTCAGTTTGCCAATCTCAATGGTAGGTAATTGACGCATGGAATGGTGGTCTATATCAGTACAAGTTAACCATCTGGTCGAACTTATATATATCATTTGGAGCGGTGGTGGTGGTGGCTTTGTTGCTTCATAATGCATGGCAGAATATTAGCAAAATTACAAGCTACGTGGGTATACATTTGTTGTATAACGATTTGCGACGCCATTGTTGATCTACATCAGCTCTCTCCTCTCTGCCTCGCTTACTATTAGGTTCCCTAGTCCATGGCTTTTATTTTGAACTGTCCATATGGTATGCTTTTATTGTGTGCAAGGATGTATGCGTGCTGTACTATTAATACTATATGTTATTACTATTATATTAGAGCATCATGTTTTTGTACTTGTATTCATGATGGTAGAGAATGCAACTCAGAGAGTGAAATTTGTCAGCAACTTTCAAAGGAGAATCATTTTTTTAATTGCTCGCAAATCGGTGTCTGATTTTATGTTCACCAGAAATTGCAACGCCAACTATGTTCAGCTTCTTCAATCAAATGGGAGTAGGTCTACATAATTGATACGCTGCAGAGAGTGTACTCTAATTAGTAATCTATTTTTGTGATTGAGATTCTCTATAATTTCCTATCTGAATTACATAGTAAAATTCGAAGAGAGATAGACACGATAGTTGGATATTATTGTAGGGCTCATGTTACCCGAAACTTTATATGGATAAATATGGTCAGTATTAAATGGTATAGGATCTATTTGTTGTGTCTATTTCTCTCTGAATTCTATTAAACAATTCGGATAGGGAATTGCGTAGCATCTTGATCCCTGTTTTTGAGTCAATAGTCCCCTGATGATCCTATGACTTTTAAACATCATCTCAGAATTGACAGACCCAAAATTTTCACACAAAAAACTTCACTAGACAACCGAAGTCTAGTCTCAGCCAACCAACAAAGGAAAATCACTGAGGTGAGGACAAATAAGCACACTAGCAACAGACAACCGATATTATTGAAGCAAAACCTCCCATGAATCTCAACCTTTACACTCTTTATAACACGAGATTGTACAAGGGATGGTTACCAGTTACTGTTAGTGTTCTTACAACTCACTGAACCACTTAATCGAAAATGCCTCGAGGCTCTCTAGAGCGAAACTCTGCTCTCAGAACACGGTACTCAGCTCTCTCGAGTCCGTCACGGAATCTTTAGGGACTCCTATGCAATCCAAGCCATTCTTTTGCCTATCAACTTTAGCGTAGGTGCAACCAAAAAAAAAAAAGAAGGTAAGTGGATGCAAGGGAGTATTTCCTACACAAAACGATTTGAGATTGTCCATATCAACCGTTAGCCTCAAATAACCAACTTCGGGCCAATTTAAAACATGGGTTTCATCGGGCATACCAAAAGGATGAGTCAGTATATTAATTAGGTAAGCAGATGACCCCTAGGCGTTGGAATAAAGGAATGAGACGGTCCGAATATGCGCTGCACTTGTGTGCGAGGGGACGGGACATGCCTATCCTGGTTGGGGTGCACCCAAGTGAACGGCCTAACTAATCTTTAATTCTCCACCACGATTGAATGTGCAAAGTTGGGAGACATTACGAGGGGGATAGAGGAATAAAGTGAGATGCCTCAGAAAAAAAGAAGGGCGGTTGAATGAAGCAGAGGGAGTGTAGATAAGGGTGTGGTCGCGTCTCTATCTGTGACCCAAACCAAAAGCTGTGGATGCAGTTTTAGAGGCTCCAAAACTAGCCCACTTTTATCGAACCCCCCAAAATGTAACCCATTCCCATTACGTGTGTGCTCTTATCCCCAATGCTGCATCTCTCAACGTTACGTCCACCAACTCTTGTCTCATTTAGAGAACCCCGTATATAAAGCCCTCGCGATCGACACCTTCTTCCTCATCTCTGTATTGTTTCTCTCTTCAAAGCCAATATGGAGAAAGATACCGACAACACGAGGACCTTTGACATGGATGCACTAAGGACAAATCTTCCACAGAAGTAATAGAACACGATTTGTTTTTGTTGTTTTTTGTAGTCCGATACTCGGGGCTTCCAATAATGCACAATCTTTTTGTAGAATGTTTCAATTTCTGTGAGCCAAAATGACAGGTGCTTTGTTTTTTCAGCAGGAGAGGTCTGTCGCGGTATTACTCCGGAAAATCGAGAACATTTACGTGCATGGCAGACGTTCGTTGCCTAGAAGATTTGAAAAAACAAGAACACCCCGATCCCAAGAAGAGGAAGAAGCACTCTGACAGGAAGGGAACCCAGCCTACGCCACATCCATGTAGAAGAGTATCCAGCAGCACACAATGTGCTACCCCTTATGTCGGACCTGGGATGTAAATATTCTTTAACAGATATGAAGAACCGTTAATCTTCGGCTCTTCTTCAATTTTCCATCTTGTGTATATAGTTCCAATTTCAATAATACACGTAAAGATTTCTTTTTCCTTTTGTAAGACAGAGTATATACTGCACAAATTTCATCAATATTCAATGCAGGGAACTTCGAAGTTTCACGATCCCAATTATCTTGGAAGAAAATTGATCCTCCCGTTACTCGTACCAATCGCAAGGTATGGAAATGATCGAAATAGAAATCTATCAAAGCCATAGCAGAGGAGTTGCAATGTGCTGAAATCCTCCCATATCACACACGTTGAGAACGAGAGCAGTAATTCCGCAAGCTTGAGATTCATATCAGGGATGAATACGTATTCTTCTCCAGAAGTTCTTCTCGAAACTCCAGACAGTTTCTTTGGCTTCAATCCTGTTATTATATGGTCCACGGGGGTTAAAAAAGAAAAATAACTTGTACACAACGATTACGCTATCTGAGAACAGTATCAAAAATAGCTCATGAGAACAGTGCAACATTATGTTCATTGAGTCAATCATTGAGTTCATTTCAGGTCAATCTCCACCAATGCTACAATCCAACCTAAGTCTTTTTTCCTTTTCTTCTGAATTTATGCCCCCACTAACATCTGTTAATTAAGCTAGGAAGAATACACATTGTTCCTACTCCGTAAACCATACACCAGATTGGAGGGACCAATTAATTTTATCCAACTTGAGCAACAGACTAAATATTGAGACCTAAAACAACCATCATGAGCACCAAAAGAATATCTCCCTAATGATACAAAATTAGGACGTAAGAAGTGCCCTCCCGAGGACTATTGCAACTTTTTCTTCTTGTAGATGCCCGGTTCCTCATCAAGCATGAGAAAGTCGTCGTCGTCCTCAACCAGTTCCAATCTCTTGTGATTTATGCTTTTGTCATTAACATTCGAACAATCTTGAACAGCGGCTTCAGAAACCTCAGGCAGTTTTCGTTTCTTTCCAGAACCACTTCCCATCTCATCATTCTTGTCAACCTCCACTGGCGCTGTTTTTGATGCATCTGATGCGCCCACACCATTGCCAACAGACTTGTTATCGTCCTTTTCCTCTGGAGAAGCTTGAGTCCATCCAGACAGAAGCATTCCATCAGGTTCCTTTTCTTCATCAAATTCCTCTCTGTCAGAATAGAAATGTACATTGAATTCATTAAAGTAGGTCATCAATATACTGACCAAAACTGACACTTATCACGTGAGCAGGTTGAGGAGATCCTGAAAGGTCATAAAGCAGGAGGGAAATCAAAGTAGTTTATTCACCACCTGGGATTTGCCACGTTAAAGACAGTCTCAAGCAATGCCAGCAATGTAAACTTGTAGAAAGGGACAAATCATTGCAGTTGCCAGTTCAATAATGAGACTGATTTGCAACCACAACACCATTCTTGTAGAATAACTCAATACTAGAAATCATTGCACATATTTATGCCCAAGAGTTCAGTTTCATAGAATGAAACTAGGGCAACCACAAAGAATCTAAACAGAGAGCATTCATAATTAAACAGTTCTTGGAAACAATCCAAAACCAACAAAGGATCTGGAGAATAGTCATTCTTGTGCAAAAACTAATTTCAAATTCAATACGGAAGTATGACTCAGTATCTTATTTCTAGGACAGCACACTTTGAATAGACAAATAACATATCCAGAAGCAACACTCAAAAAACTCTGGGCACTATGTTACAGTATCAGAAAAACGATTTCCAGTTAACTATATAGTCAGAAAGTCACAACATCTACAGAATTTTTTTTAATGTAAATGGGAGCCATCCACGTAGTTCTTACACTACAAAATCTTAAAAACTTCACATATTAGAAAAGCTATACTCAAACGTATATAGAGGGCGAAGAAAAACCTGTGCTTGATATTGATATTGCAAGTAAGTTCCTGTTTCAGATCCTCAACTGTGACTGCCGTCCCACTAGTAATCGGAGAAGGAAGCTCAGACAGCACCTAGATTTAAATCGAGAGAAGAGAGAGAGAGAGAGAGAGAGAGGAGAGACAAGTGAGAGAGGATCAAGAGCCAGAAGAGCAGTGGAAAAGAAGAAGTCTTGCAACTTTTGACAAATTTTCAGACAATGTGAGAATGTTGCACAATAAGATTTCTCAAGGTTCTGGTTCCATGGCATGCTCGACAATATGTCATCGCCATCATCCGTCTGACCCATGCATAATAAGTGCTGACATCCCAAGCTTGGTGCTTAACAATCTTTTCAACGAAGTCTTGCTTGGCTATTGCACGCAGTGAGTATCATCTTTCGACTTAGTTGCAACTATCATTCAGCGTATTTCCATGTGAGAATGTTGCAAGGCATATAATTGTCAATAAAATATAGATATCAAAATGTTCAAACTTGGAATTCATTGGGGATCTAACGCACCTCTGATACAAACATAGCAAGGTTTTCAAATGGGTCCACTGGCACAACACATCTTCCATTAGGTGCTCGAGCTTCATGTGGTTCCACATGGCAAATATCACACTCAGGTGCAGCTAGCATCAGATAAAGGACACAAGGTGCAAGATGCTCAACAACAAAAAACACAAGCTCACTGCATCATTAACAAATAACTGCAAGAAACAAAAACACTCAGATCAACAGAGAACTGTCACCATCCGGAACTGTAGGACCACCGCTTTCATCCTCACGACAATATAGAGTACACATAATCAGAAAATTAATGGCAAAACACATTCCAAAGAAAACACATCAAGCAAAAAGGAACAAAAACTGTGCACACCTATAATTCTTTGTATCATTTTGCAGCACCTTGATTGCCTCTATCACAATCAACCCAGCAATAATAGCGTTTGTTGTTGCAACAGCGTGGACAATATTACCGGCAATACCTTTAGCTTCAAAAAGGCTATGCAAAGGGATGCCAAAAGAAGAAGCCCTTATATTTGCAGAAGCAGTAACAAATTCCACAGCTAACTGATCATCTTTGTCAAAAGTCAGGTTTCCAATCTCCTGGTTACCCAGCAAGAAGAACAAAAGTTAAAATCAAACACTCAAAGTTGCGTGCTACATGGGAAAAGTAAATCAAGTGGTCTAGAGTCCTCATCCAAATAAAGGAATCATTCAAGCCAAACCTTCTCTCTTTTCACAAAAAATAGTTTGAAAGCCTCCAAAAAGATTCTGGTATTTTCCATAAGGCTCCAGATATCCTGTGGATTCTTCATTCCCAGAGATGCCATAGCAGATACTGATGATGGATCATCCGTTGCATAGTTTTTATCCATATTTCCATTCTGTTGAGCCAGTCCATTGGGCAGGGTATCGCTACTATAGATCGGTTTTGGTCTATTACGGTTCTTCCATGTCTCTTCATTAGATAAAGCTAATTCAATGTTATAACCAAACACATGATCATATATTCTCCTTCCATACTGTTCAATTTCTTCATCTTTTCTACGTTCGAATACATCTTCAGCATGTTCTGATGAGCTCGCATCATCAGTAGAACGCACATTTAAATCATTCCCCTGATTCTTGTCCCCAAATAACTTAGCAAAAAGTAGGTCCTTTGCCCATACAATACAGTGAACAAACTGCAATAATTAAACAAACATGTCAGAGCTAAGGACTTTTGGAACAGAAGTTTATCTTGAAAACAATCATATGATGTCATTTATCTCTCCAGACAAATGACAGTTAGCCTAATTAAAACAGTACTTCCCATAAGCTAGCAGAAACCATACGACATTCTATGTTTTTGAGTTTAACGGTTCAATCAGAAACAAACTTCTTTTGCAGAAAACTATCTATTGAAGTCGAAAAGAAATGGCAAGTCTCAATGAATTAGGAACTGCCAGTTAAAGCTTTTGTGTACTTCTTACAGGGAAGTAATTTTTTTATTTCTAATGGTACTCCTCTACATGGCCTCTCCACTGCAGCTTGTTCTCACACAATTGTCCAACTTCATGTCATTTATTTCGGCGTTATAGGAATCTTTCACTTAAATACTTGCAAATCTAATCAAGAAACCAGCAGTAATTAAGGCTCCTATGAGAACTCAACTACATATTAAGGTGCTGACTGGTAGAAAGGTACAAGTTCTAATTCATGGTTACCTACAGCCAAGTCAGGCTCCTGTCTTTCAAAAACCTTACTGAAGCAGTTACTCAAAAACCAAAAAAAAACGAACCAAGAAACATGTGAAATACCTTTGACGGAGTACTTGTAATAGTGCAGACAGGGTACGTTTTTGGAGCAGGTTTCGGCTGGCACTCGTAGCATTCTGTTCTTCCCTTCACATGTACAGTTACCTGCTTCCACAAATCACGAAAAAGGAAAGAAAAATAATCATCACCAATGGAGGAGCAGCAATCTAGCACAGTAGGAATGAACTGCATTGAAAATAATTATACAATATCTATTAATTTTTCCTAAGTGAAACATCTTTGGTGGAATAAACTGGATGTATAACTTGCATGGATTGAGTGATTTCAACAACCCATGTAGGGAATGATTGTGTGTTTGTATACACATACACGCTGTACGATAATACAAGAATTGGAAAAAAAAGATCAGATGCTAAAAGCATAATTGAATAAAATCCATAATACACACTTGATTTAGTATACATAAATCTTAAAGACAACTATAAGACAGCAATCACCTGTCCAAGGAAGCCAGTTGTCCCACTTTCAACTAACGGAACTTCAGCTGCCAAGCAGAGGCGATTCACGTGTCGCCTCGCATCTAGGTTGTCAAGTCCATTCAGAACAACATTAAATTGCTTGAAGAAGTCCACATTAAAGTCAGGATCCTTGACATTTGCATGGTATGGACTAATATTAATGTGAGGCCTAAATTTTAAGATAGCCTCCCGAGCAACCTGGTTGAAAATTTTATGAGAAGACCATACAAAAGGAAGTGCCTGTGCAACCGATGCAGGATTTTGTCAATGTACTTACTTTGGCCTTAGATTGCCCAACATGTGATTGTCGGAATAGAAATTGTCTGTTGAGGTTGCTCACCTCTATGGTGTCCATGTCAATCTGCAAATTAGCACCAGAAGCATGAGAAAATGTTCTCACAACCCTACATACAAGCAAAACTCTTCAAACTACTAGAAAATCAAAAAAGACCGTAAACCAAACTGTGGTATACCCCAGAAACTGCATAAAGAAATTTCTCACTACTTCATCCTTCATAAAATATCCAACAAGAAAGTGGTTAACCATATTCCAGAATTACAATCTGTTGAGAGAGGAGAAACGGAATTCAATGGATAGACATCTGAATATAATAACTAGATATACACGGCATCAGGGAACTGCTAACTCAAAACGATAGATAGCTAATGTAGCAAAAAGAACCCACATTAACCGCAAGAATATCGTAATCCCGGGACGATCAGGCAACAAATTTGCACGCCATGGTTAAAATTAGGTTCGGCATACAAATCCTAGATATCAACCCAAAAAATTTCAGCCACGCTTGACAAAATGGTATCAGCAAACCCAGAATTTGATTTGCACCTTAGAGATCGCAAGGAGAGGTGAATAGCACCCCAAGACACCACCAAAGGAGACTCAACTCAAACAGCCAGAATCTCAAACTGCAAGACCATACACCCATGTTCACCGCAAGTCCATGAACATCACCTTTTGACCACCAGTAGCCGACAGTTACTCCAATCTTCAACCACAGAACGTCACAACCCCAAAAGGACCTCCACTATCAAGAAAAACAACATCTCTAAAAACTATTTAACTCATCATCTTCGCTATTCACCAGGATTAATGCACTACAGCCATCTCAAGCACATATCTGGAGACTCCACCACCTTCACCAAAGTCAAGGTCCAATTACCACAACTAACCTTGCTAGTTGATATTACTACCGCTAAAACAATGGCAAGACCAGTGCTACCATTCCAGCAATCCTTTGTAACTAAATTAGTGACCAACTTTGCCTCTATCGGCTCTCTCTTTACTTTTCCGTGGTTAAGACATTTGACCAAAACAACAACAACAAAGCAATAGTATTAGTGAGATCACCATGTATAGCTAGATGAAAAGAGACTTGAAATAAGAGGATTCCAAAATCCTATGCTGGACTAACACAAGGCTCAAAATAACTAGTTGACTTGCAGATATGAACGTCAACATAAGTCAGCTGGTCCAGCTTCCACTAAGTACAAAACCTCAAGACTTAGCAACATCGTCCATTACTTCTACACATACTTGCACTGAAATACTGTACAAAGATTGAACAAAAAGAAGAACTGAAGCTTATGAACTTCTTACCTCATATAAGATATGTCATATAAGGGGAAAGAATATAACCATGAGAATTTTCCCCTTTGCACTTGATTACAAAACGAAAAGAGGGAGAAAATAATCGAAACTGGAAATGAACTAAGATTATTGCCTTATGCTCAGTATATGCTATGCAACAAACTATTTGATTAGCCCATTATTTTCCGCCAAAATAATTGATTGAATTTATTTTGGGGGGTAAAGTTTTAATTTAATTTCCCAAACTCCATAAACCCAAATAAACAGAAACAGAGGAACGCTAGACGACCCATGAATCCCACAAAAACGAACACATAAGCTTCAAACAACTAGCAAATGAGACGTGGACGCGAAAATTAAACCATATAAACATATAACCCCTCAAGTAAAAAAAAAAAACAAAAACCCTAGCAAAAGTAGCAGAACGAAAATACAAAAACCTATTAAAATAACCCCGCAAAAAATGTGAGAAAGGAGATCACAACAGTAAAATAGTAACCTATACTCACAATATGAATGTCCTGGAAGCCAGAGAGAGCGAGAGTCTTGAGCAGCTCGCAGCCGATACCACCTGCCCCAACCATAAGCACTTTCGCCCCCTACAAAACCCAAAACCCCAAAAAACACGACAAAACAACTTCAATTAGAGTTCAACGAGAGCTTTAAAGTAAAATAAAATGGGGTTTGGGGGGAGGGGGGAATTTTGGGTTACCTTTATTGTAGTTAACTGTTGCTGGGAAGCCATTGAAGGAAAGGAAAGAGAAGGGGAAGTGTGAGTTGGAAATTGGAGTACGTAGTGTCACTATTAGCAAGCATAAGAGAGAAAGAGAGAAAAAGAGAGAGAAAATTTTGCGAGGAATCGTGAGAGAAAGGTTGGTAGTGGTGGTGGTGGTCGGTAGAATCTAAAGAGGTCGTGACCGTCGACTTCGCGGAAAGGACAGCTACGCGGAGGCCCCCAAAAGGAGAAATAGAGCGAGAAGTGAAATTGGTAACCCTCTCTCTACCTCTGTCTCCCCATGCTCCAGACAGCTAACAAAAACGACTCTCTATCTCTGAAATCAGGTAACGGAGGCGTGGAGGCTGACTGCCAGAAGTCTGAGAGGTGGTGTTTGGGAACAGCATTAAAGTTTGTAGTCTTCCACTCTGACAGCTTCCTAGGAGGATAAAAGCGTTATTCCGAGGTTGCAATTGGAAGCAGCCTTCCTCTATTTGGTTTGTTTTGTTTTTTCTCCCAAAAACAAAATCAGAGTTACAGAATGATCTCCCACTCCCACCCATGTATCATGAAAAGCCAACGATGGGTCAACTTCCATTGATGAATTCTTTAATAAATATCTTTCAGTTCATGCAAAACAAATAAAAATAATAATTGAAAAATTGCAATTAATCCCTATAATAATTGGAAAACCATAATTATTCGACCCTATACTAAACAAATAAAAAAACCACCTAACAAACTATAAGTTGTGTTTGAGAGTTAAAATTTTAGGGTATTGAAATTAGTAAAAAAGTTAAAAAGAGACGAATTAAATGAATTTTTTATATTTATTATAATAAAAAGTAATGATTTAAAGATATATGCGACCCTTTATAATTAGTCATTACATCGTATTTGTTGACTTTGCAAGCTTCATCCTATTTGAAATCCATCGGAATCTTAAACTTGAACCGGAAATGTATTGTTATTGAGATTTCTATGAAGAATTGTGATTTATTAATAAGTTGAGTGAGGTAGACATTTTGTAATGGTCATGTTGTAGATGATTTTCTTCATTTGTGAATAAGACAGTCCACTTCATAGTTTGTATTTACATGCGGTCTACACTATATTTTGTCCAAAGATATTTTGCGCGAACATTATCATGTTTGACCAATTTTACAACCATCTACCTATTAAGACACCAATTTTTATTATGGGCGGCATAAAAAGATTTATCTTAGAGAATCTAGAAAGTCCTATCAAGATATTGAGAATCTTAAACTTGAAATTTCTATGTGATTTGTTATATGAGATTTCTACATCGTATTGAAATAATTGAAAAATATTTTTGCCACAGATATTTACGCCTCAACCTTCTGGCGAAGAGACGTCGAATTCAATCAAAACATCAATGAAAGTTGTCTCGGCAAAACTATTTTTCTTGAATTTGTAGATTTGTACTTATATATTAATATAGAAGTTAGCAAATGCGTTCCAATTTTTATTATATTCAATTTCCATAGTTCGGTATTTACTCCTTTCCTATTTCCTTATTCATCTTTAGCCCCTCTCGCAATTTCTTCGTCTCCAGGCTCTCTCTCTTTCTCTTACTCCTTTTGGCTGTCTTTTCTTCATTTTTTTGTTTTGTAGCCCTTTTCCATTGAAACCACAAAGAGATCTATAGATAATCGTAGTGGTTTTGAAAAATCTTAGATCTTCAAATTTGAAATACTTTAACAGCTCTCCCTTCTCGCGATTGTCCCTTCTACTTATTATTTTCTTAGGTGGCAAAGATAGAAAAAAAATGGTAATAGGCGATTGACCAATAGCACGCCAATTTCGAGTGTATTAAATTTAACGTGTATTTTTCTAGTGTTTTATTTTTGAGAAATGTAGTGAGGCATTTATGTTTTTGTGTGTTTACCCGTTTATTTTTGTTGAATGAATTTGGTCTTTCTCTCTTGCCTTTCTACCTAACAATTAAGACCTTTCCTTGTCCCAATGTAATCATTCACTTCTGTGATACAACCTTTCACTTCTTCTATGCAAGACTTCTTCTCCCTATGCACATTCATCCCACCTTCTTGAAAATTCGAAATTCCTCCTTGATCATATGAAAATTTTTATTTATCTTGTTGGAATTATATGAGAATTATCTAGAACCTCTCCCCAAGTCCTATATATACCCTAGCCTACCTCTCAATCATTCATTCCATCATATCCCACCTAAACCCACAAAAGAGAAAGTGTTCCCATTTTGATCCCCAACAATTTTCATAGTTTGTTAGTGTGGTCCTATATAAGTTGTATTATCTTATTTTTCAATTAATAAAAAGTGTGTTTCTTCTTTGAGTTTGATCTCTTCAATTTTGGTTGTGTGAGTTGTTAGGCTAGTGTGACTTTGTTACACTATTTGAGAATCGATTGTTCTAGTTGATTTGGTCATCGTATTTCTCTACAGAGTGGTGAGTTGTTCTTGAAGTACTTTGGTCCATTGAATCTTCCTGAGTTTGTCTTCAATAACCACCTTTTTGCTTTTGTTAGGGAAAAAATTATAGTTAGCCAATATATTGTTAGATATATACCCTCAAAACTAATTATTTTGCATAATTATGAGAGAATTATTAGGAACGGACTTAGTGGGTATCCTGTTTAGAATATAAACAGCTGTCTCTAAGGCATAACCCCAAAAAGAAATAGGTAATTGTGACATGCTCATCATTGACCGAACCATATCTAATAGTGTTCGGTTTCTTCTTTTTGCAACACCATTATGTTGTGGCGTAGCAGGGGGAGTCAACTGAGATATGATGCCTTTCTATTTAAGATGAGTTTGAAAATCCCCTGAGAGATATTCGCCTCTTATATCAGATCGGAGTATCTTAATACTCATTTCCAGTTGATTCTCAACTTCATTCTGAAATTCTTTGAACTTTTCAAATGATTCAGCCTTGTGTTTCATCAGGTATATATAACCATACTGGAATAATCATCAATGAAAGTGATGAAATATGAGAACCCTCTTCTGGCTATGCGGTTAAAATGACCAAATATGTCAGTGTAAACCAACTCTCACAACTTTGTAGCTCTAGTTCTTTTTCCTTTAAAAGGATTCTTGGTCATCTTTTCTTGTAAGCAAGACTCGCAAAGTGGGTATGGCTTAATCTTCAAAAGGTCTAACGGCTCATCCATTACTAATCTGTTGATCTTATCCAGATTAGCATGACCAAGTCTTAGATGCCACAAGTAAGTGGGATTGACATCTCTCTTCCTCTTGAGAGTTTTCACACTAGTATCAGCATCATTCTCTATATTATTCACAGAGTCCACAACATTGTCCATCATATATTAATAAGTAAAAACCGTGAAAACACTTTTCACAAAATTTTGCTGCGCAGCGTTTTATGTGAATCAAACAATATACAGATATAATAAATATACTGCCTCATCAAGAGACTGGTGGATTCCATATTGAGCAATTATACAAATTCACTTACTATGCACAAGACCCAACTTATCTGGAATATTTGATCTACGAAGATCATCACCAAATGATTCAGTCAAAGCACAAGCACACAACAAGCAAACCTGCATAACTCTCTCAGGTCTAAGGACAACATAAGCTAATTGTGTTGAATACCGTTCTCTACATTAGTGATCGTTTCCAGAAGGTATCATATTTGATCTGGTTCAGTGCATGTACTTTTACATTGCACCCACTCGTTTGCTTAAGGTCACCACCTCAATGACGGAGTCTAGAAAAAGTAAGTACAAAAGTGGAAGCTGTCTACAGCTTTCCGTCCTACAATGACAGATTACAACAGAATGTACAATAACCACACCCAACAGTGACTGCAACTAATATCTAGTCGACCCTCGACTCAGTGTTGGAGGTTAGGTCAATAATTTCATTTCATGAGGTTCATGTGTTAGACTGGTCAACCTAACATTTAAGTCATCATAACTGAAACGATAGGATTACCACATGCTGTAATAGGCAAGTCCAACAACTTATACCGCCGGTGGAGGATATCGGGGAAAATGAACTTATTGACCTAACCTCCGACACTGAGTCGAGGGTGGACTAGATATTAGTTGTAGTCACTGTTTGGTGTGGTTATTGTACATTCTGTTGTAATCTGTCGTTATAGGACGGAAAGCTAGAGACAGTTTCTACTTTTCTACTTACTTTTTCTTACTATTGTATCCTCGTGAAGGATTTTGTTCTTTGTAAATGTACTAGTGGAAAAATTTTTGTATCTATATTTTTTTTTTTGGATTTCTTATTATCCCGTTTTTTCCTTAAGTCACAAACTACCTTTAACTTTTACCTCATTACCAGACTGTTTTCAAAAACATATTTTTATAAGTCCACCTATTTAATTGACTAAGTTATTTTATTATCCGTCCTTAATACAGTGTGACAAAAAGAATAAGAGAGAAAGAGACTTACTCGACTAATTGATAACGACATAAGAGAAATTTCATCTAACTAAAAATGAAAGGGAGGGAGAATGATGTGAAAAATCTTGTGACTAAAGGAAGAAGAGACCGAAGGAAAAAGGGGAAGAGTCAGAGAGGTAGTTCGGCCTGTACCCTTTCTTCCCATCAGCTTTTATCTTTTCTTGTCCTAACTTATGTCTTACTGTCTAGGTGTCTTAAATCATTCAAGAAAGTAGTATAGCAACGACTAAGGTAAGGGTGTAGGAGTGGTTGGTATCCTTGCGTGAAACAATATACGCTTGACAGGGTCCTGGTGCCGGGGCACGGACAATCCCAGAGGAGAGGAGGGACGCAAAACCGGACTCTGCGGGGTGAAACAGAGAGACAAAAAGGATACCTCTGATGACCAGAAAAGAAAAGAAAGAAAGAAAGGAAAGAAAAAAATAAAAAGGGAAAGAAAGAAAGGAAGGAAAGACAGAAAGTGAAATGACTGGGGAACAGATGCATCGTCCTTGCAATGCATCGATCATACATTGTTATCCTACTTATGATTATCAATGCTTAATTCTTATTGTTTACATGCTACGATAATTGTTCATAACATGTTCTTATTCCCCCCTTACTGAGTCAGTAGGACTCATCCCTTTATTTGTTTAAAATTTTGTATGTACTACTGTGGCTGTGGGCATCGGACTTAACAGATGTTGACTTTTATAAGCAAGGAGATTTTCGATGTCAACCCATACATTCCAGTGAGGATGATATGGACATTTGTCACACACGTTCGAGGTATTCGTGGGTACGAGCCCCAATTGTACCTCAAGGATCCATCTGCGTTCCTTATTCCCGTAATTGAAGATTTTGGGTTGATTGATGTTGACCCAGCTCTTTTATACGTTGTCCCTTCTTCACCAGGGCCGCCGGTAAAGAGCACCGGGGATAACAAGGTTATTGACCTAACCTCTGACACTGAGTCAGAGATTGAATAGACGTCAATGAGTCTTTGTCTTTTTGTTGGTTTAGGTAGTTAGTAGGTTTCGCGGTTGGGATGGAAAGCTATAGATAGCTGTTTATATTCTAAACAAGATACCCACTAAGTCCGTTCCTAATACTCCATATGAGTTATGGACTGGCAAAAAGTCAAGTCTAAAACACTTGAAAGTATGGGGATGCCCAACTCACATCAAAAAGTTTGACGTGGGAAAACTAGAGTCAAGGACTGAAAAATGTTTGTTTGTGGGTTACCCCAAAAGAGCAACTGGGTATTACTTTTATAACTCACTGCTCCTTTACCTAATGTAAACACAAATCCAGATGTAGATCTTCTATCATCAACATCTGATTGGAAATCTGAATCTGTGTATCCTTGGACAGTTAGCATATCCTCTCCACCACACACTAAACAATAGTGTTTGGTTCTTCTCAAGTATTTGAGAACATGCTTGACTGCTGTCCAGTGCTCAGGGCCTGGGTCCTGATTAATATCTACTCACAACACTAATTGCATGACTGATATCTGGCCTTGTACAGAGCATTGCATACATGAGGCTTCCTACAGCAGAGGCATAATAAAACTTCCTCATCTTATCTCTCTCTTCTTGTGTCTTAAGAGACATCTTCTTAGAGAGATAAATATTATGCCTAAAGGGTAAAAAACTTTCTTGGCATCTTGCATGCTATATCGTACCAATATTTTGTCAATGTAATAGGTCTGTGAAAGCCCTAAAAGCCTCTTTTCTCGGTTTCTAAACACTTTGATCCCGAGAATGTAGGATGCTTTCCCGAGGTCTTTTATTGAAAAATTGTTCGCTAACCATACTTTCACTGATGACATTGCACCGATGTCATTCCCATGAGTAGAATATCGTCAACATAAAGAATAAGGAACATTACTGAACTCCCACTAATCCTCTTGTAAACATAAGATTCATCTATGTTTTGTGAGAAACCAAACGATTTGATCATCTCATCAAAACGGATGTTCCAGCAACGTGATGTCTATTTTAGTCCATAAATGGATGTGTTCAGTTTGCACACTTTAGATTCTTGTCCAAGAGAAAAGAAACCTTTAGATTGTTCCATATAAATCGCCCAGCGGCGCAGCCAGCCATGGCTGGCCGCCCCCTGCCACCCCACGGCCTGAGGTGGCCGTGGGAGGCGGCGGGGAGGCCTAAAAGGCCTCCACCCTCATGCATCCATAGGGGTACATGACGGAACGGCCAACGCGGTACCGCTGCTAGGGCCGCCTGGGACCACTAGCCATGGTCCCCGGCCTTCTAAGCCACCACCGGCAACTGGTGATGGCCGGATTTAAGAGAAACCTCTCTCTCTCTCTCTCTCTCTGCGATTCATCCAAGAAAACTCGATCATCGGAAAAACAATTTTTCAAAACAAGATCTATCATCCAAATTTCAACAAAAGAAAAGATCTCGGAATCTAAGCACTCTTTCAAATTTTATTCAAACGATCAAAACAACACAAGAGAGAAAGATTGTCAGCTCGCCTCTCTTGAATTCTAAGAGCGTTTCTGAGCTAACAGATTCACAAACCAGAACGCAGTGTAAGATGCAGTGAGGTACGGAGTGCTTAACTGATCGCAGTCTTTTCCAACGATTCGCATGATCACGAACACGTGAGGTAGAGAGAGAATACTAACTTGGAATTGTGAGATTTCACAGAATAGCTGATACTTGTTGGATCGCGAGGTCAGCAAAAGGATCGTTGAATCAAAGCAACCCAAGCATTCTGCCTCCTCAGATCCACGCACACAGCTTTGAAAGAGATTTTTGGAGAGAGAAATTCTCACGTGAAAAATGAATTCTTCTTTCTCAAATGAGTTTCTGAGCTATTTATAATGGCTGGCTCAGAACTCAACTGTGTGTGAGATCTTTAGGGACCTCATAGCTCGGCCGTAGGATCATCATGCATGTTTGCTTGTTGTGTGCTTGTGCTTTGACTGAATCATTTGGTGATGATCTTCGTAAATCAAATATTCTAAATAAGGTTGGACCTTGTGCATAGTAAGTGAATTTTATAATTGCTCAATATGGAATCCACCAGTCTCTTGATGAGGCAATATATTCATTATGTTTGTATATTGTTGGACTCACATAAAACAATGCGCAACGAATTTTGTGAAAAGTGTTTTCACGGTTTTTACTTATTAATATATGAAGTAAATATTTGTGAAAATGATTTTGGAAAGTTTTTGGAAGTCCAACTAGTTACAAACTGAGAATTAAGAATTATATGAGCTAGGGATTAATCGGTGATATTATTCTAGTCCTATTAGCTCATGTGGAATATAGTATGGTGGAAGGTTAAATAAGCGTATAATTGTTAACAAAAAGGGATTTTACAAAAATAATCTTCAAATCTCGGGGGTCAATTGTGATATGTTAATGGATATGATCACAATTTGTAGAAGCCTATAAATTCGGATTACAGAATATAAGGGGTTTAATGAAAAAGAATTTTTCATGATGATCCTACAGCCGAGATATTGAGATCCCTAAAGATCTCACGCTATAGCACAATTGAGTTCTGATCCAACCATTATAAACAGCTCAGAAACTCATTTGAGAAATTCACATGAGAATTTCTCTCTCTAGGATTTCTCTATCCAAAAATTTCTCTCAAAGCTGTGTGCGTGGATCTGAAGGAGGCAGAACATTTAGGCTGCTTTGATTCAACGATCCTTCCGCTGCGTCCTCGCAATCCAACATATATATAGGGCAAAATCAATTTCGCACCTGCTATTATCAAAAGGCAATTTGAACCTTTTAACTTTTGAAAATCATTAATGTACGTTCCCCGTCCAAATGAGATGTTGAATCAGATAGAAAAGCATATAAAGTGATCAAAATGCCCCTGTAAGATAAAATTACTAAAAATATTAAAAACTTTGTTACAAGGTGTTTGGACCAGCTTACGGGACAAGCTAGACATGATTACTCCACTAGCACCCACATTTTTCTACTCCTAATAATTGTTTGTTTGGTTATGAATTTATGATTCACTTAATTGCATTGTATAATTTAAAGAATAAATTGCAGAAGATTCTTATCTCGTAATTTATAATTTTTTTTAAAAAAATTGCCTTGAATATTCTCTCTCCATATTTACTCGATAATATATCAATCCAACTTATTTGATTTCATGGAGATTAACACGTAGAGGTCCTATGAAAATTATTAGGGATTCACCTCGCCAATCCTTTAGGACCCAGTCGAATGACTCAATTTTCTCCCACTAACTGTTTGGGTCAGTGGAAGAATTAAATCCAAAACTTGACATTGTAGATGTAAATCCCAAAAAGCTCCATAACCAATTGTTAATAGAAATCCAAGAATTTGGTATTTTCATAACAATAATAAATAAATAATAGGGTTTTTAGATCTCTTGGTTTTATAAACTATCCATTATTTTTCTTAATACTTTTTTTAAAAAAATCACTTCGCTGTCAAAATTATAAAATAATTTTAAATAGTAGTTTCAACTACCACTTTGACACATTAAACCTTCAAATTCTTAAAATCAATAAATTTACATCCTAAAATAAAATTAGGCTGTTAAAAAAATGACACATGGCCTATTTACCATACATGTAACATAATTTTGATGGTAAAATATTTTAAGAGATGCAAATTAATTAAATTTAATAATTATATAACTCAATGGATCAAAATGATAATTGAGACATACGTTAAAATTATTTAATAGTTTCATATGGTTACTTTTTTTCATTTTATTTTATTTTTTGCAATGACAATCAGGATTTAAATGGTAAAAAGGTTAGTTGATTACAAATACTCTGTACAATATCACATCAATACAGCAACTGCCGTGACTGACGCGATGACGAGAGCAAGGAAATGGAGTGAGTGAGAATTTAAACATTGCTAAATATTGCTAATTGTATCGATGCTTTCGTGTAAAATATTAATATATACCCAAATGGTATTCATTGACGAGCCAGCATATTCTAAATGGAATAAAAAATATATATGGAAAACGAATATTGAATATAGGCCATAGATAATTCAAGAAATTGACTTAAGTGGTTAAGTCTTGGATTTTGATAATATGTTCTCTTTAAGGTCTTAAATTTAAAATTTCATAGATGTTACAAATTATTTTGGACTCCTCTTAAGATTTTTAGTCTGATAATTACTTGATTTGTGTGAGAAAGAAAAATTATATAAATTTTAAAATTAATCGATATATGTGTAAGTTAACCTGAACACTAGATTAAAAAAAAATATATATATATAACTTGTAGGTGCCAAACGCATATAGTTCTCGCTACCAGCATGACAACACCTGATACTTGTTTGTAAAAGTACTAACACTCTTCTTGTCAAAATTAAACAAAAAAATATCAAATTTTAATAAAAAAATAATTATACTTTATGCCCTTAAATTATCTCATTACTAATTTTTATCCTTGATTACGAATTGGTCTTTAAAATATAGTGAATTTACAAAATTGTTTATTTATTTGAAAAGTATTCAATCTTTTATTTATTCATTTAAAATATTCGGATTTTCACAGTAACTATAATGGCAGAAAAATGTTGAGATGCTTGTTTTATAAAAAATTGTAAGATTTTTAAAATTTTGATAAAATTATGAATATTTATGTAGATTAGAGTTTTATAAGTTTTTGTATAAAAGTATTGGAGTTGATGAAAAAGTATGGAGAAAAAATATTTGTTAGAATTTTTTAAAAAATATATTAAAATTTATGTGAAAAATTATTAGAATTTATGTATAATTTTTTAAAATTTTAGATGTTTATTTTATAAATTTTGTCCCATTCATTATATAGCATATAATATTTTTACAAACAAATATCTCCGGATTTAAGTCGGCAAAACTTGGCGTCCTCAGAAGGTACGGGACAAGGATAACCTTACTCCGGTTTCAGACTGCACCGTTCCGGACAGCCAAACACAAAGGAAGGGTCGTGGGACCCGACTCCCGTGGAGCTCCTTCGTATTCCTCGCGTTACAGTTCACGCAAAAATGGATTGTACATTTCTCGAGAAGAAAACACACAGAAAAAGATTTGGTGTACACAACGAACGATTTTCCAGCGCCACTGTGAATCCCCATTGGTCAATCCCAAACGCTGATCACCAATGGAATTTCCCCACTAGCTGGACTAACACTATAAACCAGTGCGAATAAAATACGTACAATTCGCTCTCTCTTTCTCTTTTGTTTTTTTTTTTTCATTTATCAGACCCTCTTTCTCTGCTTTTATTTTCAGTACGAGTGAACTTTCGCCTGCAGTATTCGAGGACACAACGAAAGAAGAAGAAGAAGAAGAAGAAAAACTTCCTAAACTCGCCAAGAAAACAACGGAGTGTACCTTCATAGGGGTTCAATTTTTAATCAGGGGATTTCTCTGTTCCAATTTGTAGGCTCCCTCCTCTTATGTGAAAAACAAGCAACGCACTATTTTTCTAGGCTCTGCGTTTCCTCAAACTTGCGGTGTCATGGAGCCAGCGGTTGAAGCGTTGCCGAGTAATCGCGTCACTCGGAATGGTACTCTCTCTGCATGTCTTAAGTTATTTTTCTTGTCTGCATTTTACTCGAAATGTGGGCATGTTAATCATCATTTCTTCAGGCTTTGATCTCTACGATGCATGGGGCAAAGAACAATTACGGTATTAACATTTTTTTGGGGTGAATTAGTCTGAATACGCAGGCTCTTTACTAGAAAGAGAAAGATGATCATTAAACAAATGATCAGCATGGGAATGCAGGAATCTCATTTTTAGGGTGAAATAAGGTTACACAATTCGAGTATTTTTGAAATATATAACGTTCGAAGACACTCAACAGAACAAAGAGACGATGTCTTATAGTTTTCCCTCCTGCTTGTAGTTTTCGCGAATCATGATTTAGCCGCCCCCCTCCCAAAAAAAAAAAAAAAACCCGTTAGTCGGTGCGATGAGTTTTTACGTTTAGAGTAGGAGTACGGTGTGATTAATTTTGCTTTGTTATGTGGTGTACTTGTGACAGTTCATCCATTACAATCTGCATCAAGATCAGAGTTTTACCAAACGGGACATAAAAGACTGAAGCTATCTGGTAGTGGAAAAGATTGTGGTAGCATGGCCTTCTCTGCTAGCATGCGTAATGATACTGAACAGAAGAAACCAAAAACCTCTTCAGCAGTCATTGATTACCGCGATCCATTTGCTATCACCAACTTGCTGGAAAGGTTAGACTGTGGTAAATATGGAAGTGTTACAAAAGATATAGAAGCCCTCATTGCTCGAAAGATGCAGACTCTGAGCCCACTTTTTGCAAAGTATCCTACTCTTATAAGTACATTCCTGGAATCAGAAAAGAGCCAGAGTAAAGAAGCCTCAAAACAAGCTACTCGTTTGTCGGATACTGATGTTATTGATTTGGAGGATGACTATGTTGCAAAGGATGTTAAACCAGCATCTCAGACTGTTGTGCTTATTGACTCTGATGAGGAAGACAATGGATATCAGCAGCCGCTTGCTCCCTTTCAGGAAATTGTCTTGCCAAGATCAGCTGGACAATTTCTCATGAAGGACTTTTTGGTAAGTCTGCCACGGATTTCCAATCACAAAGCTGAAGGTTTAAAGATGCTGACATCAATATAATGACCAAAGCATGTATGACACATGCATACACTCACTCAACAAATTAGAAGCACTGGATCCCATTTTGGCACACACACATAGAGACATGCATAAAAGTTGGTTGGAGTAAGGATATTACAACTACATATCAGGCTTTCATGTATATGAAAACTTTGCTCTACAATCCCTCATGTTCTTCCAAAAGCTAGAAAAAGAATATAAATAGCAACAGGCACATTTGTATAAGTTGCTATTTTTGAAATTTATGCCCTTTTCACTGTGCTTCTTCATTTTGTAGTGTTAGGTACAAACATACCTCAAATGCCTGAGTTCAAGTTCATTGTCGGAATTGTGTTTTGAGTATTTGCCTCGTCCTTAGTATTGAATTATTCAAATTAATGTTTAGTACCGAGGACCCTATATTTGTAGTAGGTTCTTTAGGCTTCACTCTCAAGAACTAGTACACCATGTTCTTAAAAGCCGAAGAGCAGCTAAACTAAGCAACTTGTTGGGAGATTAGGTGGCAGTAGAAAGAGCTGCTCGAAAAGGGTCATGGTTGGCACTATGCCTCTTGTAAGCAACAGTATTGGTTCGAAGAAGTTTATTGTATCAGTGAAGTGTACGCAATATGTACTATGATGATGTTCTACCTTTTGCAATTCCTCAAGGTTAGAAGTTCCTCGTTTGGGACAACTGTGTCCTCTGTTATAGTGCAGCATTCACTATCATTTGTTTTGACTTGGTTTTGTGTACAAATCTCCCCAAACTTAATCCCCTGGCCCAGTGGCAGCCTAAAGATACATTTTCAACTGTGACGGGTTGGCCAATTTATTATTTCTTGTTCACCTATTTGAAGCAATGAAGCCTTACAAGTCAATCTGTACTATATAATAATTTACATCGTAACCAGTGCTACAACATGAGTTTGATGCGTGTAAAATTATCAATTTCAATTTTCTTTTTTCTTGGATGGTCTTTTTCATTATGGTTTATTTATGTTTTTCAGATGGGTAATCTAAATAACGGTATTATTTCTTTTTAACTAATTTTTTTTTTCATCTGCTATATACTGGGTGTTGTTATTTACAGTTTCAGTTTGGGTTTTATGCAAATTGATAGTTGCAATCATCAGTATAAGATGATATATTCTTTCCTTACAGAAAAGTCTGTTTTTTTCTTCTCATTTTCATAATTAGTGTAATTCACTACTTTGATAATATTTTTATCTCATCCTTCCAATTATTGATAGGAATACCACGGTCCTGTTCGTCGCTCGGCAAAGGGTGTAGCTCAACAAGAAGTAAGTGCTGAATTCGACATCAAGAAAGAAGAAGGTGTTTATGTTGGCGTAAAAGATGAATACAATCGTTTGACTGATACTGAAGATGATGGTCTGGACGATATGTGGAATGAGATGAACATGGCTTTAGAATGTTCAAAGGTATTATGACAAGAGACATGTTTTTTTGGTTATGTTTTTGTTCATTCAGTTTTATTTGTGCCTGAAATGAGACACACCTTGCATAATTATTCACTCCTTGTTAGGACTGTGTCAAAACTCTTTGCTTATTTTGAATACTAGGTTACTAGAATTGTTTGGTCGGACTTACTGATGTATTAGTAGCATAAAGTTGGGTTTTGGATTCAATACTGAAGTTGTTAGGAGGATTAAATGGATTTGCATGTCAATTGCCATGTTTTGCAAAATCTTTTTGGAAATTTAAGGGGAGTAGTAGACTTGACATCAGGGACAAGATTTTCAGGTTGACGATAGTTTTAAGGCTGTTGTGCCTTTCATCAAAGTAGAAAAAAGATGGTTTTACCCTACATAGCTTGCAATATTTCGTTCCGCAAAGAAGTCATTGCCAGGTGATTCTGCGGGATGAAATGTCCTTAAAGTAGCTAAAACATATGCTAATTGGTGGTAGTTTATAGGTACATCCACGCTATTTTCTTTGATTAAACATTTTTCTTAGTTTTTTGCGCTTTTTATTTGCTCTTGTGCTTTTTCTTAGTTGTCTTTACATTAAATTAGCTTCTTTCACATTTGTCATATCGTAGGCTTATATTGTGGGTTTTAAAACTTGGCTGTTTATGCATTTTTGAATGAGCACCAACTACAATGTTCTGCTCATAATTATGCTTCGAAATTGCTGCACAATTCTTAAAATCTAGCCTTCAATTTGAGTTGCTTGTTAAATGTTAGCCCAAAACATTAGAGAATGAATAAATGGTTGTCCAACCTTATTAGGGAGTGGGGAAACACTTTTTTGGTAAATGTGAAATTGTCACTACTGATTTGATACTATTGTATTCCCTAGGATGCTGCAATGGATCCAATAGCTGATGCACAAGCAAGAGAAGAAGGGGAGGACTGTGATCACTCTTTTGTCTTAAAGGATGATCTTGGTTACGTTTGTCGCATTTGTGGGGTTATAGACAGAGAAATTGAGACCATAATTGAGTTGCAGTACAATAAGGTGAGGACTGCTGGTGCATTTATTCAATTTTCATGTAACTGTATTCCTTTTTAATTCACTAATTTGGTCGGCAAGGAAGCAGTATATAAAATAGCTTATTCCAAGTGGTGGTCCTTTTTTCCTTCTTTTTGATTTTAATATTTAAATGTTTGTGAGATAGATAGTTGCTGCTGTTTTCCTGATGTAAATTGATGAAATTCCTTGGTACTTGACGATATTGAGCTCTGGTTTGGTAACATTGTACATATGGCTTCTGGATTTAAAGCCATGAGTTACTTGATGTGCTTGAACTCAAGAGGATATTAATGTTAACTCATTGTCTTCTTTTGGAAATTCAACTGCCTTTGATAAGTATTTTCATTTCATTTCAGGTCAAAAGGAGTACCCGGACTTACCCGACTGATTCTCGGAATGCCAAAGACAAAGACGCAACTGAGGTATTTGGAGTTAAATTTTCCAAAGATGATCTGTTGGTAGCTGAGATATCTGCCCATCCAAGGCATAGGAAACAAATGAAACCTCATCAAGTGGAGGGTTTCAATTTTCTTATTAGCAACTTGGTGGGTGATAATCCTGGGGGCTGCATCTTGGCACATGCTCCTGGTTCTGGGAAGACGTTCATGATAATTAGCTTTATGCAAAGCTTCCTGGGAAAGTACCCACATGCTAGACCACTGGTCGTGCTACCTAAAGGAATCTTGCAAACTTGGAAAAAGGAATTCCAGATATGGCAAGTGGAGGATATTCCACTGTATGATTTCTACACTGTCAAAGCCGATAACCGGACTCAGCAACTTGAGGTGTTGAGACAGTGGGTAGAGCATAAGAGTATTCTCTTCTTAGGGTACAAACAATTCTCAAATATTGTTTGTGACAATGAATCCAGCAAGATCTCTGCTTCATGTCAAGAGATACTTCTTAAGGCTCCTTCCATTCTTGTTCTTGACGAAGGCCACACTCCAAGAAATGAGAACACTGATATGTTACAGTCCCTTGTGAAGGTGCAAACACCTAGAAAAGTTGTACTTTCAGGAACCCTCTATCAAAATCATGTCAAAGAAGTGTTCAATATTTTGAATCTTGTCCGACCAAAGTTTCTACGATTGGAAACCTCTCGCAGTGTTGTCAAGCGCATAATGAGTAGATTAGATATACCAGGTGTGAGAAGGCAGTTCAAAGCAGGTGCATCAGCTTTCTACGACTTGGTCGAAGACACCTTACAGAAGGACAATGATTTTAGAAGGAAAGTGGCTGTCATACAAGATCTACGTGAGATGACCAGCAAGGTCCTTCATTATTATAAAGGGGACTTCCTGGATGAGCTTCCTGGTCTTCTTGATTTCACTGTAGTACTGAATCTCAGCTCCAGGCAAAAGCATGAAGTTGCGAAATTGAAAAGGTTGGTCAGGAAATTCAAGATAAGCTCTGTCGGAAGTGCTGTCTATCTCCACCCGACTCTGAATTCTTTCTCCGAGAATCATGCCACAGCCGATACAGTGGATCCGATCTTGGAGAAATTAGATGTGGGAGATGGAGTGAAGGCAAAATTCTTTCTTAATATGCTTAGTTTATGTGAGGCAGCTGGAGAGAAGCTTCTTGTTTTCAGTCAGTACCTCCTACCTTTGAAATTTCTGGAGAGATTAGCAGTGAAGACGAAGGGTTGGAGTCCTGGAAGAGAAATCTTTGTTATTTCAGGTGAATCGACGTCTGACCATCGCGAATGGTCCGTGGAGCGCTTCAACAATTCTTCTGAAGCCAAAGTCTTCTTTGGTTCGATCAAGGCATGTGGGGAGGGTATATCTTTGGTTGGGGCATCCCGCATTATTATTCTGGATGTTCCTCTTAATCCATCAGTGACCCGCCAAGCGATAGGCCGTGCATTTCGACCGGGTCAGAAGAGGAGAGTTTTTGCATATAGGTTGGTAGCCGCCGATTCACCTGAAGAGGATGATCATAACACTTGCTTCAAGAAGGAAGTAATTTCAAAGATGTGGTTTGAATGGAATGAGTATTGTGGTTATAAGGATTTTGATGTGAAGACTGTGGATGTGAAAGAGTGCGGTGATCTCTTCTTGGAGAGTCCATTGTTAGGGGAAGATGTAAAGGTTCTATACAATAGGTTAGTATGCGGATTCATCCTCTTCCACTGTCATGATCCTTGTATTAATATTCAATTGTCCCCTAACTTTTTTGTTCGGGATATTTTTCAGGTAGATCGTAGCGTCATTGTAAGCCCAAGCACTGGAGTAGGGACAAATTATATCGCAATTCTGGCTGGCTGAGCGAGAATCTTCATCTGGCTCGTACACCTGTTCATACTTTAGTTTATGCATTCTGATACGGGAGACACAAACTCAAAAAAAGCCTTATTGGCAGGATGCTTGCTCTAAGCGACAACCACTTTTCCAAATCCCTTTTAGACTGCTTTTCTTTACTCTGATTTCTCCTGGCGGAGGTTTCTGTATAGCATACCTCCAGAGGAGCCTGGGATTATGCTCGATCAGATGGTTAATGATGCGTGGCAATTTCCTGTCACTTTTTGTGGTTTTGTCTTTTACTAATATACACTCTTAATGGTACGCGAAGGATGGGATTTATTTCTTCTAAGTAGCTGAAGGACGTCCGATGTTTTTGTTGATCCTCTTTAACTGAAATTTTCATCCTGATGTTGTACCATACCTTAGTTTTTATTATAAAATAGGTTTCCCCCATCAATTCAGGAAGGTGAAAATAAATGGATTTATGTTAATTGGAAATTCAGTAGTGCCTGGAATCAAGTGGGTACAACATTAATGTCGTAAAAGCTTCCCAAGAAGAGGACTAAGTTTTAGTGGGGAGAACAAAGGCGATTGGAATTACATCTTCTCACGAACTTATGCCCCTTTTGATGGCAGTCATCTTCCCTCTTCCTAGTTTTCCCAGCAATATATAGGCCGTTATATGGGATCCGTTTTTGAGAGATATTTTGTCTTTTTTTCTGCGGAGAGATTTTAAATCTTGTATGTCTAGTGACACCTTGATATGTTCCAAATTCTTGTAGAAGCTGAAGTGAATGTTGTCTTGTGTTGTAAATAAAAGGAGTAATTCTACCTCAATTCTATGTGGTATTGAAAAGTTGAAAATAGCCCCCGCGGGTAGCTCGATGGTGAAGGGCTGGTACATGGGCTCCCGCTCGCAGGTTAGACACTTACCGTGATCAAATTCGCACTTTATCTGATGCTGTGGGGTTGGGGGCTTCCCACACACTCGGGGTTTGTACTTCAGGGATGGGTCCGAAGGGCCTTGCCTCGGGAGATTTTCTCGTCATCCACAAAGAAGAAAAAAAGTAAAGTTGAAAATAAAGGTAAGAAAAATTGACAAATAACTCTATGTCAATATTTTCGTTAAAAAAAAAAAACAATAGAACTCCAAAGAAGAGAGCCGAATAGCTCTATCCCACTATCCCTCGACTTCCCATTATCGAGCAATTTTGGGCTGGTAAATTGAATTTGTGCCGTGTAAGTGAACTTTCTATCCCTCAACATTGGTCCATGAGAACCCCGTTTGTTCCGACAACCCTTCTATTTGTTTGCTTCTGCAAGCATTGAGCTTATATGGTTTTGATGATTTTCACGTCGAAACAGGGTTGCGTTCCAACGAGTACAAAGAGAGATGAAAATTCATTCGGAGAAGATGACAACACGGGGTATTCTGGTAACTAAGCATGACGATCCAAAGCAGAAGCAAGAAGAGCCCACACAAGTGTCTATTATGAATTTATGATTTTGACCCATTTGCCATTCCAGAGTTTCTGCAAAAGGGTTGCCCGGTTGGATACAAGTTTGGGAGTGTAGCGAAAGAAATAGACAAAGATCACGGCTGCTGAACTACGTTGCGAAAAATCCCAGGCTTCCCTTAACCTGTTCAGATGTTCCAAAGAACCAATGTAAAGAGCCTTTAGAGTTGGTGAATCAGCAGGCTACTACTCATCTATCACTTCGAAACTTGGCAACGACCGAAACACCATCTGAGGCAATAAAAGATATACGGCGAGGCCAACATCCAATCATCCTTTTATTTCAAATTATAAAGCCTTACTTCATGGAAATGAAGTAGGCACTAATTGTACAATTCTTTTTCCACATGCTAAGCAAAAAAATATGTATCTTTACAAATGATACTAATCTTCCAACCAATTCCTTCAATATTACAACTGTGTCTTATAGTGACCATATCTGGAGAACATGCAATCTTTTCTAAGACGATCTGCAAGTAACTAAGATGACACCAATGTTCACGAAGGAACGAGTCCAGCACACGGGCAATTACTGTATGAATTTATGATTTTGACCCATTTGCCATTCCAGAGTTTCTGCAAAAGGGTTGCCCGGTTGGATACAAGTTTGGGAGTGTAGCGAAAGAAATAGACAAAGATCACGGCTGCTGAACTACGTTGCGAAAAATCCCAGGCTTCCCTTAACCTGTTCAGATGTTCCAAAGAACCAATGTAAAGAGCCTTTAGAGTTGGTGAATCAGCAGGCTACTACTCATCTATCACTTCGAAACTTGGCAACGACCGAAACACCATCTGAGGCAATAAAAGATATACGGCGAGGCCAACATCCAATCATCCTTTTATTTCAAATTATAAAGCCTTACTTCATGGAAATGAAGTAGGCACTAATTGTACAATTCTTTTTCCACATGCTAAGCAAAAAAATATGTATCTTTACAAATATACTAATCTTCCAACCAATTCCTTCATATATTACAACTGTGTCTTATATGTGACCATATCTGGAGAACTGCAATCTTTTCTAAGCACATCTGCAAGCAAGATCACCAATGTTCACGAAGGAACAGTCTATAGCCGGGCAATTACTGTACCTCTTGCAAGCAATAACACTTCAAAAACCAACCATGTAGATCCGCAATCAGCATTTTCACACTACAAAATCATGCAATAGATGGGGAGAACTGAACCTATGCTGCTGGTTACCAGGATTTATGCATTCGAAGTCTGTGGTCTCAGCACCTACAGACGGTGGCGCAGCATTGTACATTTGGTCCCCTCTCATGGTAACGAAGCTGTGGTGGTTAATACCAGACATGGGTAGGCTGCCATCCTCACAATGCTGCAACCCCAATGTGAGAGATACCCCATTTCCACCCCCAAACCTCCCCAATTCTGACATGTGATATGCTGCAGCAGCTGCCATGAACCTTTCACTGGCTGCTTCAGATTGGACTATTGCATCAGGAAAGAGACTACAGTCCTCCATACTAGTCCTCTGTTCCTCCCTGCGCTTAACTAGCCCATATTTGTTTTCAGCTTCTCCATGAGTCCCATTTTGATAATTGACTACTCCAGTAGATCCTACCATTTCCACATCAGGAACATGATCGGGTTTGGAGTCCATGAGTTGACCAGTGCTGCATCTCTCAGTGGCTGTTGAACTCGCACTTTGTTGGAAATCTTCCCCTCTTTCCTCAGAGGTTCCATTATCACCTCTTGTCGCCTTGGCTGCATTTTCAGATGAAGAATTAGAGTCCATCTCAGCATCTCCAATCTCTTCTTTGTACATCTCCTCGACCATGGGCTTCCAAAGACGCACTCGTGCATTTATAAACCAGTTTGAGACCTGAAACAGCTCAAAGGTGCCATCAAAAAAAGAAAAAGGAAACATACATACAACTCATAGCCAGTTAAGACAGGACATTGTTTAATGAATAATGACCAGACAAAAAGAAAAAAAGAGAAGCCAAGGAGTGCATGACGTTGTTACTTTTAGATCCCAACTAGTGTGCCTCAAATCTAGTGATTGGGGAAAGTTGGGGGGCATAAAACCAATAAATGACATGGTATAACCACATCCCAGTTGATTAGTAGCAACTCCAAAACTTTCCACATTATGTTGTATCCATGGACATATCACCACAGAATGGCTTGTGTTTTCTCCAAAGAAACCCAATGATCAGGTTCCTACTAAAAGCAGAAGAAACGAAAACAAGGGTTTTTTTTTTTGTTTTACAAAGTTCTATCCTAGTTAATTTATTCTTTAATTTTTTGCGCATTATTCATAACGCCCATAGCTACCATATCTCTGGCTTCTCAAACTTTCTCCACCATAGTCTAACAAGTGAGTCCCGGAATTTTTCTGTCAACAGGCCACAATTTTCAAATGATGTGATTAGAACTCTAGAATAATGAAGTACTCCAGATTTTCCTTAAGAGCACAAAGCACCTGACGTGCTACTGCACAAACTGTTATATAACAAAACCATATGACTTTACCTGACTTCTAGTCAAGCCTGTCTGCCTCGCTAGCATGATCTTGTCAGAATCCTTTGGATATCTGGCAAACAACAAATTAAGAAATTAGATTAACTAAAGTGCTCAGAGATATCTTACAAGAAAATTTGCAACATTTTTTTTTGTTGGGGGGGGGAGAGAGAGAGAGAGAGGAGGGATAAGTCAGAGGTTTTACGGATGAAGGAAATGCTCAAACAGCCAAGCACGGAGAACTGAAACAGAGCTTTCAGGCAGTCCCCTTTGTGGTCTCCACGCATGTTGCTGCATCATACCAAGCTGCTGAAGAGCCCTCTGTTGCCTGAGCTGCTGGTCCACATATCGGAGGCGAGATATTCCAACTCCTTTACTGCTTCCTGAAATATCTTGCTCCCCAAGGCTCTTTCGGGTTGCTCTTATCTGGCCTGTGATTGCATCACGCAAGCACCGAAAGTGGCGGGAGATAGTCTGGAGGGCAAGTGCTGTATATGGTTTAGCTGCTCCACATCCCACAATCACATCAAATGATGACACCACAATCTGCATCTGGTGATAATACTGTTTGTACCTTCTTTCTACCTGTGCAAAAGTGATCACCGAATTAAACCTTGTGGGGAGAAGATGTTCAACTCCTCAAAATGCAATAGAAACAAGGATTAAATCATCAGAATGCATCTTAGCTTTCGTCATTTAAGAATCAGCTGGTACCATGGGGTTAATTGTAGAATATGCACTAGTTGTATCATAATCCAGCAAAAAGTACTTGATTCACGTATTACACTATATAAAAGACGAGAGAGCAGCCAAAATAGGGATTAACTCCTCATAGATTAATCAAATACATCTATCTCACAAAGAACCAAAGATACCCACGAACAGAGTCTAATAACATAGTATCTATTAGAAACAGGACGAAAAGACTATGCAGTGGACAACTTTCATGTCTCGAATGCAACATCTGTCCAGCGTAACCTGTTTAATGTAAGTGAATATGGGAGGCTAAAGTAAGCTGATCTAGGTTAACAATGAAAAGGTTTGGTAACACCACCAAATACAGGCCTCCAAATGGTAGAAAAACGCAAATAAATGTACTCAGCAAAACAATTAGAGAAAGCTAGAGTGAGAAATAACAACTTAGTTTCATCAGAAACAGCTAAAAGAAACAACTCCATGACTTCCACAAGATAAAGAGACCTGAAACACAATTTGAAAAGACAGAGCTAATGAACTCCTAGAAAACCAGGTTTCAAAAGTCATGCCAAGCCATCTTCCCCTCTTAGCCAACTTATCAAAGAACTAGAAGCCAATTAACCTCCACACAAAAAAGAGCCAATTATCCCTTTAAAAACAAAATGATCAGGAAAAAGAAAAGCGGCACCACTGTTTTCAGCAAAATGATGTACGAGACGCATCAAGGACACAAAGAATATAGGGACAAGTAAATGAAGAGTTAATCATTATAACAGTGGCATAAATGTCAATGTTCAAGCCAACATAACTATGTGCTTCCTAGTTCTTTACATAGAGACAACTAGATGATCACAAAATAGCCGAGGTGAAAAAAGTAGGAGCTACATTAATAGCCTACAGATGATCAAAACTATCAACTGAATTCTTTAATTAAGAAAGAGTGAAAGTGGTGTGAGAATCAAGCAAAAACTCCAAGCATCACCAACTATTTTCCTATACAGTGTGTCCACATCTTAGTGAGAAAGATATGCATGAACTTTTCCCCGTCCTAAATTAGTGTCAGAATTGCCACAGATGAAAATGCCTCTTAATCTTCAATTGCCACAGATGAAAATGTCTCTTCATCTTTCTTAGTCTTTTGTTCATTACTTTAGACACCTCGGTATGTAAAGCACGCTTCCAGTGGACCATGAAAATATCCAACCGTAAAAATTAGATTTAGAACAAAATGCAAGGCCTCAAGCAGTCCCATAAAATGCTGCACCAGGAATTACGCCTGACGATTCACAAACCTGAAGTTGGAGATGTGGAAAGTCGAGGGTAGTGACTAACTTGCAAAGAAATCATATTATTAAAAGAACAAAGCGGTGACCCATTCAGAAGACTACACTTAATTCCCATAGAATTATAGAATTTCATAAGCTACAATCAAGTATTAACAATAATATTATAACACAAAAGAAGAGTTTTTGATCTTATCTATTCACTAGTTCCTATAATGGCTGATATCATCACCTTTACCCAATTTACAAATATGAACTGAATATAGGTAAGCTGACACAACAGAAAAGTTGGGACAATTATATGTCAGCATCAAAAGTTTGGTAAGTTTAACTTTCTGAACATTTCATCCTCCAATGACCAACAAAATTTTACAAAACTCTACATCCTAAAGCTCCACCATTAAATTTTAATTTTACCCTTCGCAGAAAATTTCAAAATTTTGGTAACATCATTATTTGTTTAAACATACAAAATTAGATAACAAGACAGCGTACCGTTATACATGGAATACCAGCACACCTCCCCATATCCATGGGATGAATGCACCTTCTACCAACAAAAATGGTTTAGCACTAATAGGACACAGAATTTTGGAAGTTAATCAGTAACATTATAAACATCCTTTAGCCGAATCAGCATGTAATACAAAAACGAGATCCTCCAGTTAAACTAATTCTCGGACACACACATGCACGCTCATGTTTTAGAGGTCCTCAATTTGGAAAACATGAGATGACAAACATAATAATACCTTCAAATGTGAACATATTTCAGGTTACTACAGGTTACTATCTGCCTTCATCACTTCTTGCATATATGAATGCTAGGATACCTTCCTCTTATGCACCCCAGGCAGTGAGAAAAATTAACTTTTAAAGTTTTCACATGCATCCATTAATGCATCGCAAACACAATCTTCAATCACAATGAGTATGTAGGAGTGCTATTAAATAGAGTACAAATTTATCAGAAGATTAGGTTCACATTTTCGGCATCATAAAAATAGACCCCTTCCACGGTCAAAGGACCACACAAGTGGGGTAGATGACATGATTATCTCAGAAAGAAACATGAAAAACTACTTTATTTGTCTTACCTCATCCAACATGGACAATAGCTTCGTCAATTTGTTCTGTAACTCTTGTTTTTCGGCATGAGAAAGCTCACAGGAGGAGTTACCGGCTGACTCTTGAGGGTGTCCACTTGTTGTTGGCAATAAACTTTCATTCCCCGAGCCACCATCCCCCTCCTTGGGACTTTTAATCAGATGCTCATGCGTGCTTTCATTTCTCATAGTCTCAGGCTGCTTTAGAGCTTTTCGGACATTAACCACTTCATCAAGCAGTTGCTGTGATGCCTTGAGATATTTAGAATTGGGAATGTTTCTAACAATGCTCGACATCCCATATGGGGATAAATCCTCCTTATTTAGTTCTTGATTACCTCCTGGAAAATTATGTGGCAAGTACTCAGCATTTCTCAACTGTTCATCTCTAGTTGAGCCTGTCCTATCGCCACTATCACCCGAAAGTGATGAATTAGGGCTCAAGAATGAAGCAAATCCTGGATTAGGATTCCGATATGGGAGAGACGGCATTTGGATTCCTGAGGGGATTTGTGTGCTGAGGGTGAGGGATAATCCCTGACCCTGCAAGTTTTGTCCACTGTGAAGAATGCTGGGAGAGCCACCCATTGGGTGTGAAAAAGGCATTTCATGTCTACCTTCCCTCCATGCACCGAAATCATGCTCCATACTGCGTGATCCACCAAGATTTGACAAGATTTCTTGCTGCTGTGGTGCAGAATTTGAAGGACCCAACGAAGGGATTTCCATGCAGTTGTTTTGGTGCTGAGAATTCCCAGCCAAAGCGTCTGAGTATGACCCGGAATGCATATACATCATCATATTACCTGGAAGAACCGGTGCTTCTGCAAACGAACTTGGCAAATGTTCCCTTAAGTAGAGCATGGGCGCAGCATCTCTTTGATTATTTGAACTAGTGTAAAAAGTAACCATATTTTTCAAATCTGTAAACCTCTCCACCTTTGATTTGATTCAGATTACGAAGGCACCCAGGAACTGAAAATAGCCAATCAAAACAGCGTCCTGTAAGTAACCATTCTTATTATAGTTTCATATAAAACAAACTTAGTTCCTGAAAATTGAATTTAAAGAATCAGTGTATCAGATTTTAGTCTCGCTGCAAACAAGTGTAAGCTTAACTGCTTAAGAGAATACCAGTCCTACAGCTATGTCTCCTGCAGCTTTTCTCTGATAAATCTCGTGCAATCTACGTCGTATAAGTCTACGTATAAGATGATCACTTTCCCAGAACAAATATGCCATAAGCCGATACAAAATTCGCTGTTATCATCTTTTAACGAACAGCAGCTATTAATGGTGGAAGAGCAAGGTACGAGTAGCAGCACCGAACAGTAGATAAAAGCCACAAATTTAAGGTTCAGACGCCAAAAAAAAACTGTCAAAGCAGCAAACTTCGTTTGCATGCAGATATCAAATCCACATATCGACTTACAGGGTTTCTTTCTTAAATATCATTTCTACTCGAGTATCGACGCGATCAATCTTACACAACGATTAAAAGAAAACAGTTGCAAACAAGCTCAGCAGAAAAAAGAATCAAAGACGCCACAAACCCCATTTCTCCACCGAGTAGGCATCTTCAATTATCAACCAATTACATAGACGAACAATAATGACCCAAAAAGAAATCAGAAACAATCCACGGGAAATAAACATAGAATTTTGAAGAACTCATTATTTTGGAACATAAAAAGGAGAAAAAATTAATGGGAAAAACATGACAAAAAATTACAAAGAAACCAACAACCGAAAATGAAAGAACCGAAAAAAAAGATAAAACAAAACAAAACAAAAGGGGAGGAAGTAGCAAGCAAAACGAAAGACCAACAACCTTCTGTAACCACAGTATGTTCAGAAAACAAAAACTGGATGAACTTCATTTTCTCATCATCGCCACCATCATCTTATCCAGAGCACCAAATAGAGGAAGAGAAAGAGAGAGAAGATAGAATAGGCGAGAGAGAATTACAGATATTCATGTCTCAGCAGAAACAAAAAAAAAAAAACAAGAAAGAAAGTCAGAAAAATGAGAATAATAAAAAAAGACCTGGAAACCCGTAGCAGTTGTGGGTGTTGTGGGGAACAGCAAAGCTTGGAGACACCAACCGATCGGCAGGAACGCAATCCTTCCCAAAACCAAACACTTTCCGATCCCGAGACTTTCCCAGATACAACAAGGCAACGCCTTACTTTTCATCGAAATTTTTGTAGATACACATACAACAACAATAATTGCAGCAATAAGACAAAGAAGACCCACAGAAGAAAAACTTAACTGTTTCTTCAGGAAATTTTAAAAGGAGGGTAAGAACTCAAAGCCTATGAATTTTCACTCTTTTTTTCTAATCATAATTCTTCTCCTGTTTTCTCATCAATTCCCACGTGAGAATCCCACATAAATACCCTTCTCTCTCTCTCTCGAAAAGCTTCTGTGAGAAACTCAAAAGAATGATAACTTTCTCTTTCTATCTCTTTCTCTGTCTCCTTTACTAAAATTGAATTTTCTCTTTTTTGGATTTTCTCTCCGTCTCTCTCTCTTTTTCTTTTCCTGGGGGTTTTGCTTGAGACCCCGTACCAGGAGTGTAGTCTGGCGGTTGACTTGGGTACGGCTGCTGCTTCTTCTTCTTGAGCTCGTTCTTGCTGGTGCTAGAAGGGTTGGTTAAGAGCTCAATCTCTAACTACCAGTTGGTGGACCTAAACCCTCTCTTGAACCCATACACCATCTCTCCGTCGCTCCCTCTCTCTGTCTCTCCCTCTCAACCTCGGGCTGTCTCTCTCGTCCTTGAACATGGAAGGTATGGCTTTACTGCAATATCCACCATACACAGCATATTCTAATCTTTTTCCTTTGTTTTCTTTTATCATTTGTAAAACTCCTCTGCAATTTTATTTATCTTATTTTTATTGTCCGTTTGTTCGCTCCTTTAACTTATCTGATTGTTTACATATTCTTTTGAAACTTTTTAAACGAACGAGGCGCACCAGTTGGTGCCCATATCACTGTATTTGGTTTTTATATTTTTCTACCTACTATTCTGATTTTGCACTCAGCGTCCCGTCATTTGATATATTTCGGTTTGTGCCCCACGAAGGGGTTTTGTACTTCCGTTATAGTACTCGGAGTTGCACTAGTCAACGTCATCTTTTTCAAGGGAAGAGGTTGTACTGCCCTCATACACCGACGACCATGATGCCCTAGGAAGGAACAAAAGGAAAAATAAAAAAAAAAAATGAACAATTCTAAAGGAAAAATATAAAAATATATATATAAAAAACAGTCAGCAAGGCTTATTTATAATATTTAAAGGGTGAAAAACCTCAGAAATAAATGGATAGAAATACGGCAGGTCGCTTTGTCTTATATGTTAGTGGATTTATTAACAATAGTCTAACTTTACGATAATTACATTATAATATGCTCAAAAGAAAGAAAAAAAAAAGGTAAGATCAAATTATGAATTTTTCATCCTGGTGGTGAGGATATTCCATGCCCCGAATGGATGTCAAATGTATCCAATCTAGTTGCCTAACCCACTAATTGGCGCTACTCGTCTGTAGGGCTTAGGGTTCGAATTAGAGGCACCCGCTTTTGAGAGGTTGGGTCACTGTTTATCATACCATTACCCATAAAAACACTTCTGAGTCTATAAATTGTATGCCTGTATACTCACGGCAATACTTGGGTTAGGTTGGGTCTATGCATTTTATCCATTAGATGTGGGTTCGATGTTAGTCGAAAAATTTATCTGTATATTAGGTGGACATCGTTATGTGTTGGTTGCCGTACCAAAATTTACTCTTTAAAATTTATATATACAATTTTTTTCCGTTTAAAAGATGTAAATAAACTGCGAGATATATTTATTCTCAAAATAATACTCTTACTATATATTAATAAAAAAAAGTCGCGCAATTGACACTGCATAGATAAAAAGAAAAAAAAAGTGCACTCTGCCATTTATAAACAAAAATCAATTATTTTCTGTATTAATGGAATCATTTGAATGACTCAGAGCTAAAGATTTTAGGGCCTTACTATGTGCATGCAAGTTTGGATTTTTTATCACCGAAAGGGGAACATATGGAACCACAAGCAATTTAATTAAAACTCTGGGAGCATGCCGCATGCTAATAAGAAAAGCATGCTTCTAGCTACCATACGGTAGAAACTCAACTCTACACGTATTAAATAACTGGATTTGCACGGCCACCCTTTTTTGTTTGGGTATTCTTTTTTTATTTTCTGACGTGTCAGGCATATTGGTTCAATTATTTGTTCTCATCCTATTGAGTTATAAAACAATGTCAGGTGGGTTTGTAAGTTGACTTAAAACCGCTAAAAGGGAAATGCCTGATAATTTTGCATATAAAAATTAACTGAGAAAAAGCTTCCAATATTACGACGTGCCGTGCAGTATAGGGCGCACCCAATTATATGCCTTTCTCTCTCTCTCTGAAGGGAATAGTCCAAAACATGTTCTTCGTTTTTAATAGATTTCTGTGTATCGTGAAGTACAATAATAGTAATCACAAAACAATTCGTTTTCCGATGATGCTATAAAGTGGCAAAACACACTCATCTTCTACCTCATGGACCCCCAAAAAGTGATCTAAAACATTATACGTTCGACGATGACGTATGACGTGCGATATATATTATCATATGAATAAGTGGTGAAAATTCTGAGGAGATGAAAAACGACATCAAAAGATTAAGTGTTGCAAATCCCATCTGCGTCGTTTTCAATGATATGTTTCCTCTAAGGAAGCCAATGTAGAAAAATCATAAATCTTTTTCTGTTTCTTAAGTAGTGCTGCAAGATATTTTCGGAAGAACTTCAACTCCCATATCTTTTTTTTTGGTTGGTTGGTTTCCTGTTTTAGAATTTTGGGGGCCGGCAGATCATGGTGCATGTGTTGTTAGCTCACTCAGATATGGATCTTTAATTCATTTATTTTTATTAGAACAAAATCCAAACAATTAGGTTTTAATTTGGACAAACTATTTATCCCCAAAAAAAAAAATCTCAAATATTTCCCTTTTGTCACTCTCCTAGAACTTTATATTTATCCCTAAAATATAGAGCAGAAATTACACAAGGCCCTCAAATGGTAACAACCGAAATAGCAGCTGTCCCAATCGAAGAAGTAGGAGAAGAAGAGGGCCATTGTAGTAATAAACACCAAGCTGAATACCAAACAAGAAGTCAGAAAAAAAAAAGGCTGTCGAGGACCAGAGAGAACAGAGCCCTGAACTTGTAGGTGAGGGATGACGTGTAGCGCCCTAATAAATAAAGGACGTGAAGGAGGGGCGGGGGCAAGACATGGCGTTGGGATTCGCGAAAAGTACATATCTAAGGTTAAATAAAGGAAGGAATCTGATTGGTCGAGCGCTGTGAAAAAACGCGACGAGCATTGCTCCCATACGCTCAGTCCTACGGATGATTCCGAAGTTGGATAGGATTTGGGGTTGGGTTCGCTTTTCTGACACAGAATCCTGACTCGGATCCAACTATGTAATCATTGTACTTCGGTTAAACCAACAAAATTAGGGACTGAAACCTAAAAAGTCTTCTTCACATGTCTTGAGCTTGGTAAACAAGCTTTGTTTTAGTACACATGCGTTTAACTTTTGTTCTTTTTATTATTTCTTTTATTCTACTTGCTGCATATTTTAATAGGATTTTCAAACTTTATTTTTATTTCTCTCATCCCAAATTTACTTTGATTTTTATTATTATTGTCTCAAAGATAAATTAATTTTTCAAGACTGCTGCATTCAGAGGAAAATACAAAAAATTTACTTGCGTTCAAAATAATTTTCCTTAATTATTTGACCATCACATTCAGCGTGCTTTCAATTTATTAAAAATAATCTAATAACCTTAGTGGTAATTCAATTCCTATTATCATCTAAATAATAAATTATCTTAGAAATCTTTATTTTTGATATTTGCTATTATTACTCATTCCATAGTTTATCATGACCTTTATTTATTTATTTGTATACACATACAAGCCTAAAATATATTATGGTATAAAAATGAATATCTTCTACACCTAATTAGCACGTACGACCATCCACTGATAAAATGATAGTGCATATCTTTTATAATGTTTAAATTTGCACTGCGGAATTATTTTATGGTTGGCTATAGGAGTGCCTAAATCAAGTGTCTTAATATAAGCATTAAAAACATGTTTGGATGTTTGTTAGGTGAGTCTTGTACGCCAAAGTCGAGATTAAGAAATTCAAAAGGTGGGGTCCAATGGACAACCTTCTGGGGGCTCCAAAGACCTACTACACAAAACCAAAATACAATCCACCTACAGTTGAATTTAATAAAAATCATCTGGCATTATTTTTCAACACGTCTTTTATTTTTGTATTTTAAACAAAATAATAATCGAAAATGCCAACTGTGATATAATCTATGCATAGTGAAGGATAAAAATTTGGCCAGTCCGTTGACAAGTAGGCAGCACAGTGGGCCAGGGATAACACCTAAACGACACGTGTGCGGTCACGATTACGTGATTAGTGGTTAGTCTACGGTAATCGACTTCTGGTGCGGGAGGTGGGTCCCGGGTTAGCTTTAGGATCAAACTATGCGAACCGATACCCAATGGCGTGTCGATGCGTGTGGGTTGGATTGGTTCCATCGTCGTCTGACGTCACTTATGACGTGGAATGGGACCTACCGAAAATAATGCCTCGTGGGCCCGCGGTAGCAGCAAAGTCCAGGAGGGTTTGTTGTCTTTGCTCTGCGCTTTTTGTTTTGGTTTTATTTTGACGATCGGTGTACTGGGGACACAACTGTGAGTGTCTTTCAACCTAACCTTAACTTTTGGGCAGCGCCAATTTTCGCACTTTGGAGGTTCTGCTTTCCACTGGAACCAGAAAGAACCAAAGCACTTTGCCTTCGACGCTCACGATTTCCTTTGGGTAGAGTCCCTCTCTTGCTTTTGGCTTTGGATCTTGGGGCGTTTGTTTGTCTAATTATTTGATGTTTAAAATTTTTACCATACTAAATACATATCACAAATTTTAATAAATTTTACATTTTTACACATATATTTCATACTTTTTATAAATTTCAATAAATTTTAATATTTAAATATTCTCAAAATTTTAAAAATATTTTTTAAAATTTCGGTAAATAAACTCTCCTTATTTGCTCTGTATCCAGAGTGTGATTGTGCTATAAAATATCTTCTTGACCTGTCATGGCTGCAAAGAGTCCAATCAGACCCTTTAGTTTGCTTGCATGATTTCAAATTTGTTGCTTCTCTCTCGGGGGAGGGTGGTGCAGAGATGCTTGGATTTATGCTTTACACTTGCCTAAAGAGATCTTCGACAGAGACTCTCGTTAGCATTCAAATCACCCTTAGAATCAAATCTAACTATAAGAGATTAAAAGAAGTGTGCGCGAGGAAAAGGCGCGGGATTGTCAACACAATGGGATACCATGGGCCCATAATACACGGAGCCCCATATTCTCTTATGTTTCCTAGGATTTGTTGTAATTTTTTTATTTAATTTTTTTTAAAAATTTCCAACAAAATGGAGAGATGACAATCAGGTTAGTTGAGTGTGATTACAGGAGCATCTGCTGCAGGATATTCAGTTTGAGCATAACTGTTATTTATTGTGTAAGTTTATCACCATAGCATAAGACGACAAGTTAATTATCTTAATCTCATCTATTAGATTTAAAGTCGAACTTTACTTTCATAAGAGATTTCATATTATGTTCTAATTTGAACTCTTAATTTTAAAACTAATAAATTAGAGAGTACTAATAACTAGACGAGGGCCGATTATTGTACAATTTGATATATTGATAGTCAATGGTGAAGACCCTTTCCCACCCGCCGTCGTAATCACTTGCTCTGGGAGAAATATTTGTATTATAACGGAATTATTGTGAGCTAAAATATTTGTGTTATTTGGTTGGAGTAAAATGCATAAACTCTGATGCTTATAAGAAAGAAAGAGATATATATGTTTTTATACAGACGACGATTTTGTTTATTCCTTTGGAACTGCTTCGTATTAGGGAAGCACGTAAAATAAAAACTTTTAGATATTTAACACGTAGGAACACATAAGAGGTTACGTATGGAGTCATGGACACGTTTTTCAAGTTCCAAAAGCAACTTACAGAATACAGAGGACATCTTCGCGAAAATCACGCAACTGCTAAAAAATTATCAGTAGCAATTAATTAAGATTTTCCTGTGTGTTTTACGTGGGAGGAATGTCTCAATGGTAACTGGCATCTTCTCCTTGATCAAATGGTTCCCATTAATGATGCTTGCGCGCATTAATCTCGGTAGATTTGTTCTTATTTCCGGATAGCTCACCAATTTTGACCATGGAAGTGGCTAGATTCAACTAGGGACCCCTAGCAGCAAGAACCTCTATACTCTTATGCTTTTCAGTGCCTAGATGCTCTCTTTAAATTAAGCCGTGAAGTGTGAACAATCTGGTGGATATTTATTGAACGACTTTTACTAGGAATAAAGAAGATAATACACAAATGGATGTCTACTGAAACTCGCTTTACGATGCTGTTACCTCAGTGCTCTGGGGGAAGCCTGGTATTATCGTATTCAATTCCCGACAGCGGAAATACGATGAAGTGGGTTTTTATTGTCCAAAGGGACAGCAGCTGAACCCTCCAACGTATATAAAGACCCATCAGGTAATTCAACGAGCAAAAACTGAGCTGTTTCCATCATTTATTGCATGGGAAGTGGTCCATGACTGGCATTGCAGACGCAGATGCAACTTGCAGGAGCTTCATGCATGTCATCGTTGGTGGGACGACAAGTTCTATCGTGATTAGTTGGCTTCTGGAAAAAGACTATCCTTATCGAGAACCTTTGTTCAACTTTTTTTGTTTTTGTGGCTATGTCGACACCAAAAAGTAACTCTCTGTCCGCTATTCTCTCTAAAACCAGCTGATAAATCTTGAAAACGCAATTGCTAGCAAACGTGCAAAAAAAAAAAATGGTGGCCACGGCTACCGAGGGAGTTGCATATGGAATCAGCCCTTCAACCCCATATGTTGTAAGTCAAGAACTCGTGCAAACACTTGATCTGATTCATTAAATACTTAGACCTCAACATTACTAAATGGAATAAAGTAGAGAGATCTCACATCTGCGTTAAAAGTGACCCCTAGCATTTTACAGTTGCACCATAGTGGGGGGTTAACTTGTCCCAGAACCCGGAACCCAAATCCAGGTCCAATGGGGGTATGCAATGACTCTTAAGAGGTGTGTTTTGCCCAGGAGGCTTTCTTTGCGTCTTTGATATAAAGAACGCCAATAAGTATGCTCGCACGTTTATGGCTTTTGTCCTAGTTCCGCTCAGCCCAAATCAGAGGGAACCTAACCCATCATCGTGCCCATCCGAAGCCCTCGTACTCACCCTGGACCGGGACAAATCATAGACCCGAATGTCATTCCAGAAAAAAGATTTTCCCCTCTTTGGAAGCGGCACAATGCCTTCAAGCTATTAGGAAGAGCGAGCCTTTCTTCCCGCCGTTGCTTTCCTTTGCCTTGGCCTCCCTTGCCATCGAACAGAACGGCTTCACAAAATTTTCCCTTTGGCAGCCGAGAAAATGAATGAAAATATGGAATGAAAAGCACAAATTGCCGAGGTGGCTGAATCCCGACTTTCGTTTGAATTTGAAACGAACGGGCTTTCCATTCTTTCAGCTTTGCAGACTGAGTTCGCAGTGTCATTTACTGTTATTCTGTCTGACAGTGGCGGAACTAGAACAGGGGCCCCGTCCCCGGTTTTTTTTTTTTCCTAAAGCTCCCCGCCCCCGGTTGGCCACTGCAATTCAAATGATTTGTGTTTTTTGGTCTTTTGCCCTTCATGAGCCCAGGCCCGCCCCCAAGCCCTGCCCAGCCCGTTTTCTTTTGTTTTTAGAAATTATCCCAGCCCCAAGCCCTCAGCCCATGCACGCTAAGCCCCAAGCCCCAACCTCTGCCCAGGCCCGCCCAGCCCCAAGCGGAGGCCCAGTCCGTTTTTTTTTTTTTAAATGATCCAGGGCTCTGCTTAAAAAAAAAAAAAAAAAAATTAAGCCCAGGGCGCAGTTTCACCCTGTGTTAATTCAGTGCTCTGCCTCTCAGCGACTCAGCCTCTCTCTCACTCCCTCTCTCCTCCGCCGGCCACCGTCTCTGCCTCTCTCCTCCTCTCTGAGCTCTCTCTGTCCGGCTCTCTCTCAGTCTGCCAAACAAAAGAGATGGGGAAGAAGAAGAAAACGAATGAGGGAGGCGAAAAGAGAGCCGAATCCGAATATTGTCCTTCCACTGTGTTCGTCGCCAATCTGCCTTACTCTTTCACTAATTCTCAGGTGCTCTTGCATGTCTGATACTTTGTTTGGTTGCCGTGAATATATAATGAAAGGAAGATACCGAATTTTAAACTCGGCTATTGAGTTGTTTTGCTTATAAACAAAGAAGCTGAATAGTATTCCGAATACCATATGTTTTTTGGCTACCAAGAAGTTTTTTAGTGCTTCATTTATTCAGCTCTGTGTTGCCTTATTGAAAGAACTCTGTTTATTTTCGTAGCTTGAAGAAACCTTCAGTGATGTCGGACCGATCAGGCGGTGCTTCATGGTTACGCGGAAGGGTATGCAAAATATCACTCAGACTTAATCTGCTTGAACTTCGATAAAATTCTGAAACTTTGAAATAGACGCTGAAAATAAAACGTCTCCTTGTTCTTTTTTCCAAATGAAACTAGACATTGCCTTCTGTTCAATTGGCTCTCTCTCCATTGTGTAGTTACTATCAGAATGTCAAAAAATGTAGAGACAGGCAATGATGCTGGTAGCCTGTAGTGTAGCTCTAGCAATCTTAAGCCAGAACAAAACCAAATGAGTGAGAAAAGCCTTCGTAGTTTATTTTTGAAGTCTTTTCACGTATAAATTCTTTGAAAATGGACTGGAATTTACAGGTCGTTGTGCTGATTTTTCCACATGAGCTTGATGTGCCTTTGACTTTTTATTCATACATTTTGTGGTGTCTATTTGCGTATGGGTATTATGCTGGTTGGGTTGATTGCTAATGTTAATTATTCACTCCTGAATATGCTAATCACCCTTTTTTATTTCCCTTGTTTCAAATGTTTGCAGGGTCTACTGAGCACCGTGGCTTTGCTTTTGTTCAATTGTAAGCTAACTGCATGTTTTCCCCTATTAAGTTTTAGTTCATGTTTCTGTCGGGATGACCTTGATGTTACTAGATATCTTACAATTTGAATGTCTATTATTTTTTTTCTACTGTTCTACAGTTATGCTAAGTTCATATCTGGACCTGAGGGTTTTTTTTATACAAGAGCCTCGTGTTGTGATGAGGAAAATTTTAAAGATATTCACATTTTGTCTCATATTTAGCCTTTTTTAACTCATCAATTTTATTTTATTTAAACCTTTTACCTTTTACGCATATCATAATGCATTCATTTGCAGTGCTGTTACAGAAGATGCCAACCGTGCTATCGAGCTGAAGAATGGTTCATTAGTTGGAGGACGGAAAATTGCAGTCAAGCATGCTATGCATAGAGCTCCCCTTGAACAACGACGTTCAAAGCCAGATCAAGGTTGATATACTGGACTTTGGATTTTAATTTTAACCCTGCCATGGTCCTGTTATGTCATCTTCAAAACTCAACTACATGCAAAACATTCTCCTAGTTGCTAAACTTTTTCTCCTTTATTTTTAATTCTCAAACCAGCATTTCAGTTGGATGATATTGCCAAGTCAAAGAATGACAAAGATGATAATGCTTCTGATGCAGAAAAGCCTGCTTCAAACTTGGAGGAAACAGGTTGCAGATCTTTAGTTTTCGATGAATTATGTCATTGTTTCCATTCCTTGTCTAGTTTTTTTTTTTTAATGTTTTCTCATTTAGTTATGATTTTGTGTTTTGATTAATTTTTTAAGTTTTCTATTTTATGTTCTTTATATAGTTAAGTATATCTAATCAATGTTTTATATGAAGATGCAGAGAAACCTGTGGAAGCCAGAAAAGCAGCTGCACTTTCTAGTGCTCGGGCAGATGAAGGGGTTTGTTCAGAAAAGCAGAGGTCTTTGATCTTTTTCCGAATCTTGTCTAATTTTATTTCCCATAGCTTGTTTGGAAAACTTTTCCATAATATACTATTCTTATTGTGCTATGAAGGGTCGCTAGGACTGTCATATTTGGTGGTCTTCTTGATGCTGATATGGCAGAAGATGTTCATAGAAGAGCAAAGGAGATTGGCACTGTTTGTTCTGTAACCTATCCTCTTCCAAGAGAGGAGTTTGAGCAACATGGTATGGACAATTGTTGCCTATTTGACATGGGTGGAGGGTCAAGTTTATTTACTCATACACTGTGAAACTTACTAGTAGGTAAATGCTGTATCTAAGTGAAAGTAACTTTCATGGCTATTGCTTTTGGTTGATCAGAAGAAATAGTAGCATTTAAGATTTTTAACTTGATTAACCAAAGCAAGATGTAGCACAAAAAAGTGAAGTGATACTTCTGAAGCTCCTTTCTTGGGATCATTAGAGTATTTGAGAATACATAAGTTCATTCTACTGTCTGTATATACAAATGTGTCAACTGACAGAGAAATAACATTTGTTTTTCACCTAGTGAAATAACATGAAATTAAATTTTGCCATCTTTGGTGACTCGCACTAACAACAAACTGGAAGTGCATTTTCATTTATACTATTTACACTGCTCTCTGTGCATCACTGGTGTATGTTATTGCTTTTTTTTTCTGTATTTTCTGAACATGGTTCTTGTCACTGACTCTGATGCTTACCTATTTTCCTCTTTCCAACATCTTTTCAATTGCTGCACTTCATCTTTTCTGATGGTTTCAGTTTTATACATTCATGGTTGATTACATAGGTCTAATTTGAATGACCCTTTTTTTGAGTTGGATGTTTCCAAACCAACAGGAATATTGTAATTGAGCATTATATTTATTCTATTTCAAAGTTGAAGTGGGAAAAAAATTTGACATTTCTTCAGGTCTTGCACAAGATGGATGTAGAATGGATGCTTCAGCTGTTCTTTATACGAGTGTTAAATCAGCACATGCTTCAGTTGCAATGTTGCACCAGAAAAAGATAAAAGGAGGAATGGTTTGGGCACGTCAGTTGGGTGGGGAGGTAAAGTATATGTGGGATAGGTTATGACTGTTTTGACATTGCTTAGATTTCCCAATGAAAATGTTATTGCGATAGCTGATGAAAGTAATTCCATCTTTTATGTTGTAAGCTTTGATATTACAATTAGCCATTGCCATGGTTCAAATAGATGTTGATAACATGAGTCCTTCATATTGTAAAATTTTGAGGTATATATTGGAGAAAAATAGGGAGCATAAATCTCTATATTATCAAGTTGCCTTTGAGATCTTCAGTTGCTGAAATCGCCTTGACTGGTTCACATAAGCTAGATGGCCTTGTTTAGGGCAAGGCGTTATTCTCCAAAGTAATACTACCTAAAGCTGTGCATCTCCTTCAAATCCATGTCTATATTGTTTGGTATGTCAGCCACATGGCATGACAAGGATACTATGCACGTATATGCATCTGCATTTATATGCCACATAACAACGTGATTTATTTTTTTCCATTAGATGCATGAGTTAGTTTGCTGAGGTAATGAAGGGATTTTCCTGTTTCTTCTCCTATTTGTATTTCGTTTTACAGTACTATTATCATCTTTCTATTTATATAGAGTGAGCGTTGTTGAAAACCACGTGTAGAGTGTATTGGGTAGGTATCCAAGTAATTAGAAGGTTTGTGCCTTGGATTAGGCTCACTTGGTGTTTTGACTTATATAGGATACGTATGCTATAATAGGCGGTGTGGGTTCTTCCAGTCATCTTGGTTGGTATTCTCATCCAAACATTAAAACATAAACTATGTGATGTGGGAAGTAGCAATTATTGTTATCCGTCTCTTTCAAACCAAAGGAAGAAAAATCTTTAGGGATTGATGTTTTCCTTTGTTAAGTCTCACAATGTTGTTATTGTCATTGATTTTTCAGTTACTATTATGGTTTGAAGGTAAAATGGTATAGCTGCCAGTTGTTACTGTTGATATGTCCATGACTGCAGAATTCTAATGTTTTGTGGGTTTATTCTCCAGGGTTCCAAGGCCCGCAAGTGGAAACTCATTGTTCGAAATCTTCCTTTCAAGGTTAGATAATTGTATTGTCATTTTCACTGTTTTTCTTGTTGCGAGGACCTCGACTTCTAAACCAGCTCTCTGAACATCAACCTAGGCCAAAGTGGATGAGATAAAAGATATGTTTTCATCAGCAGGGTTTGTCTGGGATGTATTTATTCCAAATAATTCTGATACCGGGTATGCACCCTCATTTTCCAGAATTGTATTCATCTACTTATTAATTATGAGTTTTTCCTCACCACACAGCTTTTTTTTTTTTCTCCTCCTCCCCCCCAACCAACCTTTGCAGGTTTTCTAAAGGTTTTGCATTTGTCAAATTCACATGCAAACAGGATGCAGAAAAGGTATGAGTTCTGACCATAAATAGTAGTAGAACCTTGGTGGTCTTCCATTTATATGCTTATGGTTTTTCCCTTTCTTTTTCAGGCTATTCAAAGATTCAATGGACGAATGTTTTTGAAGAGACCTATTGCTGTTGATTGGGCTGTTCCAAAGAAAGTATATAACAGTGATGCTAATGCAGTTCTTGCTTCAGGAGATGGTAATTAGATTCTGCTCTTGTTTTAAGTACAGTTTTTGGCTTTTTGTTCAGTTCATTTCTGTGTTGCAGAAAGATATGGTTTTGTTGGTGGGAAATGAGCTTTAGCTAGGCCTTTAGTAGGATTCCAATGTGATGGTAATCGGAGGTTGGCAATCTTAGTGAGATAAGGTTGGATGAAATTATTTAGGATGTTTAAAAGTTAGTCTGTTATGGTGTTTCTATGTTTACCAGAATGGAAGGTGGGGTAGAAATCACTTCTACAGAGAATTAGATTTTTAATTGTTCTTATGGTAGATATAGTAGATATAGTATGGGAAATGAACTTTTTTTTTTATTGGGGTAAGTATGGGAATTTAACTTGAACTCTTCTATAAAGTGGTCTTTGCCTTTCTTCCTCCTCGACCCGTTTAGCCAACTTTACTTGGTGTTTTCATCCTTTCTGGTTTAACCCATTGATCTTAATTTCTTTTGTATTGAAATTGGAGGATGATAGCTTTACGTGTTAAAGAAGCATAAGCTGCTGATTTCACAGGACAACAAGATGGAAGTGACGGGGAAGCTGACAGTAGTACTGAGGATTTGGAGGGTGATGTTCAGGAGATTGACAAAAAATCCCAGCACCCTGATGACAATGATAGTGCTGTAGATGAGCTCAATGCAACACAGAAAGAGGACATTCCTGCTGAAGTTGATTTTAATGAGGAAGCAAACATTGCGAGAAAGGTTGTAAACAACTTGATTACATCCTCTGGCAAAGGAACTCCTCCTTCAGAGGTTGGCAATTTGATGCTTCCCAAGAGAAATGAGGTCATGAATCTTGATGAAACTTTTGGTGCCCCCATTAGTTCGTCCAATGAATCTGCAAAAGTAACAGATGATACTAAACCTGGAAGCTCCAGCAAAAGCAAGCCATCAAATCTGAAACTGACAGAAGGAGAAGATGATTTGCAGAGAACAATTTTTATTACCAATCTTCCTTTTGACATCGACAATGATGAAGTGAAACAACGATTTTCTGGATTTGGAGAAGTGCAATCCTTTGTTCCAGTCCTCCATCAAGTCACCAAGTATGCACTTTTTCAGCTTGGCATGCTTCTGTACTTCTGATGCTTCTCTGCAGTTCGGTTTTGATCTGATCTCCTTGTGCTTGTGGCAGGCGTCCAAGAGGAACTGGTTTTCTGAAGTTTAAGACAATAGAAGCAGCTACTGCTGCAGTTACGGCTGCAAATGTTGCAACTGGTTTGGGGATTTTTCTAAAAGGTAGGCAATTGACAGTTTTGAAGGCATTGGACAAAAAATCAGCCCATGATAAGGACTTGGAGAAGGCCAAAAATGAGGTTCATGACCATCGCAACCTTTACCTGGCAAAGGTCGGTTTAGTAATTTCCTCTTGTCCTCTCTGTTGCAATTTCTAGCTGATGTTTTATGTGCATTGCTGCAAGCAGTATGGTTTTTAGGATTTATCTCCTCTATGATTCCCTTTGTTTTTGTCAAATTTAATAGGAAGGTCTTATTCTTGAGGGAACTCCTGCTGCGGAAGGCGTTTCAGCTAGTGATATGTCGAAACGTGAATTGTAAGTATCTCATAAAGGATATAAATTCAACTTTTCTCCCTGATGAACTTGATCTTAAAGCAATGAATGGGTGATGAGCTGCATATGTTCTATACTGATGGCTGTGCATGGTGCTCAAGCATTTCATAATGGTGTATGAAGTTTGGATGAGGCCGTAGTTTGCCATTGTGGCATGTCTTTGCGTTTTTGTTGAGATGCTTTTTAGAATTGAAAAAATAAGAAAAAATTTATCTGAATTTGTGTTTGTTACTTTTCTCCTCTCATTTTTGTGTTTATTTATTTTCCTTTTTTTAAAAGAAAGAAAGAAGTGACTCTCTGGAGAGGACCCTTGAGAACTTCTAGAAAGTAATATTATTTTGAATCACTTTTTGTATCTTAACCATTGTCTTGTATTTTTGATGGCTCTTAACATGACACTGATGAATCTTTGCAATTCAAAAATGCGAACAAATTGTGCTTTGGGTGTAAACGTTGTTCGTGAGCATATTTTATTGTCTTTTCTTTTGGGGCCACTGCAGGTTGGAGAGGAAAAAGACGTCAAAACTTCAATCTCCAAATTTTCATGTCTCGAGGACTAGACTTGTTATGTACAATTTACCCAAGTCGATAACTGAAAAAGGACTTAAAAAGCTTTGCATCGATGCAGTTACCTCACGAGCTACCAAGCAAAAACCAATGATTAAGCAGGTTAGCTACATTTGTAGCTATTCAGGGGGATTTAGTGAAATATTTATAAACCTCCGTATATATTTGTCATTAATTTTTCCATGTATTTTATATTGTGCATGCAGTTAAAATTCTTGAAGGAGATGAAGAAAGGAAAAGTTGTTACCAAGCATCACTCACGTGGAGTTGCTTTTATTGAGTTTGCAGAGCATCAACACGCACTTGTGGCCCTAAGAGTTCTTAACAATAACCCTGGTAACATTTGTTGTTAATAAATAACCTCCCCCATTTTGTAGCATGATGTAATGATAGGTTGCTAGTCCATTGCACCAGAAACAATTCTTCTCTTTATGGTGCAACTAGCTGTCATTTTAAAGTCAAACGCTTTGGTTTGTTCACTGTATATGGTATATCTCATTATATTCTATTTTAAGGTAATTATTTGGTTACTTGTAGAAACTTTTGGTCCTGAACATCGCCCAATTGTGGAGTTTGCTCTCGATAATGTTCAGACATTGAAGCTAAGGAAAGCTAAACTACAGTCTCAGCAGCGTGGGACCCGTGATGATCAAAAAGGTTTGCAGCAGAGCGATGAGACTCGCACACCAGATGTATATCCGGACTTTAAGGACTCCAAGAAAAGGAAATCCAGAGGTGATGATAGATCAGGGAAGGATTCTGTACCTGATATTGGGGACAATAGCATACCTGATCGAGCTGCCACTGAAGGGCACAGAGCTACTAAGAAGCAAAAAAACAATGTGGCCAGTATAAAGTCCAAAGAGTTATCTTCTAAAGAAAAATCGGCAGGCTCCCAATGGAAGTTAAAGAATCGCCAACCTCTCTGGAATCCTGATAGTGGAAGATCACTCGAGAGTGAAACAACCACTAAGGATGCCCGTCAACTACATTCTTCCATGGAAGCAGATGTACATCCAAGAAAGTTGAAGCTGCGAAATCAAAGAGAACACCTGAAGGAAGACAGAGATTTGAAAAGGAGAAAGTCGAAAAAGAGTAAAGACCCCATGGGGAAAGACGCAGTAGATAAGCTTGACATGTTAATTGAGCAATATAGATCCAAGTTTTCACGAGAGAGTTCTGAGAAAACTGGGGGTGAAAAGCAAGGTTCTAGACAGCTTAGAAAATGGTTCCAATCATAACTGAGCCAATTAAACAGTTTTGGCAGACTTGTGTGGTGAGTTATTCTATATAGAAACTGATGCAATTTGTGTACTGCAATAGATTTTGTATTTCGTTCAATATTTTGACTAGCATGGGGAACTTGGGAATCCTACCATCTGTTATGTGTTCATTAGTTCTGCTCCAAATTATTTTTTCTATTTTGTTCGAAGTTCGTACTTCGTTGCAAACTTCTTTCTTTCTTCCTCGTATTGGTTTTGGCCTCTGGGGACTGAGTTAAGTTGTGTTAAGATCCTTTTGGGGCCATTTCCACAGCTGAAAAAGATGCAATTTATACGCTGATATTAGTACCGGACGTCTGGCCTAGCAATGTTTCGGGGACAAAGTGGAAGGGTTTATCCCCTGCTTTCTTTGTGCGATTCTCATGAAGAGTGGCCTCGTGGAACCCAACTACCGGAACCTCCGACGTTCATATTCTGGCTAGTGCTGTTTGTTCCCGGTTCTCGGTGGGGAATTCACATGAAAGGGAACGAGGAATTCCTCTATAAAGAAACTTTGACCTGCAAGTTACCGATACGGAATAGTATGAAAGATGTCATTTTCTTTTAGCTGTGGTATGATGGCAAAAGCTTGTAAATTAAAACAAAAAAAGAAAGGGAGGGCATCTTATGCCACAGAAAAACAATCATTCGTAAACTTGTTAGTTGAAAATCATAAAAGTATTGTCACTTTTCCAACGTCATCCTTGCTTCAAATACCCACTATCATCCCTCTCCAGACCAAATAATCGACCCGCCTATTTCGCCACCATTTATACAGAAACTTTTTCAACTACTTCCCACAGGAATTTAGCTTTTCAAGGACGGCATTCGGCCATCTTGGTTCACGCATGGGCTCGATGTTCGACCATTCCTTTTTCTGGGGGTGGGGGGTATCTCATGCTATGGATCACGCAAGAATATAGCTTGGAATAAGGAAATTACAAGTGGGTCGCAGTGTCCATTTTTGACGATCTCTTGCATTTGAAGTTTTCTTTATTGACTACAGTGGCCATCACTCACGAAAATATTTCAGACTGGACACTAAAAGAGGTATTATAAGTTGAATAAGATCAAGTTGTCTAAGCAATCATAAGTTGTCGTGAATTCACATGGCATCAAGTTGTTTCCTCAATAGTTCCAAGAAAATGTCACGGATATACAGCCCAGGTAATCCGATTTCCCAGTCCAACCATTGTTTGACACATGGAAATCACATGGATAGAGCACAAACTAGAGGAAAGGAAACGAGAACCAAAAAAAAAAGAAGTCTAGGAGCTGGTGCGCTTGTGGGCATGGCTACGCACATGGCTTGTTAGGAAGGCTAATAAGAAAAGCCCGCGTTTTCAAAAGGAGGCTCACTCTTTCTTGTAAAAGGCAGCCAGTAAGGCATCCTATGTTCCAGAAAGCAAGCTTCTTGGCAAAATTATAGAACCGACTTATGCCCGCTCACTAACGACCGTATATGATATTCTCGGTACGAATGTTATTGCCACAGAATGCACTGCAGACACGAAATGTATAACTTTCTCTAGAACCATTGTAGGCTTCTCTTTTACTTTCCCACGTTACTGGTATATTGCTCTTTCTTGTTTTTGAGTTTTTTTTTTTTTTTTTAAGCATTTAGGCAAGTACTGCGGACTCACCTATGCTTAGCCTACACCGTAGTCACCTATCGAAGAGGAAAATCATATTCATCAACGAAGCAATTATGAAAATAAATGCTCGGCATTAAAGCAGGAAAATGCAGTTGTGTCACGCGCATTGCCTTCCTCTACATTGTAGTACAGCAGATGCAGGTATAGTGAGTATGGTTGTTCTGTCTTTCCCCTTTTGCTTACTAATTGCGAGTGTAACTATTTGGAGCCAACTGTCTATCTGTACTGCATACAGTAACGATACAACTCAAGACAAATGCACTGGCTCTCTCTCTCTCTCTCATATTTTGTGTGCCACCTGTTTAAGAACCTTGTCGCTGGGTATATAAGACAGCAAAATGGTTCAGAGAAATGGTCTCTTTTTTGTAGCAGAGTGGTGACCGCATGACCACCACTCCTCAGATTTCACACTTCACATTGCTCAAGTCTGTGTGTGTTTGTGGGTTCGGTTGGAGAGAAAATGGAAGCTAACTCGGGTTCCAAGTGGTCTTTTCTCTGTATGGTTTTATTTCTGAGTCTTCAGCTGACACAGTGCAGTGTAACGTATGATAGGAAGGCACTTGTCATTAATGGGCAGAGAAAAATTCTCTTTTCTGGCTCGATACACTACCCAAGAAGCACCCCTCAGGTTTATGGTTTTGCCATACTTTCCCAATTCCATTCCCACAGTTACCGACGAAAATGTGCTTGATATGTGAAATTTTACTGACATTTGTTTCCAATTCACAATGTGGGTAAACTGCAGATGTGGGAAAGTCTAATACGGAAAGCCAAAGATGGTGGTTTGGATGCTATAGATACCTATGTGTTTTGGAATGCTCACGAACCTTCTCCGGGCGATGTACATTGATTTATCCATCTTCTTTACTCGCTCTCTCTTTTCTCTGTCTTCTGTTATTCTCCTTGCACTTTCTGGTAGATTAACTGACAAGTCAGGGTTTTTGTTTTCCATTTTGGGTGTTTAGTATAATTTTGAGGGCAGATATGATTTGGTTCGGTTTATCAAGATGATCCACAAAGCTGGGCTCTACGTGCATCTTCGCATTGGCCCTTATGTTTGTTCAGAGTGGAATTTTGGGTAATAAGAATCTCCTTATTAGTGATGATGGGTTTAAGTTTTCTAAATTCAGTTGTTTCGCCAAATTTTGAGCTTTTTCCGTCTTTCTTTTCTTCCCAGGGGCTTTCCTGTTTGGTTGAAGTACGTTCCAGGCATTAGTTTCAGAACGGAAAATGAGCCTTTCAAGGTTTCTCTCTCTCTCTCTCTCCCCCTGCGTCTGGGTGTGTGTGGGTCAAAAGGACGATTAGTGGAAACTGCATGTGTGGCAATCTGTTCGTCATATGATGGCATCTATTTGGCTTTGCTGTATCTTACATCTCTTGGTATTGCAGTTGGCAATGCAAAAGTTCACCCAGAAAGTTGTTCAAATGATGAAGGATGAAAATCTGTTTGAGTCTCAAGGCGGTCCTATCATCCTTTCTCAGGTACTTTCTAGGGAAACCGACTCCTGTGCTCTGCAGCGTAATATCTGGCATAAGTTTGACGCACACATAATTGTGGTATCTCCCACAGGTTGGGAAATTTTATTTTGTAGAAGACAGAATAAAGTACAATAACATTCAGTTCTAGCAGGAATATGAACTACAAAGCTGTGCGACATACACGGGTTTGTTTATAAGTCTTTGCACTTATCTTCTTTGTGCAGATTGAGAATGAATATGAGCCTGAAAGCAAAGCATTTGGAACAGCAGGTCATGCCTACATGATTTGGGCTGCAAAGATGGCTGTTGGAATGGGTACTGGGGTCCCATGGGTTATGTGCAAGGAAGACGATGCCCCAGACCCAGTGGTACTGAAATTATACTTCTTAACCATCAAACGTATCTTCCCTCTAGCCATGTATCTTCTTATTAGCTAAAAGTTATGCTGAACGGTCATTCTTGTATCTTTTTTGTTTTCTTGCATATTACCAATATTGCTGTTCCCCGATTTTTTTGTCCTGTTAATTGCTCTAATTGGCAAATTTTCACTACTTTGTGCACTCGGAAAGAAGCTTTTTCTTATCTGTAAATGTAATATATGACAGATAAAGGCAATACATGACATGCTACCAAAAACTAATGAGAACATATTTGAGAGAAAAAATGGGAGAGAGCCTTTCTCTATTTTGCTTTAACAGTGAAAAGACCGAAATCCATCTTTCTCTAAATCTTAATGACAGATAAACACGTGCAACGGTTTTTATTGTGACTACTTCTCTCCAAACAAACCTTACAAACCCGCACTATGGACTGAGGCCTGGAGTGGCTGGTAAGTTTTGCATCCACCTTCACTTTTAAACCAATGCTCTAGATTTGTAAATTAATTTACTTGCCTTCTGTCTCTTTTTTGTTTTTTTTTTCAGGTTTACAGAATTTGGTGGCCCAATCCACCATCGACCGGTTGAAGATTTGGCATTTGCAGTTGCTCGGTTCATTCAGAAGGGAGGCTCCTTTGTCAATTACTACATGGTTAGTCACTATAGATATTCCCACTGCATTCAGCATCTGTTAAAAATTAGTACCTAGAAATGGTTCAGCATTACTATCACTACTTGTTACAACTGGAAGATTGTGTAAGTTTCGGTATCCAGAATACTTCTTTGTTTAAGCTGATGGGAAACGTCTTCTTTGATGTGCTTTCTGATTCCCCAGAAAACCATATATCAAGTTTGCTTTTCAGTATTACAATGGCAGTGGTGTGTTTCTTGATGTTCTTCTAGCAAATTAACATGATTTCTTTCAAGGAGTCTTCGACTAGGACGTGATTCATTCCACGTATGCATTACAGCTAATAAATACTGGTGATGTAAATGTTGCAAAAAATGAGCTTTATTCTATTGTTTTCTGCAGTATCATGGAGGAACAAACTTTGGCAGAACTGCTGGTGGGCCTTTCATTACAACCAGCTATGACTACGATGCTCCAATTGATGAGTACGGTAAGAAATTTAAGCCCTTGTCCTCAATATCAAAAGAACTTGATTTTATAACCGGTGAGATTTTTCTGTTATTGTTTTAATGTTAGACATAATCAGTTAATTAATTAGTCAGTTTTTTGGACTTTTAACTTTTTAACTTATACTTTTACCATACTCCTGTGATAGGCTTGATCAGGCAGCCTAAATATGGACATTTGAAGGAGTTCCATAACGCAATTAAGTTATGTGAGAGAGCTTTGCTTACTGCTGATCCTACTGTCACATCCTTCGGAAATTATGGAGAGGTAAGTTACATTTTCTGTTCTAGCGACGCATGGAGAGGAACTTCAAGAATAACTTCCCTCTGAGCATTCTCTAGTAGACTTCAGTATGGTCGTGGCAATAGCAATAAATGCTTCACAATTTCTGTCAAAATCATGCTATAGTACACCGTTTACCAGCTCCTTAAAAATAATTTAATATAGGTTGCAAAGCACCAGTTTAGTAACCATCCAAAGATATACTTAAAGAACCTCTCCCTCCACGCTTACATTCTTTTGTTGCTTCTGCTTATAATATTATTGTCAAATTGATGTTTCTTTTTGCTTTTGGGGAAAAAGTATTCTTAATCCTTTCAAACTGATATACTGGTTGCAATGTGGCCACAAACTACCAATTTGGTCAATTGGTACCCCACTTATCACGTTTTGGCAATATGCCTCTTGGTTAAGATCTGAATAGTTACACGGAACAATCTGAATGGGGTTGATCTTACTGAAGAGGGCACATTTGTGAAAAGTTAGTAGTTTGAGGTGCCAATTTTGTAAATTGATAGTTCGTGGCCGCATAATGAACAGGTTGTCAGTTTGAGAGAGTAATGTGTATTTGTTTATTTATTAAACTTCTCCCAGATCAGATTGACTTAGTGTTGACATTGTCCAGGCACATGTATTCTCTTCCAAGTCAGGAGAATGTGCAGCTTTTCTCTCAAATTACAATCCAAAGTCAGCTGCAAGGGTGACCTTCAATAACAAGCACTACATGCTGCCGCCTTGGTCCATAAGCATCCTTCCTGATTGCAAAAATGCTGTCTTCAACACTGCAAAAGTAAGTGATTATTCTTTTGAGCAAGAAGATCAAGTACTATTAATACCAATATTGCAATAGTGTTTATTGTGGGTCAATGCCATTGAACTTCTATGGGATAAAAGTGGTAAGGAAATTTGTGGGGATGAATCCAGTGAGATGAATTTATGCAGCCCATTTTGTGGTATCATGAGTGAGTGTTCTTTCCCTTCGCAAGATGCACAACTTTATTGCCATCATGATTTCAGGTTGGAGTTCAGAGATCCAAACCGCAAATGTTGCCCACTAATGTTGAGTTTCTGTCATGGGATACATTTAATGAAGCCATATCCTCAGCTGATGATGATTCAATCAGTGTCTTTGGTCTCTTGGAGCAGTTGAACATCACCAGAGATACCAGCGACTATCTCTGGTACACAACCAGGTAAAATTGAATCCTTCAGGTGTTGCTTTTCCATTCTAATGTTAAATAACTATATGCAGTGATGACAATTTCATCAATTATAACTTATGTCTGCAGTGTTGATATTAGCCCATCAGAATCATTTCTGCATCAAGGCCAATATCCAACCCTCAGTGTGCAGTCAACTGGCCATGCTATGCACGTCTTTATCAACGGGCACCATTCAGGTACATCATTGAAATTTTGTTGTCAGAAAGGAAGCATATACAACATTACTGAACTTTTTTGTTTCAGGTGGTTTAAAGGAAAAAAGGAAGAGCATACTTTGCTTTTCCCATGTATCAGCACTAACTAGAGATGGTGTGTAATTTGATGTTAGGCTCGGCATTTGGGACTCGGGAGAGATTGAGATTTACGTTTGCAGGGGATGTTGACCTGAAAGCTGGAAGAAACAGAATTTCCCTACTCAGTATAGCTATTGGATTACCAGTTAATACTCCAATTCCCACTTGTATTAGACTTTGTTTATTGATATCTGTCTACAACTCTCTGGAAAACTTGCCCCTAAGAGCCAAGAGGTTACTGTACTAACATGCTGAAGCAAAAAACTTCGGGTATAACTTCATTATTTTTGTAGCTTCCCTTATATGGCTTGATCGACTTGGATTTTCCGTCAACAAAGAAATCTTGTTGTGACATTGACTATTTTCATTGCCAATAAAACTGATACTTTCCTTTTGGTCTGTTGCTGTCGAAGAACAATGGTCCGCATTTTGAGATGAGGAACACGGGAATCCTTGGACCAGTTGTCATCCATGGGCTAGATGAGGGAAAGAGGGACTTGTCTTGGCAGAAATGGTCATACAAGGTATAAGAATTTCACGCCTTCATATTTTGATGCCTTACCATTATTAGCTGGGTGTCTGCCTCACAGATGTATCTTTATACAGGTTGGGCTTAAAGGAGAAGCCATGAATTTAGGTTCTCCAAACTCTATCTCATCAGTTGATTGGATGAAAGGGTACTTAGTGGCAGAGAAACAACAGCCACTGACATGGTATAAGGTATGGGGACACGGAAGCAGGTTTTGACACAATGATTTTTGTTTCTTCTTTACGCCGTTTCAGAGGGTTGGGGGTTTTCTCAAATTTCTTCAAAACAGAAGTTGATCTGTCACTTGAACTCGCAGACATATTTTAATGCACCAGAAGGAGAAGAGCCCTTGGCTCTGGACATGAGTAGTATGGGGAAAGGTCAAATATGGATCAATGGGGAGAGCATTGGAAGATATTGGAATGTCCATGCTAATGGAAATTGCAATGGATGCAGTTATTCTAACATTCCGGCCTACAAAGTGCCAATCTGGTTGCGGCCATCCAACTCAAAAATGGTATGGACTTTCTCAAACCCCCCTCCATGAACAATAGGAAACCGAAAGAATAATGATGGTCTGACGTCTTTTAACGTTTTCAGGTACCATGTTCCTCGGGCATGGTTGAGGCCATCGAAAAATCTCTTGATTGTCTTTGAGGAAATTGGTGGGGATGCATCCAGAATTGCCCTTGTAAAAAGAGCAGCTGCAAGCGCGTGAGAAACAACTAGCTCCATACCAACGTAGAACAGTGATTATTTTTCAGCATGCACTAGCAGCATTTGAAGCTGCAGAAATGGAGCTAAAAAATAAATAAAGATATATGGGAAACCAGAGTTGTAGTTAGATTCGTGCAATGTTGTAACGTTTATATCTAATCGAAGTAAGGTCTAGCTTGTCCTCTCTGAAATTATTATAGGAAGTGACCAAATTCTTACGCATTAGAAAAAAAAAAAAAAAAAAAAAAATTCTTACGCCAAAAAAAAGAAGGTTCTGTTTTATCATAAAAGTAAGATGCTTATCTATCACAATGCCTAAAGTCCCCCTCCCTAATTTTACCCTTGGTGATGCCGTGACACAGGAATTTCACAAAAGTAGCACAGTGCTGCTTTTAAAACCATTGATGAGGTATCCTCACTCGTGCACCAAATTCAAAAGTGGGCCTCTCAAAAAATCACAGATTCTTTTATGTTGGGGTTGTCCTTTTCTGTGTAATGCCTAATTTACTTCAGTGGGATTGGATTTCGAGAGACAAGAAAGCAACGAGTCAAGAAGGCTATGTGCTTTTAGCCTGGCTCCGCATTTAGAGAAAAGAAAAAAAAAAAGAAAAATTAATATGAAAAGAGGAAAGAAGAAAAATAGTAAAGCTAAATAGTTGGATAATTTTTTTTTATAATTATTTTATATTATGAGTGAGTATAAAAAAACATATTTTATAAAAATATTGAGGATATTTCATACTAAAATTAAATATCTGACATAGTGATAATATCTGGAGTCATGACTTAGTATTAATTGTGTTAATTAAAAAAAAAAGCTTGAATTAACTCCAAATCCTTCCCCAAAGAGAATGTATATTCAGAACAGGATTCGCATTATCTTTATGCATGCTTGCTCAAAGAAGCAAGACCCATCAAGGACGTGGCTTCGCATCGATCCCTGATCAACAACGTTAAGTCGTTAACCATCTCGTAACTCGCTTGATAAACCAAATCCACATCGACTCTGACGTGGCTTCGCATCGATCCATCCTCAACTACCCACACAACGGCCCCCAGCATTGTCTTTATTTTCAAACCTACCCCTCTACTCGGCAGTAGGCCCAGGCTTCAGACAAAACATGCGCTGATTAAGCCCGAAACACCATCACCTAATCTGGAAGCCGTGAAGCATGAAATCGGATCTCCCGGTAAAACAAGTTAAAAGATTAAAAAATAAAAAATTCCTTAATTTCCTGGGTTTGCTCTCTCCTCGCCTTGTGCATGTCTCTGAATTCCAAAGAACTACTACCATGGCCAAACCGAAGGCTCCTAGGCGAACCCTTGATTCTTACACGGTCAAACACATCAACAAAACCGTCCGAGGTAAGCACTTTACTCTCGTTTTCCCACACTTCCTTCCGCTAATTTTCCAGAGAAACTGACACCGCCTTAATTCTCTCTCTCTCTCTCTCAATTCAAAATATGATTATAAAAAAAGGAGAAGGAACAAACTATCTTACTTGACTTATCGGAATATTCTCAGCGGGGGACTGCGTCCTCATGCGGCCGTCGGATCAATCGAAGCCGTCCTATGTGGCGAAGATTGAGCGGATCGAAGCAGACGGCCGTGGGGCCAACGTGAAAGTCCACGTCAGATGGTACTACCGGCCAGAGGAATCAATCGGTGGCCGACGGCAATTCCACGGTTCCAAGGAGGTTTTCCTCTCCGATCACTATGACGTCCAGAGCGCCGATACAATCGAGGGCAAGTGTATGGTCCACAGCTTCAAGAGCTACACCAAACTCGACGCCGTCGGAAACGACGACTTCTTTTGTCGTTTCGAGTACAATTCCTCTACCGGAGCTTTCAATCCCGATAGAGTCGCCGTGTATGTAAGCGAATCATTGGCATTAGTTTCCATTTTTTTTTCCTTTGAAAAAATTGTAGTTTTGCTGTTTGTGCTGCTTGTGAAATGGTGAGTTCGTGTGAGATTATATGATTGTTATATCTTTTTCCTCAGTTTTCTCTATCTTTCTTCTATTGGGTCATAATTCTTTCTTCTAGACGTACATAAGTGTGTTCGTATATATACAGGTTTTGTTGACAATGTATGTGATCGTAATGGCAGATTTCAGTAGCTATGGATGGAGAAGTTCTTAGTTACTTTAATGACGGGAAGGAATTAAGTTCTAAGACTCAGGCTAAAGAAATAGAGAAATTTGGCACCAGTGGATATATTGCAATTTTTGTTTGTTGTTTTATGTTTTGAATTCTAGCACACTTTTTGGATCTAATTCAACTTTAAGGCAATTTCAGAAAAGGCCGCAGAATGAAATTAAGAAAATTTGCATAATTTCTCTTGTTGCAGCATTAGCAAGCTTACTTCAAGCATCTCCAGGCTATGTAACTGATTATTGAGTAGTTCCAATCTACTCTTAAGGGCTGCAAGTCATTTCGTGAATTTCATGACTTTTATTTTCACCATGGCATATCTGATAAGCTTAAGTTTTGTAATATGGGGTATTCAGAATTCAAGAGTTACTGACACAGAATTTATCGCTTTATTTGATTGAGCTCTTCTGGTTTACTTGTCATATTGTGGCAGGTATTGCAAGTGTGAGATGCCTTACAACCCTGATGACCTAATGGTTCAGTGTGAAGGTTGCAGTGATTGGTAAGTTGAATGCTGTTGCTTTTCATACAATTGGGAGTTTTTCACATGTTCTTATCCAGGTCTAGTGATGGTAATTTACTTGATTCAATGTTGGTTGTGATAAGCAATACTAAAACTAAAAGAACGTGTTTGTTATGGAGAAGAAAAATCAGAAGGTAATTTTTAGTTATCAAGAATAGCAAAGCGGGTGTATCCAACTTCACCTATATAAATCTAACAACTCCGCAACTGAGTAAAAGGTATCTTGTTGATATGAATTTCATGAAGGATCAATATTTTGCAATTTCCAGACTTGCCTTTTAGTACGTGAAATCAATAAACCACTGTATCTGTGGGACTTTTTGCAATTTTTTCTTTTAGGGATTTTGCTGAGTTCAAATGAACTGCACATGTCTCTGATGCAGTCTTGCATAGGGAATTTATTGCTTCTTTCATGTATTTCTCATTGTTGAACATATAGGGATGGTTCACATGCAATCTCAGATGGATTCATCATCAATTCACCATTCAGAAAGATGTGGTAGGAAGATTATTAAGTGTTGATAGTCAAACGCCATTGTGCTATATGCTCCACAACAATGACCACAAGCATACATTTATGCACTTGTTCTGTGATTATGTAAATGGTTCAATCATCCTGCTTATACGGTGGAGTAGAATATTTTGTCCAATCCAAATATGTTACTTTTAACCTCTGAAATTGGAAGGGTGTCTCATTAATTCTTCAAAAGAGAGAGAAGGAGTCGATAAGTTTAGAGATGCAATACTGAGTCAAGTATGAGAAGCACACATTAAGCAGTAAGGTTTGTTGCTAGACAAAGAGCTTCTAAGTTTGAGGGTTCAAGCTATTTGCTTGAGCCGAGCTACAAGGATGTGAGGATCCAAATTCCCATGCCTTTCTAACAGAAATTACATTAATATCTCTTTCGTTCTCTCCCTCTCTCTGTGGAGTTGGATGGGGAGATGTTGCTGTCACAAAATAGAACTTAAGATATTACACATACAATCTTCAGCAAAGTTCTTTTTATTCAGGTTTCACCCGGGTTGTATAAACATGAATGCGGAGGAAGCTAAAAGGCTTGATCATTTCTTCTGTGAAAATTGTTCCTCTGAAGGTCAGAAGAAGTTGCAGAATTCTCATGCTACTTCCAGACATGCAGATACAAAGGTATTCTCATTCAATGAGATCTCTTGAGTTTGACAGCATTCATTTGCTCATGTTAGGTATATGTGAGCGCAAAATGTACATGTCGAAGTTGAAATGGATATGTTAATGTTTTGATCTATCTGTTGCTTAGAAAGATGCTGGGGATATGTTGTCGTAGTCAGTACTGGTCATGCTTTGAAATTTTAATCAAGGGTTATCATTTGTCTCGTAAGTTTTGGTTATTCTGCATAAACTTCAAGTTTGAAAATTTACTGGGAGGTATCTGAATGTATGCCAATGTCAATAACATGATGGTGCTGGAAATAGATTCCTCAGTCCCCACTTCCCCCACCCAAAAAAAAGACGGCAAAAAAGAAGAAAGAAAGGATAATGTAACATGAATTGTGTCGGATCTAGACATCTCTTCTATACAAGTAGTAATTGACACTAGGTGGCAAACTGACGGTGTCCTACACTGCACAGAGGTTCTTGCTTTATCATCAAAATTCACAGTGCAATTATGATGTTTCAGGTGGAGACAAAAAGACGACGGAGGTGACAGTACATAGACATATGGTAGAGTTATAGTGGGGAACTGGGGGTTCTTCCTCCCCTAATCATGGGTAGGCTTCAAGCAAACACGGAGGCTCTATGTGCATCAAATGTAGTATTTGCAAGTTGATCGGAGAAGGAAAATGGTTTGAGAACCTTGTCATGTCTATTTCGTTTGAGGGGTAACCACCTTTTTTTCTTAATGGTCGAGGATGTGTTTGGTTGGTGTAATATATCTCTCTTTCTCTATCTCCAGTTTCTTGTTCTTGAATTAGGAATGTGTATACTTTACCCCAAAAAAACAACAGAAATTAGGAATGTGTATAGACGAAAGGATTCTAAACTTAAAGAGCAATGGATGCGGGTTTTTTAATGTATCTACTGTGGCATATATATATATATATATATATTGTCTTTGTTAGGCGTACTGCAAAATGTATGAAATGGTGACATAGCCATTAATCATTCCCTCTCTCTCTCTCCCCGTATATGTGAGTCCAGTAATTGGCGTATCTTCTCCAACAGAATCCATCGAGGCCCATCTTGTGCAAGGTTTTGAGTTGCAGTTCATTTCTGCTGGCTTCCCGTTCATTAGTTTGTAAAAAAAGATCGAAAATTTACCAGGGTTCTTGAGTTGACTTTCCCCTCTGTTGATGGAAACGAGTCGTTGAATGTCTCATGTTATGGGGGGCTGAGTCAAAAATATATTTCTCCTCTTCTGTCCTCTTCTTGGGGTATTGAGTGAGAGATACCTTCTAATATCGTGGAACTGTGTATAGAACAGTAAAATACATAAATGGGTGATCCAATGTATACAGTAAGACATTATATGCAGTTCACTCTTTCAGGGTATTATGAAAAAAAATTAAAAAATAAAGTTCTTGTTAACCCTTTACTTTTCTTCTCCTTTACTCTTTTTCTCATTCAACAACTGCCGTTCGTCGTCAATTGCGACTCTTCCTCCTCAATAAATGTATTCGATTTTGTTCAATGCACACGCATTATTTGTTCCCCACAACTAAGCAAAGATACAAAAGGAAATCGAGTGGTAGCTACTTGGCGATCAGCACAATTCTGGAAGGATCATGAGTGGAGGCCGTGTACTCGAGTCGAGACTGATTGATATCGACCGAATGATACTCGAACAGGAACTTGTTTCCATCCATGTATTATTTAATTCTGAAAATTTAGGAAAATAAATTTTCGGACCAATTAGATAGTGCCAACCAATTGTGAAGGACTAAAAGAACCTTTTTTTTTTTTTTTTTTTTATCGAAAACTAATGAATATTCACGAACAAAAATGAATGTGTTCCGTTGCCGGGACTTGAACCCGGGTCTCTCGGGTGAGAGCCGAGTATCCTAACCAACTAGACTACAACGGATAGTTGTGAATCTTTAAATTAATTAATCAATTAATACATGTATTCTGCTGCTTTCTACACACTTCCACTTGCCGTTGGATAGGTGTCACTATTCTCCGGAGCAACGCTTTGAATCTTCTCTGCTCAATAGACAAAAAAAATCTACGCATTTCTGTACACCAAATACTACATTAAGCACTTATTTACTGACAATTTCCCAAAAAATACACTACATAAGCATACACAAATTTCAGTAGAGCCCCATTAATTGAGCAGGATTTATAAAACTTCTCTCATTTGAAACAAATGTTCACCTCAACTTTTTTTCTTTCAATATTTTCAAGATCCATCTCAGGACAACAATAATATCCATGTTGACAAGACATTTTCAAGCGTGGTAAGATGGCAGATGAGGTGAAATACAACGATGGTTTCAACAAATATTGACCTGATAGAAAATCATTGTACAAGTACTATTACACACAGTTACCTCGAATAATTTCAGCTTCAATCCGAGGAAACCATAAAGTATTTGAACAAGGTATTTCAATTTCAACAAAAAAAAAATAAAATCAGATTCTATTCCACAGGTAAATTGAAGAATACAACACTGACACAATCATGATCACTCAGTTTCCTGATCTGTCCGAGACCATTAACAGCACAAAATAATACTTGTCTAGCGATCAGCTGTAAATGACCAAAAAACTTCGACAACAGCACATCAAAATCGATCAAACTAGGTACTGTCCTGCTCCAGCTTCTGAGTATGTGTTTTCAAAACTTCTATCCTTGTATAATGTAGTATTTTCGATCTAGCTTGTCTTTGATCTCTTCCACACGATAACCGTACCATAAAAATCAGATGAAGCTAACAAGTTCTCTCCATGGTTCCAAGCAACACCAATAACTGAAAAACGATGACCCTGCAGTCACATCAGTTTGGGTTAGGTTGAATGCACATTGACAACTACGGGTTAAACATTAAACCAAATTGGGAAAAAACAGGGACCTGTAGCTTGTTTACACATGTATGCTTTGGCCGAGTCAAATCGTAGAAGTAGACATTTGAATCATCACTTCCAGTAACTATATGTTACAGAGGAATCAGAATATCAGCAAGAATAGTCATATCAACATGGGCAAGGGAAAAATGTCTGAAGAAAATCTCCGTTACTTGATTTTCTATCGTATTTCCATGGTTTGGAGTTTCATACCATGGTATCAGTGTATTTACTTCCACAAAATCACGTTTGACATTTCTAGATCCCCCTTCATTTACTATCCGAAAATCAATCCATCATACTAAAACAGGTTTGCAAGTGAAAAAAAACATTTTTTTTTTCTTTTTTAACTGGGATGTTTACCTTTTAATGTGTCTCAAAATTATTAACCATCTGATTTTAGCAAAAAATTTGAAGCCCTTGTCAAATACAGCAGTTCTGAAAATTCTGTAGTACTGTCAATCAACAACCCCAGTGCAGTCAGTATTAAGTAGAGTGCTAAGGATCAATTGCCAAGCAGACAGGTCACGAGCAAAACTGTATTTGAGATGTCCACACAACACATTATCCATGAGAGAGCTGAAAAACCTTGTGTTCTCTTTCAAGTCATGCAGCGAAAATGGTATTTGAGAATGTGGTACACTTATTGACACACAAACCTATGTATTCTCCTTTTTCAAGGGAAAGCAGAGGACAGAAGGAAGCTCGAATGCTATGGATGCGTGGATTTAACTTGAGCGAGCAACGAAGAGTCAAATAACCTTGTATTTCCAATGCGACACTGCAACAAACATGCCAAAAAGCTTATTGTCAGTGCTTCAGGATAAAGAGCTAATGCTCGTTTGGCTGATGGGAATGAATTTGGGAATGAGACACCTATTCCTCCAGTTGATCCAATCAGTTCATTCTAATGACTTTATTTGGGTGCACTTAGACTTGGTATTCTGATACTTCCATTTTGTTGCACCCGGCATATAGTGAAAAGAGAAAACAGTTAAATTTCTTCTCCCATGGATAGGAATCAGAATACCATGTCCGCCCCTTTTCCCAAATCTGGTAAAATCATTCCCCAATGAACGGGACTGAGATCTCCATACCATTGCCCCAAATGTGTATAGGGGTAAGGATGGCAACCTCTTTCCCATTCCTTCATTGCCACACCTGTCAACCAAACATAACAGCTTGAAAGTCTCAATGCATATTTCAGCTCACCAGACCTGAAAAATGATAAATTCCCATCTTGAGTACATGTCAGCAGCACAGGGCCACGAGCAAGCAGGGAGAAACTTCGATACTGCACAGTTGTGACAGGGGATTTATGCTTGCTGGTACTTCGATGGCGATGAGAACGGGATAATGCTCCTGTGTGAGAGTTCATACGAATAGAGTAAATACATCCCTGCACATATCATTCCAGTAAAAATGTTAAAGGAAGAACATGTAAGTTCACCAGATCATAAAGAGATCAAAGGTAGATAGAAGGTCACACCTGTGCATCTCCACAGAAGATGAGCTGACCAGTGTGATCATGGTCCATAGAAGTAACCTCACTGTCCAAAACAGTTTTATTAATAATTCTCCCAGTGCTGAAATTGAATACCTGGTATACCAGTGTAAAACATTCACTGATCAGATAGGATCTATGAAGGCTTGGAAAAATGAAAAAAACATATAGGATAAAGACAGGATTAGATGAATATGGGCTATGGTTATGGTATGAGAACACTACACAAAAAGTCATACTTTATCAGTATGTCAAAAAAGTAAGGCTAGGATATTTTTCCTTTTTAGATAGCAAGGATAGGATATGATATGGCAGGCTTGTTTTTATGACAAGCTTATGATAAATCATTAACTCAGTTATAAAACCTCACAAATAAGCCTAATTCCTAAATAAGTCGAGATGTAATGTAACGACCCAAGCAAATGGTAACCATATCGGTGCTTTGACTTCAAAAGAACTAGTCAAGGTTGCTTTCGGAGTCCCTTAAAATCATTGTAAGTCCCAGTTTCACCCAGTAAGGAACCAATGTGGGACAAAATCATTATAATTTCTTTCTCATTACTTCAGGGCATCACATGTAAATTTTTTAACATCCAAGATACTTCAATGCTTTGATGCAATAAACTCTTACTCCTAGCCAGTTTAAAAAAATTAAGATGCCCATTGAAAAGACAATCTGAAAGCTATCACGCTAGTCCAGCAGTAACTGTTTTCATTTCGTCCTTAAGATGCAGAAGTAAGGGCATCCAGTAATTACAGTAACTTCTTTGTTCGCATTGCCCACTGAAAGGAAATTGTTGTTTACCTGCATCAATACGAAAGAGAAAAATAAACCTTCAATGAAACATAAAGAGAATAACAAACAAAGAAAAGGAAAAAATTTCCTTTTGTGATGCAATATGCTATAGCTATCTGCATGAGAAAGACATTACACAAAAACTCTAAAGCCAATATAAGAATAAAGGACAATACAATTTCAGAAGGGTATTCAGGTCCCTAGTAAACCAATGCACTAACTGAGAGAATTGAAAGCAAATAAACTCAAAGTAGGTTTGCACATGTACTGAATCACCTGATTTCGGCCACCCAGGCTTGTTTATGCAACCAAGAAACACTCTAAACATTTGGGTCTCACAATGAGGATTCAGATATATAAAAGAATTATGATGGTTGGCATTGATTATAGGTTGTCGACGTCAGTGTATACTTACAGGGTGAAAGCGAATACATGATTGTGCAGAAACTCCATATATTACTCGAATGCAAAGTCCTTTTGATATCACCCATACTCTCACAGTTTTATCCATCGACGATGATGCAATGTACTGATTGTTTGAAGAGAAATCGAAGTCTGAGAAAACAATTTTATTTTAGAACCACGCGATGCTACCAATATATGAACTGCTAGGTTGTAACTTAAAACATTGAATACATCAACAGCAGAGATGAGCAGCACCTGTCACATAATCATTATCAGAATAACCAAGTTCATAGATGTTGACAAAGGTTTCGAATCTTGTACTTCTTATTAGGTTCTCCAAAATGTCACTAATGTTGCTCAATAACATTAAAGATAATTAATGGAATACAATCTAAAGTAGGTTTTTAATGGATGGTGCTTATGGACCAACTTTCAGTATTCCACCCTTTAGCATGGTGATTTAATCAGTAAGCGATGGGGTAGCAACTAAAAGTTTAACTGTATTGAGGATACACCTTATCTCTCTTCCCTTCCTCCCCTCTTTTTTCTTTTTTTGGGAAGATTGGGGGGGGGGGGGGGACACACACCAGCTGACCCATAACAGCTTTCAAGAAATACCCATATAACCCCCCTAGTGTTAAATCAGATCTCAACTCTTTGTCTATCATAATCTACACGCACATCTACCAACCTGTAAACAAGCGTTGTTGCAAATATGCCACAAAAAAAGCTGTAAGGAAAGACCACAGAAACAATACCAGCCAGTCCAACCTGTGACATCTTTGGAGTGGCCTTTCAATTCTGTCATGACTGAAGGAGGTTCTGACACCGTGCATACCGTCAAGGTTCCATCTGATGCCCCATATGCAAGTAGATCAGAACTCATGTGCCCAAACTTCACAACCGTAACTGCAAATTATGCTCATCAGAGTTTCTTTTACACAACTCTACTTTATGACAACTGCAGTATAACCAGTTCAAAGAGGTACTTGAAGAATAATTACCGGAGGCTTTGCACTGGTCAAAGATGCAATGCATTCCTATAAAAGAATATGCAGGTTCAGCCCCTCGTTGATGTGGGCGATCGTTATCACTTGCATTTGAGCTAAAACTTGTTCTTCGACTTGAACCTGGATTACCACTTTGCAGGTCCTGTGAAAAGAAAAATTGCATGCAATCTATGAGAATGATATAAAAAAGACTAGTATGAAACCAGCACTCAGCTGCCGCTCAAGAACCTCGTGTCAATTAACTGGAAGCCAAGTGTCTAATAGATAACAACTGCAATTTTGCAGTGACACTTTCAAGGTCTAGTAACAACATGGTCACACTCTGGTTCAGCAAGGTAAAGCATGAGCAGATTCTCCCAAATACTCTCATAAAACCAGACATGCATAGTCATTTTTTTTTAAATAAAACTTGTTACCTCATCTTGTTACTCACCTACACCTTCTACTGAGGCAAATATACAAGTTTCAATTAACCTGTGAAAAACCAATGTTGTGTAAAAATAAAGTATTTTGATGAGTCTCCATGCGTCGAGATACGGTACAATCAGTTACCCAAATAACAAAATAAA